>OZ038500.1:62592248-63224748 GCA_964036315.1 Acanthosepion esculentum
TTAACTCTCTCAAGTAGAACAACAAAACCAAACATCAAATCTGTAAGTTGGTGTACCACTACTCCGTTCCCTCGATGAATTCTCTGTAAGTTATCCACTCAGTGTAAAATACGAGTAGATATTGACGAATATTTCACGACACTCGTGTTTCTCTAATAAATATTCGCCAGATACTTGTGCACGATACCTCCTCTTAAGTTCTGAACAGAAGGGGAGATTGGAATAAAACGGTAGGTCAGAAAATTCATTCAAATTATTTTTTTTAATAAAAAAGAGGAGGCTGTTGGAATAAATGGACAGGTTGAGATAAACAGACAGGTTGAACAAAAGTGAAGAAATAAAATAAACGGGGGGTCTGGAATAACAGTGGGTAAGTTTTAAAAAAACCCAAAAAACCCTCAGAATTTAAATAGCCAGCCTATTCGTCTATTCCGGACGCCAGAACACACATATGCTTTATTACGATGTGCGTTCTAATATATTTCAACATTTAGAAGTTTTTATTATTGCCAGAAAATATTCTGTTGCTTAATCGAATTTTTCCCACGCATATCACTTGAAGTTTGAATGTAAAAAATGTTTTATTTTCAGAATGTTTCTTCTTGCAAGCCATTACGCGTTGACGTCAGAAAATTATTTACGTTGTAAAATTTAAATTTAGAAACAAGTTACCTATTTAAAACAGACAAGAAACAGATCAGTTGGAAGAGCTCTTAACCACCATCAAGAAGAGGAAGTCAAAATGGTAAGGTCTCGCCTAAATCTTTACACGACCATCCCACAAGATACCAGCATATGCAGCAGAAGAAGATACAGACAGAAGGAGAAAAAGGGCTAAAAATGTCACGGGGCGGGAGGCACTGGAAGGTCCTTAGGTAGATACCTCGATATTGACACGCAACTGAGCCGGAACGGACAGGGAACTGGTCAGGTGCTCAACTGCTCGACGACCCTAAAACCGCACCCGGTCAGGACATGGCACTGATGATGATGACCAACGGTTACATATAATAACATGCTTCGCTTCAAAAAGGAATATAGAGGAAAAGTTTTTAGTGTAGTTATGAATACACATTTATTGTTATTGAAATGTATAACAGGGCCAAAAACATAATTAGAACGTCAGAAGTTTTTTTTTCTTTTTAAAATAATAATTATATCCTGTTATAATTGTACTTGACCCTCCCTTCGTTAATTCGTACAACCACATAAGTAATGGACTATTCATTTTGATCGCGTAGAAAGAAGGGGAAAGATACTATTTGGTTTCAGTGAGAAAAAGAAAGAAGTGTTTAACGTCTCCGGCCAATACCTCATAAATAATGGACTATTAATTTTGATCGCGTGTAGAAAGAAAGAAAGAAAGAAAGAAAGAAAGAAAGAAAGAAAGAAAGAAAGAAAGAAAGAAAGAAAGAAAGAAAGAAAGAAAGAAAGAAAGAAAGAAAGAAAGAAAGAAAGAAAGAAAGAAAGAAAGAAAGAAAGAAAGAAAGAAAGAAAGAAAGAAAGAAAGAAAGAAGAAAGAAAGAAAGAAAGAAAGAAAGAAAGAAAGAAAGAAAGAAAGAAAGAAAGAAAGAAAGAAAGAAAGAAAGAAAGAAAGAAAGAAAGAAAGAAAGAAAGAAAGAAAGAAAGAAAGAAAGAAAGAAAGAAAGAAAGAAAGAAAGAAAGAAAGAAAGAAAGAAAGAAAGAAAGAAAGAAAGAAAGAAAGAAAGAAAGAAAGAAAGAAAGAAAGAAAGAAAGAAAGAAAGAAAGAAAGAAAGAAAGAAAGAAAGAAAGAAAGAAAGAAAGAAAGAAAGAAAGAAAGAAAGAAAGAAGAAAGAAAGAAAGAAAGAAAGAAAAAGAAAGAAAGAAAGAAAGAAAGAAAGAAAGAAAGAAAGAAAGAAAGAAAGAAAGAAAGAAAGAAAGAAAGAAAGAAAGAAAGAAAGAAAGAAAGAAAGAAAGAAAGAAAGAAAGAAAGAAAGAAAGAAAGAAAGAAAGAAAGAAAGAAAGAAAGAAAGAAAGAAAGAAAGAAAGAAAGAAAGAAAGAAAGAAAGAAAGAAAGAAAGAAAGAAAGAAAGAAAGAAAGAAAGAAAGAAAGAAAGAAAGAAAGAAAGAAAGAAAGAAAGAAAGAAAGAAAGAAAGAAAGAAAGAAAGAAAGTGTTCAACGTCTTCTGTCTATACCTCATAAATAATGAACTATTCCGTTTTGATCGCGTGGGAAGGGGAAAATACACTCCTTGGTTTCAATGAGAAAATGAATGAACGAAAGAAAAAAGGGAAGACATAAGTGTTTAATGGCTGTTTCAGTGAAATGGGAAAAGTTGTCAATTCCAAATCTTTTCATTTGTACCCACTCCTTAAAATAACAACCAGCATTCATATTTATGATTGTAATTGCAATATCGTGTTAAAGTTTTTAAGCTCAGATATTTAATGATGCTATATGGTTATTTCTATGGATATTTTATTGTCTTAGACCATGCCATGGGCTTACTCCATCGTTAACTTAAGAAGTAAGATTTATCACAATATTAAAACAGTAAAATAATGAAATTTGCACCGGTTAAAACTAGTGTTTATAATTCACAAGAGAAAACAAAAGCAGCTTAACATATTATAATGACAAAAGTACGCAGGTATAGGCTTTAAGAAAGCTTTATACAACTGAGAATACAAAGTTTGCGTATAGTGTCCTATTAGAGTCACAGTAAATAGAAATAGCTCTCTCAAAGAGGAGAGTAACAAAACAAGGGGAGACCACTCTTGATTATTTATAACATAAAACCGTTTTTTTTGTGAGAGCGGGTTTTATATCATGAAATACAGTGTATCTGATAAATTAATAAATTAAAAAAAATAAAAATAATCTGATAGTAATGCTATGATCTTGAACAAAAAAATAACATTCGATATTAATCGGGACAGTAGTGAATAACAGATGAGTCTCCCTAAGCAATAGGATTCAGTCTCTTGCTGGCAAATACGTCTAAAGATGCGACCAAGATAAGGAAGAGGTGACAGCAATCTTGTAAAAAAGGAGACACACTACTTAAAAATTCATGGTAATCTTTCGTTGAAGATATTTCAGCTATTTTTACTACAGAAGATCGTACGTGTAAGAAATGGGGAATTTTTTTTTCTTCTGAAAAAGACATTTTTTATAATTAAAATCTTAAAGTTTGGGTATAATATTATCCATGATGACAGTGTGATTAACGTACGCTACTGCGTGTGATTTTTAAAAATCAATTCACCCCAAGCAAGGTGATAACGCCACTAAGACACAAAGGGATACTGGAAGTAAAAGAGAAGGAAAATATTTCAGACGGGACCGGAAACCCAATCTTAAACAGGTAACAAGGGATAAACCTCTACCCCTGTTCAAAAGACCGGTGGGATTGTAAATTGGATGATAGGCGAACCTATCTACTACGTTAGTAGTATAAAGTTGAAGATGACTTTAGAAGGAACCGGAAACCGAATCTTAAACAAGAAACAAGGGATAAACCTCTCCTCCTGTTCTGGTGTGTGGGGGGGGGGGGTGCGGAGCGATAGGTAAACTTATCTATTTCTATTGAGGAAAACTAAATAAATGAATAAACAGGAAATAAAATTTCAGAGTTTAAGTGGAGAAGTTAGAAGTATCGTAGAGTTAAAGTAAAATTTAGAAGGAACTGGAAACCCAATCCTACTTTATTCATTTGACTATACAAAAATCATTTTAAAAAGAAAAAATATATTTCTTTTCCAGAGAAAAATATTATTATGAACGTTTCCTGTTACTAAAGCAAAAGAGATTTGCACGCATGGTCTTCCATAGAGATACTCGTCAATCTATCTATATATAAAATTATGTAACTTCCGTTAGTCCATCTATTCGTCACACCCTCTAAATTAGCCATACACTGACAGCTCGAAACCAAATTTTGTGGAAATGTACAAAGGGGGTACAAAGTACAGTTGGTTTTACTAGGGTGCGTAGTTTAGTACGATAAATCTTCATTAATTTTTTTTGAAAAATAAATTGTTTTATTATATTAAAAAATTCAAGAAACATTGTACTTAATCATTGTTTATATATGTGGCTATGTAAGAGAGAGTGTGTGAGTGAACAAGTGAGAACGAAACGAAACAAACAAAATCTTAATAAACGTTATTTTCATCATTAAATCAATTGTGCCATTCAGAATGTCAAATGGGTCGTATGCGACTCGCAAACCGTAGTTTTTGCTCACGACTGGGATAGACTTTCCTGGGCAGTGGTCAGAGAAAACTCTTTAACCATTGAACTATCTCGGAGGCACCTGGATTACATGACTACTAAGAGCATCTAAAGTCAAGTAGCAAGATCTAGGTTAAAGGTTATATTCAACAAAGAATATTGGCGTAGGGATTCAAGGGATTGTTCATTTGTCAAATTCCGAATTGATATATTTCTCACGTTGACATATCGGATGTACCCATCCTTTGAACGGCAATTGAGATCTGCGGAAGCTACTGTCAAGAGCGTTTTGCCTTTGTGAACAGAAATCTTACAGCTATTTAACCGACTTCGCTAGGGATGAATCAGACGAAGCGGTTAACTGCAATGGACCAGTCTCTCATCAAATTTTATGTAATAAAACGTCCATTTAAAATAAAATAAAAAATAAAAACAAGAGAGAGTTTTAAAGGGAGATAATCACGGATTCGAAGTAAGAACAATATCAATGATAACTTTCTCCTCCAATTTGCCGGGTTTAGTTATTATCTTAATATTTGATATAATGCAAAAATAAAATCGGTCAATATAACTATTGTAAGTGGGACTCATGCATGCAATTACAAGTAATCCATAATAATATTTGAAATTTTGAAATCATATTTATTTTTGGCATATGAATATTTTGAAACTTTATAAATTTTTGATTCTCTTTCAATGATTCCGCCTCAGCTGCTATCCTCTTCCGCTGCACCTATGAGGTTTCCTGCACTGTTTGGGAACCACTGAAATGAAAACGCAACCCGAGAGGAGCAGAAGTGAGATGACAGTAACAAGGCTGGGTAGTCTACGCTACACAAACCGAAAAATTGTGTTGACCCTAAATGCAGATTCTGTGATAAATATCCAGAAACAATTGACCATCTTGTATCAGGTTGCAGGGTGTTAGCACTTACTGAATATAAAACTCGGCATGATAGCGTGGGCCAATATCTCCACTGGAAAATATACAATTTTTACGGGAAGGAAACTGCAAGAAACTGGTATGTACATCGCCCAGACCCGGTTGCAGAGATAGAATCTGTAACATTTTTACAGGACTTTCCAATACACACAGACAAAACAATCGATGCTAATCGCCCAGACATCGTGACCGAAGGCCACAAAAACAGAATGTGCTTTCTTATTGACATGGTAGTCCCTGTTGATTGTAATGTATCTTTGAAGATCTTCAATAAACTATCAAAATACAAAGATCTTGAGTTGGAAATTTAAAAATTGTGGCAATAATTCCAGTTGTAGTTGGAGCACTCGGATTGATTGGAAAAGGTTCCAACAGACTCATTGGGGGATTCCTGGTTGCCCATGAGTTAAAGAAATGCAAAAAAGAAATTGTACTCACAAGTACAGCTTACACATTACGAAGAGCTTTATCTATGTAAAATATGTGTTGCCTTAGTTTTTGTTCTTTTACAAAACTGATCAGCGAAAAATGTCATAAAGCCATTTCTGACCTTAGGTTTCTGATTTGGACCCAGGAGGAAATGTATATACAACAGGCATCAAAGGAAATAATAATAATAATAATAATAATAATAATAATAATAATAATAATAATATATTGAATTTATATTAGAAGTAACATTATTTTTACTAGTAGTTTTTCATCAATGCCAGTTACTTTTTATCGAAACTACTAAAGCCGTTAGTTTACAGCTTCATCATCTTGATTTTTGTTAATCAGATGACGTATTGGCAAACATTATTTTTACTAGCATTTATTTAATTTTAAAGTCAGATTTTCTCGTTATGTGTTCAGCCTGATGGGCTTTTGATTAGGTGTCAGAAGACGAGGCACCGACCAAGAAGAAACCGTCGTCATGTCAAATTCATTGTAGAGAATATTTTTAACTCTACCACGGGATATGCTAATAGCACTGACTACTTGATCTATAGTCAATCGTCTGTCATCCATCACCATGAGGTGAATACAATGAATACAATGTTTTCCGTGGTGGTATCAGTTGTAGGACGTCCAGGGTAATCTTCAAGACTCTTCCTTCCCTCCTAAATTCAACTGTCCACTTTTGTACTATTGGTAAATCTGGAGCCTCATTCGCTAATGTAGCAACCATGCCAGCATGAATGTTCTTGAGTCTAAACCCCTTTCCCTGTGGGTACTTGATAGCACCACGATGCCAAATATTGTCCATTTTCAAGAGAAGTCGCTACTAGTTACTTTTGAAGTCTTCTTTGAACATTTTGATATCAGTTTACAAGGAAGAAAACAATGCCTTTGTTAATCAGAAGAGTTGAAATTAATGCATGCAAGATTTCATAGCTCTAACATCATTCCTTGTAATATAACTATTACTAATTATAAATACTACTACTTATTATTAATATGCAGTAAAGAAAAACAAACAAACAAAACTATGACCTCAAATATGACGCTGAGCGATAGGGAAATTAATTTAATTATGCAGCAAATTTATCATCACTGTTTTATATTACAGGAATAATTAACCTTGAATAACCTTGAATAGATTTTTTTAATATTCATGACCTTGAATAATCATTCGACTCTAGCGTAATTACTTAACTCTGATTGGTTCTTTTATGATTTATTAGTTGCTGCTCGGTCTTGTGCCTCGTCATTTAAAGGTTATTTGCAGACAACTTTAGTCTTTCGTTCAGCCCTTCTCGTATGGCTAAACAACTCACTGATTTTGATCGTCAAGTTATCGTACTTTTCAAAGAAGAACATCCGACGTGGGGATTGACGAAATGTGCAGAAATTCTTCCTGGAGTCTTCAGTCACATCAATCGTCACCAGTTTTCAACGGTTCTCTCACGTCTTTCTGAATTTACCGCTTTTTGTTATTTCTTCAAGTCAAGGGTCAACGATTATCTATCACATATATCTACATAATCTACAGTTTTGACGTTCATAAACGAACCCCGTTACATAAATTTCTACCTTGAGTGGCTCTTGAGGTTTGTATTTGGGAAATAATAGCGTAAAAATATTGCTTTTCATCACAGCTACTCAGACAATAATAAGTAGCATAATTTTCGATATTTTTTCTTTGTGGTTTCAAATTTATTTGGGTTATTTCTTACATTAGAACTTCATCTTCTGGCCATTATGTTGCTCGCATTTTGTTTGCTCAAGTTCCGGAATAACATTGGTTAGGTTGGGGAAAATCACGATTTAAATAGCCGACCAGGCCCGTCTATTCCGAATACGAGAGTAGGCAGAAAGCAAGTCTCAAAATAGTATTTATGACATACGTCTTCAAATCTGTTAAACATAATTCGCTACAAGTCTTGAGCAACGGTTTTCTTTCTCGTGGATAGGTTTGTATTGACAACCCCTTCCAGCATGTTATTTTTTAATTGAGAAAGACTCCTTGCGCATGTCATTCTGCTCCACCGTCATTGGCCGGAACCTACAATTACAGCTATTGTTCACGTTAAAGTAAGCTTGAACTGATTTTTGTTCAGGCGTCATGTGCTCAACGATTTGCGACATGTGAGAGTCAAGCATATGGTACAAGTATGTCAAAGGGAGAAAAAAAAACAAAATCATTGCCCGCCTGCTTAGGGCGGAGGAAGATACATTTCGGTGCCAAATATTTCGCTGAGTAAGGGAAGAAAAGAAAAAAATGACCTGGCTTGTGTCTCCTTAAAAAAAATAAAAATCTTAACGCCAGAATCCATAAAGCATTTTCTTTTCATATTCACTTGATTAATTGATTTGTTTTTTATGGCTTATCAACTTTTTTCAGGTTATTTAAAGTCAGAAAATATTTTTAGTTTCTAAGAATTCTTTTTTAGAAACAATAATTATTTACTGATACAAGTCCTACTAATTAACCCATAGCTGGGGAAAAGAGATAGATTCATACCTTTTCCCAGGGTTATTTGCACATAACTATATATAACGAACTCAACTGGAATTGGAACTCCGCTCTCCGATTTCCAATTCCGAGCCGTTATCAATTACACCATCCGCGCATACAAACTTACAACACCTGCTATTCCCAAGCGCATATGAACTTTAAAAAAATACTTGTTATTAATTATTTAATACTGTTTACTTATGCAACCTGTGGTATCACACACAGGGTACTTTTTAAAACAAAGGCGTCAGAACTTAGTGCTAAAAATAAAATTCTGACTGTAAGAAGAAAATCGGTGTGCTGGTGGTGTAATAGATATCGATGCGGAATGTGGAAGCGGCAAACCAAGTTCGTATTTGCACAAATACCCTTCTGAAAGTTATGGGTTATAGAACAGTATAGAAATCGTAGAAAAGGCAACGGGAAAGTATTCTTCTGCCGTTCCTAAGAATGCATAGCAATTCACAGATAGTAAAGAAAAATGTGGAGAGTCGTGATCACCTATGTCCTGATGGACATGTTCCTATCTTTGGGCGTCCGTTATTCTCTGTCATTACCTCAGGTAAATAATGGACCATCCCGTTTTGCTCTCGAGGACAGACTATGTTTTTAGCGACTGTTTTTAGAGAAAAAAAGAAAGTATACTCTGGTATAAGAAAAAAAAAGTAGCAAATCCTGAGAGAGCTAATTTTATCATGCAAAGGGGACATAATACAACCATTATATCAAATAAATGGAAAACCTAATGACCCATTCTGACCAATTAAAACCCAGGAAATGGGACCAAGATCTCCATTAAAAAGAACGAGACATAAACCTCAGGAGGGAAAGGAGGAAAGAGGTTGTAGAAGAATTTCGAGAACAACTAAAGGCATTAAACCTCTTCGGTTCAGGAAGTTGTAGTGGATTTGTAAATAGGATTGTACCTATTTGCATATGTTAAGTAAAAGAGATATGACGTGTATAGTAAAGTAAGAGACAAGCAAGAAATTGGCTATTGATCACGTCAACACAACAAAACATAATACAGCATATACATAATAAAAAAAGAAAGAAAGAACGCTATCAGGTTACACGTCTGCTTCAGTGAAATGGAAAACCTTGTCAGTTATGACTCTTTTCGTTTATTTACTTTTATTTCTTTAAATAATAACCCGGGTTCATAATTATTATTGTTATTGAATGTTTTGTTAAAGTTTTAAAATGCGACAATGGCATTTTCACGGACATTTTATTGCTGTGGAAAATCGCATGGGACGTATTCAACCATTAAATTATGACTCATCAGAAAATTCAAAACAGAAAAAATATGAAATTTTCACCGGTACTGTTTTAAGTAGACACAGTTTCAGCTTTACAATTGTCAACACCTACTACACAGTCCCCTTACTTACCGTTAGTCTTTTCGTACACTAAACAGAGTGATCCAGGTAATCGAAAACAAATGGTAATAAAAGCAAGAATTGGAATCCAGGTAATCGAAAACAAATGGTAATAAAAAAAAGAATTGGGATTTCAACCTCCAAACAGACCGCATCGTTTGAGCCACCAAACCAGACATCACCGTCATTGACAAAAAAAAAAAAAAATAAAAAATAATGGCTCCTCGTCGACGTGGCTGTTTCTGGTGACCACAATATCATAATCAAAGAAATTGAGAAGCCGAAGAAATACACCGACCTCAGGATTGACGTTGCAAAAATATAGGATGTTCAGGCCACTGTTGTCCGGGTCATCATTCATTAGGGCGTTGGGGTCTATACCATTGAACTTAAATTCCTACATTGAGAAGATCGGAGTAAAGCCTAATATCCCATCGCTTCAGAAGTCTGTGTTGCTTGGCACTGCAAATATTCTGTGAAAGGTGTTCTCTGTCTGAGGTCGAACGACTTGATAGGGAAATCACATAATGATGAAGGCCGGAGTGGACAACGACCGAAACCTTGCTATATTAAAAAAAAGCACGAGGAAAGTAGTCCGCATGTAAATAATTCAAACAACCCAGTTCCTTTTATTGATGTTTATTAGAAGTTGATACATTCACACTCTCTTTCAATACAGTAGAACTAGACAGTTGAAATTTCTAGGGCACATAATGAGGAAAGATGGATTGGAAAATCTGATGCTCACAGGACTGATTGAAGTCAAAAGGGACAGATGCAAACAACATATAACATATTTAGCGATCTTGAATAAATGAATTACAGGACAAGGTTTAGGAGAAATAACAGAAAGATTAAATTTATTAAGAGCTACGAGGGACAGGAAATTGTGGAGAGCCATGATCGCATGCCCCCTGAAGGGACACAGCACATAAAGAGAAAGAATAACTAGACAGTGAAACAAAGAGAATAGGTGGAATAGTCATCTACACACAACAAAGATACAACAAACTCCGAAAACCCTAAACTAAGACCAAGTTATTCTACACTGATGTTTCCATCCCTTTAATAGAAAAAAACAAAAAAAAAAAAAAAACAGACAAAAGATGGACAAACACGTACAGAATTAGTAAAATAAATTATAGAACAAATAGCGTAAAATTTCTCTAAAATAGAAAATCCAGCTCAGTTAAGCTCGTCAGTTGCGGAGTTAACAGTTTTGTCGGAATATAAGCACCCAATTAGGGCCACAAAGGATTGAGCCATAATCACCCATGTCCTGAATGCAAGGCCAGTGCAAGGGTCTCATGCCACCCCAATCGATTATACAGCCCCCACTCCCGGATCTATGATACGCCTCTCCCACTTTACTATATCTCAATTTTCATAAGGTAGTATTCATATAAAATACGGATTTTATTGTAACCTAATTATGTACAACTAGCTGCCATAACCAGCTGGTCGATCAGAAATGCGTTCAATTAGAATGAAGCAAAATCATGTTTAGATGTAACAGAGTCTATCTAAAACATTTTGAATTAATGCAGTTACTGATATAACAGAAGTAATCTCTATTTATTCAAACGAAGTTAGTCGAGGACATGAAGGGGTGAAACAGGCAGCATGGAAACCCAGCTCAGACCACAATTATTTTGGAGTTTTTTATATTCAATTTGTCAGTGTGCTGTACAGGGATGTAAAAGAGGATACATTTATGAAGCAATTGTTAAGCTTGACGAAAATTGGTTGAAATATCAACGAAAAATAAGAAAGAAACCAGTAAAAATCGTCATTTTTCACTATTTTCGCGAGTTTTCACTATATGGGTGGACTCAACTATCAAGTTAAATGACTGTTACACAATCAACTTTTTGTTGGCTACAATTGAGTAAAGTTTGTATTAGATTGCTTGAAAATTGAGTGAGATTTAGTTTAAAATTTGTGTTGAAATCGATTTTTCGTTTTTCGCGGTTTTTTACTAAACGCTGTAGCGAAGAAATAAAAATGAGGTAATGGTTGAGCTCGTCATGATGTAAGTAACCTACATACCGAGTTTGAACGAAAAAGGAGGAAAAAATTGAATTTATCGATTTTTCATCGGCTTTATCGATTATATCTCTTACATTGTACAATGTATGTGCCAAGTTTGGTCAAAATCGGTTGGATGGATCTCGAGTGAAAAGGTATCACACAGACAGACACACAGACATCCTCTGTTTTGTATAGAGAGATAATAGATAAAATTCAATATAGAAGAACAATTCATCAAGAAAAATCGAAAATAAATACAATGTATTTAAATACAAATTAGAGACATGTCATAATACACCATTCCATCTTAAATCTACAATGTTTTAACATCAACTTGGGATTTTTCTTGTTAAAATTTTGAATAATTTAATAATGCAGTGTGCTAAAGGTTAAACAACGTTGAGTCTTGTCAGTACTCAGACTGGTGACCGCTGAGGAATACTGGGTGCTGTAATCTGCGTGACAGGGCTAGCAAGCCAGTGACGAATTCAATCTTGCTACTTAGTCCTAGGTATGATGATAAACTACTTCCAGCAGCAAGGCCTCTATTTAGGAGATTGGGGGAGCCTGGAACCACCTCTTAATTGCTATTGTTCCCAACTCTACCCTGATCCTGGATGGTAGCACCTGTTAGGGTCCCGGTTATGGGCAAATAGTGAACCCCCAAGCAAAAATGAAACGACATGAAAATATAAAATACATTTTCACGGTAAAAATACCAGCAATTCATTTTTTGATATAAAAATTACCAACAATACATATTTATAGTAAAATTACCAACAATATATTTTATCTGTAGTTGAAGGCATAGAATTGCATTCAAAATATATTTAGTTGAATCTGTCTATATTTCTGAGATGAGGTATTATGTATACTATTTATATTATTAGGACTATTGTCCTCATCTTTGTCGCCATATTTATTACACCGTTTCGGCCGACAAAGATGAGGACAACAGTCTGAATAATGTAAATACAGTGTAACCCGGATATAAGAGAGTTGTCGGGGCCGGAGAAAAGGTATCTTATATCCGGGTTTCTCTTATATCCGGGTTTCTCTTATATCCGGGTTTGGTCTATTATATATACATTAACACAGGCTCTAATTTGGGATCATAGAAAATCTCTCTTATATCCGGGTTTCTCTTATATCAGGGTCTCTTATATCCGGGTTACACTGTAGTATATTTAGTTGAAGCCATCAAATTTTTCAAAATATTTAAATTTCGGCATTGAATAACCCATAGAGGTTGATATGCCGCTAAACAAAATCAACCAACCAACAACAATCTCGCTACTAATTCTGACAAAAGAATTCGATATGTGGAATTGCTTCTGGAGTGACAGGTCGCAAGACCTACCTAGAGTTGGGTGAGAATTCATTATACAGTGTACGGCAGAAATACCTCCCACATATACCGCCTAGAAATACCTCCTGAATAATAGTAAAACATCAATGGCAATAGTGTCTTTATCTAGCTAATGTATTTACATTATGCGGGAAGTATTTCTGGTGCGTGTATGTGGGAATTATTTCTGCCACATCCTGTACTAATTCACCTAAACGACACACAAAAACTTGCTGCCTGGGTCAAACCGCTCTCTCCTGTGCCGACTCTAGGTCCACCAGTGGGCAGTGGACGCTGCGAAGAGCCGATAATTCTATGCCTGCAGCTATAGTAAGTACTAAGGTAATTTCAACTAAAAAAAAACAAAGCACGCATTTATGGATGTCTGTTACTTATACTAGCCTTCTGCTCTACTCTAGGAGCAATTCAAACGTTTTCTTTTTTTTGTTTTTGTGTGTGTGTGTGTGTGTGTGTGTGTGTTTTCGTATCGGAAGAAATCCTGTTCTTTTTTCAACATTGTCTCTCCTCTAAGACTCCCGCATTCTTACCCAATTTCTGTTCTGTCATATAAGAGGCACTCTTTGAGCAGCTGTAGTACTGAAGTGATCACGTGATTCATTTCCAATACCAAGTTGTTTTTGCTCGTTTTCTTCTTTCTTGCTTTCTTTCTTTCTTTCTTTCTTTCTATTGGTTTCTTTATATATTGGAATATTTTTTTCACTCTGTCTTCGTTTCTGTCTTCCTTTTCGCTCTCTTTCTTGGAATATATCTCTGTCTTGGTTTCTTCCTTTCTTTCTTTGAATATTTCTCTCCATTTTGGATTCTTTATTTCTTGGAATTTTTTCTCGGTGTCATCGTTTCTTTCTTTCTTTCTTTCTTTCTTCCTTTTTGCTCTCTTTTTTTCTTGTAAGATATCTTTCTTTCTTTCTTTCTTTCTTTCTTTCTTTCTTTCTTTCTTTCTTTGAATATTCCTAACCCTACTTTCTTTTGTTTGTTTGTTTGTTTCTTTCTTTCTTTATTGAACATATTTCTTTCTTTTCTTTTTATTTCTTTCTCTTCGTGTTTCTTTTTTATTGAATATATTTGTTTCTTTTTCTTTTCGTTTAATTTCTTTCTCTGTATTTATTTCTTCTATATAATAAATGCGAATGTCAGTATGTCACTGTCACACTTTTTCAACTTTACTTTGTAACGGTGTTGATCAGTTGGTGTTGATGTAGTCGTAATCAAGATGTGATATTATTTGTTGAGTGTAACCTAGTTGATGGTAATGACAGAATATTGGTTTTTTTTTTCGTGATGTGATGTGAATTACAGATATTTGTGTTTAAAAAATGTTCTCAGTGTTACTGTCTCTTTTTTTCTTTAAAAGTTTGTGCTTGTTTTTGCTTGTTCCAATAATTTCGTTGGTGAGGATAACGTTTGAGATCGTCAGTTTTCGATTTTCACGGAGGGATGAGGATACGTATGTATTAGGCCTTTTTACTACTGCTACTGCCACTTGCTACACTATTGTTTTCTACTCTACTTACCCTACAGCCCTAACTACTCTCGCTTATGGTGGAAGGGTCGTTTTTATAATCAGATTTAATGATGAAATATCTTTCTCATTTTTCATCTTTATTTCAGGGAGGATGACATATACTTATTTTCTATCATCACTGGTGGCAAAGTTATTTTTAAAGTGATGAAATATCATCATCATCATCATCATCATCATCATCATCATCATCATCATCATTCATAACAACTCCTAGAAGCCAGAGCCTAACATATCATACCATTTTGTGTGATGACTCTGTGAACAAATTAAAAGCATTCGGTTTTTACGTGATTTTTACAACGAATGTTTTTTGTACGATAAAAAATTGTATAACTTCGAAATAAATTTGGGAATAATCGAAATTGCGAAATCCAGTGAAAGTCACTCATGAAATAAAAATAGTTGTTTGTGCGGAAAGTAAGGACCTACGTACATGAAATTGTCTTTAAAGTAAGTGGCGACAGAAGAATTTTCATTGAACTTTTAAAAGGTAAGCTTAAATATTAATGCAACACTTACATGCAACGATCAATTTTGAGTTCTTCTGTAGTTTATTGTTGCCTATCGCATCTACTTCACCCTAACTATTGTGATGAAGGCCCAGTCAAGTGCCCTTTGCAGGAGCTAGCTTAAATGCCACCCGATAGGGCGGCATTTAAGCTAGTTATTAAATATATTTCTTTCATTTCAAAATAATATTTACATAAAATCTGATGAATAGCAAATGATGGTACATATATCTTCTTTTTACCTTAAAGACTTAAAGTAGGAAAATTCTCTCGGTAAACATGATAATCGTGAGATTAGCCGCTACCTTATAAGGAAATATTCGACATCCAATGACCAAACCTTTAGCGTTACTGTTGGTTGAGATTCATCAAATCTTTTTCTTAAAACAGTTTTTCAGGAAATTAGACTTCTCGAGTTCACTGTTATCACTTTTTTCTAATATAGATGGGAATTTCCTTGCAATCTTTTAGTTTTTGATTGTATGGAAAGTCAACATCTTGATCCTAGTTCCATTTCTATTGTTGCTGCTGTTGGAAGTCTTCCGTTGATGTGGATTTGGTAAAGATCAATGTGATTTTGTAGCGACAGTCTATAGGATCTGATGAAGTGTTGTCCTCTTTAAAACCTAAAGGATTCATTCTTACAATGTTTCTGCTTTAAATAACCCATAAAGTGTTGATAAACCGTAAAAATCAATTCATTCGCAATAGCAATCTCTCTCTTTCTTTCTTTCTTTCTTTTCTTTCTGTCTTTCTTTTTCTTTCTTTCTTTCTCTTTCTTTCTTTCTTTCTCTCACTCTCTCTCTCCCCCCTCTCTCTCTCCCCACACTCAAAAGTGCTAGGTCACAAAATTTAGCTTAGGCCATGCTCTCAAACAGGACCAGGTTACTGAAAGACCTCTTGCAGATTGCTATAGAATTGCATTTGTTAGCATAATTTTAAAAGCGGTACGAATATTTGGGAACACTCTCTCGTTTCCATAAGGAACAATACATTTTGGAAGCCGGGTGGATGCTTCTGTGATGACTACAATCTTAATCTCTTTATTTTATCAAAAGCACCCCAAGCAAGGCAATAAAGTCACGAAGACACAAACCGTTACTGAGAATTAGAAAACAGCAGCATAACTGACTGAGGAGAAATAACAAAAAGACAACATTAATTACGAAGGACAGGAAATTGTGGAGTGGCATGATAGCCTACGTCCTCAAAGGACACGGCACATAGAAGAAGATACGAGCTGGGTATGTCGTGCAGGTCTTAAGTACAGTTACGTATTTGATTGCACTACAAGGTTTGAAGTGTATATTCATCATTCTTTCCAAAGAGTGAATAGCCTGGTGTGTACGCATGCGCGAGTTTCGGCGCGTGCTCCGTTTCGAATTAGCGCTTCTTTTTCTGTGCCTCCGTGCCTCATCAACCAGTCCACTCAGCTAATAGGAGGTGAAGGATTTTTGTAACCTCATGCCATCACACATACCCTTCTGCTCTCCCTCCCTCCCTCCCTCCTCTCTCTCTCTCTCTCTCTCTCTCTCTCTCTCTCTCTCTCTCTCTCTCTCTCTCTCTCTCTCTCTCTCTCTCTCTCTCTCTCTCTGCTATATGAACCTTCACTCCAAATTCCTTTCTTTTTTTACTTGCATCTTTCATGGGCTTTCTTTACGGCAGGTGCCGGTGGATGGGTGTACAAAAACTTAGGGGAGAAGGTAGAGCAGAGATGTTTCATTCAGAGCACAAATCCAGTTCTGTACTCAGCGTCCGACTCTGATAATGCGATACTGTTTCAGTAATTCGATATACTTTCTGCATTTGGCTTAACTCCGCTTTTAGTCAACAAAAGAGGGTGAAAATATTCTCCGCTTTGAAAGACCAGGATGCAACAGGATTTTCTTTTTTTATGATTGCAATTCAAACTTGACGTCACTAATAAATAAAATAACGAGACTGAATCAAATTATTTCAACTAAACATTTGAACAATTAACGACTAAAGCAACACCAACGTTGTTATTTTCTGCAGGACCGACTCAAGGTACTGGCAACTCGGGCAATCGTCGGGGGCACCATAAAGGCTGAGGGCGCTGTTGCTAGGGTTGTCACTGACTTTTCGTAGTTTTTCCAAATATCAGTCAACAATATAAACGATTTTACATTTCTATTCATTAATTTCATTTATATATTCACTGATTTTTCTTATTAAAATTTACGAAGAATTCCGATGCCTTACTTTCTAAAGGTAAAACAAAAAAGAAGATTGCTAAAAAATAAAAATGACCGTAAGCCTCTAAATGGATAACACAATTGCAATTCGCCCCCAACTTAAGATGTAACACAAGAACAAATCAAAAGAGATATCCAGGCTGTTCGGGCTCAAGAGTTATCGCAGCTTTAATAATTAGTCATAGTTTTACTGGGCAATTACAAAGTCTTTACTGAGGTGAGGGTTTTAAGTGGAAAAACCTTTTGGGTGTTGGGCATATGTACACTAAGTTTGAAAAAGAGATTTTGTTAAATTGAGGCTTTCGGATATTTGTAGTTGGATAGCAAAACCAGAAAAAAAAGTAAAAATAACTTGGCTTGTTTGGTCTGTCTGTATGACACGATTAATTTTATTAGGAAAATGACATTTCTTAAAATGTTATTTTGTTTCGTTCTCACTTGTTCACTCACACACTCTCTCTCATACATAATCACATACATAAACAATAATTAAGTACAATGTTTCTTGAATTTTGTAAACTTTCGAAGAAACTAACTTTGTCAGCATTTTAAATCATTAACGATTTTCACTAAGGAAGATCATACGTGCAAGCATCTTTTGCTTTTGAAACAGGAAACGTTCATAAATTTTTTTTCTCTAAAGAAGAAATATTTTCATTTTCAAATGAATGAATTAGAAATAAATCACACGCAGTGACATATTTTAATCACACCGCCATCAGTGATAATATTATACTAAGACTTCTATTTTTTTAATTATAAAAAATATTTTCTAAAAAATAAAACTTTCCTACCATTTAATCTAAAGTATATGCATCGCATATGGCCTTCTGTAGTGAAAATAGCTGGGGTACCTACTACGAAAAATTACCATGAATCTTTTTAGTAGTGCAACCTGCCTTGCGATGAGCCATAGATCAAGTGGCCCACTGCTCGAAAAAGGTTGCCCATGCCTGTTTTAAACGATTGAAAAAAAGAAGAAAAATTCATTAAATTTATTTGTCAACTTTCCTTTCTTTTGCGTGTAAGGAAGAAAATGTATTTTTGTATTAATCCAACTTGTAAGCTTAAAGTCTCTGAAATCATATGCATTTCCAAGCGAGTTGAATTGATTTGGGGTACAATAAAATTCGCTTTGAAAAAGTCTTTCTTTCTGTTATCAGCGATTTCCTCTGATGTCAGCCTTCTCATTGCTATAATTATTTACATTTTTCACAACAAAGTTTTTGTATGTAAAGGTATGTGTAAATTGATTTTCTATAAACATATTTTCATAGTAGACATTCTTTTTATTAGAATGTTCGTAGAAATTGATAAATGTTTAATATTTTAAAAGTTCATACATGTAGTTAATGTCATGACTTATGGTTTACAAGAGAAAAAGAAGTATAAGCGTGTTGACTAAGGGGAGTTGGTATGTAGTTTTAGCGATCAGTTAGACTTGTCGGAGTTAGCTCCTTCTTAATTCCCTAATTATTCACTAGAGGTCACTCTCCCTACACTATAAATACTGGGCGACTTCTTGCCTCGTTCTCTTTTTCATTTCTTCATTTCAGAGAACACCTCTACAATGTGAACTCTCGCAAAAATATAGCATTTTCCCATTTGTGGGAGACGCCATGAACATTATACACACATACACATACGTACGAACATTCATCAAAGAACAAACACAAATGTTCACACACACACAAATGTTATTGTCTATGTCCATTGTAAAATTGTGTTGTTTAATACATATATTTGTTTATATATATATATATATATATATATATATATATATATATATATATATATATATCGATCTTGTTTGTTTTCTTTTCATCTTCGGGTGGATTCAATGTCTGATTCCGCCATTTTCTCGTAGTACGACCTTCTTCTAGCAGGAAATAAACGCACGTGTTTCTAATACAACAACACTCAAACCCCCCAGTCCTCTACAGACTTTTGATCTCACATCGCTTTGCTTACCGCTTTGAAAAGCGTCACTTATAGATTTGTGAAGACGAGTTGCTATTTTTGAGTTGACTGACTACAACCTGTTGAAAATCTCTTATTTATCCATTTTCAACAGACAAACCAGAACGTCTTTGAATTTACTTAAGCCAAGAGTGATTGGTTAAAAATTATCTTTTTTTTTCCTCGTGATTTTTCTTTTTCTTTCTTTTTTCCTTTCTTTTTTGCTACAACGGCAAATATGAATCTTATTGTAAATTTTATTTACATTTTGTTCTTCATCTGTATCACAACCCCGAGTTCCATGCACGCTGCAATCGTTACGGGCTGATGCAAAAGCACCTGACGATTGCACCGTGCATGGAAGTTGACCCCTACCGGTGAGGAACGTAGTATATATTTATTAGTAGTATAAATTTTAGCGCTTTTATTATACATCGAGTATTGTTTTATTAACACCGGCACTCAATGTGCAAGACTTTCTTTCTGCCTTTCTCTCTCTCTCTCTCTCTCTCTCTCTCTCTCTATATATATATATATATATATATATATATATATATATATATATATATATATATATATATATATATATGTGTGTGTGTGTGTGTGTGTGTGTGCGCGCACGCGCGTGTGTGTGTGTGTGTGTGTGTGTGTGTGTGTGTGTGTGTGTGTGTGTGTGTGTGTGTGTGTGTGTGTAAAATTTAACAGGAAAACCAGATTTCTCATTTGCTACTTCTGGTATCAACAGGCAGTGAATTAGACTTTATCTCTTTCCGACCACTACAAAACTTTTACTGTACTGAAGGTTTTAAGGGGGAAAAAAGCCACTAACATTTAAACGTTTTGAGTATGTTCACTAAATGTGAAAAATAGATTTTGTTGAATTGAAAATTTCGGATATTTGTAGTTGGATAGCAAAAACAAAAACAAAAACAAAAAATAAATAAAATAAAATAAAATAAACAAGTTACCTCGACATATAACAAATAACATATATTTATCAACATACAATATGCTCTGGGAAAAAATAAAAATGCAATTTGTTTGTTCCTCAATGTTTCTTTCTTTTATGAGGAAGAAAATGTATTTTTGTATTAATTCGACTTGTAAGTTTAAAGTCACTGAATTCATATACATTTCAAAGCGGGCTGAATTGATTTGGAGGTAATAAAAAGAAGGGTACAATAATGAAACATCTAACTCACTGCCTGACGATAACAACAATGCCGAAACCGCGGTAGTCGGAAGGTTGATTTTCCGGTAACATTTTATAACTTAAATTGCTCTACATTTTCGTTATTTAAATTAGCATTTGGCGCTTTTTTTGACAAATAGTTAAATTGTTAGTTTGTTTTATTTTACACACACACACACACACACACACACACACACACACACACACACACACACATATATATATATATACATATATATATATATATATATATATATATATATATATATATATATATAATAACTCTGAGAGCGATGCCGTTGTGAATTCTAAACTCCTGGTTGGGCCACTTTTGGCCGCAAGGTTGAAGACGAGGACCCAGACTAAGCGCGACCAACCCCAAAGAACACAACGGTGGAACAAGCGGATGACAATTACAACAGATTTCATCGGTTGAACCAGTGGAAGAAGAGGGCTACGCAAGACGGACATGCTACAGAAGGCGCTACACAAAATTATAACGGAGTCCGCGGCAGTCTGTTGCAATTTCTTAACTGGATTCTCCGTCTCACATTCTATACGTACCACAGAGGAAGGTCAAGAAATCAAGTGTGTGGGTCACTTTCTGCCAAATTGAGGTCCACCTTGAACAAATTCACGCCACCAGCACTTCCTTCTGCTCTGATTTTATTTCACCTCCAACCAATTCTTACATAGCCAGACGGCAATAAGGAATGGATGACGGGAGCAGGTTTTGGTGACAGACGGCAATAAGGAATGGATGACGGGAGCAGGTTTTGGTGAAACTGGAAGCTTCCAGTCCTGAAATTGCACGTTGCCGGCGAATTTAGTTATCAACGCTGTCATCATAAAGGAAGCGGTCAGCAAAGAAGAAATTAAATTCTTGGATACGTGATAATGACGACGTCGGTATATATATATATATATATATATATATATATATATATATATATATATATATGTGTGTGTGTGTGTGTGTGTGTGTGTGATTAATAAAAATATAAAATTTCTCACTTAGCCGATCGATGCTATATTTAGCACCTCTACTCCAGAATTTTGTAAAAGAAGCTTTGTGTAATTATTCAGTCTACTTGTCAGGAGGTATCAGCAATTGTCTGTGGATTTTCTCATTTCTGTTATTTATAATTATATTATTATTATTATTATTATTATTATTATTATTATAGTTATATTAAGTTAGAAAAATAATTTATGCGCTTTTTATTTGTGTTAGATTGATTTTTCTTCTTTGTGTGCGTGTGTTCACACGTGTGTGTGTGTGTGTGTGTGTGTGTGTTTGTGTGTGTGTGTGTGTGTACGCCTGTACGTGTGTGTATGTGTATGCTGTCATGCAAAAAATTGGGCGACAAAAATATTCTTTGTATATATTTTACGGTTTTTATTTATTTAACATGTGGGAGCATAATAAAATTTTGGGAAAATCACAAGGTTTTTTAGTTCCTCCTACAGCCTTCGTCAGTTCTTGATATTGAAAAGTGTTTTTTGAATTGGACTAAATTTCAAATTCATCAGTCGTTAATGACCTCTGTACGAGAATCACCAATTCTTTCGTCGTGACACCTTATAACGATTTTTATTGCCTGTTCCCTATTCATTTTTTCTTCACAGGAGTTAATCTCTCACTCCGGTCAGATGACGCCCAATGAGGATGGGAGATGTGTAGTTGAAAAAGCTTTGCCACCTTGTCTTATTAGTGCGTTAATATAATGCGACAATGTAAAACGAACGGTATTAGATGATGATAAAAAAATCCATTCTTATTATCCGATATTCACTAATAGGACTCCCTTACTTTTATGTGCGTCTGTCTTTTTGTCATCATCTAATATTCTTTATTTTATATTCTCTCATATACACTCTTAAAATAAGGCGGCAAACCTTCAACCAGCCCTTATAGTGGGCGTCATATATATATATATATATATATATATATATATATATATATATATATATATATATATATGGAATCCTGAACGCTGTGGGTGTAGTCCAGATTCATAATCACATCACTCGATTTACAATAATATATTTTAATATATATATTATTTATATATTATATAAAAGCGGTACTTATTGGAAGGCGCTCAATTTCAGTGATAGAGCTAACATATTTAGTTGGTTTGATGTGAGTTTGTGACCCTGTGTTTCACGCTATTTGCGATCGTCAGACAAACTGATTCATTTTTAAATTTTGGATTTGTATATGGTTGCATTATCGGTGTTTTTATGGTAGTGGGAGGAAAAATTGTCGTCGGAACGCCACTCGCGCATATATGATATATAAATAATATATATAAAAAATTGCATATATATATATATATATATATATATATATATATATCAATTAGCTTATCTTCATACCCTGCCTGGTGGCAAACGCTGCTGATGACGCCAGGAGTGGCGGTCCCGCCATAGCCACCGAAACCGTGATATCACCCCTGGTCGGCGGTTGATGAAGACAGGGTATCGCACGTGCTAACACACGTTGTATGTTAAAAATTGATTACCAAGACTCTCTGAAAAGTAAGATGACTCTTCGGAAAGACGAAGTGAGCCTCTAGAAAATTGGAGTGACATCTTGGAAAACCAAGAATTTACATTAAAGTATGAAGAATACAAGAGACGCAGAATGCCCTCTGGGTGACTGTAGCGGGGAGGGAGAATATATCACCCATCAGACTGATTTTAATGGAAACGACCTGGATATGGACCCCGCTACAACGTGTGATTGCGGCCGAAGATTTAACGGTTTACGCGGTTTACGTATCCTTAAGGCACACTGGTGCAAACAACGTAATTCTCCTATCGGAGAATGTAAATCGAGTGATGGGATTATGAATCTGGACTACACCCACAGCGTTCAGGATTCCATCGTTGAGCGACAGCTCCCTGTAGAAATCCTAAGTAAACCAAGAATCCAGTGGCCCAAAGGTAACCAGAAGTCTATTTGAACAAATCTTGACAAAAAGCTGTCTTTTATCTTTAATACCAATCTTAAGAGTCCGATGGGGCAACAGATCAGTTCCTTTTGTAGAATAATATCCGATGTCTGCTTTGAGTGGTTTGGACCAGTAATGGAAAAGAAAGATAAAAAAGAGGAAAAACGACCAAATCGACGACAAATCCAGAAAGGAAAGTTACGATCAAAACAAAGATTACTGAAGCGCTGTTTTAAAGATGCTCCAATTCATGAGAGGGCAGGACTTCAAGAACTCATAAACGATATCAGAAGGAAGCTTCTAGTGATATCCAGAGCTGAAAATCAAAGGAAGCATCGGAGGAAAAGCGGCAGTCTCGGAGATCTTTCTTGTTAAATCCGCATGCATTTGCTAAAAATCTTTTCGTGGAAGCAAAGAGCGGCAAGCTTGATATCACACAGGAGGAGCTGGAGAATCATTTGAAGATGACGTATTCAGATAATATGCGAGATAAACCAACCCCTCTTATAAAAGATTTACCAAGGCCTCAAGATCCGACAGTTATATTTGATGATAGTGGGATAAAATTAAGTCAAGTCCGAGATTTTGTCCGAAATGTACGCGCTGGTAGTGCCCCCGGAATGAATGGGATATCATATAAACTATATAAAAACTGCCCTTGCGTTCTCAGGAAACTTACTATCCTCCTTCAGCGGGTTTGGAAGCAGAATATTGTACCACAAGAATGGTGTTTGGCTGATGGTATTTGGATACCTAAAGAAATGGATTCAAAAGGCATTTCCAATTTTCGCCCCATATCCCTCCTTAATGTAGAAGGAAAAATTTTTTGGAGTCCTCGCTCGTCGCATGACAGATTTTCTTATAGAAAACGATTACATAAACACATCTGTCCAGAAGGCTGGGATACCTGTCTTCACTGGTTGTCTGGAGCATGCACAAATGATATGGAACGCCATACTATCAGCCAAAAGAAATAAGACAGAACTCCATGTAGTATGGCTTGATCTTGCCAATGCATATGGGTCAGTCCCATATCAATTAATAGGAATGGCTCTTGACTTTTTCAATTTCCCTGTCACGATTAAGGAAATCATAATGAAGTACTTCGACTCAGCTTTCATGAGATTCACCGTCAAAGATTACTCTACCAAGTGGCAACCACTTGAGATCGGCATCATGATGGGCTGCGTGATTTCCCTGCTTCTTTTCGTTTTAGCCATGGAATTGATTTTACGAGGTGCATCAACCACCTCCAAAGAAGTGATGACTGAAAAACAACTGGTCCTTCCCCCTTCTAGGGCTTTTATGGATGATATCACCATTCTCGTCCCTTCTAAAATTGCTGCCGATGACCTTTTACAAAAATATCATTTTCATATGGGCGAGAGTGAAGGCAAAGCCCTAGAAATGTCGAAGTCTGTCATTAGTCAGGGGGTCTGTTAAGGAAATCCACTTCAAGATTGGTAATGACACGATACCAACAGTAAAGGAAATGCCAGTAAAGAGCCTCGGGCCGCTCTATACAATCCCACTGACTGATCGACATCGGGGTACAGAGGTTCAGTTTTAAAGTGACTAATTTCGATCGTAGAACCTATTTGCCCGGCAAAATGAAGGCGTGGTGCTATCAACATGGTATACTACCCCGCCTTTTGTGACCTCGGAAAATGTAAATGTATCTCGTATTGAGCGCGTTGAGCAAGTGATCAATAAGTACTTATTGATCACTTGCGTAAGGTGCTTGGAGTTCCTCCTTGTTTTTCGAAAGTGGGGCTATATGCCAACTCCGGACATCTGCAGCTCCCTATACACTCATTGGTGGAGGAATTCAAGGTTGGGAAGGTACGCCTTCATATGATGATGAGAGACTCAGCTGATGATTGCATACGGAGGGTGCATCCAGAGATTAAATATGGTACAAAGTGGTCAACTGCAGAGGCCACTCAAAAAGCGGAAACCAGCCTGCGAGTCAGAGATATCATGGGCGTGATTCAGAATAATCGGGCTGGATTGGGAAACACGGCGCACAAGTACTTCTCCAAGGAGGAATCAAAGGGAAAACGGCGTATGGTAATTGAAGAATGTTCGAAGAGAAGCATAGAATAGCCACTGCTGTTACTCAAGCTAAAGAATATGTGTGGACAACCTGGAATTATATCGAACCCATTAAACTTTCGTGTAATTCATTAATGGCGATGGAACCATTGGCGATATCATTCCTTCTTCGATCAACATACGATCTTCTCCCAAATGAAACAAACCTCAAAATGTGGGGATACACAGATACAGATCTCTGTTTTTCATGTAAAAAAAAACGAGGTACCTTGCGTCATGTGCTTTCTGCTTGTCCACGATCGCTCCAGATGTACACGTGGTGACACAACAAGGTATTAGAGGTGATCAGGGATCTAATAAGAAAACAATGTGAGACAGCAAATCAACAGCTTGTGGCAGCCAAGGAAACTAAGATCGAATTTCATAAAGAAGGTGAATGTCCTGCAAATAAAAAACAAACAGCCCCCAATATGAAGCTGCTGAGCGGAGCCAGTGCTTGGAAGGTTTCAGTGGATCTAATGACATCCTTAAAATTGTCAATGCACTTTGCACAGACAGACAAGCATCCCGAAATCGTGTTGTGGTCAGACTCAAAAAAGACGGACTTCCTAATAGAGTTAACAGTCACTTGCTACATACCATTGGGAGTCGTCTTCAAGCAATCCCAAACGGAAGCATGCCTCTCTATAAGACTGGCACCCTATGCCGTTGACAGTGCGAATATCTGTGAAGCTCGTTGGCCCAGCAATTTCATGAAGTAGAAGGCGGAGGTAAAAGCATTCCTGTTGGCTGGGGGGCACAGTATAAACGCGCCCAAGACAAGAGTTAGACCTTACATCGGGATAACCCTCGACAGGGTCGCCAGCCTTTCGCCGAACCCACCGGTTGTTTGACCACACGTAGTAGGACGGGACTTGGGGGTATATCAATGTTTTGGCAAAAGCATCTGTTGAGCATAATTTAAAGAAAGCCGTTAGGGTTGTGTCTTTAGGGTTATCCGCAACCTGCTGGGCGTTTTGTTCGGTGAAGTATATCCTTTGTTCATTTTCTAAGTGAACAGCAAGCTGCACAATGGCTGGACCCCTTTGGTGTATAGGGAATCCGAAAATTCGCCAAAAGGCCTCGCTACTGCTGAGGTAGAGTCCAGTCACATAATCGGCCACCTCGTCAACGCAATTGTCGCACCGGATATCGAAAACGGCAGCATAGCTGCCTTTATTAACATACTTGCAGATGTACTTTATTGACTTAACCGAGTGGCAGTATTCAACGTTTATGTGGGCTCCAAAAGTATTGGAGAGCAGCGGGCAATAAGGCACCACCCAACGATTGTCCAGAGTGTGCCCCTTAACTGTCACAGTTCTGCCGCCCTCGGCGGGGCTTCTACGTCTGTACGGTGGGTAATCATCCGTCGCAGTCTGCGTTTCTGAGATAAGCTTACGGGGGTAACACTTTGCGCAAGTGGGGCCGCTTGACCAACATGACCTTTTTTTCGTAATTCGCGCCACAGAGGCCGTGTATCATATTGTTTTTAATGATTTCGTGGAGCAAATGAACCAGCGCAGGATCCGGAATTTCAGCAGAAATAAAATCGTCTATTTTGTTTGCGTCAACCTTATCGTTGAGCCACAGCAGAATGTGGGCATGAGGCAAAGCGTGTTTCTGCCATTCCACTGTATACATATGACACTTAACGCGTCCGAAGACTTGCCCTTTAAGGATTAAACCCATAAGCTTACACAGCTGTAACCGGAAAACGCGGGAAATTAGGTCAGGGCGGTGTGAGTACTGCTGACCTGGAAAAAGTTCGCGTGTGATTTCAACCCAGTTCGGATTGCACGTGAACGTGACGAACAAATCAGGCCTCCCGTAATGACGAACATAGGTAATTGCGTCTTGTGTCCTTTCATGCATGTATCGAGGGCCACCAGTGTAAGAGGAAGGCAAAATGCACGGTTTGCCGAGATTGCGTGGGTCACCATCAGAACGCAGACCATCACGAATGTGAATGCAGGAGTCGGTTCTAAGTTTGGATTGGTTTAACTTGATGAATCCTAACCTCTCCGACTCCATTTTTGAAGCCATGTCAACAGCGAATTGAAGAAATAGTTGACTGCATCTGTGCAAGTGGTTAAATTCATCCTCCCTAACCATAAACATGTAAGCGTAGTAAGCCCTACAGGAGACCGTCTTTCGGGTCGACATGGGATCGCTGCTTGCCTGGTATATTGGGATTTTGAAGTGGTACCCATCGCTTCCGCATGGAAAAAGAAGGGGGTACTGGGGACAGTCGTATGAACAGTGGGTTCACTGATGCGGCGCAGACCACCGCCCCGGTACCTTATGACAATGTCACAGCTGTTATGCTCCTCACCGTGGATGACTGCGGCGACTTCATTACATGCAGGAGCATTGAAGCGACGCTCATGCTAACCGTGAGGCTGTCTGTCTGCATCGATGACAACGCTGAAAGAGGGTGAAGAGTTGTTTTGCAACGCAAACTTTAAGCTTCGGATGTAACTGTTAGTTTCATGAAGCATGTCTTGTAGACGGAACAGAATGTCTCTACGGGGACCGACGGAAATATCGCTCAGCAGAATGCCGAGACGCGCATCAGCCTGTTCGTTGTAGTCAGCGAGAAAGTAAATTTGTAGGAACTGAGGTGGCTCTCCCTGATCAGCCAAAAGTGATCCCATTAAGTGGTAAACCTGGCCTTGTACTTTGAAAGTAGGCATCCATCCCCCCTCACTAATAGCCTTCGCACCAAAAGACGTCATCTGGAAGCAACAGTTGTACTTCCGTATTGCTTCAAGAAAATGCGTTGACTCCGAAGTTGTACCCAGAAGGAGGTCCCTAAGCGGCTGGGGAGATTCGTCTAAAGAAGGGAGTTTGATTTTGACTCCAGAGCAACAAAGCCCAGGTTGTTCACCGGCCCACTTTTTTTGCGTTGCAAAAAGTGCAAACTTTATCGATGGACCCTATTTGTACATCTCTCCTATCGGAATAGTTGACAGTGCAGTCATAATTGTATGCGGCATTTGACCAAAATGACGCAGACGCCATTCAAAGAAGGTCGGAGTTGGCTAATGTTTTCGAGCCGTTGGCGGCGTACTTCAGAGTTTTCTGCAGCCCTGACAGACGCAGTAGAGAGGGCATTTCTAACGCGACGAACAGTGGTTTGTGCAGAGCTTTCTAGGGCTCTAGCAGATGCAGTGGAGCGGGCATTTCTAACGCGACGAACAGTGGTTTGTGCAGGGCTTTCTAGGGCTCTAGCAGATGCAGTGGAGCGGGCATTTCTAACGCGACGAACAGTGGTCTGTGCAGGGCTTTCTAAGGCTCTGGCAGACGCGGTGGATAGGGCATTTCTAAAGTGACGATGAGCGGTTTCTTGGGGTTGTTCCGAAGCTCTAGAGGCGGCTGTAGCCCTAGTATTCCTAAGACGGCGTAAAGTTGTTTGTTCGGGGCTTTCTAAACCACTGGAACAAGCTTTGGCAGTGGCATCCCGCAAACGACGAAGGGTTTTCTGTGCTGGGGACAGTGAAGCCACGCAGACTGCGTCCTGTGAATTCTTAAGTGAACGTTCTTCAACTGAAAGCCTGGCGCGGCGTGCGGACATGGTTGAAGCCGAGGCCATCTGTGAAAGACGCAAAGAGTCTGTTCAGGGGTTTCACTCGCCCTCGCTGCTCTAGCAGCGGAGGCAACTTCCGTGCGCCGTCCCAAAAGTTTCCTCTTTTAGGTGGCATCCAAACAGTAAAAACGTCATAGAGGGTAAAGCTTAAAAAGAGATTTCGACAAATCCAAAATGAAAAAACGTGCACTGCTAACGTAGACACAAAAAGGGGAACACCCAGTAAATTGAGTTCAGATGTTACTAAAGGGGAACTCGAAACTAAAAAAGGGGACATTTAAAAAGGTAAACCAAGGGTAAATCCAAAAGGAAATGGGTTTTTAGTACAATTGGCTAACGTGTGTGGGGTTGAGTTGGAACTATAAAACAAAACACGTAATCAACTTCCGGTGTCCGAAGTAGGCGAATAAAGTAAGTCAAGTGCGTGCACGCGGGCAACAATAAACGCAAAAGTGTGAAAGCACGCCCGAGTCACGCAATAGAGGTGGTTGACCGTGAGTGCACTTACGCATAAGTAGACGCGCGATGACGCGGGCGCTATAACGTGTGAGAAATCCTGCGCGATGATTGGACAGGCCCCAATGTCAAGCTCTGTGAAAGCGACCAATGGGCTTGCAGCAGTCTCGGTATCGACACGCGGACTCGGTTGTACGCAGCTGTGTGTGTGTAAGGAAGTTACAAAAAAGATTGATCCGCGTGCAGCTACCGTTATTTTTGCCGAAATATTCTGAAATTTGACACACATAAAGGCGATAGTAAGCCGCAAGTGTATCGTTAATTTCATTTGAATCAAACCAAAACTGTACATACTGTGCCAGTGAATGTGTGTTCAGAGGGCTAAATCCTGTCCCTTAGTACCCCCGTTTATGGTTCCCTGGTCAAGCGGCTTTGACAGTCTTGCAAACAATTTGGTACTTGTTAGATAGCCAAGCGTTAGTGCTATCAGAAACTGGACCATTTGCTTTGTTTTGGTGGCTCGGTAACAAAACATCGTCCAAAGACTGCAAAAAACCTGCATAAATGGCACTTACCCGAGCTTTCAAATGAATTTCGTGCAAAAACAATTATGTTTTCCCAATTTTTGACGCTGTCAGAACCACCGTCGGGTAATTTTACGTAGTCCTGTGAAGTTTTGTTGAAATTGGTTGAAAAATGTAGGAAATCCGATCCCATACACGCACGCACGCACGCACACACACACGCACACACACACACACACACACACACACACACACACACACACACACACACAAAATCTGGGTTTTTATAATAAGTATGATCATTCATACAAAAAAAGTAAATTAGTAAAATGAATGATATAAAATGGCGAAATCCCTTCGCTAACAAAATTTTAAAGATGCATTAATCTACTAATCACTCGATGGATGTTATGATCCTTGTTTTTGAAAATTATAAGCTGTATAAGGTCTTATATTTTCAAGAAAATGCAACCTTAGCGTTGCGACTGCACGCTCCAAAAGTTTGTCTTCGTTATCAATAACACATTTAAAAAAAAAAACATATTTCGATTCGCATTATATTTTTTCCTCTCGGATGCTACCTGAATTTTACCAAATTTTGGCTCGACTATTTCTCTATCTTGATAAGTTGTGCGTTATGGGTGGAAGAGACTATTGTATTATGTTAACGGTTGCTATGTAGGCGGTAACAATTATGTTTCAAATTATAGAGGCTATTATTAAGTAGAAATAATTGCCGATCCCAATGCGATTATTTATAGCTATTTTATAATGTTATTTGTTAACTTTTTACTCATTATTTATTATTGATTACATTATTATTTGTTGTTGAATATCATTATTACATTTATTTGTATTTATGCGTTCATTCGTAGTTTATTTATTTACATTTTTGTTTATTTTATTTATTTTTTTCGGGCTTGGACATCTTATTTAGTTTAATGTACTGACTTTGTCTAAAGTATGTTACATTGTCTAAGTTGTATATAGTGCATATATTTTCATTTTTATAGTGATAATTTACAAGATATTCCTTTTTAGTTTTCGATTTTTAGGTAACGTAGTAAACATTTGTTTTCGTATCTGCATTTAGAGATTCTTTCTGATCGTCTATTTAGTAATTTGTGTTCATCATGGAAGGTGATTATAGCCATTTCCTTCTCTAAACAGAGTTTACACTTTACAGTGTTTTGATTTCATGTTGGATGATCATGCTGTTTTCCTTATTTTCCATGATGTTTTGGTGTGATTGTTTTTTGTTTTGTGAGCAACTTTACCAATAATATATCATACCTTAAATTTGTATTTGTATCATATATATATATATATATATATATATATATATATATATATATATATATATATATATGATACAAATACAAATTTAAGGTATGCTGTATTATATATATATATATATATATATATATATAGTTTTAAGGTGTGCTATATTTATGGGATAAAGTGCTCAGAATCAGTAGTAGAGCGTATGTAAATATAAATATAAAAGTGAGTATTGAAGTCAACACTCAGAGGCGACAGCCTGTTTCATGCTAGACGCAATCGTCAGGCCGCCTGACGATTGCATCTAGCATGAAAGAGTCTGTCGCCTCTGTGTGTTGACTTCAATATTCACTTTTATATTTATATTTATATATATATATATATATATATACAGAGAGAGAGAGAGAGAGAGAGAGAGAGAGATAATGTCTAATGAAGCGTCTAATGTGTGTGTGTGTGCATATATATATATATATATATATATATATATATATATATATATATATATATATATTATTTATTTATTTATTATAATTTTATCATATAGACAAAACCATTTTACTCACTACAAAGATATAAGGGTACCTCGAGACAATGTAATGGTTAGCAAGCTTGTCTCGCTAGAACAATTACGACTGAGTAGTGAGTTCGATCTTCATTGGGTGCCCCATACTTTCGGCCTTGTGCCACATCTGAGCTACGCTTGGAAAATCACTATATATATATATATATATATATATATATATATATATATATATTGAATGTTAAAGACAACATAGTCTTGCATATTTTCTTTTGAATTTTCTCATATTCTCTAATGAGACTTTTTATTTGAAAATAATTTCGAAATATGTATTGTCGCAAAAGAGTAAAAAAAAGTAGCAACATGATTACGCTACAAGATAATTGGCAAATGTTTGTTTAAAAAAATTTTCACTAAAAATATTGACCCTGAAGATGAACAATGATGTTCGAAAGCGCTAGGTCATCGTATGGACAATACATATTTCGAAATTATTTTCAAATAAAAAGTCTCATTAGAGAATATGAGAAAATTCAAAAGAAAATATGCAAGACTATGTTGTCTTTAACATTCAATACTACATGTTTAAAAGAAAAGTTGCTGCCAAATTACACATATATATATATATACATACACATACGGTTTAATACACACATAAAATGTGGTAGCGGGATGCTAAATGTGTGTGTGTATATATATATATATATATATTCTTTTTGTGTAATATACTCTGAAATATTTTTTCTTATTAAATTTTGCATATTATACTATTTCTTATTGCTATCCCTTTTTTGTTTGTTTGAGTGAAAATTAATAACAACCAGCCTAACTTGAAATGCTCTACTATAGAAAGACTGCGTCTCCGACAGGAATCGAACTTGTATTTCCTTTTCATCAGGGAAACCGCTTCTATAGCCAAAACCGGCTTTTACCCATTCGGCCACGGAAGTCGCATTGACAAAGCAAATTTTGATCTATTTAATAAGGAATGCACATTCCTTTTTTCTTTTTCTTTTTTCTATTCGTTTCTTGAATTGTTATCTTACACAAATAAGGGGAGAAAACTCATAAATGACAATATTCCAAGTTTTCCCTGTTTTGTGGAGAATCCATTGCTTGCTATTTGCTGTTTTAAACATTTAAATACTGAAACTAAGTGTGATGAAACTTTTGATTGAACCCAATACTAAAAAATTCCCAGCGGCTATGATTGGAAATGTTAAAATAATTTTAGCGATAATGCGCTTAAAAAATGTATTTGAATAAGTAAACAATATGTTTTAATTTTGTCAATAAATTAAAGCATTTATTCCCCTTAGATTGCTTTAGGTTGGGCAATGTTTAATTGCTAAAATTTAGAGACGATATTCAAAATGATCGCACGAGAGAAAGGGGAAGTGTTAAAAATTAAACAAAGGTTATAGCAAAATTATTCCACAGGTTGTTCGGACTGTCCGATTTTTATAAATTTAATTGTTATTCGGACTTAGTATTATCAGTAAGTTTTTTGGATATGTTTTTCGGCCTTACTCACGTGTATAATTAATCTGAAAGACATTCTTCTTTCTTAAATACAATTCTATGGTCGAAAATTATTGCAGACAAAGGTAACTTCGGAACCAAACTGATAAATTGACTCGTAGAATAATGACGATTATTTTTTTTAGCACTTTACATAAATTATCACTTCACATGTAACATTAACAATAATTACCAAGCTCGTTTCGATGGTCAGTTCGTTAATTTAATCAGTTTGAGATCTCATTAAAGTCTCCTTGTATCAGTTTAAGCCAAACTTATGATACACTGAGTATCCACGTCTTGGTTGTTATAGTAACAAAGTTTCTGGTCAGATACCTCCAATGAATTTAATTTTTTTAATACTTTTCTGATGTTGTATGAACTTCGGATTCTCTGAAAGCCTTCTGAAATATCTGTAATGGGATTGAAGGTTGGGTATGCTAAAGTAATTACCCCGTTGTTATATGTATTAGTAGTTGATAGAGAATTCCTTTTCTCTTCGTTTATACTGAAAATTAAATGAATAAAACGTACAACAATAACATAAAAAATAAGACTTTGAGGCATGTGTTGACATCAATGACAAGAATTTATATTTTTCTTAGCTCAATGTTATAGGCAACAGTCTTAGATAGCGGTCTATACAGGGTATCAGGATATTAATTTATTTAAATATCTGCTTTTACGAGATACCTGACAAAAGCCAAGACTTATCTCAGATGAAAACATGAACAAGAACAGCATTTATATCATTTATCCTGTTGTCGCAAGGAGTTTCTCACTTCTAAATGTAAGGTTGGAAGAACTTTGAATAGTCATAGTCGATGGAGAAACTATGAAATTAGGTATGGCTGATCACATATAGAAAAGTGGGTTACTCATTGAAGACAGAATACTAGAGAGCAACACTAGAGAATAAAAGAATTGAAAGAATCAGTGCACATGCTAGGCTCTGAAAACCTCCTCGTTGGCTTGGTATGGATTTTATCACCATATAGGGAGTATCGACCCAAAAATGAACAGACATCTAGATCAAAACTCTAGAATTATAGCATCTAATTATCCTAAAGAAGGATAGCTTGTGCATAAACAGCAGCTTAAATGTTGAAGTTTATCTGGTTATTTCAATCCTTGGGTTAGGCAGTGAAAAGTCCCCAACGATGAATTAACCAAAGAATGAAATAAGAGAACAATTAACTGATACTAATTATCTCCCTTGACAAGGACAGTTTACTCCTGTGGAGTGAGTAAAACATTTATTATCAAAGAAATAGATTCTGGGCTAAGTGATCTCAGAACTGAAAGAGACTAAATTACCATTGGTTCAAGTATGTACCTAAATTTTATTTCTTAATATTAATAGCTGTATCATTTCCGTACCAAACACCCCCCCACACACACACATTAGTTCTTGAGTTAACCATTTTCTTTAAATTTAAATTTTTTATAATCATCTCTGTTAGCTTGGGAAAGGAGTATTTCTTTTAAGAGAAAGATGTGTGTGTGTGTGTGTGTGTGTGTGTGTGTGTGTGTGTGATACCAAACATCTATTTTTGAAGATTAATAACGTTTTCTCTTAAGAAGTAATAATGAAAACTAACTTAGAAGTTTTCATTTTTTGACAAACGGTGAAACAAGCATTGGATAATAACGGCTATAGGACAGTCAATAGAAATTAATAAAATACAGAAACAATTAGATTTAAAATATTGAGTTATCTCCCTTAGACTCGACATTCGTCAACGGAAGTAATTTTTTTTTTTGCTGTTCAAGTAGATTTTTTAAGATAAAGCGAAAGTTCGATGTTCATGAACATCGATAATTTTATTTTTTTTAAAAGTAGTTTACCTGTAAATTATTTTAATTTTCTAATAAATGTTTCTAATAATTCTAATGGAAATTTATATAATTCCGTGTTTCTTAAATGTTATTTTTTTTTTAGTTGACACACTTCGAGTTGTTCGCACTTACATTTAGTGAAATTAAAAACAGCCGGTCAAAACTGAGAAGTTCTGCTAAAGGAAAATTCATCTGACAATAGGAATAAAACTTGCATCTTTTTTCTTCTTCAGAGAAACCACATCTTGAGCTAAGTGTGCCTGCCATTTTGGCCACGGTGCCTGAGTGATAGGGCAAATTCAGAATAATCTGTTAAAGAAAACTTGTTTTTCTTGTTGAGACTTCTACGAGTTTCTGTGTGTTACTGTGGGTTAAATACTAGGGAAAACTGAATCCTTTAGCCATGTTTGCCAACTCGTATAGGAGAAGGACAACACTGAATTCAAAACTGGGGAATATACTTGAACTGTAATTAAGGTCATCTCAGCCTAGTTGCAATATAAACCACAAGTTATCTGTGGGTGTTGAAGAAATAAACATTTATTCAAATAACAAAAAAATATTTTACAATATGCAAATTGTACAAAATATAATATACACCTTATACAAAATTTCCCTTGTGCACTTGAAACTATCAAGGCAAATCTGTTTTCTCTTAGAAAGCAACCGTTAATGAAAAACAATTTTTTTTCCTTAACAATAAAGGAATTTCAGTTACTTTCTTTTAGAAAAACAGTCCATGTAAATAAATTTCATAGCAACAAAACAAATTTGAATGTTGAAGGGTGGAGAAAGGAAGCCCTACTTCAGGTGCTGCTGGTTCTCTGGGTCCTTTAGACAAAATATTAAGATTTTTTAAACAGGTGTTCTCAAATATGAGATGAATTCTCACAGCTTTAGAAAATATATTTGAATGAGAAAATCTCATGTTTAGAAAAGATGTTTATATATGAGATAAATATCTTGATATTAGAAAATTCTTCTTCTTTCCCTTTCTTCTTTTTTTTTCTCTTCAAAAGCAACAATAGTAGTAGTCCTTTTCATCCTAAATGACAGCCTTTTTGCCCAGGTGGTCAAATCTTTTTATACCTGCATGTGCTCAATTTCCTTTCTTTTCTCATCCCAGATCACAGCATTCTCGTTTGATTGTGGTCAAATCCTTTCTGTCTTAAATCAGGCAGATTTTTTGACAAAATCAAAGTTGATCTGCATTTTTGTAAATCTTTACCACAGAATATTTAAAACCATCTGGCTTTATTTTGGAAATATTTTTATATTAAATTGGAGCCCTTATTCTTGCAAATTTTTGCACATCAATTTTTATTCATGCTTTTTTTGTTTTATAAACCATCTGGCTTCATTTTGGTGAAGCAACCTTACTTTTGTAATGTTGTCCAAGGTGGTTATTGAAATAATAACTAGACATAAAAATAACACAATAAATAGAAATAGAAACAACGCAACTTACAAATAATAAGGGTTTATTTATACAAGAACAATACAAGTAGATATTTATAAGTTTGTCTGAAGTGGGAAAGCAAGACACCCTTGAGAGCAACACCATAGATGCTTATATTACTACTGGAATGGTCCGTTTAATAGAAGTGTATCAGTTCATTGTATACTGAGGGTTATCAGTTCGTTCCCTACAACATATACTGAAGATGAGCAATCACACTGATTTCTGGTATGCTTTCAATTCAGAACAGATTTGATGATGACAACTCCAATTTTCTTCAGTTGTCTGTTCTAGTTGGTAACCATCCAGGAATTTTGAACTGATCCCTTCATTCAATCCATGAGAGTAAATTGTTCTCATTCTACAGTTGAGTAGAGGAAATCTTATATCAGTTAATTCTCTACAATTAATTTGTCCTTGTAATGTCATTTTTCTCTTCCACTGAACCAAAGTATTTTTTCTTCTAGAATTAAAAAAGTTACCATTTTGTTTCATTGGATATACATACATTTGTAGTAACTGGAAGTTGGTCCATCAAATACGGGTAAGCATAAATTCAGATCTAATAAACAATTATTTTAGAGCCAACAAGAAAACTTATTTCAAACTAAGATCTTTTAATTTGTACTTCGAAGGGATTCAGTTAACAACATCCAAATAATTTGATATAGTTTGAAAAGGAATGCCTTTCTTAGATTTATTGACCAATCAGGATGCTTTTATTTTGACTCTAAAAAAAGAAGATTATTTGATCTTGATAACCCCTTATATAAGGTATGATCTCCATCAGTTTAATCAGAATCAAGCTCAGGACTTGTTCATATGTTTACCATTGCACACACACACACACACACACACACACACACACACACACACACACACACACACACACACACATATATATATATATATATATATATATATATATAGCATGATGAGAAGTCATGTATACTTTCTTGATATGTATATAATATATGTATTTGGCAAATACAATAATACAGTAATTCAATTCATTTCTGAGGAAGGACCGAGGTGGTCTGAAATATTAAATATATATAAAAACATAGAAATAAATACTTTCGCAAAAAAAACACCCAATTTTTTTCAGTTATTTTATCCATATATTCTATATATATATATATATATATATATATATATATATATATATATATACTTTCTAACCAAACATGTGACATAGTCAATCCAGTCAGGGGAAGTTTGTTTCAATATACATTTTACTTGGTGATCTTTCAATCATCTCTTGTTGTTCTTTTCTGTGTTTTTATTTTGCAAATTGAATGTGGAGTGTTAAATGATAAAAAACGCAACCTTCGACAAAAACCTTCTGATAATTTCTTACCAACACCATTAGCCCCCCCACAAAGTTGTGATCCGCTTTTTGCACGAAAATCGACATTGATGAAAAAGTGGTAGCGGAATGCTAAAAACTCGTACATTTTTGAAGACAATAATTAGAAAAACTAGTGTCATAGACCATTACTGAGTTTTTAAGACTTTTTAAAAAACTTTCTAGGGAACTTTTTCTTTTTTAAATACAGATTTAATTATTGTCATTATTGATTTTGGATTAATAGCATTATCACTTGATCATATGTCCATGTTGTGGTGTCTGCCCTCTAAAGAGTCTATGTTGGACTCTTCCACCTACTATAAGATTAGTAGGAGAGAAGGCCTTGCGGGGAACAGTCGAATAGATTGAACACTGGGTCAACCGACACACACTCACTTGTCATGTAACACTCTTGTACTTACTGTTTAATATATGATATATCTGTAACACTTGTTTTGGTATTTCTTTAACCATTTACTTGGTCACAACATCTTAGTGTTCCCCCAAAGCCTTCTCTCCTACTAATCTTATAGTAGGTGGAAGAGTTCAACATAGACTCTTTAGAGGGAGGACACCACAAGAGTCCAATTAGTCTGAATACAGTAAAACCTCATTATCTGAAGTAGGTAAGTTGCGAAAAGATAGTGAAATCCTAAAATTATAAATATCACACCATGGTGTGATACAAACTACCACACACACACACACACACACACACACACACACATATATATCCTAAAAATTTCACTGGAATTATGTAATGAAATCATCACGGTATGCTGATTTTTTTAGTAATTTCAAGGAGGTACCTATTTTTATGGAATTTCGAAATGGACCCTTACGGTGGTAGATTGTTTTGTTTCTGCTGATTTTTCCCCCAACTTGACAAGCTATCTCAAGATTTTTATTGTTTTTCTCTAATTTATTTATTATCCAATGCGTTGTGTAGATTTCTATTTTTTTCAGCTGAATTAAATTGAAATGACCTAGCAACTCATTTCAAAAAGAAAAATATTTTCAACAAAGTTTGAACGAAGTATCTATAAACAAAATGTTTTTTTTATATTCTCTGCCAGCCTAGATGATGGAAAAAGCATTAACTCGCACATCGCCAGTCAGACACGCTGCAAGAACCATTCCGTTTCGCGAAGATCGTCCCTTAATCGAGACACCATCCCGCCAACCCTTCAGATTATGAATTAAGTCCGTTTGTTAATAAAGGGGACGCAACTCGACCCATTAAGAAGTATATTTGACTTGGCAAATTAAGTGTGAAAAGAAATAGATTAATAAAAAAAAATCAGTAGTCGATCGTTTTTTTATTTGAGCTTTTCCTTTCAGGATCTGATGATGTTGACTTTCATGAGCTTGAGGACATTTAAATTGGTTATTTTTTTAAAAGAATACTATTATTATTCAAAACTTATTTCTATATATTTTTTAATCCTTTGAAATATATTTTGCAAATTGGTTTAGTTTAACCCTTTGAACCCTGACCACTGTTTTACTGGTGGTAGAGAAAAATGACGTAGTGCCCAGTCACCAGTTGAACAGTGGTAGAGAAAAATGACTTAATGCCCAGCCACCAGTTGAACAGTGGGTAAACACTTATAACTATTTTTATATCTACTGTGAAACATTACATACCAATTATTTGCAAATTTTGACTCAGGAGCTCAGGTAGAAGGGTTAAAATTGTTCAGGAATGCAGGGCTCAAAGGGTTAATAAAAATAAAGATTTTTCTGATAAAGCCAAGTGCAGACAAATGAAATGACTGCTGTTCATCCCTGGATATGGTGAAGTCAGTATTTTCAATTTTCAATGTAGTTTTCAAACTTTGAATATTTTCAAATTAAATCTTAAAATGTTTATAACAGTTGCTTAAATTCTTTAGGAAGGTAGTTAAAGTAATCACAAAGGCTATTGAGCCAACACTTAGTTTAAGTTTGAAACTGGCATTTATTAATTTTTTTGGAAAAAGTTTTTCAATCATTTTATTATTTTTATTTCTTATTTCAACAGTCAAGTTGATTTTTTCTATTACTGTTAAACAAGTATATTTTTTAATTTTTCTATTAATACTGCTTCCAATTTTGACAAATGTCGCACCTTGAGGAAGGTTATTAAAATGAATGTTATCTACAAAAACTATTTCCCTCTCCCCAAATTTTTTCCTATTTTGTTTTTTAACAAGTTAATACACAGGATTTAGATATTTTACTAAGATGCATCTATTAATTGAAATCAGAAATCACTTAGTCTGGAGATTACAAAAAAGGAAAAAAAAAATGTCTTTCCTATGTTCTCCTCCTCTCTTAATTGCCACCTCAGCCATCAGCCATTTAATATGTACCAACTGTTTTTAATCATTAAATCATTTCACAACCTATTTCATACACTGTGAAAATAATCTTTTATGTGTCTCCCCACCTTGGATCAGTAGAACAAAACAGCCCATAAGGATTTACTTTCAGCCATTTCTATATATTACTACCTTATAGGTCCTGGAAAGGGATATATTTGATCCAAGTAGCTAAGTGGTTTTGGCTACTGTAACTGAGTAGTACAATCTAGCAGGTAGCAGTAATTGACTGGTACTCATCGTAGTTGTAGTCAATAGGTGTAGACAATAGGCGTAGACCAATAGGATAGCCAATGGCGTAGTCCAATGGGTGGCGTCATAGACTTGGACTCTATTGTACCTCCACGTCAATCTGTATTTATGGCTGACACCAGCCAATCATATTCCTGTGAGGGGGAACACAGGTGTATGCATATTCATTACATCACTACCAAATTTCGTTTACAGCATAAACAGTAACATTTAATTTACATAATTTTTAAAAGCATATTTTAATAAATATTTCATCTGTATTATTTATTATTAATTCAAATTTTAAAAATTGCCAGATATAAGTAATGTTTTAGTCAAAGATTTTTCTCTTTTTTTTTAAATTCATGTTTTTATAAAAAGAATTTATATGTACCTTGTTAATATTCAGTTGTAAGTTAGAAAATGTTTAGTATTCATAATAAGCATTGTTGTCATGTGCTATTTCACTAATTAGTTGAATGAAGGCAAAATTTATCGAATTCTAAAAAACTTAAAATAATCTGCTATATTAGATTTTCTTAAAACTGTACCAAATTATAAACAAGTGAAAAATATTTACACTATTTACATTGTTCAGACTGTTGTCCTCATCTTTGTAGTCATATTCATGATGTTTTGGCCATTGTATACTCCGACCTTCTTCAGAAGATTGGAATTTCAAACTGAACCCTTTTTTTTGTCCACCAGAGCAGATTGTTCTAGTTTCACGAGAGGAAATAGAAAAATCAGGTGCAGCTGACAACATCTGGAGGAAAAAGAGAGATCATCACTGGAAAATATGAAAACTTAAGGAATCAGCATATATGCTAAGCTACAAAAATCTCCTAAGCCAGCCAAGCATAGATATGAATACAATATGGGAACCAATAATACAGAGTGCTAGAGAAATGCAATAATAACAACAAAAATTGCAATATAAAAAAAATGGTTTCTGAGACATTAAGTTTATTAGTCTCAAAAATTCATACACTGATGTTCTCAAGGACACATGATCCTGTGGATAAAAATTGTTGGTTGGATCCGGGGACTTGACCCAGAGAGTTGGATGCTGCAGTGGTGAACAAAACCTTGGAGAATTGAGTTAAAGGGAGATAACTGAATTATCCGGAAGAGGCATGGCACATGGAACTAGAACAATCTAGCCTGGTGGATGAAATAAAGGATTCAGTTTGAAACTTGAATCACATGTACAAGGCCAGAGTATACAACGGTTGAAATGTTGTGAATATGGCAAGATGAGGGTAACACTCTGAACAATAGTGTAATTAAAATACCTCATCTCAGAAATATAGACAGAAAAACTAAAGTGGAAAATAGTAAGTTTGGAAATTTTTTTTTTTAATCATTTTAGAAGTGGGATTTTGTTCATAATATTGAGACAGAAAATCGATCCCTGACATTTAAAGAGTTATTTATTTACAAATGTCAAGTTTTAAACTGTGTTTATTGCATCATCATTGATATCTGTGTGTTTGTTTTTTAATTTTCCTATCAATACTGCTTCTTTAACGATAAACAAAAATGAGATGAAAGATAAACTAGCCCCAAATAATTCAGAATAAAAAACAAATAAATAAAAAATACATTAATTTTCGCTTTTCTTTTTCTTTAATAAAAATAAAATATTGTCTCCCTTTAATGAAAGAATGGGCAGAATGATTATTATTCTTACTCGTTATTCTGTTATTCTCTAAATAGTGGAATGTGACGTTTCCGAACAGGTGTAAAAAAAAAAAAAAAAAAAGAAGGCATATGACGTCACTGCCGGTTAATCTTTTCTCACTTCCGCACGTCAAAGAACATTTCGTGGAGGTCATAGAAAGAAAGTCGGCAAGATGATCAATTTGCTTCCCAAACTAAGTGGGACTTTTACAAAACAAGTCGTTTCTCATGTTTCCAGGCCGATAATCTCTGATTTGCCTGTTTTATCCTCGACAATTGTCATTCATCCACCGATCAAGGATACATCGCCCAGTAACCTCTGTAGACAAATCCCAAATAACGGAGTCACGGCTTCTTATGGACTCACAAGTAAGAAATATATATCATATGCATTTTTAAATGTATTTAATAATAAGGAATGTTTCTTCACCTCGGAAATAAATGTTTATGTTTGTTTATTTCTTTATGGTCGCTTTGAATTGGAATCCTATCTCGGCCCGATTGTAACCTCAAATGACTTGGAGAAATCGACTATATATTTTTATTTTTCATTAACTTTTTAAATTTCATTTCTTTTTTTTTTCTATTGATTTAAAAAAAGTATCGCTGGCCACTTCAAAAGTTTCATTTAAAATAAATTTTATTTAATTCTAATGTTATAGTTATTATTACTATATTCTTCAAGAACACAAAAGCATTCTTTTTTCAGTAAAAAGAATGATTTTTTTATTCAGTCATTTAAAAAGAAACGATTTAATAATAATATAAATTAATTAAAATAAAACAAAAATCAAAATACTTTAAGTCTTAAAGTATTTAAAGAGAATCATAACTAAATTGTAAAAAAAATAATAATCCTTTTGTTTTGTTTGGCCTTTTTTGTTGTCTTTTAGGCTTAGACTATCCAAAATATTCAGAAATTGTTTATTAATAACACACTACCTTTTTAAACTTTTCTCAATGTATTCGTCTGCACAAAAGAAAAAAAACTCATTAAGTTAACTAACAAAAAATTAAAAGCTTTTTTTTTCTTTTTTTTTTTTTCAAAAAATAAACAATTTTATTCAATAAAGTAAGTTTCTCTTGCTACTTCAAACCAAAATACTTCAGTTCAAGTGTGTTGTTATGACATTCATTTGAGGTCATTTTTAAAACAACTATTTTTGTCAAGAGTTGGTTTTTGTACATTTTCCAGAGCTATTTAACATTTAATATATTACTTTTAGTTTCACTCAGTGTTCATTTAATATTGAAAATAAGTATTTTCTTTTTCTTATATTTGAAAACATACATAATTTTAGTTGCCTTTCTAAAAACGCCCTATCCATTATCAGACAATATGCCTTTAGCTTTCCTCTTTTTTAAACCAATACCTGCAGATTGTTGTTTTTTTTGTTATATTGACAACCATTACTTTTAATTAGTATTTATTTAATTTTTAGTTGCTTTTTTAGTTTTATTTCAACTTCACCTAGACTGTGTTAAAATAAATCTACACAGTGCCTTTAAAAATTAAGATGAAAGTAAGTAAAATATTAGTCAGAATTAAGTGGTTGACACATGTTAGTCAACATACATTACCTTCCCCCCTCCCTAGCAGCAAATTTTAAAATAACGTAAATTTCCCTGCACAATCCACATGTATTTATTTATTCATGTAGTTCTTAGCTTAGTTCTGGCACATGGTCATATGTATGTGGCACTCTGTGAGAATCGAACTCACTTGCTAACCGTCTGGCCTACGACTAGGCGTCCATTTTCCTTTTCTTCATGATGGGAATAATTATTGGCTCGTATCGCTTTGGTTTTGCCGCGTTTCTCCAGAGATTCTGAGCTTTCGGTGTCTAGATTGACAATTGATTCACAAAACAAAATATTCTTGGGGATTATTAATTTTTTTACCTACATCACTTAAATTGAATTATTTACATTATTCGGGTTGTTATCCTCATTTTCATTGTCATATTCACAACGTTTCGGTCGTTGTACGCTCGGGTGATTGTTCTAGTTCCACGTGCCATGTCTCTTCCAGATGTCTCAGTTATCAGGTCATCCCATAAGTTCTGTCCGAATTTTGAATAAAGAAAACAAGTGACCAAATGTTACATTTAATTACAGATTCAATCAACAATGTATTCTCCTTGATTATCTATTACTTCCTTCCATCTATTAACAAGCTTACTAATTCCATTACTGTAAAATTCTTTTGGTTTTGATTCGAAGAACTCACAAATGTCAGTTTTAACCTCTTCCTGTGTTACAAAAGCTGTTTCTTCCAAATGATTCTGTCCTTCCCCTTTACCAAGCCACTGTCTACAACGCTTAACATTTCGATAAAAGATGCATTTTTCGTTGCCAGTCACAAGTCTATCCAAAAAAGGTGAAACAAGTTGGCGAGAATGGAGAGAAGAGCAGATGTCAATTTGGGATTTGAGGTTGTTTTCAGACAATTCATGAGGCACCCATTTTCCAAGCTTAGGAACTTTTCCAAGTTGTTGAAGATGACGATGAACAGTTGTATGGTTTGAACTTAGAACCACTGCCAATTCCTCAACTGATAAAGCAGGATTTTCTTCAAGGGCTGCTTCAAGAAGCTTTTCATCAAACTCAACTAGACTGGACATCTTCAAGGGTGAAATCTCCACCTCTGAATTTTGCAAACCATCTTCTGCAAGTTCTTTCATTCACACATTTCTCTCCATAAACTGAGTGAATGTTTCTAGCCGCTTCAGCTGCTGAGTTTCCTTTCTTGAACTCATAAAGCATTATGTGCCTCAAATGATTCTTGGTTACTTCCATGTTAGCAGGGTTTTAATCAAACAAAATTTAATTTTATTGTTCTCTGAAATAAAATTTGATCAGTTTAAATGCATCTAAGCATAAAAATAATGTTCAGCTCCATTAGACATTATAAAATACTCTTTAATTTTGTTCTTTTTAATAAAAAGTTAAAATTCGGACGGAACTTATGGGATGACCTAATAGATTTTAACGTTTACTGAAAACCCACAAACAAAAACGACCTAATAAATTTCTATTCCCACCATAACCAGAGAATAAAATCTGGACTAATCACAGGTTTTTACCTCAGAGCCTTTAGAATATGTAACTCTGTACACTTAAATGAAGAAGAGAAATATATTGAGAAAACATTCAAACTTCTTATATAATCAGGAAGAAAATAAATCAAACACCAGAAAAATTCAAATTTCAAATGCCAGAAATTATCAGATAGTGCAAAAAACCATTTACATAGGTGAGGTATAATATGATCTAAAAACCTGGATCTATGAACACAAGAGAAACTTGCATTTAGAAATTCTCTCTCGTCTTGTATCGAAACATGGGACATAACTTTGATTTCACTAATGCCAGCCTAATCATAAAAGAACATCACTCTTTAAGGAGAAAATATTTTGAAAATATATTTATAACATTACTACCGACTATAAATATTCGCTTGAAACATTACATCACATCTTTCTATAGAGCCATTATTCATGAATCTAACTTATGTCTATCTAATACATAAAATAATGAAAATGTACAAATCCTCTTCTAGAATACGCATGAGAAATGCTTTAATGATAAATCCAACCAAAACTATGATAACCACAGACCTTCCACACACACACACACACACACGAGAATATAAAAATCTGACCAAACACAAAATTATTGCAACATGTTGCTATATTTCACTGACAATGCAAGGGTGATATCTGTAGACATTCCTCATACACACGCTTACACAATTACATGTATTAACGTTACCATCCAAACCTAGACACACAAGCATTTCTTTACTCGCACACTCTTACACTATCACATACTTTAACATCCAAAATATTCCTCACACATATTTATATATTATCTATTGCATTAATACACGACGCATGTCTGACCCATGAGAACTAACCAAAAATCATAACATACCAGTAGTCTGTCTCTTTGCTTTTTTCAATTCTATTCTCGATTTCTGATGAAGCCTTTAATATAGGTGAAACATGTTAGATTGAAATACATTTTGTGCATGTTCTTTTATCATCTAGTCAGATTCCGATCCATATCTGATCTACATTTGATTTTCAACTCCTCTCCTCCCATATATATATATATATATATATATATATATATATATATATATATATAATATGGTGTAACAGCAAACTTTTCCAATTGTTAAATTAAGTTTTGAACCATTGTATCTTAAAAATGATTAAAGATATCTTACTGGAATTCTCTGAGGTTTTTATAACATTATTGGAATCTACTATGAGCAATAAGAATGTATTATTCTCCAAGCTTAACAGAGGAATTGTGATGAAATTGATCATTTTTGTTTAAAGGTCAAATAAGAACATTTCTCAAAAAAACGTATCTTATTTTTTATTTTTTAAATTTGATAACAAATTTGTCTGATTTATGGCAAGATATGCACAAAATTTAGTGGTGGACTTTTAACTGTGGCCTGAGTTACAAGGGTTTTACTGAGTTGGGCCAAATTCAAAATGGCAGATTTTGGCATTTGCCACTATATGCTAACATTTTCATATCTCCCACTATGGTCATGTACATCTTTAGAAAGCTCTTTGAATGCTGGTTAATGTTCACATAAGAACTATGATCATAAAATGAATAGAATTTGTGTTACTTTTGGTTAAATGTTGACCAATCTGGGGGTAAATAAATTACCTTACTTTTGTTTACATTTTTATTATACAACAAATAGATTTTTATATGAAAAAGTGACATAATAAAAATATTTTAAAAAGTGTCATGAATTAATGTTAAGATAACATAAAATAATATGAAAATGATGTTAGTGGTTAATAAATTTTTATTGACATTTGCCACAGTACACTAAATGCATGAAACAGTCAAATTTTCAGTATTTTTATATATATTTAACTCTGGGTTAAATAGTAGGACTTGTAAAAAAAAAAAAAAAATCCTTTGACCTAGAGATGTAAAATAGGTACCATTCAATTTCTATCATGAAGCCCTATAAGTGAACCAAATTTGAAAAAAAATCTGTGTCCGTGATGGTCAGATTTGACATGGAATGATGTGTGTATGTATGTATGTATGTATGTATGTATATATATATACACACACACACACATACACACACACACACACACACACACACACACTAGGTACTTCCAATGAAAAGTAATATCTAAGGTTAAAAATTAATTTTTAAAAATTAAAAATGTTTAAGTTTTTATTTTAGTTTTAATTTCAAGCTAATAGATCAAATTTAATATTTCCAATAAGAAAAATACTTTGCTGTATTTCAAACTGAATTTAAATTGATTGGATTTTTTTTTTTTTTTTTTTTACTAAATGTGAATATATCCACATAGTACATCATTACTAGAATGTGTTGATAGATTAAACAGGAACATACACTCAATTTCATCTACATTTTACCATATCAACGCCATGTTAAAATGCACAGATAAGGGTATACAAGTAAAAATTCAACTCTTAACAATGAAAAGTAGATAAGAATAAGGATAAAAATAATTCAATCCAATCAAAAATTACAATTGGTATCCTGTTTCACAAATATCAGTTAACAATTAGAGGCTTTTATTATTGCTGTAAAAACAGACCTATTAAAAACAATGGAATAGGGTAATGAAGAGTAAGGTAAAAGAAGTAAAAAATCCTTGCTCTTCATTTCACTGTTATAGTTTTTGATGCAGTAATAATATTTAGTAGCCCTAGGAAATTAGATGTTTTTGTTGAAAAATTCAAGTTCCTGCAAGTGGATTGTCTTTCTTTCGCTACCAAATCTTGCTCCATGTGTAAACGTCAGCATTTAGGTGAGTTTTATTATTTATTTTCTTTTTTAATGCTTTGCTTTTTTTTTTGATTTCAGGTCAATCTCAAGTCCGTTTTGCCCACACTGATATTCAGATTCCAGATTTTAGTGCTTACCGACGTGAAGGTGTGATGGATTCAAAAAAATCTAATAAAGACTCTGATGAAAGCCGCAAAGCATTCACATACCTTCTTTCAATTGGTAAGTAAAAAGTCACCTTGTGACGACTCTTTGTTGCATCTGCTTTTCTGATTGAATTGTGAAGATGGCATAGAAAAATGTTGCTGAAATCTTGTGTTTGGAAAGATTTTAGAGTATACAGTATTGTGGTGGAAAAGGCGTTCAGTTTGCCTGACAAAGATCAGTTTGAATTCAAGCCAAAAAAAATCAACAGTATGATAGATTTAAGAAAATAATAATTCTTAGGCATAACAATTAACTTATCTTTTCTTACTGAAAATCATTATTTGCTGTTCATTTTGAGTTTGGCCAGTTGTCATGGAAACCCTGCCACCAGCAAAATATTGATCTAATTGAAAGAAATCTGTATGTGTGGTTGATGTAATGAATAGTGTCTTGGAAATAGGAATTGGTAAGCCAAGTTTGAATTCCAGTTAGGTTCATTATTCATTTACATGCAAATACTATTGGGAAAGCTATGAATCCGTCTACTCTCACAATTCTTGGTTAAATAGTAGTACTTGTAAAAAAAAAATTTCTTACAATCCAAAATGTATTGGATTTACATAACCCACAAAGGGTTGATAAGCTGTCAAAAACAAGTGATTCAATAATAATTTTGCATGTACATACATTATGTTCTGCCAATATCTCATAAATAATGGACTATTCCATTTTGATCTGGGGAAAGGCAGAAAAGACATTTCAGAGATGATTCTTGGTTTCAGTGAAAAAAAATGAAAGAAAATCACCAAAGTTAAGCAGCATTGAGCCTGGTCAGTACCTAGATGTGTGGCTGCCTGGGAATACCAAGTTACTGTAAGTTTGGATGTATGGGTGGTGTAATGAATAATGGCTCGAAATTGTTCTCCCTGATTTATTGCTATCAATTTCATCTTTTCTATTCAACTGTTGAGCGTCATTCACAGAGAAATCTCCAGTACATAAATTTGCAAACCACTTTTCATACACTGAATCACATTCATAGTACCTATTTAATAAACTGCATAAATCTTGTTATATTTTTACCTTTTATTAAAATCACAAACCATAATATCTTCAATGTTAAAATCAATAAACAAAAATTTTGTCAAAATTATAAAAAAAAAATAATAAATAAATGCATGCTGATATAACTGTCACAGTACAATCAAAAGTAGTCTTTTTGAATGGTGTTAAACCTAAGATGTATGGTGGTGTAAAGGATAGTGGCTTAGAACGAGAAATCAGAGAGCTGAGTTCAAATTCCATTAGAGTTTGTTATATTCACTTATGTGCAAATACCTTTGAGAAATGCATAAGTCCATCTCAAGGTCCCCCCTAACTATAGGTTAAATGGTCTGGGTTTTGTAGCTTTGGTTGGTAACCAGTCTAGGAGAAAGACAACTCTGAATTCAAAACTGTATGTAGTCCTTGTGAAGTACATACTATGAAGCTAAGGAAAGGATCATGGAGTTCACATTGACTATGATCCCAACTACGGTTGGCTTACTTAAGCCTAAACCACCCCAAATACCATCACCTATGAAATGTTCTTTAACTATTAACCATTGCATTAGTATTATTTCTTCAGCTTTGGGTGACAACACGTCTAGAAAGATAACTTTGAATTCAAAATCCTTTGCATTAATATTTCTTCAATTATTAAAAATTGTACTTTTTAAATGTTGGTTGATATTACACAACCTGTTTTTGAGCCTCCTGTAAATTGATGGTTAATAAAATAGTTTAAAAGATCTTTGTTAATGTGATATATTCCATTCCTACTGGCAATCCAACTATTGCAGCCTTGTGCCAGGCTAGGATTAATATCTCTTAACTCTTCCATCAGCTTGTCATAAATTTAAAAATGTAGGACACTGTTCCACATATTTTCTTAACTGAGTTAGAAGTATTTACTCAGCTGAGTCTGATTTGAGGTTACAAATAAGGGTCACTTAAGGATTGAACCCAAGGGATATTTATTTTGTTGAAATAAGTAAAAAGTAAATGTACAACTGATTGAATTCATAAAATCTAATTATTCATTTTTCTTTTAGAAAGAAAAAATCCTCTTCAACTCAGTTCAGGCTCTAAAAGAAATAATCTTTAGAGTTGTCCAAACTGATATAACTATGCAAAATAAGTAATTTCTTTTTCTTTACTTGTGTAACAGAGAGACTTTGGGAAGCACACACAAACACATACACACATATATTTTATTTTTTTTTATTGAAATTGGAGTAGATTTGAACAGTAAAATTAGATCAGAACAATTTTGTTTACTGATGGGAATCTGATCTAGCCCATTTGGAATTGGGTCATTAGGAAAACAATGAAAGATGATCAAGATAATTTTTATCAGTTAAAATTTGAAATAGAGCTTCACATGATTTTGGGTTGAAGGCAGCACTCATGATAATCGCATGCGGGCCAAGGGTCGATTTATGATCAGCCAGGTTTATCTATATAAACGCGCACAGAAATCTGTTGACAGAGTGGTTGCCTCGTCTGCTGTCAAGTGCAGTCGAGCTGGGTAGAGAGAGGTCGGAGACTGGAAGTGATGTCAGATATTGGAACCAAACGCCCGCTAACATATTTTGTTGATATAAGTACGAAGAAGCGAATTACTCCTCCGACAATTTAAGACTGCTACTATTATTACTACCACTGGAAACGGAAATGTCGAACAAGCTGCAATAATCAAAAGGTTGTTTTTGGGCTTGTCTGTCATTGAGTGCAGTCGAGCTGGGTGGAGAGATATCGGAGACTGGAAGTGACGTCAGGGATTTGGAACAAAACCCCCGCTAACATGTACTGTTAATATAAGTACCGATGCTTCTGCTACCACAGAGATTACTACTACTGTTACTACCGCCGAGGAGAAACGCAACTATAAATTTTAAGCTGCACACAGAAATCTTTATCTCTCCATTGCAAGAGTCTTATATCGTTCTGAGATGATTTCACAAGAAGCTAATCACAACCCACTCTCTCTCTGTCTAGAATCCAGTGTATGAGTTTTTACGTCAATTACTTTTCTTTTCTGTAACTTGTTTCTTTTCTATACTATTCTTTTCTGCTATATAAAAGACATTAACAATTCAACCATTGAATAGTTGTTTGTCTGGCTTTCTGCAGATATTTTTTTTTTTTTTGGTGCATTCTAAATTTCTTAGCACAGACTCTCCAGCCGTGTCTACATCTTCAGTCGACTGTGAATGGATGAACATCACTTCTGCTTTCTGGATCAAACCAAACACAATGTGGGCTGGATGCGGGATTAAACCAGTGGACTGGTCGAATGATCTACGGATGCTCATGAGGACCTACGGTCAATCCCTTAAGTTCATTTAAGACCGAGTAGACACCTCAACCCAGAGAGTAAGATGTCTGAGGTTTAGGGGCTAGGGTGAAAGTGTTAGACTTGTTTGGTAAATGCACAAATTTAAGTATAGTACTAGATTAGTGGCAAGGTAACATCCTTTTTACAGTTGAAATTGATAGATGTAATTGTAGGTTCTATGTTAAGCTTCTTCTCTTTTTCTTGTTTGTGGAACTCTTTGCTGGTCTCTTCGTTTCCTATTACCTTTGATCTCCAAAAATTTAAATGCAATATCAGTCGTTATCTTTTGCCTTCTTAATTCCCGTTCTTTTATTATTTGTTGTCTTTAATAATGGTTCTCTTTGTCTCATTATTCTTTCACACTTGGTAATCCCTTGCATCTTTTTTTTTTTTTTTTTAAACTTATCATTTCACCCCAAGCAAGGCAATAAGGCCATTAAGATGCAAGGGTTTTACCAAGAGTGAAGGAAACTGGGGAAAATGTTACTGAAGAGAAAGGACAATAAAAAGAATAGGATTCAAGGAAACAGAAAGTGACTTGATATTGCCCTTTTTTAAACTTTTAAGGTTGTCATTGATGGGAAAGCAAGTAGTTGGAAATGTTCTTCAGTTGGAAAATGCAAATGAAGAAATATACCTAGCCTTTAATGTAAAGCTATGGTATTTTCTTAAAATATTGAAACACGTTTAAGTTATGCAGCAAAATTTTCAGTCTGCCAGAGAAACAAATTTTCCAGATCTTTAAATATTAAGATAATTTAAACAATTCCAGGCTATCAGATTTTGTGTGGAGCCAAAGTAATCAAGTGAATATTAATTTTCAGGTTAAACGATTTCATTTTTCCCATCCTACAAGCTATGAATTTCTAGTGATAAATTTCTGTTTGTTTTTGCAGGTGGATCAGTTACATGTGTTTATGCAGCCAAATCCATCGTCCATGAATTTGTGTCATCAATGAGTGCCTCGGCTGATGTGTTAGCTTTGGCCAAAATTGAGGTAAAACTTGGGGACATCCCTGAGGGCAAGAATGTCACCTTCAAATGGAGAGGCAAGCCCTTGTTTGTCAGGCATCGCACTGGAGAAGAAATTGAAACTGAGCGAGCTGTTGATGTCTCCTGTCTTAGAGATCCTCAACATGATGATGACCGGTGCCAGAAACCTCAGTGGTTGGTTTTATTGGGTGTCTGTACCCATTTGGGTAAGATTTTCTTTCTGCTTTTCAACTTTTATACATACTCTACATTTTCGATGATCATTTCAAAATATAAAGAATTTATCATCACTATCCAAATATGTGCCCCAGGAATAAAAAAATGTAATTTCTCATAGAAGTTCCCTTACCTCGCTAAAAAATTGTGTATAAACATTTTCAGCAGGACATCTTATTTTCTTTTTGTCATTGAGCTATGCCCAGTTGAATTCCCTCCTTTAGACATAGCTAGAGCTGACTATTTTCTTATGTTTATATTGATCTATATATAGTAATAGCTGGCCACTTGTATTCAAGGATACCCGTCTACTGGGGCGGATAGCCAATCTCTATTGCAGATGCTTGCTCAGATACACTTGTGTTTGTTCAACACCCACAGAGCCAACCTGTGGTTTATACTGCAACTATGCTGAGCAGACCTCAGTTACAGTTTCTGGGAGAGAGCGTGTTATCTAGCGTGATCAACAATCTGAACAAGGCCAGCATGCTCAGGCCCTCAGCTACGATGACATGGCTTCGTTCTAGCACAGCTATCGACAGTCCACACCTGTTCTGTCTACCCAATTTCACTCACAAGGCGTGGGTAACCTGTGGTATGGTTTTCGGGCACTTTCCAAAGGTGCCGCACGCTGGGATCTTCCCCCTCCAGACCGATATCCTTCCTGACAAATCGACCGTGGCGAGATTCAAACTTGGGTCTCAGGATCAGAAAGAGAACATTCTAACCACTTGGCCACACGCCCATAATCTATATATAATACACCACATACAGTAGAACTCCCCAACTCTGAACATAGCATAATCTAGACTTTCTCGAATTTGGACTGATCTTTAAATCCAAACTTTTGTATTGACATATGAAGCCTTTTCTTACTCGAATCAGAACAGTACCCTCAATACCAAACATCTTGGATGTTCAATTTAGAGGGGTTGTATTGTATATCCTTATTTTTGAATTCCTTTATAGATTGTAATTGTTTTTGAATAAGATATATCTTGCCCATAATGTTTAAACATTTCATAAAGTGTCTTAGTTTTTCACAAACTTTTTTTATTATTGGTTGTTAATAATTTTTTGTACATTTATCTCGGATCTTCAGTTTAGAGAGTTGTATATATTTACCTTTCTTTTTTTTTTTTGTATAACAATTAAGGGGAAGTGTGCAAAATAACGATGAAACACCCACCCACCCAAATTCGATTTATATTATTTGTGTGTTTTTTTTTTTTTTTTTTTTTTTTTTTTTTTAAAGAACTTTGTGTTGTTGAATATTTGTTTTCAAATTTAACTATATTTTATTTAAATTAATTTTTGAAAAACTAAGGCTCACTATCGTTTTTGCTTTAATAAACTTAATTTAAAATTATTTACTGGTTTCATGTTAGTAACAAACCAAAAAAAACAATGAAGTTTATTTTTCAAAGACAGAATAAAAAAATTATTTTCCATAACGCAAATTATTTTTCCATATCATAGTTTCGGATTGGTGCGGAGACTCTTGCGCCGACCCAGACTGGACCAATTCAAGATATTTTGTTTGAAATTTGTTTTTGTAAAATAAAGTAAAAAAAAAAAAAAAAAAAAATAGCTATTAAGTTTCATTTTTAAAATCTGCGATAATGAATAAAAAGTTAAAATAATTACACAAAAAATACGGAAATGAATTCAAGAGTATAGAAAATTTTAAAATACATATAGCGTTTCGAAATTATCAGCAGAATTAAAAAGTAAAAACAGATGAGAATAATAATTATTTCTGTTCATTTTTACTTTTTAATTCTGAGAATTTCGAAATGCTTACATGGCTAAAAAAATTTGTTCTGATGCAATTATTACATATTTTTAATTTTAAAATATCTTTGAAAAAATAAATCATAGGATTACACAAAAAAATAGTGCTTTGGGAACTTTTTGGTTGTAAATATATAACATTTGTGAGGATAATATACAGCTATCTTTCCTTAGGCGTTTATAAATTGTACACCGTTCAATTTCTGTTAACAAGGAACTATTTTTAGTTATAAAATTGTACTTGGATTAAACGAAAATTACTTACAATATAATACATATTCCTTCTTGCCATCAATTTTGACTGCACGGGTACACTAGTTATAAATTAATTTAGAAAACTTGCTGCTTTTTTTCTTTTTTTTTTAAACTTGTTTGAATAATTTGGTACAGTTTTAAGAAAATCTAATTAAACAGATTGTTTTAAGTTCTTTAGACAATTCCATAAATTTTCTTTTGGGCTTGATTGAACTAATTAATAATAATGTGAAACAGCACATGACAACAATGCTTATGAATGCTATACGTTTTCTAACTTATGACTGGATTTTGACAAGGTACATAAAAATTCTTTTTTTTTTTAATTCATGTTTATAGAAAGAATTTATAAGTAAAACATTGCTTATATATGGCAGTTTTTAAAATTTGAATTAAAAATAAATAACATGAGATATTTATTAAAATATACTTTTAAAAGTTATGTAAATTAAATATTACTGTTTATACTGTAAATGAAATTAGTAATAAAAAAAATGGCTAAAGTAAATCTTTATGGGCTGGGCTATTTTCTTCTACTGAATCAAGGTGGGGATACACATAAAAGTTAACCTTTTGTAAAAGATTGTTTTCACAGTGTATGAAATAGGTTGTGAAATGATTAAAAACGGAAATGTTGTTGATACATATTAAATGGCTGATGACTGAGGTGGCAATTAAGAGAGGAGAACATAGGAAAGACTTGTTTTTTTGTGATAGCCTTCTCCAGACTAAGTGATTTCTGATTTCAATTAATAGATGCATCTTTGTAAAATATCTAAATCCTGTGTATTGTTAAAAAAAAAAGGAAAAAATTTGGTGAAATAGTTTTTGTAGATAACATTCATTTTAATGACCTTCCCCCAAAGTGCAACATTTGTCAAAATTAGAAAAAAAAGTTTTTTTTTTTTTTTTTGTTTTTTTTTAGTCCCTTTTAGAAGTGGGGGTTCTGTTCATAATATTGATATGGTGTAAAATTTATCACTAATATTTAAAGTTATATAGAATTTTATTTACAAATGTTAAGTTTTAAACTGTTTACATCACTGATATCTGTATTTGTTTTTTTTTAATTTTCTGAATTTTTAAGACTTTTAAAAACTTATCTCTTTTTAGCACATTCACAAATATTGGGAGATAATAATTATATTTCTTAAATGAAGAATATGTAAAAAAAAAAAAGAAAAGTTTCACCCGAAATTGCTTGTTTAAAATATTTTAAAGCACATAAAAATGTGTAATTGTAAAAAAAGAAAAAAAAAGGTGTTTTCATACACAGGTATCAGTGATGTAAGCACTATTTCAAATATCACATTTGAAAATAACGTTGTCCAGATAACTCTTTAGAAAGTCAGTATTGATATAACCTTCTAAGAAGAAGAAAAAAAAATCAATATTTTTCAGTTCTGACAAATATCACACCTTGAGGAAAGTCTAATTGATGCTAATCTTCAAAAATTATTTCTCTCAAACATTTCATTTTGAGTGGACCAGTCTATTTAATTTTTTTTTCTTTCATCTGTTACCAGACTGTCAATATATGGTAAGCATTGTATTAGCAATGATTATATTGTCTTTTTTATTGTTTTCTATTTATTATTGTTTAAGCATAGTTCAGATGTGGCACAAGACTGATCCTCACTGGGTGCCCCCAAACTTTCAAACTCGCTTCTCAGTCGTAATTGATCTAGTGAGATAATCTTGCAAACCATTATACCATGTCAAAGTGCCAAAATGATTTTCTATGCATGGCTTAGATGTGGCACAAGGCCAAACGTATGGGGTTACTAGTGAGGATCAAATTCACTATTCAGTTGTAATTGATCTAGCGGACCCAGCTTATTAACCATGTTGAAGTGCTCTGATGCATGCTTATAGCATCTTAAAGAAGAAAAAAGAAAAAGTTTATTAAAAAGTCACAAAATAGACATTTCTGTTTCTTGATAATGAAAATCAACTTTGTTCTGAGTATAAAAATGCTCTGGAATTATGTAGAATTCAAGAATTTGATGTGTAAACTACTTTTTTTTCCCAGTATTTGAGTTACAGTTGGGTTTTGAAGCACATTTTAAAAAAAATAATGGTTTTAAAGATCATTTTATATTCTATTGTATTTTTCAATTTTTTTATTTTTTTATTTTTCCTTAGGTTGTGTACCAGTTGCTAATATTGGAGATTTTGGAGGTTACTACTGTCCTTGTCATGGATCTCATTATGATGCTGCTGGACGGATTCGAAAAGGACCAGCTCCACTCAATCTAGAAGTTCCCCCTTATATATTCAAAGATGAGGAGACTATAGTTGTTGGTTAATGTTAATTTTACTTAAGTATTACAAAGACTCTTCTAACCATCAACCTGTGATTTGTGTGACTGAGAAAGGTGACAACTGCGGCTCTTATCTCAGAGTTCACTTTAGTACAGAATTCCAAGCTGATAGTCTTGTAATTTGCCTAATAAAAAAAAAAAATTTTTTTTCTTTTACATGTCAAATTTTTCCTTTCTTGGGATTTCATTGCTCAAATTTGGGAAAATTAATTCGATTTTTTCTTAAAAAAAAAACAAAAAAAAAAACAACCAAAAAGTGTCAAAAGGATGCCTTTTCTCTTGATACCGCTATTATTTTAACTACCTTCAGTTCTTGGAAATGTTTTAAAAAGCAATTATTAGAATTTTAATAAAAACCTAAATGTGAATTTATACAGTTCTTGAAAATTTACAACACTCTAAAAACTAATACAATGAAATATTCAGCATTTACCAATTTATAAACAAAAAATGAATATGAAAACAATGTTTTATTTAAAATTTCATAATGTTCAATTTGCCAATGTTGTGCTAATAAAGTGTCAGTTCTTTGGAACTGACAACAAAAATAAAGAAAATATCTAAGTTCATTTTCATATGTCTAAGTTTTATTAAAATTCTAATCATTATTTTAACTACCTTCACTCCTCAGCAATGTTTGTTTTAAAAAGTAGTGGTGTCGGGGGTGGGGACAATCCTTTTGGCACTCTGGTGTTTGTTTTTATTGGGTGGGCATGAAGGTCCAACATTGCCAAAAATTCATAGAAATAGAGCAGTTAAATATAACTAACGGATCCCCCCCCCTTTAGTTTATTAAAAAACATTGCTGTTAAATTTCTTTTCATCAAAATACTAGTAAATTGCTTATACAGATGAGTTTAAAAAAGCCAACATAATTATAAACTACTGTATTTTACATGTACATATAGCTTTTCCTGATCACTATTGGAAAAAATACAACTTGTGCCCATCTTCCTGTGTTCTGTTCAAAAAATCCTTACCTTGATTTGAACCCTGCTTTGTGTTGACATTTAATTTGATGAGGCCATTCTTTGACTTCTTTTAGTCAAGAATTTGCATGTGACAACTTCTAAAAAAAAAAAAAACTTCAATTCCAAATATCTGAAAAATTTGCTGTTTTATACACTTAGGGTGAAGGAGAAATTTTGGTCACAAACTGTGGGGACTTTCACTGCAAGTTCTGACAGTTCAGTGGTATCTTATGTGATTTTAAAGATCTCTACATAATTGGTCAACCTAGCTGACAAGAGAAGCTGAGGTTGATACTACCTTCAATCAGGAAATGTAATGAAGGTCTATTAAATTTCTTCCACAAGTTGTTACAGAATATCTTTACTATTGTTGTTTTTATCAAGTTTCAGCTGAAACTGGTTAAAACCATATGCTGTTTACTTCCTTCCATTATTGAATCACAAGTTTATAATTTGGAGATGAAGTATTCTTTGTCTTTTGTCATCAATGTGGATTGGATTGATTGTTGCAGTGGTTCGGGATTAGCTAGCAAGTGCACAAAAGCAGCAGTTAAATTTTTTTTTTTTTGCAAGAAAACAACTTAAATAGTAATTGAAAAAAATATCTACTGAATTTGGATAAATTGTCAGGGGCACAGACTGTCTATTTACAAAACCTCCAATTTCAGCATAGTTGGTAATGAGGTATTTATTTCAAGTTTTTATGTACACATTAGAATGATTTGATGGTAAACATGAATTATGAAAATTAAATCCTTAGAATTTGTCAACTAGTTGTAGAATTCTGTTCTGTTCTGCTGCTTTGGTCTCTGGGTCTTTTGCATCACCAATATTACCTGCGTATTCTGTAAATAGAAATTTAATAAAAAAGTTTGAAAATGGTGGGAAACTTGACTTCTATTTTTTTTTTTTTTTTTTTTTTTTTTTAAAAAAAAAGAGAAAACAATGATACATAAATTAACATCAAATGAAGTAGTCTTAGATAATCTTTTCATCTTCAAAAGACTGACTGGAAAAGTCAACTGCAATAATATTTAGAAAGAATAAAGACACCTTTGAAGACATAAGGGTTTAATCAAATATCAGTTTCTTCGAGGCAGTCATTTTCAACAGCATGGATAAGTTAATGTATAATTTTTGAAGTTATAGTTATTTTTTTAAATTTTTTTTTTCAAATTAAATTATATGAAAACTGCTCAAAATGTTTATTATTAATTGACCCACAAGGCATTTTGAGGAGTCACAGATTTGCTGATGGAAGGAATTTTTCCTGTTTTTTTGGTTCTGAGACTAAAAACTGGATCAAACTACACCCTCAAGTTATTTGCCAAAATTGTGGTAGCGAATAACATGACATTTTCATTTTAAGATGATTTTTCTAAAATGAACACAGACTGTGTTCAGTTCATTTTATACAAAACAATTATTTGTTGTTTTTGCTATGCTAGAGCAAAAATAAAATTAAGTGAACCTTGCCATGAATGGCATAACAACAGGATAGCGTAATTTATTTCACATGTTAAACTAATTTAAAAATGGAGACTAAATTTAACATACTGTGAATGTTTACTTAGTCTTGTGAATATGATTTTTCATATAAAATTAAAGTATTCCTGTACTAATCAAAGAAAAGTTTATTAAAAGGAAAATCAAATATAAATACTTCATGTGCACCACCCTCTGGTAGCAACATAAAATGTGTACTAACCTCGCATGATGTTACGAATCGCCTTTAAGGATCCACCTCTCATGTTTAGGATTTGCATTACTCTTTGTTTCACCTGTAAGTAAATGTTAAAAAAAACTATCAAAATTTTTTAATCTTCATAAAGCTGATAATATGGGAGATTTATTTTCTTTTAAATAAAAATAATCCAGAGTATAAAAAAAAAAAAAAGCCACTTGTATAAAAGTTTTTTCGTTTCTTTTTCCCTTGGGATTTTATAACAAATCTGATTCTGCTTATTGTCTTAAAATAATGCAACATGGTTTAGGTCAAAGCATTTTAAAGTATAAATGAACATTACATGAATTCATAACAAAAGAATTTTGAGGTTTGCCTGTTTATATCACTGCTAATCCCTTAAAAATAAAATAAAATTTTTTAAAATTGTCATAGAATGAGAGCATTATTTTTCGATAATTTTCATATGGACAAATTAAGAATTATCCTAAGAATATTTGTTAGTTTTGAAATCATGACTTCACATAAAATAAAAAAAAAAATGATAGCAAATGAAGAATTCTTACAGAAACAGCTCCACTGGCACAAATTTCAAGCATAACACAGTCTAACAATTGCAATGTGAACAAGCCAGCATCCAATCGTCTCAGGTAAAACTGATCCTCCAGGTCTTCATCAACTTCATCATTGGCATCAGTCAATCTCTACAATATGAATAATACAAGAATTTCCAAACCTTCAAACTGCTTAAAAAAAATTATTTGTCAAGACAGAACATTTTTCTTAGCTGAAGAATTATTTGGGCCAAATGAATGTCTTGAATACAAAAAATAATGTAAATGTGAAATGGACATACACCAGACTCAAATGTTTATCCCAAATATATTTCAAAATTAGAAAGAAAATTGTTAAGGTGTCTCAGAAGCCAAGAGTTTAATACTTTGCTGATCATATTTTATCTTTTAATTATTTTATCTCAAGTTTACTAGATAACAAATTAAATTTTTCTTTGTTAAACCAAAATGCTGTTTGATTTTCTATTATATAAGGGAGCTGTGAGAAGTTCTCATTCCAACCTACTTGCCAAACAGATTAGGTCTTTTTTTTTTTTTTTAAACCCCCTTCTTCAGCCAACAACTTCAGCACCATTTGTAGGAAAACCAATCAAGAAAAATGTCAGTTGTCTCCTTAAAGTGCATGAAAATAAAACATGTTGAACTGGAATTACAATTCAATATGTTTCACAAATCAACAGTTCAAAAAAGCCTTCACAATGACTAAGTGCAAACATGCAGATTAGTCTTGTAGAATGCAAGATTTGGTTTACATAAAGATAGGTTATGGGTGACTTTGGAAAAAAAAAAAAAATAAATAAAAATAAAGGCCCTGAGGGTTGGAGAAATGAAATTTGCCTGATACAGCAGAATTGCAATAAAGATGATGATCCTGCCAGGTAAAGTTTTATGGGAATCACATGCCCATATAACCATAGATTTTATAAGGTATACCTAATAGTCAATTACCATTTTCTCTTTTTCAATTTGGTCATCCACTCGACGAACCCTTTCAAGGTATTTGAAATGCAATTCCAACAGTCGTTCAACCTGTAAAAAGAATTTTCCAATTAGAAATCCAGAAAACAATCAATTGGTAACATTCTACAAAATAATGATAACAGCAATTAAGAAAACATTAGGATTTAAATTTTCTTTCCAAAAATTAAAACAATATTTCCATAAGTAAATGCTTTGGATTTATCATAGTTTCCATTTTAGAGAAAGTAATTCACAGGATAAATCAATTTTATTTTTTGTAAACTTTACTAAATCTGAATTGAAGTGCTGATCTAATTTATAGGCATGTCTTTGTTTCCATTTTGTTCAAGCCTTAAGAAAAATAAATCACATTAATGTCATAGGGCATTAAAGTTGTATTTTCCTCCAGGCTTATATCAAATAGCTTGTAAAAATAATCTTTCAAAATTTTTAACTTTGGGAATTCGACTACAGTCAGAAATATAAAAAATTTGGTTAAAATTTAACATGTAATTTTCTTAAACAATTTGCGCACACACACACACACACACACACACACACACACACACACACACATATATGTGGGCCTCCACAAAATAATGTGATAGCTAAGGTTTAAAATGTTTTAAAAATGAAAAATCTTTGTTGAAGCTTTTATTTTATTTTTAATTTCAAGCTAATAGATTAAATTTAATATTTAATATGTATTAGTTTGCTATATTTCAAAAACTAATTTAAATTGACAGGAAAGAATTTTTTTCTTTTTGCTAAAATAGTTGATTAGCATGCTTTTTTTAGTCGACATTCATCACAATTTAATTTTTATTAAAAAATCTTCCAAAAATAAAATATACTTTTCTGAAACTTTGTTTGAGGAATATTAGCTGATTTAAATTATAATTAATCTGATTTGAAATAAATATTATTTACTTCAAGTTTAAAATATTGCAAAAATCATTTTTTTAACTAGACTGTAACTTTGTTTTAACAGACAGTAGCCATGTTGACAGGATGACAGATCTGTTTTTCTAGCGACTTTATTTGTAAAACATAATTGAAGAAAATGACATGAGCACCTTTTTTTTTTATATATATAATTTTTAAGTACTCAGTAATATTAAAAATTTAGGAAAATATTCTCCATAATCTAATGTTTTATTCAATTTTAGAAATTTTAGCTTTAAATTTACTATAGTTATTGCTTTTATTTTCTGATAATGTTGTGTATAGTCACCTGTACTTACAAAAAAAACGGCATGTTTATACACTAATAAAAAAATATTCCAAATTACTTTTAAAATATTGGTATTTGATTTGTATTAAGCTTTTCTATTTATGATCAGTAAATATAGTTTTCAATTAATAATAAAATCATCAAAACCACTGAAATTAATACAGAATTTTAAAAGATTTCAAACTTAATAAATTTTTTCTAATTAAAATTTTACAAAAATGAAATAATTCTTGTAAAAAATCATTATTCACCAGAAAATATTTTTTAAGACAATAGTGTTCTTATTTATAAAAACAGTTAAAAGCTTTTCTCATTAAATAATGTCATAGTTTTGTTGCATTTTTATGTCATGATTCAGAGCAGATTTTCAATAAATGGTGTTTCCATTTGACAAAACAAATTGATGATTTAAATTCTCCAAGGATTCCTGCTTTTAACTAATATAAATACGAAGATCCTGGAATTTTAATTTCTGGATATTTCATAAAATTAAAATTATTTGATTTTTGCAAGAATTTTCAAAAATATGTTTTTTACCACAAAAAAATGCTAAATTTCCCATACTGAAAAAAAAAAAAAGGAATTGTGAATGTGCTGGAAAGGATTAAAAAATTTAATAAAATAATAAAAAAAATACTTTTGTCTTTCCTCGTAATAATAATAATAATAGTAAACATTTTGATGATAAAACTTTTGGGCCTCTTTCATAATGCTAGGCTCATTTTTAGAGGTACCTATCGAGAAATATAAGCAGCCAATTGCTGATACACCCTGAGTGGACAGATGTGCTTGTCTACAAAACTCAGAAGTCTGGATGCTGAAGGTAACACCAATTAGGTAAGTAACAAACTTTTACTTATATATATATATATATATATATATATATATAAAAAATTTATTTTTTTAATCGGAATCACTCCAAGCAAGGCAGTAATGCCACTAAGACACAAGGGGTTACAAGGTATAGAAAAATTAGAAACAGAAAGATTAATGATGAACAGAAAGAGAAGATAGTAATCAGGTGGACAGTAGATAGCAATTGACATTGCATTTAAATTTTTACAGATTAGAGTTGGCTGAACAACATATGTGCTTGTCTACAAAACTCAGAAGTCTGGATGCTGAAGGTAACACCAATTAGGTAAGTAACAAACTTTTACTTTATATATATATATATATATATATATATATATATATATATAAAAAATTTATTTTTTAATCGGAATCACTCCAAGCAAGGCAGTAATGCCACTAAGACACAAGGGGTTACAAGGTATAGAAGAATTAGAAACAGAAAGATTAATGATGAACAGAAAGAGAAGATAGTAATCAGGTGGACAGTAGATAGCAATTGACATTGCATTTAAATTTTTACAGATTAGAGTTGGCTGAACAACATGGAGCCGAAAGGGAGTTCCACAAGTGCAAAGTGCAAAGAAAGAAACTGTTAGAATAGAATTCATGGCTACATTTAGCCAGCTCAAGTGTAAATTGATGAGATCTCGATGCCAGTCTAGTGCCATGCGTAAATGAAAAAACTCTAGGGACCATAGTGAAAAGATCATTTGAACACTTACCATGAAAGTATTTATAGAAAAGACAGAGAAGCAACTTTACATTGGTGGGAAAGTGACTGATGCTAAGCTGCCAGATCAGGACCAATAATATTGCAGATTCTTCTTTGGATCTTATCAAGCTCAAGGTAAATAGCAGATGCACCAGACCATATGTGACAGCAATATTCTAAGCATGGACGATTGGTTGAATGTAAGATAGATTCTGGAGAGAAAAATTGTCTTGCCCCTGCATAGTGAACTGACTTTCTTAGCGGCTAACCTAGCAATGGAGTCAATATAGTCTTTGCAACGAGTCACTTTCCTGGAGGACCCTATCAGCCATCTTGATGGAAGGCAGCAAGGGGTCACTCAGATGATTAATGGAGAGAAGTTTAATTTTGGAGGCCATCTTTTACCCCAGTTAACTATGGACTTGAGGTTGTTTTGGACATCAGCTGTCATTTTGACCTTGCCAGATAAGCCTTACTATCAAGGCAGGAGTAAATTGTTGTGTCATCAGCGTACATACCAAGTTGAGAGCTGATGTCATCAGGAAGGTCATTAATGAAAATTAAAAATAGAGTAGGACCAAGGATGGAGACCTGAGGGACACCTGCATTAGTATAAAAGGATCTAGACAAGTGGTCGTTTAGGATAACTCTCATTTCACAATTTGACAGGAAAAGACTGGATCAGTTCAAAAGTGTCTGGAGACACCGTAACTTCTCAGCTTGTGGAGAAGACCTGAATGTTGAACACTGTCAAAGTCTTTCGAGATGTCCAATGCAACAGCCCAGGCTTCACCATTTTTATCTAGAGCATGATAAACACTTTCTGCAAATATCGTCGACCTTGAAGAAACGAAAGCCATATTGCTTGACTGAGAAAAGGCCCTGCAATGAGAGATGATGAACCAATTCAGAATTGGTTAGAGCCTCTAAGAGTTTCACAAAAAGAGGTAGAAGGCTAATAGACAGATAGTTGAAAGGGTCAGACAGCTCACCAGAGTTCGTAAAAACTGGAACAATAGATGATGATTTCTAGCAGGCAGGAAAGTAGGAGTCAGCGAGGAATTTATTATACAGTTCAGACAGAACGGGATCCAGTTCGAGAGCACACTATTACAGGGATACCATTGGGCCCACATGTTTTGTGGGGATCTAGGTTAGAGATGACAGCAGAAACCATGGAAGGGGTTATATGCATATCACTCAACAGAGACTCAGTTCTAAGAGGGAAGTTAGGCAGGGATATTCTGGATGAGTCGAGTAGAGTTTAAGGAGAATTTATGGGCAAAACATTCAGCTTTATCAGCAGAGGATGATAACACCTCATTGATTGAAGAGGGGATGAATAGAGACCTTACACTTATTTAATGCCTTATTATATAGCTACCAGTAATCATGAGAGCCAAAGTTGTTAGAGGCTATGAGGTGCTTCATTCTCTTGGCAAACAGGACTCGCTTACCTTGATTGCAAGCAGCAACAATTAAGCACCTGTTGTGACAAGAGCTGTGAACCATGGAGAGGATTGCGGTTTCACCTGGGATGAAAGTGTGCATGCCGGCTTTGACCCAAGACGAAACCTCAGTGGTGCAATTTTTAATTGGGAGTTTAAAGATAGTCCAAGATGGATAGGGGGTTCCTGTTTAATAGAGGACTGGAACAAAATATCAATAGCTACCACAGAGTGGTCAGAATTACCAAGAGGACAGTGTTGCAAAGCCCAGCAAAAGCGAGAAGAAGAGGTAAGAAATAAATCAAGTAGAGAAGCATGTTCCTCAGTTTTGCTAGGAAAACAAGTAGGGAAGTCCATGATTTGAGTAAAGGATTGGCAATGGAAAATCTTATGCTGCCTGAACATTGGCAGCATCAGTCCCTTTAGAATGTTTAAGCCATGTGTTGTGGTGAACATTAAAATCACCAAAGACAAAGATGTTTGCAGATGAGTGGAGGGAAAGTGCCTTTTCTATACTGCCAGCTATTGTGTCTAATATACTGCAGTCCTAGGAAGAGGGGGAGCAATAAAAGAAAAAGAGATAGCTAACCGAGTTTAGTAATGAAAGACAGAAGCACATGAAAGAGTAGTCTGGAGTCTCGAGAGACAATTCCCTGGCCATCGAATATTATCCTGGAACCAAGAATTCATTGGTAGCAATGGAAGAATTTAAGTTAGTTTTACAGAGGACAAAAATATCTGGTGACTATTTCAAGAGGAAAGATTCTATGCTACAAAAGTTGGAATGGATACTATGAATATTAGTGAAAAAAAGGCTGAGGGTGGTAAGTGATTTTTTTGTTTACTGGTTTAGTTGTATTTCTTTTTGTTTTCCCTGAAATTCATTTGAGGAGAGTGAGAGAAAAGACCACTGTAATACAAACCATCCAGGGCATGGCTGGGAACAGAGTATAGTGTGGTCTGAGGGTTGCCCACTGGAAATACATGCAGGGACACCTACCCATACGCAACATGCCACTAAAAATACCCCAATATCATGCGACTGTTGATAAAAGCAGCCTCTCTAAGCACTACCAAAGAGTTTGGGCTCCTAATGACCAGTTGAAAGCAGCAGCAAGCAAGCTGACAACTCGATACCCTCACAATGGAAAGTCACAGCCACTAGTTAGTTAAATCACTGTGGCCCTGGTAGAAGAAAGAAAGAGAACTAGTAAACCATATCCTGAACAGGAAACAACGGATGAACCTCTACTCCTGTTCAATAGAAATGTAAGAAGCCCAGGCTGGATGATAGGTGAGCCTATCTACTCCCATTAATACATTAATACATGTGTGTGTGTGTGTGTGTGTGTGTGTGTGTGTGTGTGTGTGTGTGTGTGTGTTTTTTACAGACATAAATGTTAAAGACTAAGATAAATGAGTGAATATGAATTTTTGCTTTACCTTTTCATGGTCATTTTCTATGAATTTGTTTAAAAGTCTTTGTCTCTGAGTTCCTTGACAGTTTCGTAACAAACTAGAAATGATGGAAGTGATGTGTTCTGTCAAGGACAAAAAAAATAAAACAATACATTCCCAATAAGCACAATTTCAAACAACTCATTTTTGAAGAAGTGGTCATTAAATCAACTTTTTCAGATATAAATTTTAGAAGGGAAATTTCAAATTTTTATTCATAGCCCAATCTAATTTGTTAGTAAATCACATTACAAAATCTAGTTTAAAACAAAAAGAATTTGTGTGCCTATATATATATATATATATATATATATATATATATATATAAAGACATTTATATTATGTTTAACGTTCTTTTTATAGATACATGTATTTAAGCAAATGCTCTGTTTTATAATAAACAGTATTAAATAACATTTACCGGCCTGAATGTCCGAGAAATTTTCATAGAAAATTTTCGCTCTCCGACAGGAATCGAACCTGTATCCTATACGGAACCATCATTTCGCGTGATGTGCCTTAACCTTTCGGCCACAGAGCTGCTCTGTGGCCGAAAGGTTAAGGCACATCACGCGAAAAATTGTCGGGCTATGTCCAATTCTAAAAATATATATATATATATATATATATATATATATATATATTTTGAAGTCTGTTATTGATAACAGATACAAACTTGTGGAGTGTGCAGTTGCAATGCTATGGTTGAATTTTTGAAAATTTAAGTGAAAGTATTTTTTACTAATATGCCAATTTAAGAATTTTTTTGTTGTCAGCCAACGTGGCATGAACTAAATAGTGAATTTGCCATTTTATATCATTAACTTTACTAATTTACTTTTTGTACAAATGATTCGTTGTAATATAAATTAAACTGCACCACATGTTTGATTTAAAAGAACTGAGCCGATGTGCAAATTTCCAGGAAAACAATTGAGATATACATCATTTTATATATATATAAATAAATAAATAAATAAGACCTAAGGGATGAAACCAATAACATTTTAATTGTTTATTAAATACCTCTAATTACCTTCTAGTTCTTCAGGTGAAGGCCCAGCTTTACTCTGCTTTGGCCTTTTCATGAACAATGGAAATATAGTACACAATCCCAGAATGTCTACAAACTTCTGACAATTGTCTCCACCTTCAGCACCAGTCATGGAATGGTTGAGCACTTTTATGGCACTGTTTCGGGACATACGCTTCTCTCTGAAATAGACAACAAAATCAATCCTTGTCAATTATGCAGATTAATATAAAATACCCTAAGAAATGTGAAACATAAACCTAATTCATTTCATAACAGATATTAACAAAACTGTCTCTTTATAGATTGAGAGCCAAGACAAATTATTGCCTGCAGTTCTAGTCAATTGGTTAAAGATCATATTATAATGATACCATACAAAGTTGATTTTATATATGAAAGATATGATAAAAAAACATTTTTATAATTTCAGACTAATACTGGATGAGAAGCTCCTTGTCAGAACTAAACATGTCACTAAAAGGGTTTTCTATCTTGTCATTCACTTACCCACTATTTATAACACACAAACATTTTTGACAATTGTACACCTCAAATCATCTTTACTCTGCAGTCTTCTATCCATGATACAAGCACATTGAATGTAAGCTAAAATTTGGATAATTATTCCTTCCACCAACAAAAAATCCCTCCTGCAAATATAAGCTAGTCTTTTACATTTATCTGTTATAAATGCAAAAAAAAAAAAAAAAAGAAAAAAAAAGTCATCTGTCTGTAACAAAATTACCTTGGACACATGTGGACATTTTTAATATTAAATTTGATTTAAGAAAGGCTATGGGAAAAATTAAGACTAAAGATAAACTGGGATTTGTGACATCTTGTAAGGCTACAGAAATTCATCCAAATTATGATGTGTTTTGTATATTATAGAAGCTATGTGTTTTTTAAGCAGTTTAATTGATGTCTACCAGTATTTGAATTTTAATAAATAAAATGTGCTCTTTGACAGGGTTTGAACATGTCCCCCCCACCCCAATACTGTGGAAATCCCCTTTGAGCCAGGTGTGCTTTAGACTGCTCAGCCACAAAAAAGTTCTCATTAAAACAAGGTTCAATGTGACAATGAAGCATTTATATTTGGTTTACATGGGCAAACTGTTTCATATAAAATCCTTACATTTGGTATGCATAGTTACTGGATTTAGTGGGAGGTTTTGATGTAAAGATTCTTTTGTTCATCATGAGCAAAGGTGGGTTTTACCTTTCATAATATGCAAAAATATCTTTTATAATAATAATTACTGTTTACAACCATTCAATGTAAGAGTATAATTTCTCTTATTAATGTTCAGACAAGACATTTGTTTTGAAAAATCAATTTCATAGAACAAAAGTAATTCCTATTTTTTATAGCGTTTTTTTCATTGGAAAAGTGTTATCATGGATGGTGAACCATTGGAGGAAGTTCCCAGCTTCAAATACTTGGGGGCAACCCTGTCAAAAATGGCACCTGCAACACAGAAATCTGCACAGGGATCGTCACAGCAGTGATGACCAGACTGGAAAGGTTATGCAAGAGCAACATCAGCTTCAATATCAAGTTCTACAAATCATTGGTCATATCTATCCTCCACCAGGGGTGTGCAACTTGGACACTCCTGGCTGAAGCAGGAAAAAGGATCCAGGCGTTCAAGAACAAATGCTTGAGAAAGATCCGCCACATCTCTTACTGGGAGCATAAAACCAATGACTATGGACAAAGCAAGATCAAAATTCTCATGGGCTGACAGGAATCTCTTCTCACCACCATTAAGCATTGGAAGATGTCATGGTTTGGCCATCAATGCCAGGCACTGTTGAAGGCAGATGCAAGTAGGAATAGCAACACAAAATTTGGTCAGGCAACATCAAAGATTGGATGGACATGACAATGCCAGAATTCCTGAGACTTGCTGTCAAAAGATCAGGGAAGTTGTCCATTTCTTCTGCCCTTAGCCCCCCCCCCCTGCAATGAATGAAGCAGTCAAGGGACTGATGATGATGATAAACAATGCAAACCATCTAAACTGAAAGAAGTCTGTCAAGAGCACCAGAGAAGAGACATGTGACAGATATGACAGAGACACGGTAAGGTCAGATTGTAGTAATAAATCAATGTTTCTCCCATGATAAAAACAAACCAGCTGACACAGACTACCATTGTCCTATCATTATATTTGCAAATGAGAAATTCAATATTAAGTTAAATTTGGGAAAGAAAGACGCTAGCTTCAAACACCTGTGTACGCAACATCTTATTAATATATTGTTAAAGGTAACCTGGTTTTTTATCAAGACTTTAAGATAAGGTATTTGTCAATTTTAGGTTTGTGTGTGGCATGTGACAGGCTCAACACGAAGCTTGGGATTTTTTCAGCTCTTCAAAATATGTGGGTAAAGGAGTCACCAGATCAGCAACTAGAACATGATCAACACCAAGAGTATTACATCTGGTTGCCATAATCAAGATCATCAGTCATAATGTTACATTGGAATATTTTTCCTAATTTTTCTCAATGACCTTCCTGATGTCATCAGCTCTCAACTTGGTATCTATGGTGAACCAACTATTTACTTCCATCTTAATAGTAAGGCTGATCGGTTCAATAAAGTCACATTAATAGTTGATCTCAAAAATGGCCTACAATCTGTTGTTAACTGGGGCAAGAAATTGCTTGTTAATTTTAACACATGCAAAACAAAATTGCTCTCTTAATTGTCTGAGAGAACAATATTTGCTTTCCATCAGCATGGCTGATGCTAACCTTCAGGAGAGAGACTCATTGTGCCTTCTCAGGCTAATATTTTCAGCTGATAAGGAGAAAGATTATATGGAATCAATTGCTAAGTCTGCAGCTAAGAAGTTGGGTCACTGTCTTGCTAGACAAATTTTTTCACACGAATCTATCTTACACATTTATAAGTCTACTATTTGTCTATGTATTGAATATTGCTGCCACATTTATGTATGTTATCTTCATGAAATCTGAAGAATCTGTAATGTTATCAGTCCTGACCTGGCATCTCGGCTTCAATCACTTTCCCACCGCCATAACAGCATCCCTGTGCCTTTTCTGTAAATAATTTCATGGTAATTGTCCTGATGAACTTTCTTCTTTGATACCTCGATTTTACGAATTTAAGCATAGTACTAAATTGGCAACTAACATCATTTTACAATGTAATGGCTAGATGTAACCATAACTTTTATGCTAACAGTTTTTTCTCTCGCACTTCACTTGTGCAATTATCTTCTGGTCTTTGGCTTTCCAGTCAACTTTGATCTTCAAAAATTTCAATGCAATGTCAATCATTATCTTTTGTCTTAATTCTTGTACTTTTATTGTTCCCTTTTCTTAATGTTTTTCTTTTTCTCTTATTCTTTCACTCTCAATAATCACTTGAGTTTTATTGGTTTTATTGTATGAAGTTAGTTTTGTCTTTAAAAAAAATATATCTTAAAATAGAAAGGTTGATGCAATTCAGTTCTTATTGCTTTATGGATACTAAGAGGAACAACATTAATGATAGGAAGAATTTATTCAGTTTGAAGATTCAGAACTTAATTTAAATAAATCAGACTCAAATGTTGCTCTTTTTTCTTTCTATTGTAATTGTTAAAAAGATTTAATTGATTACATTAAGATTGAATGAAGAAAGACATGTAGCTCACCTGAGCATAAGATTCATCAATTGTAAGCCTTCACCTTTTAAAAACCTTGCACGATTACTGGGAATCATCAGTGCAGAACAAAGGCAATTGAAAAGATTCTCCATCAGTTCTATTTCATCACGGTTAGCTGGATCATGTCTTTTGTAGGACTAAAAAGAAAAGAGAAACTTCTGATTTGCTGTTCACACCTTTCCAAGAAATCTACAGTAGAGTCCAATAGGTGAGAACCAAAGTTTTAAGAATAAAACATTTCCAGTTATACAGATTTGATCCAGATAAGAATTGCAGTAAATAATCTTAAAACCTTTTCTATGCCAGAATAAATATACATAAAAAAAAAGAACCAAAAGATAAAATTTCATTCATTTTTGGGGATTGGGAGGGGGAGCTATTGCACACACTTATGCACAACCTCCATATTTCTAGCTAGAATAAAATATCTACATGGATGGCATGTGTGTTTGTTCACAATTACTTTTTTTCAAATTCAACTGACAAGGTTTGTCTGTTTAATTTTGATTGTATTTTTGACAATTTTCAAATAAGATTTTATATATTGGAATTGAAACTGTACATACACTCTGAAGTTTAAGTTTGTTCTGTTTTGTTCAAGGACTTTATATTATCTCAGTTAATATCAAGAACCATGTGTTGTCAATGTGGTAGACAAGATTTCATTGGCTACATCCTGGCATTTTCAAGGCTGAAATTTCGAATCATCCCAAAGTGACACCAATGTGTAGCAGTTAAAGTGTGCCAGAAAAGCATGTATTAAATATTATATAGACACTTCAAGATACTGTCTCCTGTAGTGAAAGTTTATTTAATGTGGGTTGTTTATTTTATATAGGTACCTCCACGAGATCGCTAAAAAAAGAGCATAGCATGATGAAAAAGATGTCAAACTTGACGAAAACAAAATTTTATCGTTTAAATGTTTGTGTTATTATTAAGAGGAAAGATCAAAGTATTTTTGGGGTATTTTTTTACATTTTTTAATTGTTCCTAACACATCCGAAAATATAAAAAAATTATTTCTGCCATGACTTTAATAAGAGAAAACCTATTTATAATTTCGATCATCTGTGAATACTTTCTGAAAGCTTCACTAACATCTGACAATTATTTTAATTTTTGCAAGATTTTCCAAATTAATGTGTGTCATACAAAAAAAAACATGCTAAAAATTGTATATGTTATTTTACTAGTTCTGGTGATACAAAGAGAAACAAGGATTTTTAAATGAAAATTCAGATTGTTCTAAAAAGAAGGAAAACTTTAAAAAAATAATTAAAATAAACTTTGATCTTTCCTCTTAATAATAACAAATATTTAGACGATAAAATTTTGTTTCCGTCAAGTTTGGCCTCTTTTTCATCATACTATGCTCTTTTTTTAGTGATCTCGTGGAGGTACCTAATTTTATATAATAATAACTAAGATTTTGAGTTCTTCCTTGTATTGGGTTCTATTTTGGTATTATGCACTAATATATTCCTTATGTCGACAGTTGTATTTTGGTTGGTTGTAATAGTACACGAATTGCACTAAGTAGTAACAAGTTAATCTACAAGAGTGTGTACTACATGTTTGGCCAATATATACATATACACAGACAAGTCAACCCCTGTGTTTTTCCATATGTAGAACCCATATATTTTATGGTGAAAAAGAAGGTGGCAAAGGGAGAAGTTAGAAGTTGACTTTAGAGCTTTAAAGAAAGAAAAAACAAACATTTTATTTCACGATATTCTGATAATGTGATAGGACCAAAAGTTGATTCTGTATGTATGTATGTATTCGTGTTTGAGAGGGTGCTGAAAAATTCTCAGTCCAATCATTCAAAATTTGTCAGGAAAACTCTAAGACACTTGACATATGCCAAGTGTGTTAAATACATGAAATAATAGGTTTGTTTCTCTGGCATTCTTCTTGGATGAGTTAATGAATATCTTTTTATTTGTTGATGTGTATATGAAGGTATGATTAGGCATAATTGATTAATGCTATGGAAAGTTGAATTAGCTAACCAAGTGAATTTTAGCTCATACTGCATGTTCCCTTTGTACAAGGGCAAACAAAAAAGAGTGAATAAGAGTATTTAAGTAAAAACAGTCTTTGAATCATTCCAAAGTGATATCAATGTGTAACAGTTAAAGTGTGCCAGAAAATCATCTATCAAATATTATATGTATTTTTATTTTGTATGCATATTAAATATTTTATACACACAACAAGATACTGTCTCCTGTGATGAAAGTTTAAGGTGGGTTGTTTATTAGGCATAATTATTAATGCTATGGAGAATTGAATTAGCAAACCGAGTGAATTTCAGCTCATACTGCACATGTTCATTTACACAAAAACTAGATATGATGAAAAGATCTCCTCACAGACATGCCATGAGGGCAAACAGAAAAGAGTGAATAAAAGAGTATTTGACTAAAAACAGTCTTAAATCTATTAACTATCTTACCTGGATATGTATTACCAACAACAAATTGTTACACCAACTGTCAGATTTAATAAAACTCTTTCTCTCTCTCACACATGTACAGTTGAGTATCATATCAATACTGTTATCAGAAAAAGTATGTTAAGATTTATTATTGGCTTTATATTATGGAGAGATTTGTAAACTAGAGAATATGAGACCTGCATTCTATGAAAAAAAAAAAAATACTCTTAAGTTCCAATCAATAAGATCAACCATTGTCATTTAAATATGCATTTTAAAACAAAAAAAAAAAAACATCACAAATTTAATTAAACTAATCATACTTTTTGGCTAATGACAATTATAAGAAACAAAACCAAAGTGCAACTGTGTCTTAGCAAAATATAGTACCAAATAAAAAATAGTAACTTTAGTATTTTGTAGCAACTAGGATTTATAAAAATTGAAAGATGAGACAAAATGAAATTTTCTTACAGCAAGTTGCTGTAAGAGGACATCAATTCCCTCCAGTTCGCCAACCAATTGCCGATTTTCTACAATTTACAAATAAAGAGAGAAAAAACAAAAATCCAATCAAAAATTCATAAAACAGATTGATATAAAGTTTATAAAAATAAATTTCTTTTTTAGTATCAAAATTTGTTACATTATTATTTACAAGTTTTATATATAAAAAAGTTGATTTTTTTTTAATTTACAAATAGCAAAGGAATTATGAAATACGGAAAAACGTGAGCAAGATAGGCATTGGAAAAAAAAAAAAAAATGGTAAAGTTATAACTTATTTCAATAGGAATTTTCAAATTTTCTTTTATGAATTCTGTGGGTCAAGTTAATGAGATGAAAATAAAAAAAAAAGCATAGAAACACAATATAGATTTAGTCAATAAACACTATCAGTTTAAATCCAAAACAACTTAAAATACAACAATAAAATATAAGAATTACATATGGTTAAATTTTATATAGTGAGGATTGTTTATTAGACAGGAGCAAAATATTTGAATGATAGTTTTAACTAATACCTTTGTATGACAACTAACAAGAGAGTGGTGAGGAAAAGTTAAGAATACATGACCAAATCCAGATAGCTGCAAATCTAAGAATCAACTTTTTTTTTTTTTACATATTTTTTGATGGCAGTTTAGGAGGCTCCCATAATGACTTTTGTAAACAAAAGTGAGAAACGGTTTAAGACAATTCTTTTTTAAAATCACCTAATATAAATGCTGAAAAATATAAATGCTTTAAAGTCACTACAAATGTTCTAAGAGAGAAAAAACATGAGTCTGGCAATAAAATCTATTTGAGGTCTTATTCTTTTTATTTATCAAAATTAACTATTAATATTTTGTCCATTTACATATTGGATGGCAAATAAGGCTACTTCCCCAATCACTTTAGCAAGAAATATGAAGAAAAACATTGTTGGATGGTATATCAAATGTTATTGGAACATCATCCATGTTTCATATTTGGCTTGGTTCAAAACAAGTTCCGTTTCATGCATTTATTACAGATTCATGAAATTATGATAATATTGGGGTTGGGGTGGTCTTTTGATTTCTATGACTTATCAAACTTTTGCAGATTATTTAAAGTCAGAAAATATTTTTAGATTGTAAGAAATGTTTTTTTTTTGAGATATTGGTTTAGTGATACAAGTCTTACTAATTAACCCATAACTGGGGGGAAAGAAGATGCAGATTCATACCTTTCCCAAGAGTATTTGTGTCTAAGTGAATATAATAAACCCAACTGGAATTGGAACTTAGCTCTCAGATTAACAATTCCAAACCATTATCCCTTACAACATCCACACATTCAAGCTTACAACACCTGGTATTCCCAAACAGTCACTCATTTAGGTACTGACCAGGCTTGATGTTACTTAACTTCAGTGTTCCAATATGACATGGCCCTAAGCCCAGCAGGGGTTCTTATACTATCAAATATAGTAATAGGTTCATATATCTTTCATTATAACCTATGACATGATTAACATTATTCCACATTTTTTTCAGATTTGTATTCCCATCTGTTAGAATTTACATGGATTAGCTATTTTTTCTTGTATTGACTGACAACATTTAATGTTTTTAAAGATGTCTCACAAATTTACAGCTTGACTAATGGAAAGAAACCCAATCCAACAGTGCAATAAACACACAAATTTTAAATCATTTGAGCACAATTTTTTTTATTTATTACAGTCTGACCCCCTAATACACTGGGGCCTGGCAACTCCCATAGTTCAGAGCTTTATTTTTTTTTTAACCAGTCTATTATTTAGTTCATTGGGTCATTACAAGGGCAGCATCACACATTGTTTATAACTTTTCGCAGCAGCCAACAGTTTTGGTGATAAGATCTTCTCATTTCTTATATATAGTTTCATATTTACCCATTCGTGATAGTAAGTATATATTATTTTTTGATTTTAGGCTATTTTTTACCCTTTGTATTGCATGAAACAATAAAAACCTTTCATAAAAATAAAAACTTCATTAATTATTGTATTATTTCATGTTTTAAGCTTTGTTCTACCTTTGATAACTGCATATGAAATGAGCTGTGTGATTTCTATCATCTGGCAGTGGCCTGGTCCAAAGGGTACCGGATCAAAGAGGTTGGACTGTATCATTATTTACATCAGCATTGTATTTTAGTCTAACATATATAAATACCAAGTGAGTTTTTTTAATTTCCAGTTTTAGTTGTTTTCTTAAGTTCTGAGATAAAGAATTTTCATTATTCCCTACTTGATTTAGATTATTGTTTGTTGTTTACCAAAGCTCTAAGATAAAGAGCTTTCATTATTTTAAATATTATGTCATAATTTTATTTTTTGAGGAAGGTCATTGAACAAATCAATACAATAGGCTAAATAACACATGGAAAGATTTTCCAGAGTGATATAGGCAGTATAAATTGAAATATCATTTTAAAATCATTAAAATAATCAGAATTAGAAGGTAAGACTGAAAACTGAAATAGGTTCAGTAGATATTATTATTATTATTATTATTATAGAACATAATTTATGCAAAAATCCAAACAAAAAAATGTCACTTACCATCATGGTTTTGTAAAAGAATTGAAAGAATTTCACTAGCATAGAGTTTGTTAGCATCAAATGGTATCTTTGCCTTCAAGAATAAAAAGAAAAGAGTTGCTTAAACAATTTCAAAAAGGCATGTGCTCATTTCAGATAAATTTCTAATATTTATGCTTTTCTGGTACAGAAAATTTTCCTACATCAAGAATCAGTTCTATTTGCATTTATAATTTTTTTTTCTTTGCAAAGAATAATGTAAAATAATTGTTTATATTGCCTGTACTTTTCATACAAATGTGAACAAATTGGCTATCAGGTTTTTTATCTCTACACAATTGACTATTGATTCATGTAAGAAAGAATTCTGCTTTTTCAATTTTTAAAAATAAAAATATCCAAAGAAAGTTAACACAAAATAAACAATTAAAATTTTAGCTGACCTCCCTAACTTACTAATGAGATATTCCGTTGTTATGGTACTAAAGGGCATATTCACTTATTGGTGTAGCGTGCTACCTTACATTACCACAACTATGGAATATTTCATTGTTAAGAGTGGGAGAACAAGCTGTAGGGCCAATAAAAAAAAGTCACACTGTGATTTAAGTTCTAAATTTTTTACTAATATTTCTTTTGTGTTAATTTTGGTTAAAATTCATAGATTTTCACTTTATGATTATCAGAAATAAAGGAAAAGTCTACAATAAAACCTGAACATGTATCCCTGTCATTGGGAGTTTGCCTTACTATGACAGCTCTTTACCAATAGAACCACTTTTGATGGGAATTATAAGATCAACCAAGGACTCTTTAAATCATCTTTATATTTTGCATAAAAGCAAACTGATAACAATACCAGTCTATTAATATTTCAAAACTATAATTTTTACATTAATCCCAACATTAATGTGTTGTTATTTTGTTTATAAGAGCAGGTGACATGAAAAAAGTAACAAAGATAGAAATTTACTTTAAGTCTTTTTAGAAGCCACTGCATTAACCCTTGCTGGGAAGCATCTGGACAGATCTCTGGGCGAAATTCTGTGATATTTTCAATGATTCCTGAAATAAACAGAAGTTATTCTTATGCATAAACATTGCACTAGAAACAAGATTTAATGACGGATTCAGTTCAGAGTTGGCTTACAAGATAACCTCATACTATGAATAAAAGTAGACAATTTTCCAACAACTGATGCTCCTAGCACTTTCTTTAATCTGAACAAAATTATGAATGCACTGTACACATATAGGCTGACTAGAAAGCTGTAAAATTCTTCTTATCCTGGAAGCCATCAGAGAGATCGACTGCTGCACGAAAATACTGTGCATGCAGTGTACTTGCCACCAAACTGTACATCCTTTATTCAACCTCCAAAACAAAGAATACTGCACTGTATGAAGGCCAAGTACCACCCATTTCTCATGAACCATACACTGGCATGCAGAAAATCATAGGATTGGGTAGCCTGGTATGGTGTGGCATTAATTTCCCAAAGTGGTCAGAAGACCTCTGGAGAGACTTATGCCATTTCATTATTAGGTGCTAGATCTTGCATACAAATAGACTCCTTCATCACATTTCATGTACACTTGAGTGAGCTCATTTTGGGCAAATGTGGTGACCATACCCTTCATTGAAAATCTCCTCAAACCAATCCTACTGGAATAACCCATTGCTGTTGAGATACATGGAGTCCATGAATGGGTGCAAATGGTTATGGAAAAGTACAACATAACGGTCCCCAGTAAATGACATGTATAGGTAAACCCAACTCGTGTGTTGTGTTGATAACTGGAGTCCATAGCTTTATGAGGCCTGTGTCACACTCAAACCCTATCATCATGAGATATGCATAATTAGTGAGTCAGAAGTGCTTTTTGAATTTTTATTGTGTGACCTCTGTTGGTGTTAAAAAAAATAAAAAGAAGAGGCATGGTTCTAGAAAATTTGTGATGTAGATGTACACTATGGTAGATCTCTAAAAACCAGTAGAAATTGCTGAAAGTAATGTTAAAACTAAAACAGTAGAAAAGTAAACAAAAAATAATGACTGAAAAACTGATGAAAGTTATAGAATGCAAAGGAACTCAGATTAACATGTAAATATTCAGATATATTGGATACAGTGTTAATCAAATATCTTCTTTGGATTATATCTTTATGATTTATTTATATTTATATTTATAAAAAAAAAAATAATATATATGCGGCACTTAGATTATTTGCATATTCATATGTGACACCCCACAAAAATTTATTATTTATGTTTTAAATAAGTAAATATATATATATATAAAAATGCTGAAACTCATAAGATATCTTGATCATATCAATATTAGTATATCCTGAAAGCTTTATCAACATTGGTAGATTAATAATAATTTTACTATGAAAACACTGACTTGCATAATAAAAGCAGATACATGATACAGGAGGGTGGGCTTAAAAGTTCATAGGCTGGCTATGAAGGAATGATGCTAGAGCTATAAAATCTTGCATGCATTAATTTCAATTCTTTATATTAATAACTGCATTGTTTCTTTCCAGGTAAACTGACATCTTACTGTTCAAAGACTACAAAAGTAACTAGCAGTGACTTCTCTTGAAAAATGGAAAAAAATCTGGCATTGTGATGTACCTGCAGAAAAAAGGGTTTAGCCCCCAAGGACTTTTATGCTGACAGGGTTGCTACATTAGGGGAAGATGCTCCAGCTTTATCAACAGTGAAAAAGTGAGAAACTGAATTTAGGAAGGAAAGGAAGATTCTTGAATATGACCCAAGGTCTGGATGTCCTGCAACTGCCACCACTGAGGAAAACATTGTGTTCACCACATGGTGATGGCTGACAGGTGATTGACTATAAATCAAATAGCCAATGCTATTTACCTATCCCGTGAGAGAAGAGAGAATATTCTGCACAATCAACTTGGCATGATGAAGGGTGCTACTTGTTGGGCGTCATGTCTTCTGACACCCAATCAAAAGCACACCAGGTTGACTATATTCTGGGAAAATCTGACTTTGATTGAGGCAGATCCAGCTGGTTTCTTTGCATGTTTCCTAAACTAGGATGAGTGTTGGGTTCATCGCTTTAAGCCAGAAACAAAGAGACATTCTATGGAGTGGAAACACTCCTCCTCACCTGCAGGGAAGGTGATGGCCTCAGTTTCTTGGGATGTAAAAGGCATTATGTTTATTGATTGTCTTCAAAAGGGCCATACCATCAATGGAGATTACTATACCAACTTGCTGAGGCAGTTACAAGAGGGTCTTTTTCCATCAAAGTAATGCTCTTGCAAACAAGTCTGGTTTCAATGGCTGCTGTGTGTGACTTTGGCTTTGAACTGGTTGTTCACCCTCCCTATTCTCCTGATTTGGCCCCACTTATCACTTGTTTCCTAATATGAAAAACACTTGACTGGGAACCAGTATCACAGTGACGATGCTATCATATCTATTGTTGATGACTTTTTTGACCAATGGGATGAATACTTCATCACCAATGGGTCTAAGCACTGCAACAACAATGGAAGAAGTGTGTGGACTGCAAGGGGAACTATGTTGAAAAATAAACTTTGTTTATATACCATGAGAGTATCTTGGTCAGCCTATGAACTTTTCATCTGACTCACATATTCTTTTTTAACACTTTATTTTAAATTTGTCTAAAATATGAAAATGGCACGAAAGAGTTTTGTTTTTTAAATTGCTCATATACATAAAAAATATCAGTTACTCAAATTTTTATCAATAGACTAATTTACGTCTTGAGATTTGATTGGCATTAATGCTGAGATTATAAGCCAAATATTATTCCAATATACAATGCAATAAATAAACAAAATCTAACAGATGCTAAAGTTTCTTACCCAAAGTGTTATGAACACCATCAGCTTCTTCTTTCACTGTTTCATCAAGTCTTTCCAAGTTTTGAACCAAGAGTGCAACAATCTGTCCATCAAGCTAAAATATTGACAAGAAAACATACATAAAAAGTATCAGTTTCATTTTTACAAGTTGTTAAAACAAAGACACCTTTAGTAAAAATGATAGTTGTTATTGTCTTTCTCTGTCACTGGATCAAAAGGGAAACAATTTCTTTTTGGTTTCTACTGTTGTGAAAGTTATTTGTTAATGTGTTTTGTTATAAGAGTGTTTTATTTAGCATGAAAATCAGTTCACATATAAATATTTCTTTGTGCAGAAATGAAAATAAAATTTATTCAATCAAAAGGAATTTATTTCAGATAAACTACATAAGTAATGATTTAAGTTTTATAAGTTCTTTGCTGCACAACACTTAAGAAAGTATGAAAAGTTCATTGACACATGTATGTAGCCAAAGTGTAGTTCCCTCTTAGTCTTATATGTGTAAGTACATATGTGAGAAAATAAAGTAGCAGCAGATGATAGCCTTCTATGAAGGATTTTTGTTTAACAACATTCAACAACAGGTTAACAGGAATTGATTGAAAGCAGATGAGACAGTAAACATTAAATTATTTGCTAGTGACTTTTGATAAAATGACTAAGAAATATTGTCTAAATAAATATTTGTTTCTAATCCTAACACAAAGTTGTAGAAAGTGATGTGATACATGCAGTGTAATCCAAAAGAAAACCAATGAATTACAGATTTAATGAAATTGATTTTGGCTATTTATATGACAATTTGATGTCTCAAAAAGAGATTACATTTATAAGAAATAATGTAATTAAAGAGATATTAATTATTAAGATATATATATATATATATATATATATATATATATATATATTCTTTTTAACACAAAGCTCATAATGCAGCTCCCTTTTTTTTATTTCCTTTTCCACCCTCTCTCTCTCAAAACCAAAGTAGGGGCTTTTCTTAGTTTGGTTTTTATCTTTGACTAATTTGGGGTGTGTCTTGTCCAATCCAAGCCCAACCTCAGTGATTGATTTATCTTCCAACGCTTGTTGATTTCCCTTATAACACACACAAAAGGTGGGAATGGTAATACTTATCAGTGAGTGATCTTATTAATTTTTTTAATTTCAAAATGGTTAACTCTGATGCTTGAATATTCCAATTTAGGTATGCAAAGTCACTTTTTGATGTTCATTTGTGTGTTATAGAAGAGTATATAATTCTTACAATTTTACAGAGGATAATTTGATGATTAGAATACTAAATATGAATGCAACATGTTTTTCACTTAAATTATCTCCATGTTTAATACAAGTATCCCTATTGGTTAGAAAAGGTAAAAGTGAAGATTCAGCTTTTACTTGCACCTGTGATCCTATTTTTGCTCAAAAAGAATAGACTCAGCTGAAACTGTGATTATACAGTCACACCATAAAGTTTGAAATTAAGTTTTCCACATAAGCTGAAGGTAATCATCAACATCACCTACTCAGTACCACAACACAGGAAATGTGATTTACAATCATGAATTGGATTATGCTTGCTTCGTTCTTTTCTATTCAAGCCAAATCAATTCTTCATTTTTGTAGTAATCAGAAAACCATCATGAAGTACAAACTTTTTATATTTGTTACACATAGAATAACTGATGTGCTGGAATAACCTGCCACCCCCATGAGTGGCGGCACTATGGGTGGTAATCACCTGTAAGTATCCATGAGGACAGCGGACGGGAGAATCGAGCTGGGATCTGCAAGACTAGCGGCCTTCCAATAGCAGCACGCACACAACTGTACTGACTTGCGACGACTGTGCGCATAACTTACTTCCTTGCTTGGTGTACTGGTTTCTACAATAAACCTGTTACTATTTATCCACTGTTTGTCCATTCCATATTCCTATTAGCGTGGAATATAACAATAACATTCATTTGTGAACTGCTACTTTGTGAAGCACAAAACATCTCATGCTATGCATTTATTTCTTCTTTACCTATGTGATGAAAACATTTCATTACGTTGTTGAAGCATGAATAAGCAAAATTGAGAAAATATATCACACTATGTCTTTAGCTGTTCTTATCCACTGCTAAAATCTGTCAGCATTTCATTGGAGAAAAACCATGGTAAAAGTATATTCATGACATTAAAACACTGTCATATGTAATATTACAAACATTTTGGAATATGATAAACATCTTTTCTATTGTCTTGTATCGCAAAGACATTTCACAGCAAATATATCCTTCAAACATTTCATCCACATTTTGTCAAAAATACGTAATTTTAACTCAAGGTCTAAAAAAAATCATATCAGCTATAAAGTGTTATAATACAAAAAGCATCAGACAAAATAAAGAATTTGGTTAAATTTTTTTTTAAGGTTTGGAATAATGAAAATTTCATTTAAAAAAGCTCATCTTTAAAATTCCACCCAAAATGTTTCTACTTCAATCATGCCTAGTTGCTAGACTTTATTAAGATATTCTAGACTTCACAAAGACACCATTAATAACAGAGTAGATTGACAATTTTTTTTATTCTTCAAATCAACACTCAATTTTGTCAGAAAACAAATTGATGAAATGAAGACACTGATCTGAAACAATACAATGAATCTGTACACTCATATATATATATATATATATATATATATATACTAATGTTTTGGCGTCTTCTGTAAAGTGACGGCTAGCAAACTTATCTCACAAATCATTACTAGACAGTCAAACCCTAAAATCAATACCTCACTATTATGGTTCTGTTAAAATAGGATTAGGTGCCTGCCATAGAGCATCATCAGCTTTTCTTGCTAACAAGTTGCTAGTATTGAAAATAAAATCAATCCTGACTAATTTCAATAAATACTGCCTGCTTGATGGCTGAGGTAGTTCCTTATTTCCCCATAAACTCCAATGATCAATGTTTCTACCAAAGTTAAAAAAAGATTTCAAATGCTGATTTGCAAAGCAAATGGACCCTTCATAATTGGAAAGCTAATGTAATAAAATCTTCCTTTTACCATGTAGCTCTGTGCCAACTAAGTGGAGTTTCATGACTATTTTTATGTACACACTCTTTTATCACAAATTGATTTTTCAATTCACAAAAAGAATTTGTTCCCTCAGGGTTTCAATACCCAAACAAAAATCCAATTCTTTTAATGCTTTAAAGACTATCATCTCAAGTATGGATAAGAAATAGAATGAAGATTTAACAGGAATTTCTCAATATTGGCAAGTGTTTCATCTTTATAGAGAAGAATGCATATTTTTTTCATTAAATTTATTACTTCATAAAAAATGGTCAGTTTTAAAGCAAAAGTAAAAAAAAACAACAACAAATAGAACCCAAAGAACAAGTGAATACAAGCAACAATTTGAAACAGGTTTGAATGCAGAGAAAATGGTGGACTTACCAGAGCATCAACAAGTGAAGTGGCTTGCTCCTCACTTTCATTTAAAGTATCAACATCTGTTAGTTCTTGGATCAAATCAACAACTGCTATGGAGATATGTGCACAGATTAAGGAAAATATTTGCACATCATAAGCAATTATCTTAATTTAAAAAAAATTTAATTCAGATATTTGATGAACTTTTGAAAAGGACTGTGTTGTTACAAAATTAGCACAACAATAATGTTTGATTCCAATACATTCAGAGAATATAACACGCAAATAATGAAAGACCTTGAAAAATACTGGTCTTGTTTATCCAAAATATATTCTTTGAAAAAACTGTAAAAAAAAAAAAAAAGAAAAATAAAAAAACTTTCTATTTTGAAAAAAAAATTTCTTAAATAGCAATTATGGATATTACCTGAAAGTTAATTAAACCCTCATAATAAATATTATAACATCAACTAATGTATCTCTTAAGTGGGCAAAGGTATGAATCCAACTCCTCTCCCACCAGCTATGGATAAATAGTAGGGTTGACTAGGTTCTATAGCCTTGGGTGGCAACCAGTCTAGAAGGAAAACTCTGAATTCAAAACTGTATGTAGCCCTGGCGAAGCACATACTATGCAGCTAAGGAAAGGGTCATTTGCAGTGACTTGATGATCCTGACTACAGTTGACCCCTTTTAAGTGGGTAATAATTCTCACTGAATTAAAAAATACACAATTTATCACCTTGAAATTTTGTAAGACTCTTTTTTGCTGGGCACTTTGAACACTTCAATTAAGGTATCATTTAAACACTGAATACTTTCCTTCTTAAATTATTATGAAAGGTTTGGCTAGGTTATCTTGGTTGGTTTTTATGACATTTCAACCATTGTTGGGCTCAAAACCAACTTCTATGGCATTGTAAAAAGGATATCTGTATTGTCATGAGTAAGTAGTTGCAATAATGACTGCACTGTGTTCAGTTCCACCAACACATGGTACAACTCAGGAACAGTGGCAACAACATGCATTTCATGTAGAATATCATTCAGCTCCATTTCTGATTCCATAAATCTTCAAGAAACCAAGAGAAAACAAAAACTTGAAAATATACAATTTAAGAAAAAAAAATGTAATGATATATTTTTGCCAGTCAATATCTGTGTGTATTAAAGCATCCTGTTACAGATCTATCTTGCTTATCAAAATTGTAGGAAATTCTGAGAAGTAATTAACATATTTTATTGAATTAGTTTTAGTTTACTTTTCATCTGATGTGTCCCTTGGCCTTTATCAGATGTACAATTGATCAAATAGGGTATTCTTAATTTAGGTAACAAAAGTTTTAGCAGTCAGAGGAAGGTTGAAGAACACATTGGCAAAAAAACAAAAAAAAAACTTATGGAATAATCTTAATTTCTTGTAATCAATGGAGTTGTCTCTGATGACACAAATTGAAAATATAACAGAAGATTTTTCCTAAAAATAGACAAATGTTAATGAAACTAAATTTTAATTTCTAAATAGCAGTTGTTTTCTTTTTAAAAGGATATGGAAACTTTAATTTGCTAATAACCATCAGCAAATTATAAGAATCATATTTTATAATTCTGCTTGTTCCTTAGTTAGCACATATGTTACACTCTACTAAATAATGGACTTTTCCATTCTGATTGCAAGGAAAGATGGAAAAGATATATCAGAGATGCTATTTGGTTTCAGTGCAGGGGAGAAAAAGAAAAAAAAAAGGGAAGATACAAGTGTTTAATATCTGTTTCAGTGAAACGGAAAAAAAACAAACAAACTTGCCAACATCAAATATTTTAATTTATACTATCTTACTTCTTTAAATAATGACCTGCATTCATATCCAGGATTGTTATTGCAATATTTTGTTAAAAGTTAAACTCAAATATTTAATGATGCAATAGAATTTTCTTCACGAGGGGAATAAAGAAATTACTTGACACCTGAAGTGCCCACAAAAGAAAAAGTGCCAAGGAGGCTTGAGCAATTTTTGTCCTTCGGCCCATGCAAGCATGGCCTCCCACTGTAAACTTGACCATGTGTCACATTTTGTATGAATTAGGCATATACATAAACACTACCCTGACATTTTAAAACTCTATACGTGTTTGTGTTATTTACTCACAAGGACAAGTGACATCAAAACAAAAGGCAAATTGTTGATGTCACTAACAATTCCAAAAAGATTACTAGAGGTGTTAAAATTTTTTTAATATGGCGCATTTACAATATAAACCTTGTTAAAAATATCAATAGATAAAAATGCCCCCTCCCCACAAAAAAAAAAAAAAGTTTACTTTTCAGGCATATCAGGAAACTTCACTCTCATTTCTTGGTTCTTGTATGCTCGTTTTTCAAACTGAAGCAGCAGTCTCTTTAATGAGGTATCATCTAAACTTTCTACCTGGAAAAATAAAACAAGAAAAAAAAAAAAAAAAAAAAATTAAATATCCATACAAAAGGATCTTATCTATCAGTTTATAAGACATACACCCAAACAAAAGTATCTAAATATTATAGTAGGTATTTAAGAATCATTCCATTTTGATTCTATATGGCACAGGGCCATTTTAAATGTGAGGATTCCACATAAACATGGTGAAAGCAAACAAAAATTGTCCAGTTCATTTGACAAACCAGGTATCAGAGAATCACTTTAACCTTACACCTTTATGTGCAATAGAGAGAAAGACACAAATGAATTTTCCAGGTATTTAAATATTACTCTGAGTCCTGGGTATGACTATAAACTGCATCCAGTAGCAAGGCCTCTGATGGGTAGATTGAAGGTTTTGAGTAGTGTGGAACCACCTCTTAATTGCTGTTGCTCCCAGGTTCCCTCTGACTCGAAGTGGTAGTACTATTCAATTTGCATATCAGTGATCACTTCTTTCCACCCAATGTAAAAAAAAAAAGAACCTTTTGGGTTACCTTATAGAAGTGAGATAATAGTAATTTTCATTACAGAATTGTTAGTACTTGTGTAAATTTTTGAGATGTGGTCAGTACTTGGGTAGTAGTAAAATGACATTTGCAATTGCACCAACTTGGTATGTGAAAGGTATTATATAGTTATTAACTTGTAGGAAAAGAAAAGATATGAACAAAATAAAATGTATGAAAATTGATTCCCGTTTGTATTGGACTCGCATAAGTTTGTCTATGAAGAAACTCAACTTTTCACACATCCTAAATGAGAAAGGTAAGGATCTTAAAAGTTTCTGGCTATTGACAGGCAGAAGGTGGTTCAAAGCAAGTATTAAAAAATGAAATGAATTATGATGTCTGTGATACAGAAATTGACTTGTGAATTTCTAGTATTAAATAGTTGAACCTGATTTTCGGGTAAACCAAAAGTTGTATTCTGTGAGATTGTGTCACTAGACATGCATCTTATTGTTCAAGAAATTCAAGCTTAAAGTCAGATACAAGTTACTTCCCTTTATGCGAGTTCTGATTAATGGCTACAAAATAGAGCTGACCCCAACCACAAGGTGTTTAATAGAATATAAATAACAATTCATATAATAATAATAATAAAAAGAAAAAAAAAGGATTTCAACTAATTACCTCTGGTTCTTCTTCCTCAACCATTTGAGCTATCTTGGCTCGGGTTTCCTCAGAAAGCTGAGGTTGGCCTTTTATCAACTCCAGTTCAGATGCTTTCTTCTTCTTAAGAAAAACATTTTCACCATCATCATCATCATCTGGTTCTCTCCTTCTTTTGTAGTTGAACCCAGGCTTTTCAGGCTAAAATGAAAACATATAGACATCATTAATTACAGTTTAAAGATTATGAAATTTTCTACAAAATGAAATTTTAACAAAATTATTCCCCTTTGCTTCACTCTACATCAGAGTTGATTATTATGCCTGAAGACTGATAAGACCAGCCAACATTTTTATATTCTCTAGTTTTCTGCTAGTGAGGATGGGGTACGTCACCCGACAGGATGAAAAACAAGACCTGCCAAAGGTTAGATGGCTTCTTATAGGTGGCAACGGCCAACATATGTATGCACGTACACACACACACACACACACACATATTATAGGTGTATGTACCTCCAATAATTCGTTGAAAAAGAACATAGCATGATGAAAAAGGCCCCAAACTTGATAAAAACAAATATTTATTGTCAAAAAGTTTGTTATTATTAAGAAAGACCAAAGTTATATTTTTTTACTATTTTATTAAAGTTTTTAATTGTTTCTCACATGTCTGAAATTTTGTTTTTCTTGTGTCAGCGGACAGCAAAGATTAGTATGAGAAATTTTAGCATCTTTTATTTGCAATAAAATCACATTGATTTGGAAATTCTTGCAAAAATCAAATAATTGTTGGATTTTAATTTAAATTTTAGAACTTAAATGAAGGAAATTATTTTATTTTATTATTATTTTTTTTTTTACATCAGTTACCTCACCCTTTACTTAATGAAATTTCTCAAAATTAAATTGTCCCTCTTCATATTTATATTAGTTAAAAGCAGGACTCCTTGGAGAATGTAAATCATCAATTTGTTTTCCCCAAACAGTAACTCATTATCGAAAATCTAATCTGAATTGTAAAATAAAATAATGTAATAAAACTAAAACATTATTTAATTAGAAAAGCTTTTAATTGTTTTTATGAAGGATATATTAAGGATACTATTATCTTAAGAAAACAAAATTTCTTATGAACAATGAATTTTTACAAGATTTCTTTTAATTTTATTTTACATTTTAATTAGAATAATTTAAGTTTTAATTATTTTTTAATCTTTTAAAATTCTGTATTAATTTGGCCCTTTTAGACATTACTATTAAGTGAAAATTCTATTTACAATTCATCAAAGAGCAATATTTTTAAAAGAATTTTGAATTTTTTTGTATGTGTACAAACTTGTTGATTTCTGTAAATATGGATGTTCATACATAACATTATCATTAAAAAGCCATGGGCTTAACAGATTTTGCAAATCATCTGCTCAAAATTTTAAAACAAGCTTTTTTTTTATTCCTATTTCACTAAATGTTTTTTTAGTTTCAATTAGGAATAAATAATCTATTCAAAACCCATTGTAACACTATTTAGGAACGGAAGGGTTAATTAATCAATTAATTAATTAACCACAGAAGTTAATTACGGGGATACTTAAACCGATAGATATAACGAAAGACATACTGAGCGATTACTTACACTGATAGATATAACGAAAGACATACTGAGCGATTACTTACACTGATAGATATAACGAAAGACATACTGAGCGATTTTCTTTTTGTTTTTTTTATTTTCCCAAACAGAGTATCGGTGAAAAGAAAGGGAAAAAAAAAGATTTTTTTTGTTTTGTTATTTTCAAGTGCGAATTCAAGATAACCACTTTACTTTCTCGCTGAAGTTTGATGCTGAGATATGCCAAATTCTCTTCGAGGACAAAGGAAGGAAAAAGAGAAAGAAACAGACGGACAGGGCTTAACAACTTAGATGATAAGAGAAGGAAAGAATGCCACCCACGAAAATTTTGATGGTCATTGTCGTGAAAATTAGTTGATGGACACCAGAGCTCTGGGCAGATAAAACATTGGCTGTGACGAACTTGTGTTATCAGTAGTTGATGGGCCGTCTGCCGACCGCCTGGACAGGACATCTGCATTTTGTTTTGGGTTCGTTTGTGATAACGAAGGCTATGTTAGGGTATTTTAATTAACCCAATTTCGGCAAAAAAGAATCTTCCACTTAATGTTGACGGATAAACCTGGTTGAAAAAAAACATATCCCGTGAAGTTGGATAAAAATTGAGATTAACAGTTGACGCCTATTGGCCGAATAGCCAGGCGGGGATGATCATGTGACGCAGAGAGGAGGCCGCCACCGCCCATTGAGAGGATAGGTATGAGATGTTACTGCGAGGAAGTGGGAAAACCGTTGACGCCCTCTAAAGTATGGTGAGATACCCATATGAGAGCAGAAGAGGGTGGGAGTGGAATAAGATTTCCAAATACGGAAAATGATAATTATTTTTGGCCGAAAACAAAGAAAATCCTTATTGGGGATTTGAAATCAACGTGGTGGCCACACCACGACCGACCCCACGCCAGGTTTTGATCGGCGTCCATATAAGCAAACATCTACGGGTGTTTCACAGAGTTCGTCGAGGAGAGTTCGCAGAGTAGAGCTGAGTTCGTCGAGGAAAGTCGAGACAGAGAGACGCGCCTCGCACAGGTGACCGCACGATTCCATGCCTTCCGACTTAGACTTCTAACCAAGAACAGATTTGTTGAAGACCGACTTTAGATTTCCCATCAAAACAAGTTTCCGACTAGACTTCTAACCAAGAACAAATTATAGAAGTCTGACTTATATTCGCCATCTCGATATCCAGACCTAGTTAAGGAACGCAAAAGTGTTACAATCCACATTTTTTTTTCTTCGGGCTGGGAGAGAAAGAGAGAGACGCACTCCTGTAACTCAACAAACCGACATAAAATTAATCACTATTCCTAACCAGTCGCTCGCCTTGAAGTTGTTGTTTGTGCTTTTGTTTTTTTGTCTACAATTATTGTGCAGTATCACCTTGACCCGGATTCGGCTGGCACTACGGCCCGACGTCTGATTGATCTCGTCAACCTAAGATCAAATCACAACGTGGGTAGGTTGAATCGAGATCAAAGCAGTTGCTTCGGTGACCAGGTGTTGGAAGCGAGCCGAGTACGACAAGTTGGTGCTAGAACCCAACCAGACTTCAACCGATGTCCCAGGGTTAGCCCGTCACAAAGGACCGACATCACAAGTGCGCCGCGACCAGTACGGGTGTCACAAGTGGTGCCCTGACCAGGACAGAGGAGGGTTGGGTGTCACACCAGTGCTTACTAGCTAAAAATTTCTTTTTATTTGAAAATTTATTCAATTTTCATTTTAATTTTTTTATTTGTAACTTCCTTCCAAAACTTTAAAGTATTTTAAATTTTATTATTTTTTTCAGAACGCATCTTTAAACATAAAGCCATAAAGCTAAAGTACCTAAAATTCCATAAAATAATAGATGGAAAATATCTGAATTTTTAAACATTACTGTGTAGTTAAAAAGAAACCAAAGCATTCACTTAGAATTCATAAATGTCTCTTTTGCTTGCTTACTTAACTTTTCCAAACGTCAGGCAATTTTTAAAACCGAGGACTAACTTGTTTAAAAATAACACAAAAATGAATAACTGCCAATTTTACTGAAAAACAAGATTTTTTAACCAAAATTTTGAATGTGCTAAAAAGGATTAAAAAATTTAATGAAATAATTAAAAAGATATTTAAGGTCTTTCTTCTTAAACATTTTGGCGTTAAAAGTTTGTTTTTATCAAGTTCGGGTCCTTTTTTCAGCAAATATTGGAGGTATATATATTTTACATGTACATTTATTCATTCATATATATATATATATATATATATATATATAGTGTGCGATGGATATATTGTTGCCTAAATAAAAATGAAAATAACACTGACATCTCATTTTAACAGATATATTTACTAAAATTACACAAAAATATCTTGGAGTAAATTTATTTAATATAATCTCCACTTGCTTCAACCATAGCCTCCAGACGACTTCGGAATCTCCTGCAACTCTTCTGGAGAATCTCCTTGTTTAAGTTGGTGAATGCTGTCATAATCCTTGCCTTCAGTTCATCTTTGGTATTACAAGGAATTTTTTGGTCTCTCATTCAACTGTGCTGAGGGGTTGCAATCTGGGAAGTTAGGCGGCCAGATGGAAAGGATGATGTGGTTGCAGAAATTGTCTGACAACCATGACTGGTTCTCCTGCTTGTGCAGAATGGTGCAGTCCTGTTGCCAGATATAGGGGCTTCCAGCAGCAACCGTCTTCACCCAGGACAGCACTACCTCCTAAAGGCAGTTGATGTAAGCCTGTGTTGAGTCTGAGGCCCTGTGGGATGATGAATAGTAGCATAACATTTCCATCACTAGTGATCACTCACTCCAAACATCTTCGTAATCACCTTTAGACTCATCCAACTCTTTCCAAATCCTCTACAGTGCACTCAGATCGACCCCCGAACTATCTGAAATGTTCGTATTGGAGCTTCCATTGCACTTTCTCATGGGCAGTACCCAACTGAGCCTATTATACTGTGCAGTTAACAAAATCAAAAAACGCACATGCTCAAAATTAAAAATGTCGCTAATTTACCCATTGCACCATATATATATATATATATATATATATATATATATATCTCAATAATACAGCTGTTTGAGGTTTCCTATAGCCCCACTGAACTTAAATAAAGTCAATTCAGGTTTGCTATGGTAAAAATTTTCTATCTCAAGTAAAAATCATCACAAAAATGGCAAAAGTCATTTTGTCACAGCTTATTTTCTCTGAAAAAATGGATTTTCTTACTTTTATGGTGGAAAAATATTGAAAAAGAACTGTTTTATCATTTAAACAAATATCAAGGAAACTTTTGATCTGAACCCCGTGAAACTAGGTATTTTTTGAAAACAAAGGATATATTCTTACATTTAAAAGTAAAATTGACTCAATTTTTTTTCAGGGGGTAAAATGTGAAAAAATAGTGAAAATTTTGCATTTTTTCTAGTTCTAAACAAAAATTTTCCCCATTAATGGGAAATTTACCATTTTTGGGGAGGAAAATCAGAAATCCTAAATCATCATCAAACTATTTCAGGCATAAAATTGAGAGTTTTGAAGGAAATCAACATTCCTAGGGGGTCAAAATGTGACAAAGTACATTGGTAATTTTCAATTATATGAATGCCAGGTGTTAAAAACATTGACACCCGTCCACGGAAATCTTTAGTAAACTGCAATTCCTGACCACCAGAAACCAAAAGTTTTGGGTGTTTTTTTTTTCTTTCCAAAAAATAGCAGCAATAAGGAAAATTAACTTGGTGAGTGTTTGAGCTAGGTGCCAGGAAGAGCATTCAGCCTTGTAAAACCTTACCTCAAATCAAGCAGGACCCACTTTGCTTTGTGTGAGATTAATCTCAGTCCTGTCTCAACAAGAAAAAAAACATGACTATTGTAAAATACTATATACTTGTGTGCAAGTTGACTCAATGTTTAAGCTTACCCTTCATTTTTAACATGCCTGATGTATAGGCTAACCTGTTATTCAGGCCATTCTCACAACAAATTAGAACAATGCTTTATGCATTTACTAACTCTGAGATTATAATGATAAAGTAGGGGGTCAACCCTAGCAAAATTTCCTATACTCAACAGTTACTGATATCAATGTAAACAATATTTTCATTGTTAAATTAAGTGTATATATACCTAAAGGTTTTGAGTTGCTCTCCAGTGGGAAGGGAGGTAAATCAATTTCAGGTAGTAAATCTTTAGTGGTTACTTCCCTTAGTCATTTAAAAAAAGCTTTATCTTAAAGCAAAATGAACCATCTAATCAATCTGTTCTCTTACTACGTTTTATTCAAGCTTTTCTTGCAAGGCACTCAGATAACTTTGTCTACTAAGTTTCAACTTGGTCCTCAGATAGGGATTGTCATCGCAATCTTTGTTATTAATTTTCCTTCTTTTTTACGCGTTTCCATTTCGACTTACTATTATATTAAAAACACATAAAATACGATTTATATAATCAATCATAGATATCATTGACTGTCTACTCTAAAAACTATAAAGGGAAGAGATTAATTAAATGATTCACTGGCTTCTATTTCATTTAATTCTAGCTTTCTAAGCTTTATTTAATCTCAATACATGGTTAAAAAACTTGTTTCATTGTATCTCAATAATAAAACTTTCTAACAATTGTCACCATTTTTATGGCATGGGTACACTAGTTTAGAATAATAATAATAATAAAAACATAACAAAATTTAATGGAAAATGGATGCCAATGTGCATGAGAGGCAATATACATGTCACAGGATGCATTAGAATTTGCAGTAATCCAGATAGGAAAGAATTAATGTAAAATATTCCATGATTAATAATTAACCTTTTTTCTCTCTTAACAAAAACAGTGAATGATCTAAAGAGAAGACTTCATTTTTATCTACCATATTTGATGATATACAAAATACACAAGGAGAGTGTATACTCCTTCAATCTCAGAGGGTGAGGGGTATAAGCTAAAACTGCTAATAGTCTAGCAAAGGCAATATTCATTTTGAAAATGGATCTTTAGTAAATATATAAAAAGAAACAATATAAAAAATTCAAAGATGCCTTTTTATTCTTTAGACAAAAAATTATAATGTAGATATGGTTTTCTGGATTTAATACAGAATCCTTGTCAGTTTACTGATATTGGCCAGTTAATGTATTCAGTGTTACAAGGATTTTAGGAAAGTGAAAATTGTTAAAAGACAGATCTGTCTCATTTGGTACTTAGTGTCTTCACAACCTACACACTGATCTAAATTGTTTAATACCAAAATGTTATGTTTTCATTGCATTGAATGAAGATAACACAATCAAGAAGTAGTATGTTGCTTGGAATCGATGTAGTCTTGTTGAAATAGGTAGTAAGCAGATAAGCTAGATCTTTAACTTTCTACTGGTTTACTCCTTCTACTGACTATTTTCGGCATCTGTATTTATGTATTTGGACAAGTCCAAGTCCTCTTCTGGAGAGGTTCATCTCCACAACACCCCCCCCCTTTTAGATATGCACTACACTTACTCTTTCCAACATTTCAGTTGGATTATATTTTCACCTACCCTGACATTGTATTGTAATTTCAATTTTAGGAATAGGTAGTTCAAAAGTATTGTAAATTATGTCCATCGGTAAATTAAATTGTACTGGCTGCTTATTCTGTGCATATGTAGACATCAATTGATTCATGTCTCTTATGACATAATCGTTCCCTTTTGACAATGTAAATCATACTACCAAGATGTTGAATAACTTTTCTTTCCTGCCAATTTTCTTTTCTGGCCTTAAAGCTTTTAAAGAAAACTTTATTGTTGATATTAAATGATCAGGTAGGTTGAAACTGTCAAACTTTCTTTTTATTCCCTGGAAGTAATTTGTCAAAAATGGATGTCACTTTCCTAGCAAACACAAGCTCAGTAGGTGACATTTTTGCAATGATGTTTGCATTTGACATCATTTGGGACACATAATGCCATTTCTTCACCTTCCAAGCCTTTAGCTTTTCTTAATGCTCTTTTGAAGGTGTCAACAAAATCATTCTACTTGACCATTCAACCTCAAATGATAAATTGGCAGTCAAATGTTCAGTTGCATAGCTTTTGCAGAAATTTTAACTCACTAAAAGTAAATTGAGTTTCATTATTGGATACCACACTGTCAGGTACTCCAAACCTTGCAAAAAGTTTGTACAAGAATTGTTATTGCAGTAGTCAATCATTTACACTTCAACATCTTGGGCCATTTTGTGAAACTGTTGACCACACTTAAATAGGATGAACCATTTAGTGGTCCAGCAAATTCCATATATAGTCTTGTCCACAGTTTACCAATGCTTGGTCATGCCTGATAATTTATAGGTGGTGATTTTGCTGCTGAATTACAACCATTACATTTTCTCACTGTGTTTTGGATATCTTTGTACAACTTTGGCCAATAGCTCCCAGATATCCTATGTGGAATTATTTTAAAATCATTTTCTGTGGTGATAATGAAATTACAGCTCTATTGGCATACAAAAGTACTCCATCACAAATAGAAAATGCTGTATTATTGTTAGCAGGTTTAATTGTAGTTTCACTCCATTTCGACTTAACGTCATTCCTAGTTTTTTTGAATAAACGTCTTTTTTAGAATGAATTTTGATATCATCTATCATGACTGGCAATTCTTTAATAGTGCTACACACCAGGCTTTTAATTTCACTTTCAGATTCCAGCAAAGCAATCACAGTAATTCAAAATCTTTAGATTTCGATATAAATTTGGATAAGCCATCTGTGTGTCTCAATTTCTTTGATGATAGAAATTCCATCTTGAATTCATAGTTCAGTAAAATTGAAGATCAATTCAATTTGAAGATATGTGTCAGACCAGTCAATTTTTGAAAAAAATTTACCACCATTTAATTTGGTAGATATATCCTCTGGAGTTAGTAGGGGATATCCATGTGGTAGGAGACAGTCATTCAACTCTGATGAAAAAGCTGCACATAAATGAATCTTATTATTTCCCTTTTTAATATAAACTGCTGATGTGGCCCATTCTGAGTCATTTACGAGGGTCATTCAATAAATAAGTTGAATTTTTCGGTATAAGGACTTCTAATACAGATAGAAGCTTACTCTTTTTTATTTTTTTTTGTTTTACTTCTTTTTCACATGGATTTAATTTCTTTTGCAGATTAAAAAAAACTTTGAGAGTTTTGGTGATTAACAAAGATGGCCAACCAAGAAGCATGCTCCAGAATTGAATAGTGGTCAGTTATCAAGTTTTTGGTTGCTGAAGGGTGCAAATCAGTTGAAATTCATAGGAGAATGTCAACTGTGTATGGTGCCACATGTTTCGGCCAAAAAAATGTCTACAAGTGGGCTAAATTGTTTAAAGAAGGACGGAGCAGTGTTGAGGTTGAAGACAGGCCTAGGAAGCCTACAGAAGTGAGGTCTCCTGAGGTGATCGAATCAGTCAGACCTCATTCAGTCTGACAGCGGATGACATTGCAAGGACTTTGAGCTTATCTGTTGGGACAAACGCAGGGGTCATCAGTCAGAAGGAGTCATCTCGCATTATGACAACGCAAGCAGCAGCCCAAACGGTGCAGTCTATCAACGAGCTGGGCTGGGAACTGCTCCCTCATCCCCCTTACAGCCCAGTCCCTTGAGAGTGTTCACGAGAGGCACGAAGTTTAAAAGTGACGAAGAAGTCAAAAGTGTTGTGAGTGACTGGCTGAGACATCAGTCCAAAGATTTTTACACTGAGGGAATACGGAAGCTTGTACACAGATGGGAAAAGTGTGTGACAGTGCTGGGAGACTACGTTGAAAAAAAAAAAAAAAAAAAAAAAAAAAAGACAAGAAAAAAAAAAAAAGCAAGCTTCTATCTGTATTAGAATTCCTTATACTGAAAAATTCACCTTATTTATTGAATGACCCTTGTATTTTTTCAATAACTCCACAGATTTCTAACCCATCCAGTTCAGTGTTAATAGACAAAGGGTATCTTTCTTTTAGTCTTAAACACTGGTATCACATTTTCTTTTAATTTTAAAAAAAAAATGCCTTTGTACATTTTCTGCATCACGCTATGAGTATACACGAACTCCAAATTTTTTTTTTTTTTTTTACATGTGAATTTGAATTCTCATCATCACTTACATTTTCATTGCATCGAATGAAGATAACACAATCAAGAAGTATTTATGTATATGGATAAGTCCAAGTTCTCTTTAAGGCACATTTATCTCCACAACACCAAAGTATTAAGCACCTTAACCTTTAATCTACCCCCAGGTATTAGAATTCCAGGTAAGCTGCTAAAAATGCAAATCCTTGCATTTAATATGTACTTGACAGGTTTCAATCACATTTCCATTCCTAATTTCATCTATACTCATACAAATGCTTCAATTATTTTTTGTCTTTGTTCAAAATGTTTCTACATAAATGTTATAAAACTTTTAATTGAAAATAAATTTTATCAAGGTTTTTCCTGTTGATAAAATGAAATGAAAGTTTCAACAAAATAAATAATTCAATGTTAGCAGCATGATGTCATGTGTAATATATTTGATAACGTAGCACAAGAAAAGAAGATTGTGGTTAGTGTGATCAAAGGAAATGTCTCGTATTCAATAACATGGTATTAAAAGAAGATCATATAATCAACTAAGGACACATCTTCATGCGCTGATGCCAATCAGACAAGGGAATGCATATTAGCTGAATGCCAAACTATTAAAGACAGCTGGACAGATTTGCTTTCTCCCATTTGCAGAAATAAATTCAGTTATATGATATATGTGTGGCATAGGTAAAGAAGTAGTGTAGCTGTGGGACACGGAATGACTGTTTGGGCCAAAAAATGAGGCATTATCTTTGAGGTGGCAACTAATGTAAGCTTTACTTGGGCAACTGCAGCAAAGGAAAAAAAGGAAAATGTAAATTTTGGACAGACACCAACAGCACATGAAAATTATAGGTGTCCACAAGTCTTTAAGATTAGAATTATTGGATGACTAACAATGATGGTAACTACTCAACAAAGGGGAATGTTACATCAACTTACATACAAATATAACACTGGTGCTGCTCACCCAACATTCAAATTACAAATTGGAGATACCAAAATCAAGCAAGTACGAAAATTTAAATATCTGGGAAGTGTTTTAACAGAGGACAGAAAGTGCAACATTGAAATCCAAAGGTGCATTCGGATAGCAAAATTTGCCTTCCAAAAATTAAGCAAAATATTAAGAAACAGGAAAATTTCATTAAAAACAAAGAATAAATTAGTGAACTGTTATGCAATATCAATCCTCCTATATGGCAGTGGATGCTGGACAATCTCTTCACAGATGAAGAAAAGACGTGAAGCAACAGAAATGTGGTTCTAAAGAAAGATACTGAAAATACCATGAACTTGAACATGCGAGCAACAATGGAGTTTTACAGAAAATGGATTGGTTGGTTGGTTGATTTTGTTTAGCAGCATATCAACTCTTATGGGCTATTTAATGCTGAAATCTAAATATTTTGTACATAATTTTATACTTTCAAGGTAAAAGGTATGTTTTTTAGATATATAGTTTATAGATGACAGAATCTATTGCTGGTAAATTTTTTTTAGAAAAATGTATTGCTAGTAATTTCAGCACAAAAATGTACTGTTGATAATTTTATATGAAAATGTAATGCTGATCATTTTACTATAAAAATTTGCTGTTGATTTTGTTTGAGGGTTGACTATTTGCTCATAGCTGAGATCCTAACAGGTGCTACCACCCCAGGTCAGAATGTACCTGGGAACAAAAGCAATTAGGTGGTGGTTCCATGCTCTTCAAAATCACCAATCTCCCAACATATTGAAGGGATAGAGGAAACAGTGCATAATCTTCTTAACATGCTCTTGTAAATAGTTGGCAGAACAGGGTTTAGGAGAGATAGGAAAAAAAACTAAAATTACTAAGAGTTACAAAGGGCAGGAAATTGTGGAGAATCATAATTGCCAACGTCCTGAAGGGATATGGCACACAGAAAAAAAGCTGCTCAACCCATCAGTGAATGAGCTGTATAACACGTTGTATTCCACAAGATTTCATAGTCACTAACAAGAATACTATTACTGACACTACAGCATCAACTACTATCTTTTCCAGACCAAAGTATTTTGCCGTTGGACAATAGAACTATAGATTTGCATTGTGTTGCCTGTTCAGACAAGTTTCCTATCTCTTTCAGGTAAATGGTTGAGTTTGGAAGAGACTGCATGAGGCTATTGACTCAGGTTGTTAGCAATGTGTTGTACAAGCTGGTGATGGCTCTGTTGGAGCTTGCAAAAATCACTATGAAACTGGAGTCTGTCTTGATAGTTGGTGATACTCACAGGTCTTGTTGCAGTCATTTCCAACACTATATCTTCCATGTTTACTGGTGGTGATGGTTTATTCCAACATGAACAGGAGACATGAACTAGATATCAGAAACACTTGGCAGACTTCCAGCCCTGCACTAATGAGATTTAAACATGTTGTAGGGTTCACTAAATTCCTTTACCACCATAATTATCAGCACTGTACATGTGTTTATCAATTCCATTTAGCCAATTGTTTTATTCAAATTGTTGTCTTCTGCCAGGACTGTGGGCCCAGTAAATGGTAGTCAAACACATTTTTCTTTTTCTTTATCAGATGTGCTTGGCTGATTCATACCTACATTCATTACTTATTGTATTGTTTAACTTTATTAATAACAGAAACAAAAAGTTATCATTCTTGACTAGATTTTACACAAAATTTACAAAGGGAGCTGCTGATGTCCTTCTATCATTGTTTTATTGGAAGTGTGTTGGCATACTGCATCACTGTATGCCAGCTACCTGACAGTGGACAAGAACAGTACTTATTATTTAAACAAATCTAAGATTATCAAGAAAAAAGAAATTAAATCCAAACTAGTTTTAAAATCAGCCACAACTTACATGGGTAAATTTGATTGTATATATTTAGCTAACTCCAAAGAAAAGCAAGACCTAAGGTTTAAAATGCATTTTAAAAAATGAAAAATCTTTCTTGAAGCTTTTTTATTATTATTATTATTATTATTAGAAATTAACGGCATATCAACCCACAAAGGTTTCTTGAAGCTTTTATTTTAATTTCAAGATTAAATTTAATATTGCCAATAAGCAAAATATTTTGCTATATTTCGAATTGAATTTAAATTGATGAGAAGGATTTTTATTTTTATCATCAGTAAAAATGGTAAAATTGTCCATATTGACAAATATGTCAACACAACATAATTATATTTATTAAAATTTTTTTAAAAAATAAAATATTTTCTAAAACTTGAAGATTAGCTGATTTAAAGTTTAATTAATCAGATTTGAAACATGTTTTAGTTTAAAATGTCACAGAAAAGCATTTTTTTATCACTAAGGTGGATGTTTTTATAAGGTTTTGACAACTTCTTGCTAGACTTGTTTGATGGCTATAAGTGTAACAGTTACTTGATGAATGTAAACACTTTTTTATGTAATTATAAAAATTTAAGAAAATATTCAAAGCAAGCTAATATTTTATTGAATTTTAGGTATTTAGACTTTATAGTCTAACTTACAAAGATGCTTGCTGAAGAAACAGATGTCTGTATTTACAAAAACTGACAAGTTTCTCAACTTGGTATCTATGCTGATGACAACTATTTACTTCTTTTTTAATATTAAGTCTGAATAAGTTTGATATCAAATTGGTAGCTGATCTAAAAAACTGACCTAAAGTCTGTTGTTAACTGGGGCAAGGAATGGCTTATTTTTAATGTCTCCAAAACAAAACTGCTCTGTTTTAATTGTCTGAGAGAACCCATTTTGCCTTCCATTGGCTGATGCTAACCTCTAGAAGACTGATACATTGCACATTCTCAGACTAATGCTTTCCACAAAAATGAAGTGAAAAGATTATATTGAATTAATTGCTAGGTCTGCTGCTAGGAAAGTTGGTTCACTGTATTGTGCTAGACAATCTTTCTCTCCAGCATCTATTTTACATATTTATAAGTCTACCATTTATCCAGTCTTTGAATATTGCTGCAACATCTGGTCTGGTGCTCCTGCTATATATTTAGAGATTCTTGATACAATACAAAGAACCTGCAATGTTACTGGTCCTGACGTGGTATCTCGGCTTCAATCAATTTCCCACTGCCATAACATAGCTTCCCTCCATGATAGTTAGACTTTATGAATTTAAGTGCAGTACTAGATTGGCAACAAAGTCCCATCATTTTACAGTGGAAATGACTAGATATAACCATAAGTACTATGCTAACAGTTTCTACTATCACATTTCTTGCTTGTGGAACTCTCTTCCAGCTTTTTGCTCCCCAGTCAAGTTTGATCTTCAAAAATTTAAATGCAATGTCAATCGTTATCTACTGTCTTAAAAATGTCTTTAAGAGTTTTTTCATTTTTCTCATATTCCCTAACAGTCAGTAACTCCTAAAAAAAATTAGACTTATGTTTGAGAATTCTTTAAAAGGTAGACATAACTGTAACAATTGATGAATATAACATGAACATTTTTTTTAACTACCCACTAATCTTAAAAATTTAAGAAAATATCCTAAGCAATCTAATATTTTATTAAGTATGGCTTTATAGTCTAATTTATGAAGATGCTTTTTGAAGAAATGTTAAAAAATTACTAATAAATTTTAACATTATAGCTTTTAGATGATGTTGAACCTATATTTACAAAAATCAACACGTTTATTTTGAAAATATTGGGGATCATTGAATTATAGTGAGCTTTTCCATTTATAGTTTTTATTTAATAAAAACATAACCTGACTGTGACATATTAATACAGAATTTAAAAAGATTTCATTCTAAAATTTTAAGTAAATGAAAAAATTCAGTATTCATTGAAAGTTTTTGTTTTTCTTAAGACAAGTGTCCATAAAGGCAACTCAAGGCTTTTATAATCGAATAATGTCTTAGTTTTATTGCATTTTTTATTTTACAATTCAGAGCAGATTTTCTATAACTTCAATGTTGCGGTTATAACTGGAAATCCTATTTGTTGACCAAAATAATTTCATGATTTAAAATTCTCCGAGGACTTGTCCTTATAACTAATATAAACATTTAAGTGTTGCGAAAAAGAACTTTTCGAAATTTCATAAAATTAAATAAGTGGATGTTAATAATAAATGAAAACAAATGTTTTACAATGATTTTCTATAAAAGAAACATTTGAAAAATAATTTATTTAATTTGTGAATAAGTTCTGACTTCTGACTGTGCCATTAAAATACGACAATTATTTGTTTTTGCAAGAATTTCCAAATCAGTGTTTTTTTGCATCGCAAAAAGACGCTAAAAATTTCCCAGATTAATTTTGATCACCACGCTGACGCAAGGAAAAAAAAAACTTTGAGTTCTCTAACTAAATCTAAATAAGGATCAAAAAGTATAATTGAATCAAAAAATCCTTTGGTCTTTCTTCTTATTTTTGTTTAATACTTTTTTTAGACTTTAAGAAGACTATTTTGAAATCGTTATATAGGGGAATAAATTAATTATGTTTTTTTAAATTTGTTGCTTTCAGTTTTGTTTTTTTTACATCCGCCTTTTTTATCCAGTCTATTCTCCTGTCGTCAAACTTCAACTGAACATTCGAAATGATTTTCTCTTGCTTGAAGAAATTAATTGTAAAGGAAAAAAAACTAAAACTAAAAGCATTACTTTGCAAAAATTAACTCTTTTTTTATCAATATTTTGGGGTTGAAATCAAAAGATATTTACTATAATTCAAACATTTTAAAACTATAATTTGTGATCAATCTTATTAAAAAGAAAAAAAATTCGATAAATTAATTTTAAAACATTAATGATTTAAATGCTCGGGTTAATTTTATTTTTAAACATCAAGTAAATACCGAAGTTAATTAAATTTTAATTTCCCTACAACAGTGTGATACTAACGAATTCAGTGTGTATTGTTATAATATTATTAACATTACAATTATTATTAGTAGATATTTATTTTCTTGCTTGGTGTGAATTTTTTATTTATATAAGAAAAATCGATATTTTTTTCTTACAAATTATTAACCTAATAATACAGATTTATTAATTTTTCTTTAAGAAATCACTATCCTCATTTTTTTTCTTTTTTGACACCTTAAGTAGATGAAAAGAAGATCATCCCTGTTTTTTGGAGACTTTAAATATGCATGTGTTTTCTTTTTAGGTTATTTTTTTTTAACTCGATTTTGTTCTGAAGTGTATAAAACTTAACCGCAACATTGAAGTTATTATTACGTTATGTTTGTATTTTTTTTAACCCTTCGAGATTTGAATTTATTTTTAATATGTTCTGTAGTTTCAATATTCCAAAAGGAAAAATACTGATGAAAAATAAAAACCATGTAGATATATACTGTGATATTTTCTCATTGCAATACTGGTTTTAATTAGTTCTCAGGTCGGCAACTTACCTTGTACGATAACAACTCGCCAACATCCATCTTTACCGCACACGTATCTACATCTACGCATGCGTCAAGTGATCACGTGTTTCAATTTGACCAATCGTTGCCTTTCAATGGCGACTCCGTCGAGAGGAGAGTGAAGTTGTTGACGAGCTCGTCACCTCTCCTAAATATCTAATTTTATTTTGGACATACAAGACTATTTCAGCCTATAGGTCATTTGGTTCGTGTGCAATAACTGAACAGCCGGCATATATATCAGTAAGTGATCACTTCTCAAAGGTATTTGATCGATTCTTTCTTTTTGTATTATTTTGCGAGATGGTAAAGCGTGAAGAAGAGATGAATACAATACAATGTGTTACAATTTTTAGTTATACTTTCGCTAAAGCCGGTATGGATCATTTTAACCCCATTTTTGCTATAGCTCTTCTTTTTAGTTACTATTTTCAGAAATGATTACAGCATCGTTACTCTAATCTAGGAATTTTGCATTTAATTTATTCTAAATACTATTTTGTTTCTACGTTAAAAAGTCGAAACCTAGTAACTTTTTAAAAACGCCGTGTGTTCAGTTAGTTAACTACTTAAAATAAAAAAGAAACAAAGTCATTTTTATTGTGCTCTTATAAAATATTTATTTCGCATTTCAACATTTTGGAATAGGTAGATGCCGTTTAGAATTATGCAGGTTTGTTTAATGTTTATTTTATTTGATTGAAAAGGGAAGGGGGCTGAAGAAAGAATTGTGTTCCAATCCATGATGAGATCTGAATTGAAGAGAAAGAAAGACGAGTTATCTCCCTTAGTTCTACACTCTTTTGTGTTTTTCCGACATTTTTTTTTTTTAATTCCCCAATTCTTATTGCACCACGTTTTTATACCATGTTTATTTTCGTCTGCTCTGTTTAATAATAGCAACAATTGTTTTCCCCTCCCATTTTCTTTGAATAGGATAAACTCTAAAAACTAATTTGAGCAACTCTTGCTAAATATATTTTTAGATTCGATTTTAAACCTAAACTAGTGTTTTTCTTGTAAAACTAAAAAACAGTATTGTTTTTCTAATTGTATTCATGTGGTATCGGATAATTGATAAAATAAAGTAATTAAACGATTTAAAAAGTTTAAATTTGACATGTATATACTATTTAGAATTTGTGAAAATTAATCTGATTATCTTGATGTTTAATTTTGTAAACACGGAAAAAGTACGATTCATGATTGGTCATTTTATTTAAAAATCTGTTGTGTAACTGAGTAACTCTCTAATAATGCAAGTAAAAGTTCCATCATTTACAAATCCAATTAGACCTGTTTGTTAAATGTATTGTAAAGGAATATTATTTTTTCTCTTTGAGAGAAAAATGCAATAATTGTTACAAAAAATGTATCTTTAATTTCAGATTTTTTTTACTTCCTGCAAAATGATTGATAAAATTTTATTAATGCCAGATAAGCAGAATAAGTAATTCAACCCCTGTTCAGTTTAAAACGTAGTTGCTTTTTCGCTTATTTAAAAATGATCTTTTAACGGATGTTTATTTTATTCAAAACTTATTGTTAATAAAAAAAAACCCATTAAGAATGAGGACTTGTCAAGTGTAAAGAGGTTAGGAAATCAAATTCTCAGCCGAACTAAGCTTACAAAAATTATGCTTTTCCAAAGAAATCACCATCGAAAATTTTCTTTCATACACGGATTTTTTTTTTATTTTAAAAATGCTTGCTTTACAATAGCAATGTTAGGGTCTCGCAATCTCATCATTTTTAAGTAGATCATATTCAATTTTTTTTTAAATGTAAGGGAAAATAATTTTGAAAATAGAAATAAAAAGCGAGGATTGTCAATAATGAAGAGATGAACAGATCGAAAATATTTGAGCATAACTTGCTAGGTCATACTTGGGATGCTTGAAATTTTGATGAAATATAACTTTTCAGGTGTGGAATGTACCGGTTTTGTTTATTTCCGAGCAAAGGAAAAAGGCAGATTATCTCATGGAATCTTCCATTCATCATCATCATCACCGCCAGTTAAAAATATAGATGCAAAAAGCATATTGCATATCAAGTATTCTATGAATGATGCTCACTTGAAAACTATAAGAAAGAGTACTGATTCTACAATTTAAATACACTTTTAGTTCATATTGTAAAACAAAATTTGTTAATTGGCTTTTTATTTATTTTTTGTATAATTATTCTAAACATTGAAGTTAACTCAGATGTACATTAAAAAAAATTCTGGTTTCGTGGAAACATTTTTTGATAAAAGAAAAATGAAAAAATTCTGTTTATTCTCTAGTAAAAAAAATGTGCAGTTATCTGTTATAAGTTATATAACTTATAACTAAATTCATCCATTTTAAATTTAATTAAACAATGGAGTCATGATGTTGGAAATTTACTCTAAAAGACATTTGTAAATTAATAACTGATAAAAAGCAGAAAATATTTTCATTTGAAGAAATAACACACTGGAGTTTGCTTTTTGTTTTTTTTTTAAAATTTGATAATGAATCTGAAATGTATTTGTTGTTTTTAAACATTTGAAACTTAACTCCAATGACACAAACAAAGTGTCTAGAAGAAAAAGATTAAACAACTTACTGATGTAAAAATTCTGTGATTTATTTGTTATACATTTATTAGAATGCATTTATAAGAAATTTCAGTATCTGTATTTAAAAAAACTTTACAGTGAAATGAAACCACCACAAATGTCATCCCAACTCTCAGAAGAAAAAATTGAAACAATACAAAATAAAATTCAATTTTAAATTGCTTCATTCCCTCTACTGTTTGATTTCACTTTGATATGATAGTTACTCTTCAACATTTAAAACATAGAAGAAAATATGTTTGTTATAAATGAGAATTGTTTTCAGAAGATGTAAATTGCAAATCCAACTTATTACCATAGATTTGTTGTCAGCAAGATGATAATGTTTTCATTTTCTGCATGATTCAGAGTTAGCTTAAGTAGAAATTAACATATTGTGTGTTCAGTACAGTTGTATATTTGAAAGAAATTTTATCAATTTTTCTGTTGGAAAATGTATTTTCTATTAGTTTTCACAATGGGTGATAATTCCCAATTTGTTTATGAATTACTCCACAACCCATTTATGAACTTGCTTTTTAGTCAATAGTTGATGTTTAAGTGGTGATACTAAATAACCATTGTCATTTTTTTAATTACATTTGGGCTATATCAGTATTTTAATCAAACATCTTCAAAGATAATAATAAGTCTCACCCTATACAAGGCCCAGGGGCCACTTGATGTAGGTAGTTATGTTAGGAGGGTATGATAATGGTTAACTCTAGCCTTGAACAGGTTAAGATTGTTGTGATCAGAGAAATGTCTATTTGAGAGTTGGTTCCACAGGGCAATGGTTCACATGGAACTTACTTCTCGCCAATGGAATACAGAGGGGATGTGGGTGGTTTGCTGCTATGCAATTGGCATGGTGTGTCCTTGTGTACATGGTTGAGAACAAGATTACAACACCCTCTCCGCCGAAAAAATTGCTCTTATTAAAGACATAGACTTATCAGCAAGATTAGAAATTATTTGTTATTGGGTGAAAATAGTTAATTCTATGTCTCTTTTCATGAGAATCAAGAAAGATTTTTGTGCATCTGTTTGCACCACAGAGGTTGAATAAATTTGGAATGCATTTTGATTTCTAATACTGGAGCAATTACAGAAATTAGCTTTCTTTTTTTCCAATAATTTATTTTATTGAATATTTAATTCATTTCATGGAATGTAAATGCATTGTTGGATATATTACATTCTTTTATTTTTACACTGATAGCAATACAAGGTAAATAGTTGCAGAGTAAGAAGCAAAGTTTATATGGCGAATATAATGGTTGACCCTAAATAAACTTAGTGGATAAATTTGGTTCTAACTAAATTATTGAAATCTTTAGGCTTTAGAAAGCTTTTACATTGCTGTTAGTTTGTTAGGTTAAAGAACAGAATTCAATGCTGTTGATAAGGGGTGTTAATTTCTAAAATTTAGAAGACAAATTTAATTTTCAGATTCCTTATAGAAAATCACTTAGTTTTCTGTTGAAATTGTTTTACCCTCTTACCATATCAAAAGTAATATTTATTTCATAAATATTTGTCCCTTTTCATCCTTCTCAAAGATTTTAAAATGTTTTTGCATTTTCTTGCTGTGGCTTTTGCTGCATATCAGCAGGTAGTGTTCAGACAGTTGCATTTGTTTAATAAGCACACATTCCTAAATAATGTGACAGTCTTTTTGACACTCATGTGCACACACACACACACACAAATGAGTGAAGAAAAAAAACTTACTATAACTATCAAACAGACTATAACAATACTACATTATTATTAAATGTTTATGATGTTAAATTCTTAACAAACTGGTTATTTTGTTAACTAACAAATATTCCTTATTTTAAACAAAAGTTAAATACTATTTCATGCCTAAGTTGATGGTTTATGTATCCATAAACTTTTAGTAACACTTCTGTATATTTTAAGTTTTTTCTTTTTTTTTAATTTTTTGTTTTACTTAAATTGCTTTTGATTTGAAGACAAATCATTGACAGTTTTGAAATATTAGAAATTGCTTTTAAAATAGTTTAAATCTAATTCTCTTGATATCAATAAGACATTATTTTCTCTACTTTTATTTGAAATATATTAATTTGCAAAAAAAGCATTTTTTTTTTTTTTTTTTTTAAATTGAAATGAAGTGTTCAGCATAAGTGAAATGATTGCAAAACAATTTAAATTGGTAATGGTAATATTAGCCATTTCCTTATGAGGAAACATTTGGTATTCATTGACTAGGCAGCTAGTGTTACTACTGGTTGAAATTTATAAAATCTTTCAAAACAATTTTTCAGAAAAATAGGTTTCTCAAGTTCAGTTATTGTTATTTTTCCTCTGTGTTACGTGTGCTATCCATTTTGTTGTTGATTTTTTTTATCCATTTTGTTGTTGAAAGCTCCCAAGTAATATGGTTTCTGTTATCTGGTATATTTCTTTGTTTGTGGTTCTTCATTGCCAGTTCACAAGGTTAAAAAAAGTATGGTCTTCACTAAGACCTAGAGTCTTCATTTGCTTTACGCTATCTTTTTAACCATCAATCTGCAAAAACTGTTGCATATAGCTGACAGTTTATATCAGCATTTCTCAACTGGTGGGGTTGGACACAATAATGCACTCTGAAAGGTCGCCAGGTGCACCCCCAAGTTAGCAGAAAAGTAATTTATGAATTATTTTTATATTTAAAAAAAATCTTTAATTTTAAAAGCTAGAAACACCAGACACATTATTTCCATATCTAAGTCAAGTCTTTGCCATTTGATAGTTTAAACTGAATGCTAAATTCCTTAATCCTTAAGGAGGAATTGATAATCATTTCCTATTTACATTCAAGGGATTTAAATTGGTCATCATTGGCCTCTAAAAAAAAAGATAGATTCTTCATAAATCCCTTTAAATTGTACTGCTAATCTGGTTTAAATATTTCTGAACAAGTTTGGCACTTTGCATATCATGTATATGAAGGTCTCAATCTCTCAAAATACTTATTTAGTATTGGTTTTTAATTATAAGTCAAATGATACCAAATGTGCATCCACGATATATGAGTGAGAAATGGCCAAGTATCTTGGACATCAAGCAGGTCACTATTTTCCCATTTTTGTTATTTGGAATACATTTTGGCCTGTTTTTTTACGTGTTTTATTGCAATCTGAAACATTTTAGTAAACTGAGGTGAAGCAAACATTAAAATATTTTTAAACTGATAATTTTATTTTTATTTAGTTCTTGGAAATTGACAATAACAGTTTTCTTCATTATAGCATTAAAAATTAATTTACAATAAAACATTGAAAAAATATCAATATTTTACTGGCAATCAATACAATAATTTAAGTAAGAATATAAAAGAAAAATTCTAAATCTTTGAAGAATACACAGAAATATTTTGTGCAGAAATATAATTAAGCCAAAATACAAAAAATATAAATGTATTTGTTGATTTAAGTAGCAGCTTGTATAATATATTTATAATTTTTTAAGATAAGGAGGGTATTAAATTTACTGAAAAATGTGCTTTTGTATTTTGATTGTGTTCCTTAAGCTGTTAAAACTGCATAAAAAACAATTTACATTGAAGATTCACGAGAATACCAAAATAAATTTAAAATGTCTGATTAATGTCCTTTATACTTTAGTTTAATGCAGTTTTAATGTACAGAACATTTTATTCCTGGACACATAAAATGAAAAATTAGAAATGTCTTTTTTTCTTCTCTCTTTTTTAAGTTATGCTATGTTCTTGCTGTTAATTTGTATAAACAAAAATGTTTCTCATTACATCTTTTGAAACTAGAATTGTTATAGCAAACATAAATTAAAGTTGAATTACTACATATGAACTGCAACAATTAAAGCCCTAAATGTGATAGTCTGTAGAACTATCAACAGTAAACATGGTTATTTACTTTATAAATCTCTCTATTCCTAGCTATTTGGTAGAGTAGCCATCTTTAGGCAAGCTTGACTTATTTACTTATCATAAATCATATATTTCCATTGTTGTGTACTGACTTCTCAAGAAGTTTAGATTATCAGAATATCTACATTAACCAAAATGTTAATGCAAGTACATTTTCAGATATAGAGGACAACATAGAATATGACAATTTACAGTAGAACTAAGTTAAGCTCAATTAAGGATTATTTAAAAAAACAAAAAACAAAAATCCTATGTGAAAGGTTGTATATAAAGCATTTCAGCCCTATCAACATGCTAACACTTTCTGTTGTTTTTGGCTCATATATTTGACATAATTTACTGTGTGTTGTTGCTAGGGTAACAAGTAGATATCTGTTAAAAACACCTGTTTTAAATTTTAAACAAATTAAAAACAGATTGATAAAAAAAAATTAATATGAAAAGAGTAAATGAAAAATTTGATATGACATCTAAAAACTATTTTTGAAGATTTGCTCATTATTAAATAGTTAAAAGCCATTTTTCTGTTGTTTAACAGTTTCAAAGCTTTTAAAAACAAAAAAAATTGTCATTCTAAAATACCATAAAAATAAAAATCTTTTAGCTGAGAAATCATAAAATGGATTAAAATTATACATTGCTCTTTTAGTATTTAGATGGGGGCTTTGATATAATACCACTTTCAAATGATGATAGGATATGGAGTGTTCCAGGAATATTGGCTATAGCAAACTGCAAATCACCATTAGAAGAGGAAATACAGCAGGACCATTCCAACTGTCCATCATCCTGGGTATGACAATAAACTAGATACAGCAGCAAGGCCTGTGATCAGGAGGTTTTGTGGAGTGTGGGATCACCTCTTAATTGTTGCTGTTCTTAAGTCCACCATGATCTGGGGTGGTAGCATCTGTGATGGTCTCAGCTATGGACAAATACTTATCCCCCACCCCTTCAAACTGGGGTGAAAACACTATGAAAGTATAAAAATACTAGCAATACATTTATGTAAATAAACAGATATTACCAGCAATACATTTTTGTAAAAGAAATTACTAATGCTCCCAAGAAAATTAAGTTTTGGCATTAAATGACCCATAAGGAGTTGATATGCCACTAAACAAACAAACAAAATCCAACTGTCCAGAAAGTCTTTTTTTCATCTGTTCCAATAAATGTATTTTTTTCATTTCAGTTTTTTAGTTTAAAGTTAAATGAATTTAAAACTTTACAACAAGCATTTGTTTGGAGTATTAAGCAATTATTCATTTCATGAAATCAATTTCTAAATTTTGTACTTATTACTCTTTTTCTTGACAAGTTGAAAATTGTATAATTTCATAAAACTTTTCAAAATTAGATACATGTGTGAGAAAAAGAATTTATATTGCACAGAAAATAGTTTTTATTGAATTCCTTGTCCCCAAATTAGTAAAATTTAATGGTTTCAGGCATGTACTTCCAATAGATACATTTTTATGGCAAGTTCAAGATGGTTTACTTTTGACCTGTTTTTATACATGGCATGAATAAGTTTTTTTATTGATGTACTACTGAAAAAAATACTTCATCTCTGTTGTGCTATGAATCATAGAAGCTGCCAGACATTAACTGTTGAAATGAAACTTGTCCGGGCAGTTAGACTTGCCCTTCTGTTACATTTTTTTTAACTATTTTGTTTTTGAGAACAACATTTTTCTCAATGTTTAAGCTAAACAGATCTAATAATTATTTATTCCATTAGTATTATCTTTCTTTTACTTCAAGACAATGTACTTGACATTGCATTTATAATGATTTTCACTTGTTTGAAGTCTGCAACATCATTTATACACTGTTAAATTTGGCTTCTGGCCCAATAGCACATAAATTCTGACCAACTTTGAATGGTCATAATTTGATTTTTCATTGAACTACTATGATAATTTTGGTACCATCTTTTATGTTTTGTCAAGCTCTCTAGGTCTGTATAAAAAGTTTTTTAATTATATTGAAAATAAAATTTAGATCAATATTTCTATCTGATTAAAGCAATAAAAGAAGCCTTCAAAATCTATACAACTGATTTTATTAGGGTTTATTCCATGGTATGAGGAACTGAAAATGAATGAATATTATTACTTTAATGCAAATTGACTGAACCCTATATTTTCTGTTATGACATCATTGGATTTCTTCAGAAGGCTTAGCCAAATATATCTTTGCTTTTCAAAGTTCCTTAAAAAATACTAATTATCTCTATGAAATTAAGCATATCATCTGGTGAATATTTTTCTTCAACAACTTCAAAATACAAAAAAGATCTAGAGAAACACTTGTGAGGTTAAAGAGGATACTTGATTCTCCACATAAACCAAGGCTTACAGGCAGCAGAGCCAAGAAGATGACCCTGAATGTCCACATTGGTGATAGAAGAGTAACCAAGAAGCTTCCAGTCAATGGGAAAATTAAAATCCCAACCACCAGGGGTAGCTGTGAGCTGCCGTTTCCCAACCAACTACCTACTAGTTCCTAGAGAGATTCTGACTTAAAATTTCTTCCAGAAAACTTCCCAAAGACATAATTAAAAAGTTATTATTCTTCTGTGTCTAATTTATCATTGGATGAAAAATGTTTTTTTTTTTTACTTGAGAACTACTTGATGCAGAATTTCATGGAAGTCCCATTGAATTTTACACAGGACAAAAAATATTACCACCTCACAAGTCTTTGATGGGATGCATCTTTAACTGTTGCTACAGTTTTAGCACGTAAGGGAATACAAAATGGTAGTGATGTTTATTATTATTATTAAAACTATAAAAAGGTGGATACAATGCATATAGAATATAAATGTTTATGTAGTGTTGTTTTTTTTTACTTATTTCATTTGGCAGCAATCAAAATACTGAATAAAGAATTTGATCATAATATTTTGTTAGAAAAATACCAGTATATGATCAGGAAGTCATTTTTAACTTGAAATAAGAAATGGTTATTAGAAAAATAATAGACTTTACATATCTTACTGCTTATATATAGAAATGGTATTTGTAAAGGAGAAAAGAAAATACTTTTCTTTTAATTTCTCAGCATTGTGGGTAGTTTATTGATGATAATAATTATTGGTCTATTGAACTCTCATTGCCAAAATTCTGCTTACCTTGACATATGTTAAATTACTTAGCTTTGCATAGATCAATAGGTGTTATTATTACAACCATTTATAGTATGAAAGTTAATTTTATTCTCATTTACATATCATTTCAATTGGAGAAAATTCTTATATAATAATAACTGTGTCCATTAAAGAACAGGAAATCTTTCAGTTTGCAATATTTAAACTGTATAAAACAATGTGACGTGAGAAAATCTTTAGTTAAAAAATACTCTGTTTGGATAATCTAAGATTTATCTTCATGCATTAAATTTTATCCAAGATGATACTGAAAAGTTCTCAGCCAGACCAAGAAACTGTTCTCCAAAAATATCAGGTTTGGTCATTTACTCAGATTTTGGGATGAGAATCATGCCAATAACCTTTCAACATAGCCTTGTGTTCATTTATGGAAAAAGTATTTTGTAAAAACTTGTGGAAATTTTAAGTCAGTCAAACCCTTTCTATTTAATTTTATGAAATCTCAGTCTTTTGAATACAAAAAATATTTCTTTCTTTAAATCCCCATGGAAATCAAATCATTTCAAATTTTATTTGACACTTCAATCAGAAATGTAGAAAATATGCCATGGATCTGAAAATAAAAATTAGTGGGTGGTGATTTAAAGTTTAAAATTCTTAATTTTAGTCTTGGGACAATTTTTAAATATTATTAAATAATAATTTAATATGAAGTTTAACAAAATCCAATGAACCAGTGACTGTTTTTGAATAGAAAATTGAACCTTTTTTTTTTTTTTTTCTTTTCTTCGCCTATTCTCTCAATTGCTCCATGATTTAAATTTACGTAATTTAGTAATTTTGGATGACATAAAAAGAACCTTAACTTTATACTGTTTTCTTATAATGAAAACCAAAATTAAAACATCAAGGATAATATCTAAATTATTACAATAAATTTAAAATATTTTAAACCAAATGATGTAAGTATCTACAAGTAACTAAGAGAAAGATATAATGTGTACTGTTTAAATACATTTTCCAATTCGTTCATACTTGTTTATAAGATTCAACAACTAAATATTTTCTGAGTTCAGTTCATCTGTATTAATACTGTTTATAAATATTTCTTCTATACTTGTTTGTATATTCAACTGGTTTCTGCTTGAAAAATTATATCCATCATAAAATGTTCTATTTGCGACAGTAAAAATTTTCTTTGTCACCTCCATTTAATCTATTTGTGTTAATCATGTCTGAAATATTAACGTTTATATTATAGAAGTGATTTCAAAATTGAGAAAATGTTATTAAATGTTAAAAACGGCCATTTAAAAAAAATTGTTGCATCTCTGAATATTACTTTTTTTCCCCTATCATTTCATTGTGATAAAAACAACTAATAATACAAGGGATTACTGAGAGTGAAAGAAACTGATAGTGGACAATAAAGAACAGGATACAATGAGACAAAATATGTTGCTTTTAAATTTTTGAAGACCATAGTTGACAGGAAAGCAATCTAGTACCCAGCTTAAATTTGTAAAGTCTACATACCAAAGAGGAAAGCTCATCAGAAAAATTACCATGAAAATATTTATAATAAAGGTACAAGGAAGATATGTTATTGTGGTAGGAAAGTGACTGAAGCTGATATGTCAGATCAGGGCCAATAATGTTACAGATTTCTAGAATTTTGTCAAGAATCTCTAGATATATAGGATAAGCACCAGGCTAGATGTGGCAGCAATATTCAGTGTATGGACGAAATTGCAAGATAGATTCTGGTGAAAAAAAATTGTCTCACATGATATAGTGAACCAACTTTCCTAGCAGCAAACTTAGCAATTACTTCCACTTCATGTCCATAGAAAAACATGTGACTGAGAAGGTGCAATGAGTTGCTCTCCTGGAGATGAGCATCACTCATGCTGATGATGAAAGGCAAAAAGCTCCTCAAAGATGATTGAAAAAAAAATACATTCCTATTTTATTTGTTAAAATATGATTTATATTTTTATTGTAGAGTTTAATAAAATCTCTCTTATTTGAGAATTTTACTTGTTCATGTCTTCATTAATTTATAATGTGAAATATAGCCTGAAACTGACAAAAGTTAATGAAGGGTAAATAAACTGTGAGCTATTGTTAATAGTTTCTACTTTATTGTAAAACGACACTGGATAAGCTTTAATTTTTCATTAATGATAGTTGTTTCTTGGTCATTACTTTCACAATAAATGTAGCTGTTACTTTCTCTTGCTGACTTGGTCTCTTCCATAGACAATTTGGATATTACAACATGGAGACATTGGTTTGAATAGGCCCATTCTATTTTAAAGATTGGTGCAATACAGTCTTCCTATTTTTTCTGTATGTCACACAAAGGTGAAAGAAGAAGAAATTAGTTTTTATACAAATGCACATTTAGCATAATGTTCTAGTTTCATCATTTACAGTTAAGTGATGCCTGTCAGTGTTTGTACAAATACTATTTTATCTTCAGTTATAATGCTTAAACTAACAATGGATCATAAATCCATAAGCTGTTTTAAGTAAGTATCAAAATCATCTGTTACTCATTAAAAAAATTTTAAATCTTTAAATCAACCAAATATCCTACTGTTAACAATTTTGATCCTTTTTGAATCCATTCCAAATCATTAACTATGTTTGTATGTTTCCTGATCTGAGGAGCATGATGACCAATTCTCTTGTAGTGCTTATCAAAACATCTTTTTTATATGAATAAATCTTGTACTGTTAAGAGTAAGAATCATATTGATTTTATTGATCCATTTGCATGCCAAAATGAACAATGCTCCAAAAAAGACTGGAATGTGTCGCTGAGAAGGATAACTATTTCCATTAATCTGAATTGAAAACTCTTGTACAAAAGAGATATGTACATGGTATTTTTGAAGAGGATATATATTTTCAGCCAAATATTAGTTTATAATTTTCTTTTTCTTGGAGTTTGTGATGAAAAGTAGAAATAGTCCACAAGGAAAAAATGCTTTTTCTGGAATTTACTAAACTTAATCTGGCACAAGGTCTCAACAATGATGGTAACCCAGTAATGATTGAACTTACTCCACTATGAGAGTAGCTTGCGATCATTCTATAGTAAGTATTCTGACATGCTTGTGTATAAAGCCAATGTTTGCCAAATACTACTCAAGTTATGCCCATCATGATCATAATGATTACTAAAATAAGTTTTGGGAAATATGATTTCATTTTTTTTCTATTGGCTAGACCAGTCATGGACAAACTGCGGCCTGATTGGCTTTCTGAATGGCACACTTAATTTCTTAAGGAAAATAACCATTATTAAAATTCCTATTGTTCTCACTTGTTCACTCACACACTCTCATGCATAAACAATACGTACAATGTTTCTTGAATTTTGTAACTTTTCATTAAGGGTAACATTGTCAGCATTTTTAAATCATTGGTGATTTTTTTTCACTAAGGAAGATCATACGTGTAAACATCTTTTGCTTCAGAAACATGAAATGTCAATGATACTTATTTTTCTCTAGGGAATATTTTTTCTTTTACAAATATTTTTGCCTACTCAAATGAATAAATTAGAAAGAAATCAGAATGCAACAATTGGTGTTAATCACTCTGTCATCAGGGATAAGATTATACCAAGATTTCTTTTTTCTTCTTCTTAATTATAGAACGAATCGTTTCTTCAAAGAAAAAACCCAACTATTCCTCATTTCTGAGGCAGATGCTTATGCACATGGTGTACTTCACCTCATGTAGCCCACTTTCCAAAAAAGGTTGCCCATGTCTGGGTAGACTGAACAAATCATTACTGAAATGTTTTTTTAAGATATAAACTTGAAATTATTTTTATAGCACATTATTATGAGTAATACTATTTTCTATTTCTGCTTCATTTTGACCCAGAGTCTTACAACCAACTTTGGCATTGTAATTGTTTATATTCTATGTGCAAAAACTTGTTTTGTAACATTTTATGTTGATTCTGTCATATGATTTATTATAAAATTGGTAGTAATTGAATCTTTGCGATATAATTACATAATATAATTTTCACTTATTTCTTTAATCTATTGTATGTTAACTTTTTAAGCTTGAGTCCTGTTAGTTTATGGCTTTTGCACTAAATAAATTGGTCATATAGATTTCATATTGATGCTTTAAAGACTATATCTTTAACTTTTCAAAATTTACTCAATACAGTTTTCCCCATTTATATAGTTAGGTATATTACTGCTATAACATGAACATTTTCATAATGAATGTCTAGACACTTTTTTTTAACCATAGAGACTTGTATATTCCAAGTAACATACCCACAATTTTTATAAATTCAGAACTTTGTTGTTTGGTAATATATATATTTGTATGGAAATAAATGTAGGTATCTATAGACCCTCTATAATCCTATAAATGGATTTTTGGGGAAAAATTATTATTATTATAAGAAAAATCTATTTAAAAAAAAAAAAAGCTATTGTCTCTATATTTTTACATTTAAAAGAATTAAGAAATAAAATAAAAAAAAAGAACTTAATCTCCAGATTATAATTTCATTTAATGTTAATCATGGAATTGATTGACTAGTTGAGGGTAAAAGGGTGTTTTTTGCTTTGGAAAATCAGATTAAATAAAGAAAACACTTTCAATTTTACCCTGAAATTTCCCTGACCAGATTTAAAGTGGTCTAAAAATTGACTGTCTTTAAATCTCCTTGTAAAAGCTTAGTCTTAAAGAATTTTTTGTTGTGACCTCCTTCATTCCTGAGTACAAATTACTACACTGTCCCACATTTCAGGAGTTGCAATAAGCATGTGACTATTTGTTCAGACAAATCATTGCGTGCTGCCATGTATTGAATCATACAGAATGCTTTTAAAATTACACAATTTTATTACGTAGTTAAAGTATTTTTGTGCTGAATTTTTTTTAGGCTTGAGTTCATTTACTTTTTTTGTTTTACCAAACATTATTTGTACCTACCGTTTGACAATGAATATTATTTTTAACACTCCATAATTGTTGTCTTATGCTTTATTTGTTTTAAATTATTTTATAATTCAGTTCTTCTTATGTTTATTTTGTATGTACTAATATCATCTGCTACTGTGTAAACACTGTTATGGTATTTTATTAATCTTAAAAGATTTATTTAAATTTAGCTTAGTTTAAATAAATCTTTTTATAAGGACAAGTTGTAAATTGGTAGTTAGTAACAAGAAATATGTCTATAATAACCTGTTGGAAAAGGGTACAGAATAGTTGATTTTTTTACTCTATGATTAATATCACTACTCTGCCATGCTGTGGTCCTGAATTTTGAACTCTTTCGGTAACACATTGTCTGTCATTTTTTTGAGCTAATATTGATTAAATTTAATTAAAATAAATAACTTTTTAAAGAAAGTTTCCCTTTTTTTTTTTTTCAACAGTGCAGAATAAATTACTTACTCTTGAGCATGCAACATAAAACTTTATGGGGCCAAATTCCAACTTTTTGATTTATTTGGCTTGAAATGTTTTGTATATTAAATAATAAAACTTAATTTTTTTTTTTTTTAAATTAATGAAAATTAATTGTACTAATCTACAAACCCTAATAAAACCAACTGTACTTTGTACCCCCTTACCTGTTTGCACTTCTCCCCAAAATTTGGTTTCAGCTGGTCAATGTATGGTTATTTTAGATGGACAGGCTAACAAAATTCACAGAATTTTATAGATAGATAATAAACATGGTTATTGTTGAATAAGTTCTGTATTAATGTACTTTAAATTCAGATTATTCAACATTTTCTGTAATTTTTATGATAAATATTTTGAGCTGATGTAATTACAGCTGCCTATAGTTTCCCATTCATTCATAACATTTTTGTATCTTGTAGCTAGATTTTGATTCAGGATACATGTTGTGGATTAAAATAATATTACTCAGTATTATAGATGTAGTGTTTTTGTAGAATCTTAATTATGACTTTCTGGATTCTCGTTGTAGTTCAAACACTTGTGGTGACATTCACTGTACCTGATGGAGGCGTCTGCCAGTAATGACTCTTGGGAAGATGAAGCTAATTCAGACAGAGCTGCTTCCAGTGATGAAAGTGAACAAGTTAGTAACAACAGCAACAACAATAGTGAGTGTGAGGAGGAAGAGGAAGATGAAGATGAAGAAGAGGTTGGTAAGAAAACTTGTGAAGATATCCCTACCCACGAGCCAGATGAAGAGAATGAGGAAATCTTAGCTCAGGACACTTTAGAAGACAAATTCATTGCAGAGGAAGAGGAGGAGGAGGAGGCAGATGATGGGGAGCAAAATGACAATGATAAAAATGAGTTTCATGAAGATGATAATGTAGAAGATGGAACTATAGAGAAAGAAAATGAACAGGGTGTGATTGATGAAGACGACGACGAGGATGATGATGATAATGAGAATGATCTTTTAGACAGATCAGATGAAATGAAGGATGAAAGCAAAGGCTTATCATCTGAAGAGATGGCATCTAGTCCTCCTGCAGCCACTTCATCTGTTCTTGAAGAAGAACAAGCAGATAGCGAACATGAGAATGATTTTAATGCTGAAAAAGAAGCAATAGATGTCCCTGTAGAAGAACATGCAGGTAGTATGTCAGAAAAGACAGCTGAAGAAGAATCAAAACACTTGTCTCCACAGGTGACAATGGAATGTAAAAGTCCAATCAGAGAAGTTATTGATTGTCACAGGAATAGTTCTCCAGAATTTGGTGTGGAGTGTGAACGAACAGTCATTGAGGATAAGGTTAAAATTAGCCCAATTGAACATCGATTAACAGAAAAGCGAGTGGTTAAAATAAGAGACAGTGGCAGTTTGCCTCAGGCCTCTCTATCTGAGGAACATGTTGAACTGGATTATGATGAAGAAGACATGGAGGAGCCCTCGACAAGAACAGTTTCACTGGAAGCTAAAACTGACAAAGATGAGAAAGATGATGGCGAGTGGGATGAAGAAAGAAAGGTAAGAAGTTTTATTTGTGCCTTTCATAACAAAATCTAAAATAGATTTCATTAATATAGAAACTGATAAACTTGAACAAAAATTTGTAGTGATTACAAATGGATAGTGAATCTCATTAAAGTCTGGAAAAGAATGTAAAAAATTTTAAATGTTCAGATTTTTATGATATATTTTATGAGCTTGTCTTTTTCTCTTATGAACACTTGTTGATGATTAATGTGAAGTTGTTGCTGTTCATTTTTTTTTTTTTTTAATACTCCACATAGCAACCTACTAATTCTGGAAATAAGTTTTATTGGCTAAAGTTTTTTTTGTTTTTTCTTTGGTGTCTTGGAGACATCTGAAATCAAAGATCTGTGCGGCAAAATACATTTCAAGTTTCAAAGATGATGAAATATTTATACAAGAGCATTCAAGACAGATACAAGAAAGGCCCAAGTTGAATATCAGAAGGACTGAAAAAATTACCTTGGCTGATTGTTTTACCTAGGAAATAGATTTGATCAACAATTACTGGATCATTTGTGTAAAGCAATCAGTTAAGAATTATCAGTCTTAAGTCAAAGTATTCAAGAGCCGATCGGGGCTGTTGTAAATGTTGCCCAGTATAACAATTTCTCTGTCAAACTAATGCAGCTTTTGATCAATTCACACAATGGATGATGGACCAAACAGAAAATGATCCTTATCTTGAGGGTTAAAATATTTCTTATATTTGGCATTCATTGACTGTGTAGCCAGTACTGTTATCGGTTTAAATTTAAAATCTTTCTCTTAAAACAATTTTTCAAGAAAATGGGTTTCTTCAAGTAGCTGCTATCACCCTTTCTCATATTGATGGTAGTTTCCTTCCTAAACTTTTATTTGAACTAGTGTGGAATATCAACATCTTAATTATGTCATTATTTTCTCTTCGAGTTACATGTCATATCCATTTCACCTGTTGCTGCTGTTAAAAGTTCTTGTGTTTTCTTTTATCTAATACAATTCTTTAGTATCAGCTGTCTGTAACTAAAAAAAAAAATAATGCAGGGATTTATCCATTTTTATTATTATTATTATTAGGGAGGTCTTAAGTGTTTAATAAATTTTATCCTAAAAAAAAGTATGGTCAGCAAATTTGGAAGTGAAACTCCTATTTTAGATGTTTTGTATTTTCTAATTTCAAACTTTTCTAGAGAATATATTTTTGGTAATTTTAATTTTGAAGATGCTCATTATTAAAAAAGAATGTTAAAGGAAAACTGTTGTGTGTATCCCTTTCTAGGGATTACTGTAGGCAGTCCTTTCCATTAACAAAGGATAAAGCCTAATACTATTACAGCTCATATTAATCAACACAAAAAGAAATTTAATCAGAAATATGAATTATAAGGTCAATATATCAAACTTATGAATCAAATTTAATATATCCATGTATAGAGGTGTTTTTTTTTTTTTTTTTTAACACTAAATGTTTACAGCATTTCAATCAATAGATACTCTAATCCTCTTTATAACTAGATAAGATGAATTTATGGAACAGACTTTCTAAATGAGGCCTAAAATCTGTTTATAGGAATTTGTTTTAAATAGAACCATGAGTAAAAGGTTTAGGTAATTCAACTACTTATAATCACAACAGTTAACAGGTTTGAATTAGTAAAATTGTCACAGAAAAGTATATAGATTTAGTAGAAAGTTTAAAAATTAAGTTACTAATGTCACAATATTCTGCTTCATATATACCATCAACTCTAAGTGAGAGTATCTTGGAAGACTCAGAATGGTTTCAAACCTAAGTATTTCAATAAATATATTTGAAACCAGGTGATAACTATAACTATTATAGGTATCATCTTAATTTGAAACCAATATGATATTAAAAACACTGTTTATTTCAGTAGTGCCTACATTTGTTCATGAATAGAAATGTAATTCTTAAGGTAATCTTCCTCTTTTCAGGATATAGATGTTTATTATGTAAAAGGTGATAAAGATTAGTCTTCATCTATAAAGAAAATTTAGCTAAAGAAAACAATTCTTAATACTCCAGGTCCATAGAAATATTAATATGCTAATTTTTTTATATTTACTTCAAACTGTGTTTATTCAAAATACTTATTCAGTTTTGTATTTGCTGTTACTTTTGTTGCAAGCTCACTTCTAAAATCCTTCCAGGAATTTATATAGATCTTGAACATTTATAAAATAAAATATTCCATATAGATTTCACCTTTAGATCTCGGATTTTGATTTTGTATTTGTATCAACATTTAAGTAAACTCTAGCTGTAAATAAAGATATTGTATAAAAATCTCTTAATTTTAGATAAATTTAATTTTAACTTTAAGTAGCAAGCAGTGAAATGTGTTTAAAGTACTGATTTCACTTTTACTGGTTTGGTCCAATGAAATTGAGTTTATGATCTTTACCTGATTTTTTTGTTTACAACCATTTCTCATGCTAATTGCAGGAATATAATCTTAAAGCTTTTTATACTTAAAAAAAATTGTAATGAAGCAATTATTCCAAGAAGGATGACTATCTTCATCTTTTTCTGCTTTGAATATGTTTTTGTTGGTGTATTCTCCAACTTGTTTTAAGTGTATGTAGCATTCAACTAATAATTCTAGTTTTATTGTTTTAAAACATTATTGGATTAATATATTTTGATCACATCTTCCTTTTTAAAAAAGCAAAATATGTAAGCTGTTTCTGATCAATCAGTGGTGTGGTATACATTCAATCTTTAAATTTACAAATAAAAACATTATTTTAATGTAAAGATGTAGAATATAGAGCATGTATATTCTACAGCACTTTAAAAAAATATATAGGCCTTCAAATCCACTTACACTTTGTTCCTTTCATTATTGTTCTTTTTAATATTATCTGTTGATTTATTATATTTATCTTCACATTGGCTCTGCTTTTACTATTTTGTCTTTACATTATATGCTTTCCCATGTGGTTCTTTGTCATCATTCTATTTTCTTTGCATATGTAATCTGTCATACCTTATTTCATACCCTCACCTAAAGTATGGTTAGTCTATATTCCTTAAGTTTAATTTTACATAACTGCAAAGGATATTGTACACATAATTTTTAATTACGTTTTCTCTTGCAAAAGCTTGACTTTTAATGAGTTTGCGTTCTTTACTTTAAGTGAATAGTGCTATGGGTGTTTGTGCAACATATTTCTGCTATGGGGGAAAACCATCTTAATATTTTACTGGTCAAATCTAGTTATTTTTTCCCATATCGTAGATGTGTGATCTGTTGCTATTGCCAACAGATTTTGATGTTCAACAACACATTAAAATAATTAATTTGATATAATCCCTCTATTGTTTTTAGGATGAAGGCTTATCTGACAGAGATGATGGGGAGGTTGAGGATGTAAGTATATATATATATATTTTACTTGATTTAAACGGGATCTTTCATTTTCAGTGTATAGCAATTAGGAGATTCAGATATTTAACTTATTGTTCAAAGTAAAATATTATTTGTGTATGCTTTAAAAAGTACAATGCTGTCTATAATAGGAAGATAAAAATAATTTCATGTTAGAGTTTTATGGGGTTTTGGAAGATGGATATTAACCTTTTAATTAAATTAACCATTTATTACTTTTATGCTGCTTTGTTTTAGGATAGGTTACTATAAATATATCACACCCATTTAACATATCTGACAGGATTAAAAAAAAATTATTCAGTCCTGATTATGTTGATTTTTTTTTTTCCTTCTATCTTTCTCTCAAAATAAACATAGAGAAATTTATACAAGGGTGTGCTGGAAAGTTCTGAGTCCAATTAAGTTTTTACTTTTTTTAATTGATGCTTGGTCAGATTTTAGAAAGTGTGTTGGGTTGATCATTTTTCAGCACTCTTCTCTTACATATTTCATGATGCCAGTTTACGAAGTAGGTTCTCCAACACATACACACAATTTTATCTATATTCAATCTTCTTTCAGGATGATGACTGTGAAGAAGGTGAAATCAGAGAACCTGGTAGTAAAAAACCTTTTCAGAAACCTCTTTGCCGTTTTTTTTCCAAAGGGCATTGTACCTGGGGTGCATCTTGCAGATTTTTACATCCAGGAGTCAATGATAAAGGTAAAAATATATTAATCAATATAAAAATTTTATAAATAAATCCCTTGGATTGCTGTGGATTTTTCATATATTTTTTTATTTTTTTTTTATTTTTTTATTTTTAGTAGTTTAAATATAGCTTATGTGTGCTACTTTTCAGTTTAAATTTTGGGGAAAAAAAGAATTCCCCTAAAACCACTTATTAATTTAAATTTTTTTTCACTCCCAGTGACTGAAATCTATCACTTAACATAATTCTTGCTGTCATAAACCAATTAAATTCCATTAATTACTACTTTTGAGGGTTTTTTTCCCACTGCACTTTGATAACTAAATGTAAGTCACTGAAAGAACCCAATTTTATTTTGTTCAACTTCATACATTGAAAAAAAAAAATTTGTAAAGAAAAATTGTTTTAAGAAAGAAATGTGCTTTAAATGCACATGATTTCAAATAATTTGGAATTAATGAGGTAAAAGTTGTACATTCTTCATTAATTTTTATTGTTCATTAAATAGCATAAATCTTGATGTAATATATTGTATTCATCTATTGATGTAAGATTAAGTTATAGCAAGTTTGAAGTCAAGTAACCACAAAGATGACTCTCCATCCCATAAATGGGTTTCATTACTCAACCGTTATATTAATCTTAATAATTGTGTCAGTATCATCTCCTTATGATGAACACTGGCTATTAATTCCAATATATACTGCAGAAAATTCTTTCTGTAACTTGTGTGTGGGTGTTATTTATTTTTTTTAGGAAATTACAGGTTAATTGAGCGTCCTGGCTTTAATAATGGTTTTGGCTTGACAGCCAATTTAAGGGGACGAAGACCTCCATTTGGACCAACTCCATGGGGGTCAGATGTAAGTATTCCTCTTTTAATTTTTAAATATATTAGAATTTAATTTTTTTTTTTTTTTTTTTTTTTTTTTTTAATTATACTTTTATTTTTCTTTCAATATAAAAGTTTAAGGCTTAAAAATATTGTTTGAAATTTGAAATTATGGATGTTTTTTCAAGCTTATTAAGTATACATTTACACTTAAAAATAAAGTTTTATTTAAAACTGCTATCCTATATTTTTGTATAGAGCAAGTCAGCAATTATGAATTCTATGAAAAAATAGTTAACTTTATTATGCATGAGTAATCATTGCTAATTTCAGAACACAACTCTGTTTTGATGTTTACTTTTATTCAACAGTATGTAATTATGTTTAGAATTTTTTTCCTTTTAAATATTTCCTGTGTTTCTTTTTTTCTTCTTCCATTTTGAAGTTACATATTTTCTCTAAATATTTTGATAAAATATGGTTTTGTATAATCAAATAGGACAAGTTTTATTAGTCTCTTTTAAATGATCTGAAAATTCATTTAACTTTTACAGAAAGCAAGGAAATTAATCTCTAATTAAATGACTTCCATGAAATATAAACATAATAAAACTGCTTTTATAAACACATTGTTTTTCATGCTTTCACCTCTGCCGAAGGACATATCATTCTGAAATATATATTCCTAAGTATTATTTAGAAGTAACAGAAATTTCTTTGCTTCTTTGAAATTTACTCTGTCTAAAGATTTATAAAAATCATTTTCTAAGGAGGACATTACTTTGGGGGCCATGTTTATTTTAGCTAATGTTTTCATGTAAAACTAAAGGTTTATTTTATGAAGAATTGTTTTGTTGATCCATTCTTCATTCCTCAGTTTAATTTTCTTGAAATTTAAAGTAAATCCTTGCATTACAGCATTGTTTAAAAACTTGACTATTCAAATTTTGTCCTAACTTGTCTATTTATATGACAGAATTGAGTTTTCCTTTAATTGGGTTCTTTAAAAATACTTTCAGAAATAGGAAAGAATTATGCCACAAACATTAAAAAACAAAAAGAACATTTTTCTTTGAACATTTCTTGTGAAATAATTCTAGTGTTTTAAATCCCATGTTGAGAATTTAAAAAAAAATCACAAATGTGACGTTGAAAAACATTTAATCAAGCAAAACTTAAAAACCTTAATAAAACTTCATATTTTAAATGTTTGAAGAAAATATTGTTTGGAGTTGATATTGAATAATTGTAGCTATTGTTAATAGTTTCATCTCTTTTCATTCATAGTGGTATTTCTACAATATGCATTTGTTAGTTAACTCTCTTTACTAATGATTTAATCACATGATTCTAATCAACATAATTGTTAACTGGATAAATGTTTAATATTTTAATCAGTTACTGATAAATTTACAATTTATTATTCATTTTTTAAACTTAAAACAAGTAATATAAAACTAATATTATTCAGATTGATTTTTTGGACATTGTGAAATTGCTTTTCTTATTTACAAATTGTTTTATTATAGGTTAAAGATTCTTATTGTTCAAACCAAATGCTTTTTGATTGTTGTAATAAAGATAATTACTTTATTTGTGATTTCTGATCGCCAACCTTCAATTCCATTCCAAATAATGTTAACCAATTCAAATATGATCTTCATGCTACTTTATCTACAATGTTTTGTGTGATTAGTATTTCATTTTAGAGGTAATCAGCTTTCCTAATTTAAAAAAAGGGGTGGGGGACCAGTTTGATTAACTTGAGAAAATACACAGTATGAATCATAAAGAGATGTGATTGCCATTGTAAAATATTATATTTGTAAGAATTGTTTAAAAAGAATAGCACAAAACATTTTTTTATGTAGCAAACCATTTGCTTTTCTTCATTTTTGTGTTGCATTTTGAATGATAGACTTTAATGGAACTAAAATCTAAATGCATTGAAATTTAGTTTCCTTGGGTCTCACCTTGTATTCTGAAATTTCTTAATCTTTTCTTTCAAGATGTTTCAACCTAAAGTTAAGAAACAACTGCATGAATACACCAAGGTATACAAGCATTATTTCCCATATTGTTGAATTGTAATCATTGCACTTTATTTTCATATATGAATAATTAATGACTAATTGAAATTTGGATACTAATTATTTACTAGAAACCTTTTTTTGTTTGGGTTTACCGTCATTTTGGCAAACCTTTTGTGTCATTGGGGATTCATTGCCTATTTAAATAAATTCATTTCTATGAATGAAGAAAATGGGGCTTTATTTATTTTCTTTAACTCTTCATATATTGATTGTAATTATCCATGAATGAAAAATATTTTTCCATTGGAAAATTCCCTTGGGAACAATTTGTAATGGCTTGCATTAAAAACAAATGCTACAATGCCAAGTTTCATAAAAACCTTGAAGTTTTGTAGATATCTTGAATTTCCTAAAAATATATCTTCTTGGTTATTTTTGAGAACTTGTTAAAAACAATTTATAATTTGTGTTGCAATTATTATTTGAACTGATCCAAAGTGTTTTTAATACGTATTAGCCATTTGTTAATTGAATAGTTTTAAATTTGCAAAAATATCTATAAGTAATTTATTTCCCCCAGGTTCCTCTAATACCTGATGTTCCCCCACCCAGAGAAGAACCCCCTGCAGAATCAGCATGGGAAAGAGGTTTACGTTATGCAAAAGAGGTTGGTGTTTTTTTTTTTTTTTTTTTTGTTTGTTTTTCTCTCCTTTCTCTCTCTTCATTTAAGGCTGTTCCTTACACTGTAACTATTATATTTTACTTGTTATATAGGCAATTATACATTGATTTAAAGAATATCTAGACTGTTTCAATGCCATCTTCAGTATCCTAATTTCCTTTTATTTTCTACAGTTCTCTAAAAAAATATATATAATACCTTGTGGGTTCTGATGTGTATTTCCTACCAGCACTTAGGGTTAGTGCCAGGATGTTGAATGCTGACTTTCAAGGTAGCCAAACCCTCTACACTTGGAAGATTGGTGCAGTACAATATACTTAACATAATATCAGTTTTTACTTGATCAACTGAGTAAATATCAATAATAAAGGAAATAATTTAATTCAGTGTTTTTGTTATGAGCAAATAAAGTATAACTTCATTTAGTTTCACACTCTCTTTTTAGATTTGGACATTCAATTGAAATTATTTGATCCAGTTATACTTTATAGTATATATACGCCTGAGATTCGATTGTAAAAATCACAATTTTGATGTTTTTAAAATATTTGCTATAATGAGAAGATTGGAGATTTCTTGATAGATCGCCATTTTCAAAATATTCTGCACCTCTTGACTTCCACAGTTCCATCCTATTCAAAGCTCTGAGCATTGATTAAAATTGGTTGTTCCACTGTAAATCTTGATGTTAAGTCTTAAAAGTTTTTTCATTTGTATCTAGTTTTGAATTTATATTTTCAACATTGCCTCATTCAGTAACTTTATTTCCTGTTTTTTCACCATATTCACTCATTCAGTAACTTTGTTTTTCACCTTTCCATTACCCATGTTTGTGTGTATATATATATATATATATATACACACACACACACACACACACAGGGTAAGGTGTGTAAATTTTATATTTTTAATTTTCTACATGTGGGTTGTTTTTTATTTTGTCAGCTGCACTGTATAGTAGGGTTAGTTGGGCACCATGATGTAATTCACTCTGCTAAAAATTTGGAAATGGCATGCTGTACTGCTTGGCATTCATGTTGAAATCTCCAATACAAACATTTCACAGTGCTTGGATGTCAGTCTGAGGATAATGCAGAGTATTCAAAAGAGCTGGATGGGTCTAACATTGATTACAAAGGTACACCAGCTCAGAAAACCCACTCTGACTGACAACAATCCTTGCAAGTCAGTCAGGTTCATAGCCAAAGGTAAAGGAGTGTCTGCGTTTCTTACTAGGCAGGTAGTGCATGGAGACATTTCAGTATTTCTCATACAAGATGAGAAAGTACCAATTTTAATTCCAAGCCATGAAGGACAAGAGGAAAGACCATGCTACAAGGCTTTTGAACAAATTCAATCATCCCTTCTAACCGAACATGCTTTGGTTTTTCTCAGTCATGAAAAATTTCTGCCAGGATAAGATGGTGAACATATAGAACAACTGTTGGCTTGCTGTGTCCCCAAAAGATGTACCAAGAGTGATGAAAACCAAATATCCAGTCAACATCATGGTGTTTGGAATGATCACTAGTGATGGTGATGTTATGCCTCCATTCATCTTCCCACAGGGCTTCAGACTCAGCACAGAGGCCTACACCAAGTGACTTGACAAGGTAATGCTGCCCTGGGTCAAGAGGGTGACTGCTGGAAGACTCTGGCAACAGGACTTTGTACCATGCCACAAAAGCAGGGGAACCCAGTAAAAGCTGTCAGACAATTTCTGTGACAATATCACTCCTTACACCTAACTCCCCAAACTGCAACCCCCTTCATTATTATATGTGGAGTGCAGTTGAGTGAGAGACCAACAAAACTCTTTGTAACACCAAAGATGAACTGAAGGCAGGGATTATGGCAGCATTCACCAACTTAAACAAGGAGACCGTCCAGAAGAGTTGCAGGAGATTTTGAAGTTGTCTGGAGGCCATGGTTGAAGCCAATGGCGATTTTCTTGAATAAATTTACTTTATTTCAAGATATTTTTGTGTAATTTTAGTAAATATATCTGTTAAAATGAGACGTCATTTTTGCATGATTTCGATGACAATTTATCCATCGCACCCTGTATAACAGTAATAATTCTGAAGCAGGTATATATAAGATAAACTGTTACAACTGTTCCTAACAATATATTAGGGAAACTCTCAGAAATTTAAAAAAATTTATATATGAATACAAAAAGGATAATTTACCAAATGCATTAGTCATACATAGGCATAAGTTCAACTACAACTTCAGTCTAAAAATTGACACAGTTGTTAAAAGAGAAACTTAGATGAAAAAATTTTGAGAGTGCTACTATCAAATCTTATCAAAAAATAAATCTGCATGCAAAATTTCTTCAAATATTTCATTTCCTAAAAGAAATACTCTTTTCCTGAACCAATGTACATGAATATAAAAAATTTTAAAAATGAAAAGAAAACTCTTATATTAAGCACATTTTTATTATTATTATTATTATAAATACATAGTGTAATCTTTCTATTCTTAACCTTTTCCCACCAGGTAGCACATAGATACGCTATAGTGCAGCAGATTATAAAAACTATTAATTTCCTTAAGAATATTAATTTTTATATGCTTTTCATTGTATTTTACAAAGGAAAATATGGGTATTAAATATGATGTCTAGTTTCAAAACTTTTTTTTCTGTTCTCGAATACACAGCTTTATATTTCTGCTTGAATTGGCTCTTATTTAGCAACATTTGAACTACTTGTTAGAATGAACTTATTTTTACCTTTCAAATAACTTGATATTATTAATTTTCCTTAGTTATGTTTTTGCATTTAGTATCGTATGAGATTGTTATACTATTTGAAGGAAAATAGTCCTTTTTGTAATAATTATTAAGAAAGCAATCATTTAATAAAATGTAAGCATATTTCATTTTATATTTGGAAACTTATTCTGTCATTTTAAATTTTTTTTAAAAATGTTTTGTCGATGAATGTATTTTTCTTGTAGTTAATGAAAAAGGCCAACCAAAGAAAAGAGCAAGAAACAAACTTTGAGGAGAAAAGATTGAATCTTGGTTTAGAAGAAGAACGAGAACAAAATAAAGAAAATGAGCAAAAGAGAATCATGAAAGATCCTTATTATGACCTTGAGTAAGTTTAGCTTTTTTAGAGATTTCTTTCCAGGTTTTTAAATTCAAATAATTGAATCCTTCAAACTAACAAAATTTTGCTTTTTTTGACCTGTTTCAGCCAATTGATTGGTTGGATAATGATGAAAACTTTCCTGAAACTCTCGTATAAGCATAGTTTTCTTTTTATTATGCAGGGACGAAGATGATTATTACAAATCACATGTTCATGGATGGCAAACAGGACAATATGAAAACTTTGAAGTGCGTTGGATTCGGGAACCTGAACATGTCAATAGTTCATATCGATTGGTAAGCCACAATAACTTTCACACATACACTGACAGAAATACAGTTATAAGTGTTGGTTCCAAACTGTGGGAATGACTGCAAACACACCCCATTCTCCAAATTTATAGACAAAACACATAAGTGCATGCTGGGATTTGTTCCTAGGCAATAAGATAGGCCACTTTTTGGTCTCGTTCAACATAGTCCTGTTCTTTCTTGTCTATATCCCTTTTGTGTGTCAACACCATTCTTAGTTTGTGAGCTTTTTACTTGGCATATATTGTTTGCTCAATATTATTTTTGTCTCGTTTTCTTTCTCTCGTTATTGTTTATTGCAAACTTTGTCAATTCTCTTTGTTGGATATTTCTGTCGATTACTCTACAATGAGTACTGGTGAGAGCCAAAGATAAGTATTAAAATGGAAAGTGGGAAAAAATTTTTGAGTGTATAATTAAAAATTTGTTTGTATCTTGTGAATCCCCAGACAGTCTTCAACAAATTCTGGTACTTTTATACCTTATGTATAGAAATGTAATGTTTGCCTTGTTTCTTGTATGCTTTGCTATTTGACTATTTGAACCACCATGATTATCTTGGTTGTACATTTTTTGCTGTTCACTTTGGTTTTCTTCGTGCTCAGTAACCTTGGAATTGGTTGTAAGTTAGTATAACAATCAAGAGGTGAATATGGGTAGGAATAGCAAAGCATATTATAATAACAAATCTTCATCTCAATAATTCTGACAAACATTATTTTCTTTTCTGTTTTAGTCATGTTGAAAATTGTCACACTAGGACTTTGTACATTCATTGCTGTTAAAAATTATCCAAATGGATGTAAATGATTATGTCAGGTAACTTGCCAATTAAAACAACCTTCACAATTTAAGGCACCGGAAAATGATTATTTATAGCAATGCTATTAACTTTAATTATGAATGTTTTTATTCTATAGATTATTATTTGCATTCTTATGATTAATACCCAATTTTACAATTTTTATCCTGCATAAATTTCAGGACCGAGAACGTGAACGAGAACGCCATCCTGCTCTGCTGCCCCAGCGAGAGGTTCAACGACAACCATATGGCTCTCCTATTGAGAGAATGGACCGAATGGACAGATCCGATAGAATGGATCGGATGGATAGAATGGATCGAATGGAAAGAATTGACAGAATGGACCGGTAAGCAATAACATTTACATGTCATACTAAATACCTTGGATATCTTCTGTAAATTGCTTTTATTTTCTTTCTTTCTTTTTTTTTTTTTTTTCCTTCCATATATCTTGTCAATATAGCTTCTAATGTTTGCAAACTGAAAACCCATGTTGACAGCAAAAATGAACTTGAATTTCTAATTTGTTTACTTACTGTATTGATCACTTGTTGCATGTAATTGACATGTATATTTTAGATTTGTTTTAAACAGTTGTTTACTGTAATATAGCAACAACTATAAGTAGAAGCTTATGAAGCTTTATTTGATTAATTCAGATTTAGCATTGAAAATGTTTATTATAGTGGATGGTTACAAGTGAGAGGGGAGATGAGATGTGCTTATTTTATTAACACATTTACAAAGAGGAAAAAGAAATTAAAGATAATTTGGTATTTGGATATTTTATTTCAGAAGAAAACTGGGAACAGTAATTTATTTACTCATATTTATTGTAATTCTGCTGTACCAACAACTTGAGACCATCTCCAAATTTATTTGAAACTTATGTAAGGTACAATATTATAGCCACTGTAGTGATCTATACAGTGTTGATTCCTTTGTCCACACTTTCACACACATGCATGCCACAATGAGATCTGGCTGTAAACAGGGCACACACACACACACACAGTAAAGTAGACAGTAAGTAATTTTATCAGGGTCTGAGGTTTTATGACCAGCAGTAAAGCCTAAATATATGATCTTCAAAGTAACCACCTAATGTCAAGAAGTAATAAAAAGGGAATAGATTGGCTAAATAATCAAAGGAAAATTCTGGGATTAAATGCCACTTAGCTGGAAGATAAGTCATGGGCTTATATAAACAGATTCACAGTTAGAATGGTCAATTGTTAGGAGATGATGAGCGAGATGATTAGAGCAAGAGAGAGGTAAAGTTGGAGACCAATGGAATCCTTGTTGGCCAAAAAAGATCTGGTCTGTTGTGAGAGAAAACAGAAGTAGTAGCAAAAATGTCCCTAGTGTCACCTACCTACCTACCTCCTCAAAACTACCAAGTGAATGCATGAATAAATAACCAAATATATTGTAAACAGGTTTTCTAGCTGTGACTAGATTTTCACCTATTTTTCCATTGAATGTACACTGGGCCTTCCCAAGTTTTTGTTCACACTGATACAAACAAGAATCAAAACACAATGTGGATTAATTTGTCCAGTTGTATGAGGGTTCTGGTTATATGTTCACTTTCTCTCTCTTAGGCACACATGAACTGTTGTCGCAATCTTTTGTCTGTTGTGCTCTCCGGCCTTCATCAGGTGATTATCAGTCTAGGTAGCCTTCTGGGAATTTTGTACTTAATCCTTTATTTAATCTATGTGGGTAGATCTTGTTTCACTGTCCATGTCTAGGGATATCTTATTTAGCATTGCTTAGTTATGGCTTTCTCCATTTTCCATTAAATCCAAGTACATGCTGCCTGGCCCAGGGATTGATCTTACAATTGCTGTGTCACCAAATTCATGAACCAATGCTTTAATCCACTAGGCTGTTGTTCAATGGACGAACTATTGTGATAACAAAATGGGACAGTAGTTTGCATGTAAATAATAACACCTCATCCACAAAATGTAGATTCACGAACACACACACACACACACACACACACACACACACACACACACACACACACACACATATATATTATGGTCATGAGGTTAGATCATTCATTTTCTCACTATGAGGCCTGGGTTTCATGGTTGATTTGTCAGGAATATGACTTCTTGATAATTTCATCCTGGGGAGATGAACCCAGTGTGCAACACCTTTGGAAAGTGCTTGAAAACCATACCACGGGATGACCCAAAGCTTGTTAATGAAATTGGGTCAATGGAACAGTTCCATCAATGGTTGTGCTAACACAAAGTGATAAGTCATTGTAACTGAGGGTTTAAGCGCATTGGCGTTGTTCAAAATGTTGATCACACCACATGATATACCTAGATTGGTAACTGCTTGGGAATACCAGGTGCTGTAAGCTTGGATGTGTGTGTGGTGCAATGGATAATGGCTTGGAATTGTTAATTGGAGAACCAAGTTCCAATTCTTGTTGGGTTTGTTATATTAGCACAAATACCCTTGTATCAGTAGAATCCTTATCTCCCCACCAAAATTCTTATAATCTAAAAATATTTTCTGGATTTAAATGACCTGCAAAGGGTTGATAAGCCATAGAAAATGAATAAATCAATTCAGTAACTAAATAATATTATTAGTTGAAATGAGTTACCAATCCATGACCTTGAAATGATGGCCCTGAACTTTGTTCTTGCAGACAAAGCAGTGAATAATGCCAAAATCTTAATATCTTTTATCCTTACTGTTTCTAGGAAATTTAGAATATCTCCTCACAAAAAATCTGGAAAAAATTCTTATCTCTTTATTTAAGGTATGACACGAGCCAAGTTTTTAAATAAATAGGTTAATTTAACTTTGTTCCTATATATGTTGCTAAGATTAATGAAATAATTATTTTTCTAATTTAAATTTAATTTTTTTTTTTTTTTTTTTTTTTTTTTTAAGATATGAAAACAAGAGGCGAGATGATCGCCGTGATGTACGGGAAATGCGGGATGTTCGTGACACTAGGGAAGTACGAGATGCCAGGGACATGAGAGACATGCGTGACGTGAGAGACATGCGCGATGTTCGTGATATGCGTGACGTGAGAGACATGCGGGAGATGAGAGATGTCCGCGATGTTCGAGATATGCGAGAAAACCGTGACCCACGTGATCCTCGGGGAGACCCAAGAGAAATGAGAGAGATGCGTGATGGACCTGGAGGCAGAGTAGATAGCAGAGTGGAGACTAGTGGCCGCTGGAGAGATGATCGAAGAGGTGATGAAAGGAATTCAGAAGATGTCAACCCACAAAGACCCAGAGCAGATGAATGGAGAGATCCTTGGCGACGGTAAATTGAAATTATTTTTTATTCAAAATTTACAAGATTATTTTTCTTCTGTCTGTAGCTTTAAAAGTACTTCTTTTTTTTATTTATCCTAAAATGTCAAATAACATTTCCTGAAATGTTTTTAATAAGAATCATTCAGCTTTACCAAGCAGAATTTTTGTGCTGTGTATAAGAAATTTTTTTTAATCCTTGTAAATCTGTTTACAGTTCAAGTAATTCAGCTTAATTTTTCTACTGATTTATTTATTTTTTATTGAAAAAAAAAAATCAGTTATATTCCTATCTCCACACCCCCAGGAAATTAAAATTTAAAATATTCTTACAGTATTAATTTCAATGAATAAAAGAAAATGACTTTGTATAGTTAATATATACAATATAGCCAAGCAATAAAACTATAGAGAAATTTCATTTCTCTTTGAAGACAGTTTTAAGGAGTTTTTTAATCGACTGCACAAGATTCTAAACTGTTTTCAAAATTTAATTCAATAAGCTGAATATTTGTTTGTTTGTTTGTTTGTTTTTTTTTTTAAGATTAAAATTAAAATAGTTATATACGACAATTGCAAATTGATTTTATTTTTTTGTGTGTGTGTTGATAGTATAATCTCATATTCAAAGTTGTTGAATTTTATTTTCACATCCAACATGAATTTAAAACATTTTCTTCCAGGTCAAAATCTCCCAAGAGTAAACGTCGTAGCTCACCACCCAGGAGTTGGTCTCGTGGCAGGCGACGAACTCGGCGATCATACAGTGTCTCTTCCTATTCTTCAAGGTAGTTGTTGTCTCTTTTTTTTTCTTCATTTTTGGGTACCTCATTAAAATCTTCTGTATTACTTAATTCTTCTTCCTTTTAATGTGTAATTGGTTCAGTGATAGAATTAAGATAAACTGCTATTAAAAAAATTGTTGGTGATTATCTAATATGTTATGGCAAGTAAATTTGATAAAATTGGCCAATAACTTTGAAGATCCAAATCATGATCAAAATTTGATCAACTATTCTTGCAACAAGGAATATTTTAAATATTATTTTATTATTATAATTTACTTTATTTATATTCCTCATCTTTATTGTCATCACAATGTTTCAGTTGTTGTGTCCTTTAAGCTTATTCAGGTGTCTGCCAATATGGGAAACCTTCAGGAAATTTCAAACTGAACCCTTTAATCTAGAAGATTTAGCTTGTTCCCATTTCATTATCCATGTCTAGGAATAACTCATCTTGTTCTTCACTTATTGCTAAACCAGGGATTGAACTGTCAGTTACTGTACGATATCAGCAAATTCACAAGCCAATGCTTTAATCCACTAGGACAATTCTGAACCTAGTACTTGGAGCCTTAAACCTAATGGTCCTCTATTTTTCCTGCTGCTGATATGCTTAACTGCATCCACCATTGTTTTTTTTTTTGTTTTTTTTTTTTATACTGTTGCTGCAACTTTGCTGTTATTTTTCTATATTAATGTCTCCCATATGGTATTTATTTCCATGCTAGGCCTACTTAGAAGCCTAATATATGCACTGATTCCTTTAGACATCTATGTTTAGTATTTTTACTTTATTCCACAGGGGTTGGTGACCACCATTTTCTCTCCATATATAGTCAGCCATGCTTGATTTCATTGTCTCAGTTCAAATTACAGCTTTTCAAGATTCCACCAGCCCTACTTTTCACCCTTGTATTCTTTACCACAATTGTGAGGTATAGAATACACACAGTTCTTGCTTATGTTCTCTTCTGTTAAGGTTGATATAGCAGAGTTTTCTTCAAGCTGCTTCTGAATATTGTACTGATATTGTATGGACTGTTGATCTTTTGAATCAGGTCCTTGATAACAAGTCCTTGAATCATAAGACTTGTACCAACAGGAGATCATCAGCATTAAACATATCTTCAGAATAACAACTATTCTGCAAGCATATCAGCTTCTGCAGGCAGAGACAGAAGAGTCAAGGGGGGTAAATTTGGAAAAATGCACAGTCTGTTACTCTTACGTCAAAACCATCCATGTGTATATGCAATCTATTTCTGTAGATTAAATAATTGGTTCAGTTTGAAATTCCTTAAAGGTTACCCATATCAACAGGAACCCGAAGAAGGCTGGAGGGTACAAAGTGCAAAACATTGTGATAAGTATAAAGATGTTACATTAGTTGAAACCCTGGAAATTTAGACAGAAATTATTATATTCCTAGTGGTTAAAAGTCCTACTTGGTGATAAATACTGATCGAGTAGGCAAATTTATAAATTACAATTAAAAAGAATTTCTATTATAAAATTATATGCTACATTTCTAAGGGTGGGATATAGAATGGGATGCTGAAAAGTTCTTGTCCTGATGAAAACATTCCCCAAAAACCTTGATGTTTGGTCATTTGGTTAGATTTTGAGAAGTGTCTCTCAGGCCAAGGCCTTTTCAACACTCCCTCATATAATTATTTTCTCTTAGAATAATAATTAGTATTTTAAAGCATTAAATCAATAATAATAGTAATAATGATGATGATAGCTAGCTGCTTATTTCAGAATTCACCTGTCTCATAGGGTGGCTGGCAGATGCCTGCTCAGGTACATTCTGTTTGTTCAACACCCACAAAGCCAACCTGTGGTTTATATTACAACTGTGCTGAGCAGACCATAGTTACAATTTCTGGAAGACAGTACATAATCTGGTGTGATCTCTAGTTGGACAAGCCCCGTATGCTTGAATCCTCAGTCATGATGACTTGTAGCTTTATGTTAGCACTACCATCGACAGATTCCAAACAGTTTTGTCTACCCAATTTCACTAATAAGGCTTGAATCAACCCATGGCATAATTTCCATGTCCTTCCCAACAGTGCTAACCTAATATTATCAAGAAGTCACCTCCTTGACAGATGGGCCTGGATGAGATTCAACCTGGGTCTCGTGGTTGGAGTCCAATGTACCCATTAAATCGGTACTTTGTAAGTAAGCATACAAAGAGCTGCTATCAACATGTGCAATAAAAACTTGTCACCAGATTGATAGTGTTCCTTCCAGGTGTATGCGGTCATGTGATCATTATTGTCAAAATGAGCTAAGAATAGAGGGATTTTTTGTAAAGTTATTGGCAATACGGGGTATTAACAGAAACTTTCTGTTCACTTTTTATAGTTCATATTCTGATTCATCTCGATCCAGATCCTCCTCTCTCACCTCCTACACAAGTCGATCGTCTTACAGCCGTTCATCATCTTTCTCGTCACGGTGAGTACATTTTCGTTTTTGATCTTTCCTCTTCCTCTGATGTTCACTTTATTCTTGCATGTATTTTCACTTTGACCTTTAAGAATACAATTCAGTTTCTGTTATCTCTCTTGTGCCTGGCTTAGAAAAAATTTCTCAGCCTACAATTTTTAATAATCAAAGCCAATGACAACTATTAATTTGCAAGTATTTTTATTTTATTTTTTTATTTTTTATTTTTACTCTGAATTTCAATTACATAAGCTTTGTACATAATAAACATTAATTTATATTTTTGTTATAAGAACTTGTGCTAAATTTACTGATTGTGGCTAACACATATTCAAATAAATGTAGTCTTTTGTTTTTTTTAATATTAACAGATTTTACTATTGATAATAGTTTCAAGCAGATGAATTTGCATTCACATGTATATTTAGACAAGCAACACTTGCTATCAAACCCATTGTATTTATATAAAACACGCAAACTATACAAAAATAATTTTTACATTATTTGGACTATTGTCCTCATCTTTGTTGCCACATTTAGCACAACGTTGTGGCCGTTGTATGCTCCGGCCTTCTTCAGGTGTTGTAATGTCAAATTGAACCCTTTATTTTCGCTCACTGGAGTAGACTGTTCTCTTTCCACATGCCATGTCTAATGGATGTCAGTTATCTCCTGTTAATTCCTCTCTCCAAGTTCTCTACTGCTTTAACCAGGTATTGAACTCACACTCTTTGTTTGGGTCCTGTCACTGGATCTAACTAACTTTATCCACTGTGCCATGTGTCCTCAAGGATACATGGCACAGTGGATAAAGATTAGACATGGCACGTGGAACTAGAACAGTCTGCTCCAGTGATTGAAATAAGATGTTCAGTTCAACATTCCAACCACCTGAAGAAGGCTGGAGCCTACAATGGCCGAAATGTTGTGATAAAATATGGCAACAAAGATGAGGACAATAGTCCGAATAATATAAATAGTGTACATAATACCTCATCTCAGAAATATAGACAAAAATAATTTTATTTAAAAAAAAATTCAGGTCTTTACAATTGGTTCCACCATTGCTAATATGCACTGACCTGAATATTCTAAACCAGTTTTGGTTTTGTTGCAGAATTACAAACCTTAATACAAACTTTTATCTGATATTCGCAAATTATGAATGATTTTTTTTTTTTTTTTTTTTTTTTTTAAATTCTGAACAATTTTATTAAATATTTCTTTGAGTATTTTATAAATTTTTTTTTCAAAATTACTCCGAAGACTTTACAACTGAACTGAGTATATTTTAAATTAAAATGTGATTTTGTCTGTAAATTTCTTAATAAATTCAACCAAAATTTTATATTTTTAAGTAAAAATTTTTAAATATTTATACAATCTTGTACATTAAATATACTATAATCCAATGCAGATCTGTAACTTTTTATCTAGTTAGTTTTAATTAATAACTAATATTTCTTCCTGGTCATTTATAAGACAAAATTATTTTTTTTATTTAACGGTCTATTTTTATCTGTAAACAGCATTTCTGAAATTGATATTAGTGTTATTTTACAAATTTTATGGGCTTATGTATATTTGTAAAGCAATTGCTGAAATTTTTCTCTTTAAAACTCTACCCGATCTTATGTATCAGTTTGTCCCATTAGAAGACATTGATTTTTGTACTGAACAGTATTTTTTCCTCTGTTGATTCTTTTAATAAGGTCTTTTACTTTATTCAATTTGTATTTGTGTTAAGTGTGTGTGCTTTTTTTAATTGACTTGAATGTCTGTAAATGTGCTTTCCACTAGAGATATTGATGACATTTGCATTTAGATCAAGTAAGTCAAGAAAACGACATTCAAGGAAGTCAAGGCAGAAGAAGCAGCGATACTGGAGCAGGTATTTAAAACCCCTCCAGATCAGTTTATTCATTTTTGAGTTTTTACTTACACCGCATTAACCCTCTAAGCATTTCCAATTTCTTTATTTATTCATGATTTATTTATTTTTAATTTTTTTTTTTTCAAAATAGATGATTCATCTAAAATGTTTTGTTAACCATTTTTCATTTCCTTTTCATATTGATCAATAGGAGCCAACAACTAAGATTATTACTTTACCAAAATGTTTGGATTGTAATTCTCACCTCTTCCCTTAAAGATTCTCTTAATTTACTCATTGTCTTTTCATTTGATTTTTAACATCTTTATTGAATTATTATATTCAGTTGGCACCAGTCAATGGTATATCAGTCAGTTGAATTGGTGTGCAAAGATTCCATGAACCAATGAGAGAATCTTTTTATTTTTTTGTTTTTTCTTACATTCTACATCAGTTTGTCAAAAAGTATTCTTAATTTTTAATGTCTTTGTGTTAGATTTCTATGATATGCATAAAACATTATCATCACTACTTCAATAGACTAATCCTCTTATAAATAATTTTTGTAGAGTAACACTCCTTAGGCGATGATAATTGTCAGAATTGAAAAATATTGATTAGTTATCGACTTAGAAGTGGGGTCCTGTTCATAATAACAATACAGTGTAAAATTGATCCCTGACTTTGGTAAATTATTTCCGATAACTCTTCAATGTCACATTTGAAATTTTCATCATTGATACCTGGATAACAGATATATATTGGATAGTTTTTTTTAGATATTTTTATATACAGAGGTTTACATGAATTTAGATTAATTAGTAGACTTAATAGATGTACACTTGCTAATCTTTCAGTGTTTCTTATTTCATTTCCTTTTAGTTTGGCTACTAATATATTTTCTATTTTAATTTGAATCTTTAATTTTTTCATGTTTTTATCATCTGACTTTTTTTTATTTTTTACTATTTATTTTATCAGATTATTTTAAATTTTTATCATTATCGAGATTCTTTTTTTTTTTATTACTATTATTGTTACTGTTATCTTCCTTATTTCTAATTTGATTTTTAAGTACATATTATATAAATCTTACCTTTTTATTTTATATGTGTATATATGTATATTTGCATATATGAGTGCATGTATGCATCTCTCTGTGTGTGTGTACAGGTCTATGTGGAAATAGTGTTTTTACTGGATTAAATATTTTTATGTTTGTTAAACTTGTAATCTGTAAGGGAAAATTACATGCTTCTTCAAAATGTTCTTGATTGCACATTATTTCTCTTTTAAATGCCCCTGTTTTCTTTTGGCCTTTCTTTCTTTTCCTTCCAACCTTTTTCCTTGTCTCTCTCTTCCTCTCTCATGTATACATAAGTTTAGTAAATGCAACCCTGATGGCAAATTTTCGTGTATACATTGGCATTGTAGATTAGCTAGATGTTAAACTTGGGTCATCTAATGATTTTTCTTTTCCCTCCTTCTTTGTATCTAATGTCAACACAAATGTATTCATACTTTTCTTTTATCTGGTTTTTTAATTTAGGTCAACTAATCGGAAGTCAATTTATGCAACTGACAATAACTCGTATTTATCTGAATCTCACTCCTTAAAACCGTTATTTGGCTTCTCTCTTTAAAATTTTATACCTTACCCTCAAATTAGCTTCTTTCCTGTTCTTCATCTTTCTTTACACCTCTCTCTAGATCTTTCATATATTTCCCTCTCACTCCCACATACACTGTCACAGAAATTTTGGTTTTTAAATCTGGAGATATATTTTCTGTTTTCTTTTTGAATTTGTAGGTCTGATGAATTGGGTCATTATTACGATTCCAGTGAAATAAATATAACCATGAAATATTAGTGTTTGAGCCTTTTGTATAATATTCTTGTTCTGTCTATGACATTGAGATCTACCTGGATTATATCCTCTTTGGAAATATATATATATATATATATATATATATATATATATATATATATACTTTAGTTACAAATGTTTGTTTAAAAAAAATTGTACACAGATAACAATGACTGCACAATTTTGAACAGTTCTGATAACTCTTCAATTTTTTTTCAGAGATCGATTTTACATTATATCACTATTATGAAAAGGAAACCACACCCTTATAAATCGATAACTAATCAATATTTTTAATTTCTGCCATATGTTGTGGTCTAAGGGAGGCTAATCTACAAAAATTATCTAAAAATAAGTTTCCCTATTTTTTATGAGTGGGCCAGTCTATTTAAGTATTGCCAGATTATTATCTGAACTTAAAAATATTTTGATCAAACAGTTGCTAAAACAACTATTTGGGTATAAAAGTTGTTCCTTAATATTTTTCCTTTCTTCATTTTATCTAAATTGCTCAACACAGGTCCATTATGTGTTTTACAAGGGGCTCAGGATTTTAAAAAATTATATAGGGAAACTAGGGACAGAATTTATAATAATTTTAGAATTAATAGAATTTATATAATTTTTATTTGGAACATAATTATTGAAAGGTTCATCTTTTTCAACTGAAGTTATTGATTGTAAATAAAAATTTTTCAATGTAAACAATTTTAAATTAGTATAGCACTTGATATGAAGTTTAATGGACTCAGTTTATTGTTTCTCTGGGATGTTTCCTATAACAAGTAGATAATTTCACAGGTTCACACTGAGAAAATTTAAAAATGTCTCTTTTCTTCCATCTCAGTCACTGAACAAAATGTGGGGTTTTTACTCTAATAAGGGATAAACTTTGGGCAAATCATCCTAGTAAATTGTAAGATTGTGCTTTTTTATAAAGCTTCACACTTCGTACTCATAATGTTGGCATTTATTTTTATTTCTTTGAGTACTTAGAAATGACGTGTTGAAGCTGGTTCATGTACACTTGTCTGAAACTGTGACAAAGTTGACCATCATTGGAATAGCTCCATTTATTTTTTTATTTTTTGTTGTTGTTTACAGGAGAAAACCGCAATATATTTGCATACAGTATGAATTTCTTTAGAATTAATAACAATTTTTACTAATTCATAATATAATATTGATTTTCTTTTTTCTTTTCTTTTTTTATTATTATTATTATTATTATTATTATATTCCTTTCCAGTCTAAAAATGCTTTTGAAAATTTAATCTATTATATCATGAAGAGAATTTCACAATTTTGTAAAAATTACAACTATTCAATATAACAGTTAATTTGGGAAGAGTTTTTATTTATTTTTAATTTTTAAACTAATTAGGGTTTCTTCTTTTGCATTGAGAACCAAACAAGTATATATTTTGGTAGTGACTAGCTTTATTGCTTCAGAAAGTAAATGCTAGCGTGTCTTTTTTATGCTTGTTTTCTTCTGCTCAGCTTTCTTGATTGCTAACCATCAATTGATAGATACTAAGTTCAGAGTTGCTTCTGTAAAGATTACTAGATAACATGAATGAAAGCAGTTTATTTTTTTTTTAGCTTTGAAAGGCTTTCATTAACAGAAACACTTTCTGTAACACAAAATTCTACTTCTTTTTATGCTTGTACAAAACATTATTTCAGAATCAGTATCTTGATGTTGGTCCTTGAGATAATGATTTTGAGAAGTGGGACAGAGTAAGAACTTTTTGGCAGCCTTCAAACATGCTTAGATTTATGCCTCAATAAATATGTGAATAAACTAATAGTAGTAGATTATCAGTGTTTGACTAATAAAGGAAAAGAAAGATGGTGATTGGTTTAGTTAGTATTTTGATGATCATTCACAGCATCAATAATAAAATTCAACATCACTGTCTTTTAAGTATCAAAATTACCTTAAAATAAATCAATATATTTAAACAGCTCTACTTGAAATAAATTAATATTATCAATTTTTATTTTATGATGTGGAAAGAAAAAAAACAAATCTCTGTTTTTTGGTATAGCGCTTTCAAAGAAAATCATAAAATTGACAAATTTTAACTTTTTAATATCTTGTATTAATTGATATCTTTAATTATTTGATCACTCAGATTTTTTTTTAGATCTACTTACTAAAAAATTTTTTCTTGGAATCACTTTGATATTTAATAAATTGAGGAATTGCTATTTCCTTTGTAATGATTTTGTTGAAAATAAAATAAGGATTAAGCAACATAATCCATATTACAAAAATGGTAAAAATTGATTTAAAAAAAAATTTTCTGAAGTTTGGCACTATCTACATTAGAAAAGTATTTTAAATACAGATCATAAGAATTAGTTAAATTGATTTTTACAGGAGAAATTGCTTGGTCAGCTGAAATTATCCAAATTATTCTTCTCAGATAATATTTGTATATTATATTTTTTCGTATTTGAATGGTTTAAAATACTGAATATTTTTATAAATAAAAACCAATAATAAATAGATGTAAAATTCTTATCCTAAAACTCTTGAATGTTTATACAAAACTGGAACACCTACTTGACAAGCATTAATTAATTTGATTTATAATTATGAATACCAATGTCATTTGACACCAGTATTTAGTTTTAAATATAAAATCCTGTTAAAAAAAATATTTTGTAAAATTTATTTTCTACAGATTTTTTTTTTATATTATATTTGTCCATGCATCAAAATATACAGTGGAGGCAAGGAAGGTATTTAATTTGTCCATAAAGAATTATTTTTGCTTTAAGAAATTAGGCCAGGAAAGTTAAAATTCAAAATTTAGATCTAATTATTTTATTTACAATTTATATGTAAATCAGTTATTGATTTTATGATTTAAAGTTGAAACTGGAGCATATACAATGCAGTGGGTATTAGAGAGAGAGAGAGAGAGGCTATGTTGTGAAGTCCACAGCGTAATAATAAAAACAAAAGCATCTATAAGTTTCAAGAACAAAAAGTTATTGAATTCAGATTCTAAACTGAACAGTGCAGCCTAAATTATCCCCATTCAAATACAATATATTTCTTTTCTGACACTCTCTTAATTATCAGACGTGAAATAACATTGGTTTGTAATAAATAGACAAATCTTTATAATTTTATTTATCGGTAGCAAGAAGTTTTTTTTTTTTTTTTTTCTCCGCTTTACTAGACGTTTCTTTAAGAAAGTTCAAATTTGTCAGGTAGTACATTAGTATATAAGGATTTAATATCTAAACTAGCTATGAGTTTGTTTTTTTTTGTGTTTTTTTTTTTTTTTTTCAGTTTTTCAATGGATTGGTGGGGTGGAAATTTTAGTATATGAACGGATAATTGTTCCAAGAAGTGGGGTTAAGATTTTTGCTATAATTTTTTAAAATTCTATTGGGTTGTCCAGAAACACAACACAAAACAAAATTATGCCATTAAATATTTATTCAACCATATATAAACTATTTTGTTGCACAACCTTTCTCCACTTTTCCTTCATCTTAAAGATTCCATATTTCCAGAATTTTGGTGGTTTCTCAGAAAAGAACTCATTAAGGTGATTTTTTTTATGTCATCCAAAGAATTAGAATTTTTACCAGAGATTATTTTGAAAAGATCTGAATAAATGAAAATTCGAAGGAGCAATGTCCGTTGAATAAGGCAAATGGAGTAGCACATCCCAGCCAAGCTGCAACAATTTTTGCCAGGTCACCAAAGAAACATGATGGAAAATAATACCTTTCCTGTTTGCCAATTCTTGGCCTTTTTCTTGAATTGCTGCCCTTAATTTGTCCAGTTGGGAGCAGTATGTTTCAAAATCAATTGACTGGTTACTTGGCAGAAGCTCATAGTACAGGATTCCTTTCCAATCCTACCAGATTCACAGCATGACTTTCTTAGGATGAAAACCTGCTTTTCAGGTGGCTAAGGTTGACTTGTATTGCTTACCCCAGAATCTTTTTGCTGAACATTGTTGCAAATGACTCATTTCTCATCATCCATCACAATTTGCTTAAAAAAGGATGCATTTTCATTACGTTTATACAGCAAATCACAGATGAAATGTGATCCAAAAGATTCTTTTCACTCAGATCATGTGGTACCCAAACCTTGTAGCGATTTGTGTACCCAAGTTTCACTAAGTACTCAGAGATGGTGAATTTTGATAAATTTAACATTTCTGCCAATTCTCATGTTGTGCAATACAGGTTATTCTCAATCAATGTCTTGATTTGGTCATCATCTGTAGTGAGTGGTGGGGTCTGCCTGGACATTCTTCATCAATAAGGCTACAATCTTCTATTCTAAACTTAGTGAACCACTTTAGTTCAGTTCTGTCAGCTAAAGCACCTAAACTGTACACAGCGCATATCTTTTTTGTTGCTTGTGAGGCATTTTTGTCTTTACGGTAAAAAAAAAAAAGGCAAGTGTCTAAAATGCACTTTTATAATCCTCCATTTTCATAGGGATGCAAAAGTGACACGAATTAAGCATATTATATCTTTCGATAAATTTGACTTGTTCTAGCATGATGGTACATGAACAACTAAAAATTGGCATGTGCTTTCTGGACAACCCCAAAAAAAGTCAATATATTCTTGCGCCACACATTTGAAAAATTTACTTTTGTATATCTGACATTGTTACTTATTACTATAGATGTTATGTTTAGTAGATACATGTATTTAAGTAGACATCTCTGTTTTCTAAACAGTGTAATTGACATCTGCTGGCCTTGGGTTTGCTAAAGTCTTTAATAAAGAACAGAAAAAATGTGCCCTTCAACTGATTTTCAACCAACATATCTCTGCTATGGAGGAAACTACCATATATAATACCCTGCAAACTACTAAAGTCATGCTGAGCTCTTCGGGGATTTCTCCTATATAAAGAGGATGCATGTTCAAACCCAGAACTTAAAAAAAAAAAATGTAATTCTTTAAGATTTGGAAAACCTGTTTACACTCACAGATTTAATGCTTGTTCATAGGCGTTGTGACAAAAACATTCAGCCAAAAACATTTTGTATTCTGAAGATTTTATTTTTTATTCTCTAATTATTTTTGTGTCTTTAGATCTTCAAACTCCAGATCCAGATCTCGAAGTATTCCAGAATCTGCTAAACGACCCGTGTCACAAAAAACATTGCCTCAAAATGCTGATAAAAAAATGTTGGTTTCTAAATCAAGGTAAGCTTCCTTGTACTATTACAGTGAAGATTTTTGGGGAAATAAAATTTCTTTTTGCTTTATTATGGCACAAATTGATTGAAGAAATCCATTTTTCTTTGCTTTTAATTTGGCACCAGTGTTTATTTGGAAATTAATTCTCTGATAATTACTAAAATAAAATATATTCTACTTTCCCCTCACCATTTTTAGCAGATATACTGTTTATTTTTTTGAAAAGAATAAATTAGTATTTTTTTTTTTCTTATTCTTTTATGTGGTATGACCTGACCAAGAAGGGATTTAAAAAAATTGTTTGGTCAGATTTTTGTGAAGTAGGTTGAATCAAGAATTCTTTTTAAATACTCCTTCATAATTATTTAAAATCTTAATTTATTTTCCCCCTTCTTAAATGTTGCAGTGAAGCTCCTAAGAGTGCAGTAACAGTGAGGTCAAAACTGCATGCCAGTCCTGAGAAGAGGAAGATGCCTGCATCACAATCAACTGGTGGAGCACCTGCCAAATCTATACCACAATCAGATCGAGGACGAAGGAAAGAGCGCTTGTCTCCAAGGTAAAGAGATTAGATTTCTACATTATCAACACAGGACTCTATTAATAAGCATAACTTTCCTTATATCATGTCTTTAGTAATTGTGCAGTATTTTCTGGGATTTCTAACCTGTTAATGATGAAAATATTCTACAATATCCTTGCAAATTTTTTCAATAAGAGTATTGAATAGATGCAATTTGGCATTAATCATTTTTTCTTCTTTTTTTTTTCCTCCCCTTCTCCATTTCAGTCGGCCAAATAGGCGAAGTTGGAGTGGAAGTTCAAGTGGCAGCAGCCTCTCACATTCACCATCTCGATCTCATTCCTTATCACGCTCCAGATCACGATCCCAGAGCCGGTCGTCGTCGTCATCATCGTTCTCGCGTTCCCCCAGTGCCAGCAGTATCAGCTCCTTCAGTAGCACGGGTTCTTCCACATCCAGTGGCAGTGCTGACTCGGAGCATTTGTATCGTGACATTGCTAGTCCTGCAAGCTCACGTGGCAAGTCTCCTTCTCACAGACCTAAAGGTATACATTTTGATTCTTGCAAGTTCAGAAAATGAACAAACTAAAGTAAAAACAACCTCAATTAAAAAGTGTGTATGGCAGGAGTTCTCTAATTTCTTTTCAAATCATGGCACCTTTAGAAAGAGTTTCTTCATGGTGTCCTAAGCTAATAAATACCAAATGATTTCATTTTTGTTCATGTTCCAAATATCCTCATATTTCTTATATTTTTTTTCTTCCCATTTTCCCCCTCAAGCCTATGTTGTTTCATTCCTTTCACAATGTTTATTAATGTTTAATAGAAAATTTTCTGTCCTTCATACTATGAATAAAATACTTGGATAAAATATTATTAGATTATGTGTAAATAAATAAATAAACTTACTTTATTTAAACACTTTAAGTTAATAGTTTGGTCATACCCCCTACCCCACGCAACATTTGGTGGATTTAATCTTCAACAAGGCTGTAGAAAATCTTTTATTTATATACAACTACAATGTACAAATAATGGTCGACAACAATCTAAAGTACTAATTTTGTCTGCTGACTGAGCACCATCATGTGTTGAAATAATTAAATTCAACACTAAGTGGTTCATAATGTGTCGATTAAATGTCAATTCTTATACTGGCTATGCATCAACAAGTTAAAACTGGGTATAATTATGAAATTGTTTGAATTTCCTGGGGGATCACTGGTCTGTAGCATTACGTTTTCAATTGAATCATTCAGATTCCAAAGGATTCAAGCCCACATTTTTCTAATATACAAGTTAATATTGGTCAACATAAAACAATACACTAGCTTGATAACTATAGAATAGCAGGATCCATTTTTTTATTGGAAAGGCAATAAATATGGCTCTTATGCACTAAGTCATAGTGATGCAACTCAAGGATATGCAGCTTTTTACTATTTAAAGGTATGACAGCCACTAGATACTATTGCCAGAAGGACCTTTGCAGTTAAGAATGCTCTGCCTTAGAGAAAAGTTCATGTATTTTGTGAAAAGATGAAAGAATATTCAGGACTAGCAAAACAATGAACACAGATTGCTTATGCTTTGATTTTCATCAAGATGTCTCATTTGTTAACAGGAAATGCATTCTACTCAAGACAACTCTAGTGGTTCATATTTAATATTCATTCTGCAAAGTCTGGAAAAGGTGGAATGTATACCTGGCCACAGACATTATGCTAAGTATGGTGTTAATGAAGTATTAAATTGTGTATCTCATTATATCAACATGTCTGTTCCAGAAACTGAGAGAAAACAGTTTTCACAGATGGTGAAAACCATAACCATTTCCAGTGCAATTTTTCCAGTTGTTGGTCATCAATGGTTTTTATCAAGTGGGCCATAGCTGGGCCTCCTTACTGGGTGTCTCTACCATGTGTCAAAGAGTTTGGCAAACACTGTTACCTTATGGAACATATTCCTATGAGGATGCTTCCTTGGGGCCAAACATTACCTATCCTACATAATCCTCATAATCTGTATTTCTTCCTCTTACATTCATACAACAAACTCATTTAGTAATTTTCTGTCTTGAATGGCTCTTGGGCTTTGTATTGGTGAACATTTAGTTTTTTTAAAAATGAAAAAGGTCAAAGAGGAGAAACTTTTGAAATGTATGCTTGATATGAGATGATAGCTGAGAAGTTTGAGGAAGTCTGTGATGAATGGATCTGTGAGATTTTAAGGGTTTTTGAGGAAGAAGTTGATGGTTAGAATTGAAGAGAAATTTGCTGTCTCAAAATGCAAACTATCCTCTTTCTCCAAGGAGAATAAATATGATATGACACTGTGGCGAACCAGTTTTGTCTGGTTTAAACTTGGATTGCTCAGATTTTCCATCCAGATCAGCATCTTTATCAGTACCTACTTTCCAGTAAAAGCAGCCAAGTTAAAGGATCCTCAAAATCTGTAAAGCATCTTTTTCTTGGGGTGCATCCATTTAGTAACAATCTGCAGGAAACTTGATGAGAGGGAAAGAGATGAGTAGTCAAGTTTAATTTTTGCAGCCTGCAATCCAATCCCAAGTCATTGTAGTTCTGTGACAATGCGATTTACATTCCCTTTTCTTGTGCTGTATAAGACACACTTGATTTGATTCTTTCTGATGCACAATGAAGGTTTGCTTATCTTCAGAATAGACAGTTTCCTAATTTTTTATTTTTATTTTCATTTAATACTCTAACCATGAACAGATCCAACTCCAGTGACTTTGAGGAACGGCTATCTTGAGATGACAAAGTAATTGTCTTGTCATTTCAGCAAGGAGTATGTCCATAATACCTGCACTTTTTAAAAAAAAGAACTATAAGCTAGAATTATAAGTATTGGCTAATATGGAAGATGTATGATTCTTTTTCTTTTCTCTTGAAAAGAAATGTTTCTTGCAGTTGGTTCCTTTAGAAAGTTGACACATCAACAGTAATCACATTGCACTTCACTCAATGAAGAGGAAAACCAATGTCTTATTTAAAGCTTTGTTAGTGTCATTGAATTAATTTTACTCTCAAATGACAGAATGGAATCAATTGACTGAAAACTTGAAATTTGAGTAGATGTTTAGAATAAGTTTTTCTTACAAGATGAACATTCCAGTATAAACATGATTGTTATACACAGGGTGCGATGGGTAAATTGTCACCATTTTATATTTTTTATTTCATGTATGCGCATTGTTTTTGATTTTATTGACTGCACAGTATGGCAGGATCATTTGGGCATCTATGAGAAAAAAAAGCACCATGGCACAATTCACTCCACCCGAAGTTTGGAAACGGCATGTTGTACTGCTTGGCATTCGAGCCATAAGTTCCAATACAAACATTTCAAAGTGTTCAGGTATTAATCTGGGGACAGTGCAGAGGATTCAGAAGAAGTTGAATGAGTGTAATGGTAATTATGAAAGTATGGCAGCTCGGAAAACTCACTCTGATCATTCTGAAAAGGAAAGAACTCCCGAATTTGTTGGTAACTCGACACTGAGGCCTACATCAAGTGCTTTGATAAGTTAGCGCTGCCCTGGGTCAAAAGGGTGGCTGCTGGAAACCCTATGTCTGGCAACACTAGCCAGAGAAACCAGTCATGGCTGTCAGACAATTTCTGTGACTATATCACTCCTTACATCTGGCCACCTAACTCCGCAGGCTGCAACCATCTTGATTATTATGTGTAGGGCGCAGTTGAGTGAGAGACCAACAAAATTTCCTGTAAAACCAAAGATGAACTGAAGGCAAGGATTATGGTGGCAGTATTCACCAACTTACACAAGTGACCATCTGGGAGAATTACAGGAGATTCCAAAGTCATCTGGAAGTTGTGGTTGAAGCCAATGGTGATTTTATTGAATAAATTTACCCTTTAGTATTTCAAGATATTTTTGTGTAATTTTGGTAAATATAACTGCTAAAATGAAATATCAGTGTGATTCTCATTTTTTGCATAATTTAGATGACAATTTATCCATCGCACCCTATATACGTACATGCATACATAGCTGTGTTTCTTTTTGTTGAGGGAGGACCAGTTTTAATCTTGCACAAAGCAACATGGGCCTTACTTGACAGAGGATCTCTTGTCATAATGATTTGAGGCAAGGTTACAAGGCCAGTTGTTCTTCCTGACACCCAATTTCAGACACTCATGGTAGTTCAAGCAACCCAAATGTTTTTATCTCAACATCATCTCTAGGATAGATTGCCATCCTAGCCTTTATTTATCACACAAGACACACAGGGATCTCAGTTATCAGTCATAACTTGTTTCAGAAATTTGTCCAAAAATCAAGGTACTATTCCCATAAGAAATAATATTAATCCATTCCAGAAACCCCAAAATATTAACAAAAAATACACTTTATACAGAATAACTATTGTTTTACATGCAGAAAACAATAACAAGTAAATATCAGCTTTATCTTGTACCTAAGTATTGAATTTCTTCTTTGCTGGCTGCTTCCTTTATGATGATGATGGTGTTGATGACTAAATTCACTGCAAACATGCAGGTTCAGGACTAGAAGCTTCCCGTTTCACCAAAACCTGTTCCCATCATCCATTCCCTATCACTGTTTAGTTTTGCAAGAGTTGGTTGGAGATCAAAGAGAGAAAGTGCCAATGGTGTGAATTTATTTAAGATAGACCTCACCTTGCCAGGAGTGACACCTTCTGTAGCATGTCCGTCATGCATAGTCCTCTTCATCAGCTGGTTCAACTGCTGAGATATGTTGTAATCATCATCCACTTGTTCCACTTTGGTCTTTGGGATTGGTCACATTTTGGGTCCTCATTTTTGACATTGCTGCCAAGAGTGACTGTACCAGGATTTTAGAACTCTTGGCGACATGCAAGCTCCTCCACCACAACAAGAAACGACCATCAGAACAAATAAATTTTTGGCCTCCCTGTAGCCTGTTGTAACTGGCGCGTTCACCAAACAGGATATGTGGGCGTTGAGTGGCACGCGTTTTGGACATGTGACCTGCCCAGCAGAGGCAATGTTGAAATACACACACACACACACATTAGCCATTAGCTCCCATAAGAAGCTTATTTACCCTTTGACAGGTTTTGTTTTTCATCCTGTGGAGATGACATATCACCTTTCTCACCAGCAGAAAAGCTAGTGGGAGAGCTACAGCAGGTTGAAAAGAAAAAATAAAGATTGTCTAATTGACTCTTTAACCAGATGGAAATGAAATGTTAAAATGAATATTGGTGGAAATAGAATTTAGACCTGTATTAAGGAAATCTTTTTGGTTTGTCTTCTCAGTAGATATTTCCTAAAACCTCAACAGTAGGGCACTCAGTGAGGATCAAATTTATGATAGCAATTTTCTACAAAACCTTATTCACAATCAATCTACATCAGGTTCCTTAAATAGACATTACTATTTAGTGTACTCTGGTTTGTGAGACTAGTTCACTAATCATTATTCTATGGTAGGTACCTTCACTGACTTCTATGTAATTCATTTCTTCATGTATTTGTGTATTTTTTTTTTTTTTTTAAGCTCTACTCATATTAAACAGAGACAAGTGCAGTAATTGTCTGGATGACCTTCTTGCAGATTTTTTGCAAATAGTTTGTTATATCACTTGCTACTTGTTCTCTTTTCAGACAAAGAAAGAGGGCGCCAGAAACCAGTCCGCAGCAAACCATCAAGTAGTCAAGCTTCATCTAAGCCTCATTCTATGCCGCCATTACCATTACCATCAAAACCTCCCAAACCTGACAGTCGACAAGTCAGTCAGCAGCCACCCCATCACCATCACCATCATCATCACCACCACCATCACACATCTGCTGATTCTTCAGTTACAAGAACTGTCAGCACAGGCCCACCTGGTGGAACATCAGTACTATCCAGCAAAACTAAGGATCCTTTGAAGTTAGTTGGGCAAAAGTCCAACATTAAGCTAACTCTCATCAGTAAGGTAAGCATTAATTTTTTTTTTCTTTGTGTCTGTGAATTTTTGATTTCTACTTTGATATATGCATAAGTTTCACAAAGTCATTAATTATTGGGGAAAATTATATAATTTAAGCCATTAATGGATTTTCTTTTTTAATTTTCACAATATTATTACTATAAAGTGGGGTTATCTTAGAGAGTACAAGCATTTGAGTTCTCTCTATTTAGGCCAGTAGACATTCATTTTACTATATATGAAATCTATCCAAAAATATTTACCCATTAATATAATGTTTATAGTAACAGAAAATTGGGTGAGGATCTGATGGAATGGTAATTATATAACAATTTTGAAAATTCCTACTTTGATATTCTTCATTGATGAACCAGCATCATCAGAAAAATGAAATTGTGAAATCAATCTTTTTTTCTTATGTCAATCAAAAGTAATATATGCACACACAAATCAACCTACACCAATAAGAGCCCCTAACTAGCACTTAAATTAATTTCATCAAAATTAGCATACAAATAACAAAAAATGAGAAAAACGGCAGTCAGCTGCTGAAATCTCTTGATGAGTGGACTGAATAATTAGAAAAAGGTCTATGAAACTGGAGTCAAGGTGCTGAATATAACATCAATCAGCTAAGTAGCAAATTTTATTTGTATTAATCATATATATATAGGGGGGGAGTAAAAGGTTTGTCATTTGGCTGATTGATGTTATCTGTAGCATCCCAACTCCAGAGTTTCATAGACAGACCACTTGTCAGGGGATATCACCAATTGACTGCTTATGCTTCATGATTTTTCTTTCTTATATGCAGTTTTCATTAGTGCAAGTTTTCTTTTCTTCTTTATAGTGTATATGTGTGTATATTCCTACACACACATATATCTGTGTTTTAATTTTTAAAAGAAAATGTTTGGTACCCATCAGTAATTGGCCTCTTTTTTAAAAGGAATGCAATAAAATTACTCCATGCTAAAAAATAAATAAATAAAACTTGGCTAATCAAACTTAATCAAATGCTAACTCTTGTTTTTCAATTTGTTTTAAGAGTTTTTGTTTAAATGACTTTAAATAAAAGCTGTTAATGTTTTCATCTGATTAAATGCATAATTTGCAGTACATGAAATCTTTTCAAAAACTGTTTCTTTTTAGCCTTCAGAAAAGGAATCTCCTGCTCAGAGTAGAAAGAGGCCAGCTGAATCAAATCTGACGTCCTCAAATAAGAGACAGGCTCTACTTCCAAATGTTGCCAAACCTTCTGGTAGGAATTCCCACATTTGGCATTCAAGTGCTTGTTGGGTGTTTTTTCATAATTCTATTTTTCTTTTTGAATGATTTCTTTTTTTTATCTCTAAATACAAATAGAAATTCTATCAGTAAGGACATTAGTGTTTATTGGTTGGCATAGAGAAAATAACCATGAATTTAAGATGGAGCTATCAACTTCTTTTTATATTTTGTAGGCACTGATATTTGCAAGCTTGTACATATTTTACATTTGGTTCTTTTGAGAAGATACAGCAACAAACTTATTCCTCCTAGAATTAATAAGTTGAAAGACATTGCTCTCTTTGATTTTTTATTATCAGTGAATGGCCCAGGGCTCCAGATTAACTTTTTTTCACCATCATCCCTGATCTGTCTTGAAAAACAATTTTAATCTTACAAAATGATTTTAAACCATTCTTAAATCAAAGTGCGTTTTTTTTTTCTTCCTCTAATTTTATCTATTATGGATGGCTGCTCATTTCTGAGTGTGCCTGTCTGTTCGGGTGAATTATTAATGTCAGCAGGTAGCTGCTCAGGCACATTTTGTGTTTCTTCTACAACAATAGTGCCAAGCTGTGGTTTATATTGCAACTATGCTGAGCAGACCTCAGTTACAATTTCTGGGAGAGAGCACACAACCTAGTATGATCAGTAGTTGAACAAGGTCAGTACATGCATCCCCTATGTCACGATGACTTATGACTTAATGCTACCACAACCATTGATAACTTCTGGACAGTTTTGTGCATCCAATTTCACTCACACAGCTTGTAGGTGAATGGACAGTTAGAAAGTTAGTGTTCCGACCATGAAACTCTAGTTTGAATCTTACTGTTGTCGATTTGTCTGAGAGGTGACATTGATTTGGAGTGATGATCCCAGTATGTGTCACTGAAGTGCCTGAAAATTATATTAAATGTTGAATCAAACTTTGTAAGTATAGTTGTTAGTAGCATAAAGAAGCACCATAACTGTTTAGGAAATAAATATTTTGATCCATTCTCTCTTTAAACTGTGGTCTCTGTACCCTGCAGCCACTACTTCACTATGTCACTGCTTTCATCTTAGTTGGAGACAATTGAGCATTTTAATTTAGTTTAGCAGAAAACAATACATATGTTGTTTGCTAATAGTTCATTCAAGTTTCTAAAGCATAAGTTGACAGAAAAAAATGATTTTCTTGTTTTGTTTATTAAAGCAAAATTAGTTCTTACAATGAGATATTGATGTTTTTCACATTTAGAAATAAATAAATAATACAAATATCTAATTTCAAGTCTATCAACCTTCATTTTTCATGTGTGTTCCATTCACCAGTTCAAAAGAAGTTTTGTTTACATGCATGTATGCATCTTTTATTAAAAGAGAAGTGAGAAGTAATTTTTTTTCTTTTTAAAATTTAAGAATTTAGTTGCTTTTAGAATAAATATAATGGAATTTTAATGACATGTTTTGTATCCTCTCTGAATCATTCTGTCATCTCCAGAACATTACTTGATCCCTGGAATGGCTACTTAAAGTTTCATTCTTAACATCTCATGATTAATACCCTCATCTACATTAAATATTAAACTTTGAGTCGATAATATTCAAGGATGTTTTTCCTCCTATTTACATGGTTAAAATTTAAATTTGATATGAAAACAAAATTGCCATTTATGCATCTGGATAAGAAATGTCCTTATTGAAATTGCATTTATTTCTCACAAGAAAGAAGACAACAGATATATGTGCTTTATTAATAATCAGCACAAATAGTGATTTACTAAGTAGCTTAGATGTGGTATGAGGCCAAAAGTATGGAGCACCCGTTGAGGATCAAACTCACTGTCATATTTGATCTAGTAAGATAATCTTGCTAATCATTACATCATTTTGAAGTGTCCATAAGCAGTGCACACAAACTGAAGATATGCATTAAAAATCATAGTATATTAAAAAAAATTTTGTTATATGAGACTTCAGTCAAAAAAATGTAATTTACTAATATATTGAATTAGTAAGAATGAACATTTTATGCAGTCAACAAATTTTTTATTTCTCAGATTCAAACATACAACAATACAATCTAATTGCCAATTTTTTTTTTTTTTTTTTTTTTTTTTTTTGTATTTACTCAGATTGGCACTGTTGTAATCACTTTCTATGAAGGTGCAGGCAAATCATCTATTCCTTTAAGATGGAGTGTCTGTTTTGACTCTAACAGTGTGTGCCATGTTAAAAGCTCTGATCATTGAAGAAATTCTAAAGGTGGATTCTACATAATTGTGGCCATTTTTTTCTGGTTACTGTGTCAGCCACACTTTGCAGCTGCAGGCAGTCCACTATAACATTATCCATGTCCAAATATTAGTTTCTTTTTTTTTCTCTATTTCTCAGGATTGAAAGATATTTTAACTAAATTTTGTACACCCTTAAAACATTTCAGCCACTATCTCTCAAAGTTTGGAATATTACTAAAAATTAACAGATTTACTTAAGAAAATTATCTTGTCCCAAATCAGTTTTTATAAAAGTTGTTCATCCAGTTGTTATAAAATTGCTTTTTTTTTATCTAAGCAGTATTAATGAAAACTTCTCTAAAATTATTCATTCTTTATATTATTTATATCCAATGGAGACATGTTTTCAGAAAAATATCTACATCTTCTTTCACATGTTTTTCAGATAAATCCATGAAAGTTACTTCAAACCGGACAGACAAGGCAGACATTTCTCTACCTCGAATGAAATCTGCACCTCTTTCTCAGTCTACAACCCTGCCAGCTCCATCAAGTCCTCCACCAAAAGTTCCAAGCAAAGGTTTGCTCTCGGCGGCCAAGGCCAGTGGAATGGCCAGACCAGGACCAGGTTCTGCTGGGGCCATGGCTGCTGGAGCAGTCACTTCTGCTTCAAGCTCAGCAAATGCTGGGGCATCTACCACACCCTCTGGTACTGCCACAGCAAAACCCAAAAAGAGTACATCCTCTCGAAGAGAGGAACTTCTCAAGCAGCTCAAAGCTGTAGAAGATGCCATTGCACGCAAGAGGGCCAAGATGAATTGATGACACTTAAGAAACTAGATGATAAATTTTTCAATTCAAAGTCAAGGTCTTCTTTGGAGAAAGTCAAGTAAAAATCACCAAGATTGAAAAAAAAATCCTTTGGAAAGAAAAAATTTTTTAAAAAAGATGCAAAATAGTAAAGTGATATATGTAGATGGAAAAGCTCCCCACTCCCAGTTGTCCTCAAAGATCCCTTGACTTAATTTTTTTTTCTTTAGTCCGTTCCCTTCTATTGACAATTAGTTACATGTTGTGGGAGGTGCCCCGAATTAACACTGGGTGTTCTTCAGTTTGGCAGCACCTCCCACTGATCACTGGTGGAGAGCTTAAGAAAGAAAACAACTTGTCTTTGGTGAGCTTGTAGTTCTGTGATTGCTGTGGTCTGTCATAATGATACCAAACTTTCTAGGTCTGGTGTGGGAACCATGCTCAAAAACCCAAGTTTGAAGGCATAACATTAGGGTTGGGGAATCATAAGTTTTATTATTTATTTTATTTTTATTTATTTTCAATTAAAGTTTTTTTTTTCTTCTTTTTTCTTTCTTTTTTTTTTTTGCTATGCAAGGACAGATTAGAAATAGAAGCACATTGAATATAATTTTTTTCTTTGATACTGAAAAAGAAAGTGGAGAAAAGCCTTTTCTCTTTTCAAAAATGTGTGAGGTTAAGATGTCTGCTACTATCTTTATCCTGAATAGGACAAAAATTAACAAGCAGTGAACCGAAACATTTTGTCTTTCAAATATTTTAAAATTTCCAAATTTAAAACTCTGCTGACACACTTTAAGTTGACATCAGTTTCCAAAATTCAATCTTTCCAAATATCGGGAGATGTTACTTTTTGAGATAAGAATATGTCTGAACAACAGTCTTTGGTTTTGTATCTCGATAATTTTCTCATTAGTGACAATATATCACTTCATAATTGTAGAAATTGAAAATATTGTCTCGTTCCATTCCTGGACATATATGAAATTGAATCAAAAACTTTGAATACGGTTCATTCAGTACACACACATTGAAATATGAAATTCCTTTTGGTTAGTTGGTTAATTAGTTTGTTATATATATATATATATATAACCCAAAATTCTAGGTAATCTCTATTGGCAGATATGGGAGTTTGTTTTGTTTGACCTATGTTTGCTATTTTTTCTGATCCATATTCTCTTCACTAGCCCCACTGTTCTGTATTTTAATGGGTTTTCAGTGATACTACTCTTTCTTATGCTCTTTTTCTTCCTTCTTCTCTCTCTCCCTCTCTTTTTCACTCTTTCTCTCCCTCCCTCCCCTTTTCTCTCTCTCTCTCTCCCTCTCTTTTTCACTCTTTCTCTCCCTCCCTCCCCTTTTCTCTCTCTCTCTCTCTCCCCTTTTCTCTCTCTCTCTCTCTCTCCCCTTTTCTCTCTCTCTCTCTCCCCTTTTCTCTCTCTCTCTCTCTCCCCTTTTCTCTCTCTCTCTCTCTCTCCCCTTTTCTCTCTCTCTCTCTCTCCCCTTTTCTCTCTCTCTCTCTCTCCCCTTTTCTCTCTCTCTCTCTCCCCTTTTCTCTCTCTCTCTCTCTCCCCTTTTCTCTCTCTCTCTCTCTCCCCTTTTCTCTCTCTCTCCCCCTCTACCTTTCTCCAAAATGTATAGCTTTATTTTTCAGTTTCTGATAAGTATTTTGATCACTGTTGGTAGCTGTTATTATCATAGTGCTGAATCAAGAGATTTAGATAATGCATCTTCAGTGTACAGAATCGATTTTGCCCTCCCACCAATTCCCTCATCACATAGCATGATGTCTCTTCATTTATGAAGACACTGTAAATAACAAAGCTAAGGTTAATAGTCTGCAAAGAAAATCATAAGGATTAATTTCTTTCCTTTTTTTTTTTAAAAAAAAAAAAAATATACAATTGATTTTTCTAAAAACTGAATAAAAAAAAATTGTTTATTAAATGACTACTTTTATTGCACTTGTTTCTCTTTGATGTTCCCATCCCACATGTGTGCCTAGCAAAGTGAACTTGTTTATTATACACCCCACACATTTTACAGCTATTCTTTCTCTCCCACTCTCTCAAATATATACACACACATTTACTTACTCTCTCTCTTTCATTCTCACTTGAATGTGATCAGAACATTGTGCAGGAAAAATAACTCTGCACACACAAGAAAAATGGCAGACATTGAGAATTTCTCAATAAAATTAAATGTGATTTTGTCATAGAATTTGCTTTTATTGAAATGTTTATTTTAATTTTTCCTTCCAAAGTATGGTCTCATTAATCTAATTCTTGACAATTTTTGTGCTGTATTTATTATTTATTTTTTTTATTTTTTTTCATTTTAAAATTTTTAAATTATGTTTAGATAAAGAATATCAAGATTTTTAAATTGCATTTTGTTAATAACATTTATGGAACAAATAGACTGATTAATGAATTATGGCTTAAATCTTAGGTAAAACACTTTTACATTTATTAATTTGATTTATTTTCATTGTTATTCCCTAGAACAAATATTGGGTGGGCCAAAAAGATTGTTCACTTATTGAGTAGAAACTTTACTGAACAAATGTTTCAACCCAATTTCTTGCAAAGGGCCACCTTGCCTAAACAGATATCTGGTGGTATCTTGTTTCTGTTATACTGAAAGGAATTTCCAAAACCAGTCATTATTTTCCAGCTGTTATAACATACTCAACACTGATTAAAAAAGATATTTTGTGTAATTTTGAGATGTTTCCTTACCACTCCAAGACTTGTTTGGACTGTTGAACTCATTCTTTTTGTTGTTAACACATTTGAGGCCAAGCATTTATTTCTTCCGTTTTACATTTTTAGTGGATACTACCTTAAAAAAAAACTAACCCATTTTTCCCATACAGATTATGCACCTGAGGTAGTCTGCAAATAGTTTGACAGAAATATTGTGATAACAACAAAAATAATGAAAGCAATACTTCAAACAATTTTTGGAATAGAATTTTAGCTTGATTAGTATATTTTATGGCTGTGTGTGTGTGTGAGTGCACATGCATATCAATAAATTCATGATCATTACAAAGCAGGTAACTTGAGCATGTCCTCAATCTTTATATAAGAATCTCAAAATTATTAATAGAAATTCTTTCATTCAAGTATAGTCCTAGATGACCATTTCATGACTCTTCTGCTTATAAATTCTTCCTAAATATGATATCAAAACTGACATTTCAAATGATGTTTTACCCCTACCATTTAGTTTTTGTTTAAACAATTACCACTGAGAATTAGTGGTATGGTTTTAGAACCATTTTCCCCACAAAAGTATTTTTTTAGAGAGAGAAAAAAAAAAAAGTTAATGCATTATCTAGTATATTTACTCTTAGTTTCCTCAATTGTTTTTTTCATGGTAAAATTAATTTTATCTTAGAGGAAATACATTGTTGTTTTACAAACAATGCTTGTTGATACATAAAGCTTTAATAATTTTTTTTGATAAGGGAATAATTTAATTTTTTTCTTCTCAATCACTACAACTTGAGTACTTTTCTCTTAATACTAGTGCATAAAAATGTTATTTTTAAAGTTTAAATGAACACTTCATTTGAATGATTTACTTTTTCTCTACTCCAAAGTCAGCCAATGTGGTAATTGTCCATTTCAATTTAAGAATATATTTTTATGCACTTCTAAAATTAGGTTGTGATTTCTTTAATCTATTGACTGATATAAAACCCTATTTTTCCAGTCAATAAGCTGTTTCACACACTAACATTCTGTTGAAACACATACACAGAATATTGAATTGTGGTGATATCAATTTTGAGTTCAACTAAATAACGTGGCTTGTACCTTTCTCCCCCCCTCCCCCGAAGACTTTTTCCTTTCTGTGTCAGTAATTTGTCCTGCTAATAAGAATTTTAGAAACAGGATTATTTTTTTTTAAATATATATATATATATATATATATATATATATATATATATATATATATACACACACACATACATACATAAGTCTTAATATTTTTGTATTTGGAAATATAAAAATGACTTGTCTAAAATTTTGAAATGAGTTATTGTTAATATTTAATCAATTTTTACAATTATCCACATCTTTTTTTTTTTTTTTTCTTTTTAAGACTTTTCAGCTAGTCTTTTTCCCCCCATCTTCTCTTAGGTGAATGTTATTCAATTGAGAAATGTTGGGAGGGGCGGTGGTGAAGATAACAGTTACCAAAATCATTGAATAATAAAAAAAAAAAAAAAAAACATAATTAATCCAGTTTGCTCAATTACTTCTGGTAATGTGCAGATACATTTTAAGTATTTCTTTAATACTCCAAACTGAAGTTTTTTTTTGTTTTTTTTTTCTGAAAGTTTTTTCTCTAAAATTGTAAAAAAAAAAAGAAATTTACAAAATTTCTCAAAATGCACATTCCAAAAATAATTAAAGCAATATTCCCAGAATTCATCAGTTTAAGAGTTTCACTGCCATTCATTAATTTAATAATAAAAACAAGCCAATAATTGAAAAGTAAGAACCCAATTATGCAGACAATTTTTGAAACTTTTAAGTTCTCAGATCTAAAGTGATTCTAATTAAAATAGACTTAAGATTGGCTATTGTCAACTGTTATTTTTTACAGGTTCAATAACATTTTAAAAATCCCTCTCTACCTTCTGTACTTTTTCTGTTAAGGAAAAAACTTTGAATAATTTCTTTGCAGGTTTTTTTTTTTTTTTTTAATCTTATCTCAGCCTTCACTATATATCATTCTTGTTCATTTTTATTGTTAAAAAAAAAAAATATGATTAAAGTTCATTTTTTTTTTTTTTTTTTTTTGCTCATTAAAAAATCTCAGCAAATTTTTATAAAGTTAGCTTGAGATTTTTTAATATGAGAATTTTTTTTATTTTTTATAATCAAATTCAAGTCATTTGATTTTTGGAAATTCCATCAAATTTGTATTATTGTAATTGCCTTGAATTCTGATATGTTCTAAAAATATCAAATCCTTTGCATGATAGCAGAGGTGGAGAAGCTATATAAAAATGATTGGGACTTACTAGTAATCACAAAGCTTATATTAGCTTCTCTGTCTGAAATAAATTTAGACTTGATTTAATTGGCCGACTTGAACCAAATTTTAATAATCTCAAATACATCATTTGATTTTTTTATCCCTCGTAAACTTTGGATCAAGAAAAAAAATAATAGAAATGTCTCAAAATCATCATTGATATTTTTATTTTTAATGATTAAGTTAAATATGTGAATTAACAAAGCATAAAATAACAAATTTAGCAAATAAGTTCTCCCGTGTCTCTCAGTAACTGAGATCCATACACACATTTGAAATAAATATAAGCAGCCTTTCATCAGTTAATCAGCATATTACCCATAAAAAATATGAATAATATTTATGTATGGATTGCTATTTTTACCTAGGATTAAAATGTTACTGCTCATTTGGCTCTCTGATAAGGATCAGTATTGTATCTGTACACTATCTAACATGTTTGACCCCTGGCACTTATTCCTAGGATCAGTGTAACATATGTGTGCTCCATGAAAAGTGTTAGGTAAAAAAAAAATTTGTATATGAACTTTTTTAATGATTAAAAATCTAAATTAAAAGAAGGATTTATTTTAATAATTCAAAACTTTCATATCAATTGTCAACATAAAACTATTTGAGGAAGATTTATTCTGTTGTAATAAATTTATTCTCCGTAGCACAGATTTATTGTTAAGAATAGATGCCGATTTTTCAGTCTTCCCTGTTTTCATATTTGCACCATAGATGCAATACCTTACAACTGGGTCCTGTTGTATTTTATTGTCCTTGTTGGAGATAAGAATAAAATAAAAGTACTAACAAAATTGTAAAGGCTGCTATGTACATTGGGTGATAGTCAAAGAACATGAGTTGAAAAATTGTTAAGAACAAGAAATAGGCTAAAGAAAATAGAATCAGCAGAAAGTTAAAAGATGCAAATTTTTCAACTGAAGACTGAGCCTTTTTGTTGGTTTTAGTCTTTTTTTTTTTTTTTTTTTTTTTTTTTTTTTAAAGAACCCTAAAGAAATTTCTAAGATTTATTTTTTGTTCTTTTAAATCAAATATGTGTCATTAATACTTTTCATTTTGTTGAAGAAAGAAAATAATTTCAATTATCCGTTGTCAAAACAGAAAGGAAGAACTCATGATAAATATTTAAAAGGAAAAAAAAAAAAAATTTTAAGATTATTTTCTTTCTGTCACATATTTCATCTTTTCATACTCTTTTAGCAAATTTTAATTTACAAGCAACCAAGTAAATTTGGTTAGGGTTTGATCAAGTCTTCCCCAAAGTCAACTCCTGACCAAAGCTGCTACTTTGTTTTGAATGTTCACTGTTTAACAGCCAAAGAATGGATTGGTTAAGAAAAGCATTTCAGTGTTTTAAAAAAAAACAAAAAAACTTCAAATGTGTGATAAAAGCAAATTTGTGAGTCAATGAGTATAATTTTCATTGGTTGCATATTAATTTGTGATCTTGTGCCAAACTAGACTAAATAATCAAAGAGAGCCTGCTTCATAGTTGAGGTAATTATACACTTCTAACGCCAATGGTTAGTGTTTGAGCCAAGAGAAAACCCCAAGATTTCAAATGCTGATTTTCAAGGCAGGTTTTTCCACACTTGAAAGCATGTCTTTCCAACCTCACATTTCACTATGTGCCAGATTAACTTAAATTTAGTAAATTAACTTGGAAAGTATTGATTGTCCATTGGAAATGATTGATTTTTTTTTTCACTTGCTTTGTGTGATCTAATATTGTTTCTCTTGGAAATCTTAAGTCTTTGCTATTTGATCTAGTTTACAGTTTTTTGTTTTTTATATTAATGAGTTCACAAGACTTTTAATAATTAATACTCTTTAGATCCACTATATTTTTAATTTTTTTTAAAGGTGGGTGGGGAAAAATCTCCAACATTATTATTATTATTATTATTATCTAATATACAATTGGGATTATTTCTATTAATATTCAAGTAATGCATAATTTTCTGTCTGCTTCCTGTCTCTAAAATCAGGACTTAATTCATTGAGCAAATGAAATCAGGAGCTTTTATAATGAATAAATGAAATTCCTGAGCAAAAGAAATGCTGAGAAAGACGTCTTTCAGGTTTTTTTTTAATTAATCTATATTCTTAGTAGTAATTTTAGGTTTCTCAGAAAGTCTTGCTTTTACTTCCTATTCTCTTTGTTGCTTTACATTATGTCTATCTTTCAATTCGCTCATAAATCAAGTTATTTTAAGCTTGATAAATATACTTTTCCTTGAAACAATTCTGTATTAAAATAATGCTATGGATATTTATATCAGCATTCATCTTTGTCAATTAATCATTCGCTAAAAATATAAAATTTATGTAATGTGATTTAGTCTTTAAGTGCATTACTCTTTATTTGATGTTTTATCTTATAGATCTTTCTTTTTTTTTCTTTTTTTTTTCTTTTTTTTTCAAACTTTCCTTCTAGTAAGGCAAAATAAAAGATCGAAATGATCATTAGCCTTTAACTTTACAAAAGCAAAAATGTGTGTGTGTGATACTCTGAGCCATCAAATAGTGATTTAAATTAATAAATATAAAAAATTGGCCCTTGCTTGTTTCTTTGATTAATCTGGGTAAAGGCTTGGTTTCTTAGAACCTTCCTCATCACCCCCTCTCTTATAATGCTTTCTGCTCTCTCTTAAAACCTGGTCAGGTTTTTTTTTTTTTTCTGCCACTACCTCCATGTTATTAACTCACGATTGAGTTTTTGGGGATTTGAGGGTTTTGTGTTGTTTTGCCTTTTTTGTGAATAGTCACTAATGGGTATTTAAAGAAAAAAAAAAATCAAAAACACACTTCTTCTATTTATATTTTTTTCATTGGCAGCTAGCTGATCCATCTATTTTCCTTAAAAGATTTTTGTCTTTACTGTGATTCCTTTTTTATTTTACTCTTCTCCATTCAATGTCAAATTTCAATATCTATTTGTCATTTACTAGGAGTGGCTGACAAGACTCATTTGGTGAAAATATTGACCCTTTTAACCACTGTTACTGACATCCACAATATGGTTGGCAATCATTTAGGCTTTGAGCAAGTCTTTCACACCTACAATTGCTACATTTTATGTACTTACAAAAAAACTGCAGTCTCCAATAGATATGTCCAATTTATAAACAGTTGTATGCAGTGCAGATGTATTTACATTGTTGTTGTTGTTGTTGTTTTTGTTTTTTTGTTTTCCATTCTTAGAATTAGTTTTCTTTTCCTTCTATGTGATTTTACTTTAATTTGTTTATTTTTTTTCTTTTTCTTTCCTATCATAACACTTTTAGAAGAAGGTGGGGGGGGGGGATTTTTTGATTCTCATGTCTATTAATCTATCTTTTTACAATGTCATTTAACCTCTTTTGTTATTTATCCACTTAAATGGAATTTCTCAATTCAGTTTTGTAATGCATCAACCAATTTATGTTGGGATACAAAGATTCTACTACAAACAAGTTATCTTGCATAGTTAGAACCAAAGACCAAACACATGGGCTACTTATTGTATGGAATGGTTTTTCTTAAGTCAAAATATTTAGATTTTAAAAAAAATTGGGAGAGGTAAAAAAAAAATAAATAAAACCAAATGACAAGAAAAAAAATTGTATATATTTTCATGGCATAAAAATTGACCTTAAAAAAAAAGGAAGGGAAAGTGAATTCCTCAGTTTTCTGTAATCCTCTTTGTAAATACCATTTTACTATAAAAAAAAAATAATAAATAAAATTACTCAAGATATTTTTTTTGCTCTTGTGTACAATGTTTTGCAAAATCCTTTTAAAATGTTTCCTCTTGTTTCTGGCTTCAATCCATTTTTTTTTCTTTTCTTGTATTCTCTCCTGAAGATATATATATATATATATTTTTTATTTTTTATTAAATGGAATTTTTGCTATAGATATTAAAATGCCTAGACATTGTACTCTATGTTTTTATTTTATTTTTTTGCATAGCATTTTAGCCGGACTATTCTCTAAACATCTTTATGATAAAATTGTCCAATGCACTTTCAGCAAAAGAAAACTGGAGAAGGCACTGGCTGAAAAAAGCAAAATAACTACAAGCAAAAGATTGTATATTAATAACAATCGGTGTCTTGGACAACAAAATAAAGGTATTGTCAGTCTTTAACACCTGAAATTTCACATGTCAAATGTGGTGGGAGGAGAATATAACATTATTTAGCAAACATGGATTTTCATGCCTGCAAAAAAACAATGTCAAAATGATGATTCCCCCCCCAATGACAAAAACATTGTTGAAGAGTGAAAGTAATTAAAATAAAATCTGTGTCATGGGAGGAAAACTGTTTTTTGGCACTCTGTTGTGTCTTCTTTTCTGCAGACACAAAAGTCCATGTCTGTCCATTATTTTATTTATGACGCTTAATTTAATATTTGACCCATAAAATTTAACTTGAAATTGATTTTCTTGTATCTGGATGAAACATGTAAAATGTGAAAAAACAAATTTCTAACTGTGCCAAATGTGGCCTTTAACAAGCGATTCACTTGAATAGTGCCTCACTATGAGCTTTGTACAAAGCAAGCCATTATCAGTGAATTTCATCTTTGTTGGTTAGCTTTGTTAAAATACCAAAAATGCTTGTTATTGAGTACAAGTTAATATGCTTGTCTCAAACTATTTGCTGGTGTTTGAGCCTCACTGAGTGTCTTACTTTTATTGCATCCTATACTCAGTTGAGTACTTTGATATTTTTAGATGTTCAGTCATTTGTGAAATAGGCTCATTCATAGTTCACTTTTCATGTATAATTTCTTGTTTCCCCACAGTACTAGCTCTACTCAAATTGGCAATCAGTTATCTTTTTATGTATACCAATGTAAGTCTTTTCTTCTATTTTTTTCTCTCCCTTCAGTAGGCATTTGAAAATCGGTTTTATAGCTAATACTTTTTCCTCAATGTTTTGGTAATTTTAAAGTCAGGATCCAAGAGAGCAACTCAAATTTTGACCAATATCTCAAAAAAAAAAAATGTATGCATACTTTTACAGTGCATGGCTGAAATCTACTTTCTTTTCAGATTTACACATTAGTATTACTAATGTCATCCAGGCTTAGCTTTGAACAAAGTTAATCTTGATATGCTTCTGGAAATATAAAAATAAAGCTGAAGGTTCAAAGGCAATATCGAAGTGTTTAATTCAGATCCTCCCACATAGCTTACAATTTCACGACTTAAGCGATAAGTTGGTAGCTGATGGTACTGTTCACATGAACTGTCCTGGAAAACCATGGATATCAACAGGCCTTGTGAAGCGAAAAAGGAAATTTTACACAAGTTCAAGAAACCTGTTGATTGCTGCTTGTGATTACACTGTCGTATTGTCAGCAATGTCTGGATCAGATTTTCAAATTGATGTCCTAATGGACATCAATTTGAAAACATAATGACAATCTTAAGAGCATTCATTTATAATAATAATACTGCCTTCATATGCATCTTTTAAATTAAATATAGTTAGTTCTAGCTGCTTGAATTATTTGTTGAGATAGCTTCAAAAAGTTGATAAATTTTGTTTGTTTGTGTGTGTGTGTGTATATATATATATATAATCTCCAGGTAAGATGAGGACAAATGAAGAATATATGAAGACTTAACAGTAACTTACCATTGTCCAAGGAGATACATTGTAGTGTTGAAACACAATTGCTATTGTGTAGTGTTTTCTTAACGTGTTTTCGTTTTAATCTATAATAAATAAAAATTTTATATAATTATAAAAATAGATAATTTTTTACTTATGTTGAAATACTGGTTCCCATAAGATCACCAAAGTTAAGCACCATCAAGCCTGGTCAGTATCTATATGGATGACTGCTTGAGAATACCAGGTGTTGTCGGCTTAGGACTGCAGGTGGTGTAATGGATGATGGCTCAGTATTGTTAATCGGAGAGTGGAGTTCCAATTCCAGTTGGGTTCATTATATGCACTTGAGCTATGAACTCACCTCTTCTTCCCCAGCTATGCGTTAATGATTTAGTGATAATAATTAATTAAAAAGAAAAAATTTCAATCTAAACATATTTTCTGGTTTTAAATAACCTGCAAAGGGTTGATAAGCTGTAGAAAACGAATAAATAAATCAGTCAATTTAAATAACTACGTAAATCACTGACATCAGAGTGGTTTAAGCAACATGAGTCAAACTATCTTACGCTTACAAATTGAGGAGGGGAGGGGAGAAAATTCTCATTGAAAAGGAAAAAGCCAAGCTGCTAGTCTGACTAGGCAGTTGTCTCAAATGTCCCCCATTCATACCGTACAAATAAATTCACGAATAAACAAACATATTGGTAACGGTTTGACTTTTCATTTCTTACTGTGGTGTGAATTATCACCTTTTGTTTCCTTTTCACAGTTTTTGTGCACATCAATGCGAATGAGAATAGAGGTGCAACATAAGGTTATTTCTCCGGTCGGTGAACTGCTCCAAGTTAGACGAACTGAAGGTAGTAATCAACGAGAAATATCTGGAATTAGTCAAGAGAAAGGATGTAATTGATATTCTATTGAGATAACGCTCGACTGTATGTTACCTTAGTGACTGGGCAAAAATTATACTTGTATGATTAGGAAGTTTTCATTTCTCCACCACATTTGATCAAATATAGCCTCTTTGAATTATCATTTATTCCTATTTTTACAAAATTCCTTTAATTAAAATAAATAATTCCTGCATGATCATGAAAGGCCACAGAACATTTCTTTGTTGTACTCGGAGGTTAGAATTACAGAGTTGCCTAAAAACCAGCAGAAGATAGTGGAACAAAATGATAAATCAGTAAGTAATTAACCAGCCGCCTCACTAAGAGTGCCATACACATATATATCAGCAAAGGACAAAAATTTTTACCCAGTTCCCACAACTACTGTTAGGCTGGCAACACTCGTAGGATTGGAATCCCTGGGACTGGGCCCCTAAACACTAGGAGAAACATTTACCTCACTCCCATGCCAGGTTGGTAAATGATAGTTTCATAAACTTAATACTGAAAATTTGAAAGAATATCTTTTTATGCATTAACATATTTTTAGAACCATTCTCTATCATATCCTACTGTTCATATCTCTAACACTTTCGCCCAAGTCCCTCAACCTCCGACATCTTACTCTCTGGGTTGAGGTGTCTACTCGGTCTTAACCGAACTTAAGGGAGTGACCGTAGGTCCCCTGAGCATCCATAGATCATTTGACCAGTCCACTGGTTTAATCCTGCTTCCTGTCCATGTGTTTGGTTTGATCCAGAAAGCAGAAGTGATGTTCATCCATTCACAGTCAACTGAAAATGTAGACATGGCTGGAGAGACTGTGCTAAGAAATTTAGAATGCACCAAAAAATATATATCTATATATATATATATATATATCTCTGCAGAAAGCCGGACAAACAACTATTCAATGGTTGAATTGTTAATGTCTTTTATATAGCAGAAAAGAAACAGGTTACAGAAAAGAAAATAATTGACGTAAAAACTCATACACTGGATTCTAAACAGAGAGAGGGTGGGTTGTGATTAGCTTGTTGCGAAATCATCTCAAAACGATATACGACTCTTGTGATGGAGAGATAAAGATTTCTGTGCGCAGCTTAAAGTTTATAGTTGCATTCCTCCTCGGCGGTAGTAACAGTAGTAGTAATCTTCGTGGTAGCAGAAGTATCAGCACTTATATTAACAGTACATGTTAGCAGGGGTTTTGTTCCAAATCCTGACGTCACTTTCATACTTCTTCAAGCCTTCAATTCAACTCTGCTCACTTTCAATCTCTGACATCTCTTCACCCAGCTCGACTGTACTCAACGACAGATGAGCCAAATGCAACTCTTTGATTACTGTAGCTTGATTTCTGTTTCCAGTGGTAGTAATAATAGTAGCAGTCTTAGATTGTTGGAGGAGTAATTTGCTTCTTCGTACTTATATCAACAAAATATGTTAGCGGGCGTTTGGTTCCAATATCTGACATCACTTCCAGTCTCCGACCTCTCACTACCCAGCTCAACTGCACTCAACGGCAGACGAGCCAACCACTCTGCCAACAGATTTCTGTGTGCGTTTATATAGATAAACCTGGCTGATCATAAATCGACCCTTGGCCCTCACACGATTATCACAAATGCTATCTTCAACCCCAAATCATGTGAATTTCAAAGTTCCTCATAGCCTTAGTAAGCTCTATTTCAAATTTTAACCAATAAAAATTATCTTGATCATCTTCTATTGTCTTCCTAATGACCCAATTCCAAATGGGCTAGATCAGATTCCCATCAGTAAACAAAATTGTTCTGATCTAATTTCGCTGTTCAAATCTACTCCAATTTAAAAATAAATAAATGATATGTGTGTGTCTTTGTGTGTGGTTCCCAAACTCTGTTACATATCTATCTTTCAGGAGCACTGACATGGTGTAATAGCAAGCTTCTTTTGTTAGATTAGTTATGACTCACAAGTTCATTCCTCACTTGGTGCTCCATACTTTCGGCCTTGTGTCACATCTAAGCAAAGGTTAGAAAATTAGGGCACTTCAATATGTAATGCTTAGCAAGATTGTCTAGATCAATTATGACTGATGAGTTTGATCCTCGTTGAATGTCTCATACCTTTGACCTTGTGCTACATCGAAGCTATGCTTAGGAAATTATTTGGACACTTCGATGTGGTGTAATGGTTAGTAAACTTGCTTTACTAGATTATTTACAACTGAATAGTGAGTTCAATTCTCACTGGGTGTCCTATACTTTTGGCCTTGTGCCACATCTAAGATAAGGTTAGTAAATCACTATCTTTCTGGACAATTAATTTTATTATTTTTATCACAATGGACAGTTAACTCTTTTTAAAGTCCAGCCCATCACTGTAGTGAGTTCGAGTTTCATTGAGTGCTCAATACTTATACCCTTGTGCCAAATTGAACTGAGTTTAGAAACATTTATCTTTCAATTCACACACTACTGTTCTTAAAGTAGACAGCAGAAGCTATAATTACAGAATGAAAAGAAATTAGATATTTTTTTTTACTATATATAACACCTTATCACATGGCTGGAATGAAATATTTGAAAGAAAAGGAATGATAAACGTACTTTGTTCTCAGAGTTTTATACTGCTAAGTCACATAAAATTATATACACAGATTTACATGTCCTACACAAACTATAACATATGTCTATACCACAAACAGTGTGAAAAAGAGACAAAAAGATAGGGTTTTGTAATAATTCCTAATTGGAGTTGATGGAGATTCTAGTGTGTTTCTGGAGAAGACATATTTAGGATTCCAGATTCGAATAGGTTGCATTTATCTTCTCTGTCACAAGCGAGGACATTCTGCAAACAGGAAATGGCGGGCAATGGGTTTTTCTCACATTGAGAACTGGAGATAGTTTCTATATCTGGTATATTACCAAAGGAAAACAGCACCATGGGCCTGTGTACTGGCCCAAATGAAAGCAACTGTTCGATTTGACTCCTGGAAGCTGACTGACTACTTTTGTCACTCTATGAAGTGACCGTTACATGACCCATGTGACATTATCTCAACCAATGGGAGATGATCGCCTTTTGTATCCCTAAAAGGAGGATCACAAAGCAGTAAAAAAAATGTTTATATTGCCTTAAATAAAATTGAAGGGAAACGTACATCAGAGGTAAGAGGCAACATACCACAAGATGTGTCTTGTGGTCAGTTAAGTGCCATATGCAACACACACTTGGGTGATCATGTCTCGAGTGGATTGAGAAGAAAATTAAAAACCAAATGTGTTAAAAATTATGTTTTAAAATAATAAAATCAAATCAAACAGTTCCAAGGAGAACTGAACCCAAAATTAACTAAATTTCAGTAAGAGTGAGCAAAACCAAAACCACCAATCTTTCCCCACTTCCCACCAATAAGAAGGAGACAATATATCATCGGAGATGTTGATCCTGGGAAAATAGTAAACACGTTTCCAATACCTTATTGGTAAAGAAAACAGGTGGTCCCAAAATAACAGCTAAAATGTTCTGGACAAAAACCCTGGAAAACATCTGGTTTGTGTAGAGGGGTTGTATCAGCCACCCAGAAAAAATATCCCTACAAAAATAAAGATTAGTGCCTAAGATTGGGGACGGATTCATTTATTTTAATTTGTGACATTTGTCAAAAATATTTTTATAGCTGTCCAAGAAACACATAAATAGAGAAAGATAATTTTTTTATTATTAAAGATATTGGGAATATATTTCTTTCCCACCCATGAGAACTGTGGATGAACAAAACAACTCTTGAGATTGGTTCCGATTATCTTAGAATATGGTAAAGTCCCTGGCTTGGAAAATCACCTAAAACAGACAAACTGATAAAGAAAGATTAATTACTGGAAACTCCCTTTTCACCTTGATCACAAAGACAGTTGTCATCAGCCTTTGGAAATGGGCTGAGGTTGGATGCTGAGAAGGGTGAGAGATTACCACCACCTATCTGGAACAATGGTATAAGATGTGAAGGGAGTTAGAGCTAAAGGGGGTGCGGCTTGATTCCTCTGACCACTCTAACCCCCTAAATTTGGGAAATTAGTTGAGTAAACATATTGTGAAAATATATTTTAGAAAAAGGTTGATGCTAAGGGTGGGAGATAACTGAACCCCAGATCTTGGTCAACCCCACACCTCCTAGACGCAGGTTTCCATATAAGATGGAGGTCTGGACAACTTAGAGTCCCCACAGTACTGCTACTGGAATCCATATTGTTCACTGAGACTGTCTGACCAAGACCTTGTACCAGCCCTGAAGACTAGAACTTAGAAATTTAAAATATTACTAACACAGGCTATAAACTCCAAAAGGGGTCTCCTATTGTCATTTGATTATAACAGTAAGTGGGAAGGGTTAAAACCAGTGTATAAAACAAATCATATAAACCAAATCGTTGTTACATTTTTAACCAGAGTTAATTCTTTATTCCAAAGGATTCTTTTTTGTGTAGCTCCAAGCTGTCGACCTGTTCTTCACTCCAGTTTACTTCATCAGCAATCTAGTAAACATGAAACCTACGAATTGTTTAATGGTCACCAAGGAGGGGAGGGGGCAGGTAAGGGTACAATTTTTTTACTTTAAAAAATTCCAGCATTCAAAAATTTCTTAAACACACACCGCAAGAAATTTTTGTTTGTATAAGCAAAAAGTAGGTGGCAGGTGAGATCAGGTAGGGGAGGGTGTACTAATATATATTAGGATATATTAAAATTTCACAAAGTTGTCCACACCTGTATCCTATTACTGCATTCTTATATTTCCAGCCAATTTCAATTATTGTAAATAAGTTAGTTTTTCCAACAATTTATGCAACTCTATTTGGATTTGGCAACTTTTTCTTTATATATCACTTAATTTACTCAAGACAGTTTAAATATCTAGGAAGTGTTATAACAGAGGCTGGAAAATTCAACACTGAAATCTGAAAGTGCATCGGATTAGAGAAAGATGCTTTTCAAAAGCTAAATAAAGTATTAAGAAACAGGAAAATTTCATTAGAAACAAAAAAATAAAAAATGATCTCTGAATTGCTATGTAATATCAATCTTTTTGTATAGAAGTGAATGCTGGACAATCTCACCACAGATGAAGAAACAAAGGACAACAGAAATGTGGTTCTATAGAAGGATATTGAGAATTGCATGGATGGAACAAGTAAGTCTTAAAGAAAATGATAACAAAAAGAATCAGAGCTGAAATTTATTGGACACATAGTGAGGTAGCAGGGCTTGGAAAACAATTCTCACGGGGCATATCAAAAGTAAGAGAGATAGAAGGCAATCTACCTGACAAGTTTTTGTGAATGGATAGCAGAACAGGGTGTGGGAGGCTTGGAAAAGGGAGAAATACTGCTAAGGACTATGAGGGATAGGAAGTTGTGGAGAGCAATGATTGCCCATGTACTGGAGAGACATGGCACATAGAAGAAAAATTCACAGATTGCCTCAACAAGTGGAGGGTTAGTTACAAGGGTTTAGAAAGAAAAAAAATTAATCATTTTCAAAATCAACCAGCATTTTTTTTTTTTCTTAAAAAAAGTTGAAGGGAAAGAAAAAAAATGAAAATCAAATTCCTTTCTCATTTTGTCATACAGAATCATTTCCAAGGTCACAGAACAAGGAAAATATCCACAAATGTCGTCATTTTTAAAGTACAAATAAAAAGAAAAAAGGGTGACAGAAAGATAAAAAAATAAAAAAGAAAAGAGAATTACAAAAAAATAAGAGAATAAAAGAAAAGGAGAATGAAAAAAAATGAAAAATAAAAAAAGATAAAAAAAAAGAAACAGTTCTTAGATTTTTTTTGTGGGTAGGTAGGTGGGGCACATTATAGACAAGAATAAAGCAGGAATGTAAATTCAACCGAGTTGTGTAATATCAAATGATAGAAAGCATGACACAGAAATTCAAAGGTAGAGACCTGGTAAAAATGCTTTTCAGAAATTGAGCAAAGTATTAAATAAAAATGTTTTTTTAAGCTAAAAAAAAAAAAAAAAAAAAAAAAGGCCCTGGATTGCTATGGCAATGACAATTGGATAATTTCATCACATATGAAAACAAAGACTTGACACAGCAGATCTTGCTCTACTGATGAATATTTAGAATACTATGGACAAATCATTTGACAAATGAGGAAGTCTGAAGGAGAATACAAGCTATAAGGAAACCCAATAATGATCAAAACGATGATATACAGGGTGCAACAGAAATATTTCCCACATAGTGGCAAAGGTACTTTCATCTAGCTAATGTCTTACTATTGTGTGGAAGGTATTTCTGCCACACTCTGGATAATAATAAAAGTAATTGCTTCTTCCTCTGAGAGAAAATTTTATATTACCAGTTCCCCAACCCAATATTGTATGTAAACAACAATAGCTCATTTAATCAAGGTCCAACTAGTTAGGGGATTAAAAAACAAGTAGATGCTGAGAGATCAAAGATCAATACACAGATTAAGCCAGTGTCTTTCACAAATGCACTTGATTGAGGTCAAAGGGGCAAATCTTTCTTTATGAAAAAGCTTGTAGATGTGCAAGTGGTGTAATGGATAGTGGCCCAGAATGAGAAATTGATGATTCAAGTTCGAATTAATTAATGAAATTAAGTATTTAAGGAGACAATATGAGGATATCATTTATTAAATATAATGGATGTATTAAAAAAGAAAAAAAAAAAAAAAATCAATCCCTTTAGCAAAAGTGGATGTGTAGCAGTTAGTGGCTTGGAATAAGAAATCAGACAACCAACTTTGAATTCCAGTAGCAAATACCCTTGAGAAAAGGAATGAATCCATCTCTTCCTTCAGCTATGGGTTAAATAGTAGGACTTGCACCTGGAAAAATTATCTCCAGTCATTGTTGATGCAATATTCCCTGCAAAAAATTACTCTTACGTGTGTTTTGGCTTTAAATAACACACAAGTGGTTGGTAAACTAAAAATAAAAATTAATCATGAAAAGTTTTAAATTGTCTCGTTCTTTAGTGGGCGGAACAGAAAATCAATAAAAATATTAGTGATTGATTTTAATATTATTTAATGTAAATAAAAACTAGAGAATTGGTGTTGTCTAAGTGGCAAATTAGTGAATTTCTTTATTACATATTTACCTGGAAAATTAAGATCTTAAACAAGTTTCTCCACTATTAGTTATGCTTCTGAAAGTTAATCTCAGGTTACACAATTTTTTTTCTTTTCGTTTTTGATAAATTTGACGCCAATAAATTGTAATTGGTCTTTAAACAATTTTGAATTTACTTTTCATTGATAATTTTAGATTTGTTTAGACAATAAACACTGTTCCTGTTGCAAGAATTATAAATTTGTTTTGACAATTACATTTTTTTTATAAGCAACTTTGCTCAAATTTGACAAAAATCAGCACTAGCACTGACATCAGCATAGCCTAAGGAACTACAGTGTAACCCGGATATAAGAGAAACCCGGATATAAGATACTTCTTCTCCGGTCCCGACAACTCTCTTATATCCAAGTTACACTGTATATCAAATAAAGAAAATAAATCAAACAAAAAAAGTTACTAAATATGTTATTTTACACTGTCTCCAAAAATTCAATTTAGTTTTGCTACATTGAAATGTACACCAAGCATAAAAAATTTAAGCAACTATTTAAATAATTTCAGTACTAATTCTTGCAGAAAAAGTAAGTAACCTGGATAATGATAAATATCCAAAGTTACTTAATAAATAAATAAAAAAAAAAAAAAAAAGAAAAAAAAAAGACAATGACAACAGGGAATTATGTGTTTGAAAGTAAACCATTTGAAATTTATTAAATGACTTCATTTTAGATCTTTTCTTTTTCATGGTGTGAGGGTCTGCCTTTGGATGACATCAGAATTTTGTTATTACAGTGAAACAAATAAGAGAAATAAAAAATGGCAAACTTGGACCTGTCTCCCCCCAAAAAAACAAAATAGTGTCAGAAGGACGTTTTTTTGCCATTGACACTGCTATTATTTTAATTACCTTCACTCTGCAGCAATGTTTGGTTTAAAAAGTGATGATTAGAATTGTAAAAAACAAACAATAAAAGTAAATTTATAGATTTTTTCTTGAGGATTGACAACAAAAATAATAAACACTATTTATTTAATAGATTGTTTATTTGTGATCATCTAATTATTGGCAAAACATTGGCTATTTGCCAATTGATTTGAACTTTATAAAATAGTAAATAAGGATTTCCTTGTAATTGGTTCACATATTTTAATAATTTAGAAACTGTTTATAAATTTATGAATAAAAATTGTTTTCATATTTATTTCTTTATAAATTGGTAAATGATAAATATTACATTGTATCAGTTTTAATTGTATTAGTTTTTAGAATGTAAATATAAAATTATTCTTGTAAATCTAATAAAGTGTTTAATATTTTTGTTGTAAATTCTCAACACCAAAAAAAAAAAAATTATAAATTAACTTTCATCATATGTTTAGGTTTTATTACAATTCTAATCATTGCTTTTTAAAACAAACATTGCCAGGGAGTGAAGATAGTTAAAATAAGTGTCAATAAAAAAAAAAAACATTTATACATGCTTTTTTGTTTTTTTTTGGCAGGCATGAAAGTCCAAGTTTGTTACAAAAAACACCCCCCCCCAAAAAAACAACAAACTAAGTCATAATGATGATTCCTTGAGTGTAACTGAAAAACACTCCATTTAAAGTAAAATAAACATATTTTTGCTGTTTGGTATTCTTCTCCTATTCTAGAAGTATATATTCTGTATTATCAGGCAAATGATGCTTGGAAACGAGATGAGTATTGTCAGGCAAGTTTAGAATGATATTTCTGATGATTTTCAGAGTTATGGTATCAAACAATCAGCAAACTTTATAGGATACTGTTGTCCTGACTTTCCATTAGTGATGATGCCAATAATTTTCAGAATTCCACCTCGATGCAGAAAATCACATTTTACATACAGGCCGAAATATTTAATCACTGAATAATGATTGGCTGCTCAGAGAATTCAAATTTCAACCGAGACTGCGTGTAGTTAACCTGGAAAAACCATGAAACCATTTCTCTCTAAGCTATATCTCATTGATAGATGTCTTGAAGGAAAAAAAAAAAAAAGCAAGAGGAAGTGTTGTCATTTGTATTTCATGGTGGTTGATGGAGAAAGAATGAGTATTTGGGAAAAATACATTGTCAACTAGGAAATAAAAAGAAAAGCAGCTACAACCCTTCTTATGTCCTAACAAAATTAAAAAAAAATATCCTTGCATGATGGAATTATATACAAAATGAGAGAAGGCACTAGCACTGCAATAAATTTCAACACTTAAATTTTTGGACAATTTTTAAAAATTTATACAATTTAAATCTGACACAAGGCTATAGTAATAGAGCACCTAGCATAGATTAATTTTAATACACGAGTGAATTGGTCTGTCAGACTAGCTTATTAGCCTCTACTCTGAGGTGGGTATTTTATATTCACTTTCAAGTATAAAATGTTTTATGCAAAAATATATTTGTTAGTCTTTGAAGGAAACATTTTCAAAGAATGTTACCACTATTATATCTCTACAGCAAAAATGTTTTAAAAATAAAATTCTTTTAGAAATCCTACTTTGTTTAAAAGATAAAAATTTTTTTTTCTTATATTTCACTATCTACATCATGCTCAAAGCGTAACTAGAGGCAACTATTGTTGTTTTGCACATGGAATCAGACAGTACAGAGAGTACTGATAGTAATAGAAGATGTAGAATGCTACATTATTATTGGAGTAAATGAAAGATTACACTTATTTGAAAAAAAACTTTACTACAATATGGAAACATCTTAAAGCTGAATTTAAGTGTGCTGGGGAGAATTATAAAAAAGCAAGAATGGTGAACAATAAAATACAAACAAAGGTGAGAGAGGAATAGAGGTGGGAGAAAGACAATCTCAGCATGGGAGTCATTTGGTTGTTCACTCCCACCTCCCTCTTAATCACACACGTTTGTTGGGGGTGAGGGGAAGGGAAAGCATTCATTTAAATTTTGTTTTTTTAATTTTCATCCAGTTTGCCTTGGAACTTATTTCAGTACTTGGATCTGTAAATCAGGAAATTGTGTTTTTATTGTAGAAGTAGGAAAAAAAAAAAAAAAAAAAAATTCCTGGGTGATGGTCAATGATTTTGGAATGCAACACAAACATGTGCATCAAAAAAGAAAAACGTCAATGTTGTACTAAAACAACAATGATAAGGATACTGGTCAGAATAACTAATAAAATAAAAATAAAATAAAAATAAAATAAAAAGTAGCATAAAAAATTGATAAATGAAAAATATTTTTCCAGATTAAATGTGATTTATTGTTTGGAAAAATTAAAAGCCCAACCCATGAAAATGTCCAGGGATTTTTCTAATCCTTTTGTTTTCACCACTTTTTTTTTGTTTTTGTTTTTTTCTTTTTTGTTTATTAAAATAGGAAAATTTCCAATAAAAAAAAAATCCTTGTTAAAAATGGGGCATGCAAAATAGATTACAAAAAGCACATTATTTTTGGTGGGTAAGATTTTGTGACTTAAATAGCAAAAGTCATTATTTTGTTGTAGTTGATTAAAAGAACAAAGAAATCAAATTTCTTTATGGCAATAATTTTGTCCTTTGCTTAAAATATTAAACTCTCAATAAAATAAACTATATGCAAAAACCACATGCGCACACACACACACACACACACACACACACACACACCTTATGTAGATAAGTAATCATTTCTGTTGCTTGCGACTACATATTCCCAACAATAAACAGATACATACATCTAAACTTTCAGCCCAAAAGTTTCTAAATGAAAGATTTGGAACTTAAGATAGTCGAGGACAATTTCTTTACATTTTTTTTTTATGAGAAAGAGCATCTCTATAAAAACCCAGGCTTTCACAATGCACAGCTGGAAAGACATCTTTTTATATATATATATATTTCTAGATGTATTTTTTTAATCCAACATTACTTCTTATTGCTATAAACGTTATTTTTAGTGGGTACATATATTTCAGTTGCTATTCCGGTTTTTGATTTTCTTACACAGTGAAATTAATAACTACCAGCCTAGACAGAGAAGTCCTAAATAAAATTCCCCCCACCCCGAAAGGAACAGGGATAGCAACTCAAATGTGTACCCATTAAAAATTTATATATATATATATATGTTAGTGCATGTTCCTATGTGTACATTGATTTATCTATTTGCGTATTTGTCAACATGACTTTTTGATTTGAAGAAATTAGAAAAAATAGAACTGCTGGAGTCGACCAGCAATTTTTTTCCACTCATATTTGATGTGAATGTATTGGACACATCCACGGATAAAAAGCAAGAAGCCGCAGATCATGAGGCTCCACCAAAGCCAAGATTCTTCCTCAGCAAAGCCACTTGCCCAGTTGCTGTGTTTGACAATGGCCACCCATTTGACCACCGAGAGTCCAAGACCGGACAGGGCCCCACAACGGCCAGATATCGTGCTTGTGATGCAGAGAGACAGCAGAAATCCAATCCAATTGAACAAGAATGAAATGATGAAAGTGCATAAGAATGTCCAATCCGTGCCTGAAATAAAAAAACAAAACAGAAACAATCTTAAAAAATTTAAAGTTTTCAATAAAAGTTATATTTATTAAATTAAACCATGGCATGCTGAAAATAAATACTAAAATGTATCTGTCAAAATGTACCATATTTAACACTACTTTGATGGTCTGTCTATATTTCTGAGATGAGGTATTATGTACAGTATTTACATTAGTCGGACTATTGTCCTCATCTTTGTCGCCATTTTTGTCACAATGTTTCGGCCGTTGTACACTCCGGCCTTCTTCAAGGACACATGGTACAGTGGATAAAGGCGTTGGTTAGATCCAGTGACAGTCCCAAAGAGTGCGAGTTCAATACCTGGTTCAGGCAGTGGAGAACTTTCAGAGGGAAAATTAGCAGGAGATAACTGATAACTGACATCCATCAAACATGGCTCGTGGAACTAGAACAGTCTACCCCAGTGATCGAAATAAAGGGTTCGGTTCGAAATTCCAACCACCTGAAGAAGGCCGGAGCGTACAACGGCTGAAACGTTGTGACAAAAATGGCGACAAAGATGAGGACAATAGTCCGACTAATGTAAATACTGTACTTTGATGGTATTAATTATAGTACAATGATAGGTCATTTGTTTTGTAAATTGTTACAATAACAGTTTATTCTTATTCATGCCTTCTACTATTTAGGATGGAAACAGAAAGTGATGAGAAAATAAGTTTAAAACTTCAACCAGTTAGCTTTAGGTGTGTGTGTATATATATTTCATTAAAGACAACTGAAAAGGTATTGTGATTAAGCTTTTTATCTAATTTTTCTTGTGTATGTACAAGTGTTTTTTTTCTGGATGCAAAGTGTGTAAAAAAATGTCCAAAAGTTCTGCATGTCAGAGCCCTTTCAGCTATACTTTTAGCCATTATCAAAGGATTTTATTTTTACTTTTAACTGAATTTATGGGTTGTTTTATGTATGTATCTAGAGTTATAGGAATGTTTTATTTTCCAAACAGGGTCAGCACATTGTGGCTGTGTTCATAGTTAATGTTACTGAGTGTTGGCTTTTTCTTTTTTATTATTAGGGCTTCCATTATTTTTAATCTTTTCTTTTTTTTTTATACATGTGGATGACATTATTATGCCCCTTCTGATCAAACCAAACTAATAATTACATCGGTCACACTACTACATGCATACCTATCCAGACGACTTACATTACATCTACCTGGCCATAGCTCCATAAGATCTCATTTCGACACACACAAAAACCTACCAGACTCCATCCGAAACAATCTAGTAGAAAATACAAGCATAGTAACCCCATCCACATGTTAAAAAAATTAAAAATAATAATATACTAGAAATACCTGGGGAAATTCCAGTTTTCCTTATTTAATCTTCTGATGAATCTTAATTCTTAATTGTAATGACTGAATAAGCTCCTTGCAAGTTCCATGATTCTAAAATAACCATTGAAATTCTGGCAAAGATTAACATTTGTACCAGCAAAAAAAGAAAAAAAAAGATATCTTATTCTCAATATACAGTATTTACTAATGGTGATAAAATTCAGTTTCAGTAACAAGCTTATATAAATGGTAGGCAGAACATTGAAGGACAAGAAGTTGTGTATAGCCATCGCCCACATCCTGAAAGGACATGGCGCTAAGATGATGGGTAATTAGTATAATTAGCATTTAAATTACCCAGAGACAAGCAAGCTTTGGTAATAATGTAGAAAAGATCCACTTATAAAGTACATTTGATAATATGAATTAGAAAGAACAGCAAACATAAACCAGTGCAGTACAATTGTTTATTTTCAATCAACCTCACTCATTGCTTTTTTCATAATTAATAAAAAAAGGTAACATCCAGTGTACCTTTTCCTATAAAGAAGGATTTTCTTTGTATTTTTGGGGACATTAAATAACATTTTGAGAGGCATAGTGGAATAATGGATAGTGGCTCGGTTTGAGGAATCGGTTGATATAATTTCATTCACTTATGTGCTAATACCCTTGAGAAATGTATAAATCCATCTCTTCCTCCCAACTATGGGTAAAATAGCAGGACATATTAGGCTCTATAGCCTTGTTTGGCAACCAGCCTAAGATAAAGAAAACTGAATTCAAACCTGTCTGGAGAAGGTTCGACTATCAGGCTGTCTTGCCCAAGAAACATTACTGCCACTGCAGTAAATGTGGTGTCCCTATGACCATAAGTAGTTACAGGATTTGTAATTGTGAAATAATATCAGAAGTTTTGCAGAAGAATTTTATGACTAGGGCAAAAGTCTCCACAGAAATCTCTAATTACAATTTAGGTTACAGACTGACAATTAAAATTGTTTAAAACGATTTTAATTCCTATTAATTATACAGAGAAACTCAAAGCCTGTTTGCAGTAGAGATTGTGAATGCTGAATATCCACCCCTCTCTTAATATAAATGTCCGACATGTGAGTCAGCTTAATTGAAGTTGCCAGACAAAGATAAAAATGGTGAATTGTTCAAGTACAGCATAAAAATTACAAGCTGCGTTTTTTTAATTTTATTTTTTTTAACGAGATTCTAATTATTATACTTGGTCCTTCCATTTAAAAGGGCATGTCGAGCAATCATTGTCTGCCTTGCATGACTAAAGACTATTTATCCAAATCCGTAGGGAGAATTGGATTCATACCCATCTCAGGGGTATTAGCATGAAGAAGTGGACGTAAGCAGCTTCAGTTGAACTCAGTTTAGTCTGATAGTTGTTATACCATGCCCAGAGAGATTCTATGGCAACTCAAAATTTGTTTATTTTAGGAAAAATGTACATAAGTACATTAATAGGTATAAAAGGAAGGACACTGTCAGTCTAGTGAGAATCCAGATTGACATGCAAGTTTGATTGTTCTGTAGCCTAAATCAATGAAAAATGAGAGAATATGGTGCATTATGAGTACTGATGAGGACCCTTGCTTGTATAAATAGCAGTTTTGCTCTTGAAATCCTGAAACTGCAACATTCTGGGCAAATGAAAATCCCCATAAAGATGAAATAGATGGTTAAATCTCTGAGAGGGCTTTGTATCTTAATTGTTTTTTATTAAATGGCATCCACACCAAGAAATTATATTGCCTGTTTTGATCTCCACACACACAAAAAAGAAGTAAGCTAAAATTGAAAAAAAAAAAAAAGAAAAAAAAGAAAAAAAAAAAAAGCTAAAATTGAAGAAAACAAAATATTTAAGGTAAAATTGAAGAACAAATAAGTAAGGTAAAAAAGAAAAAATATGTAAGGTAAAAAAAAAAAAAAAAGAAAAAATATGTAAGGTAAAAAAAAATTTCTTGTGCATGTAAATTATTCATTATGGTAATTATACAGGTTAAAAATGGAGATAATGACCAAGTTTTTATTTTTCATCAAACCTAAAAATACAGAATCCATAAAATGACTCAGATATATGAGAAGAAAAAAAAAACAACGGCAGCAACAACATACCATTTATTTAAATGCGGCCAACAACACAACCACTTCCAAATGGTTGAAAATGTCTGAGTGTGTGAAGCCTGAGTATCTGGACAAAGACCATCTTTCTTCAAACAATGTGGACATAATAACAAAGAACGATACCAGATAAGAGAAACCACATCATTTTAACAGCTACTGATCTTGAGAAACCTATTTTCCCTAAAAAATTGTTTTGAGAGAGAAAAAAATTTCAACTGAAAGTAGAACTGGCAGCTCGGTCAATGAATGACAAATATTTCCTTATAAGGAAACATCAAATATTACCTACCATTACCAACAAAACAAGTAATGAATGTAAAATGTTTATATATATATATATATATATATATATATATATATATATATAAAAACATATATTGTTAAATATAACAGACAATTTTTAAAATCTTTTATGTTTGATCATGAGCCATTCTAAGCTTTGTATAGTGGCTTTAGTTTCAGGAGAAAGTAAAAACAATAACTGTCCAGCATTTGGATATTTTTTTATTATGCTGTTCCTCGATCTAAGTTTTCAGCACACAAGCCATCATCAGAGTGGTTACATGAACATTACAACAGAGATGTTCACCATCAAAGATGACATCCTGTTATATTTACACAAAAGTTTGCTATATGATGATAACAGTTGCAGAATAGCAGACACAGGTCGTAAATTCATAATGCGGTTCTATGATGTTGTATATGACCACATGAGAGAAAGAAATGTTATCAATGAAACCATGTGTTTAAATGCATCGTAATATGCTGTGACTGGTTTGGAATGTAATTTTGTTGAGTGTGGATTGATTTGTTTTAATGTAGATGGCCTCCAATAACTTAAGGTTCTTTTTACTGTGTGTATGTTTGAGTATTGTTATCAATATCTGTCTAATATTATGTACATGGCTATGTTTTTCTAAGAAATGTCATTTACTGGAACTAAGATCAGAAAGAAGACAGGTAAGTCTACAAGAGAGTGTGGTTGTAGCAAAACCAATATATGTAGTGGGTTTATAATTAGTATCAGAGATACAATCTCTGAATGAGCATGTAAATTGATACACTATATTGTTTTTTTGTAGAGGATTTAGTTGTGTGGTTGTAGGGTTATTAGAGACTATGAGGTCAATTGTTTTAATTTTTTATAATATATGATGAGCTTAACTTGTTTATTATTATTAATGGGTTTAACATTTCTACCTATTATGTTTTTGAGTGTTATTTCATCGTGTTTGTAATTATTATTCATTTGGTTACAATAGTATAAATTAATAGTATCATGTTTATTTTGACATACACTATTATGGTTACTATGATTATTAATATTATCAATTTTGTTAACGGTATAATTGAGACACATTTTAATTTGTTGATCAATGATGTAATTAGGGAATCCATTATTAATAAGTGTTTGATGTTATGTAATTCTTTATAGAATATGGTTTTGGATGAAGATATCATTTGTGTGCATTGGATGAAGATATCATTTGTGTGCATTGGATGAAGATATCATTTGTGTGCATTGGATGAAGATATCATTTGTGTGCATTGGATGAAGATATCATTTGTGTGCATTGGATGAAGATATCATTTGTGTGCATTGGATGAAGATATCATTTGTGTGCATTGGATGAAGATATCATTTGTGTGCATTGGATGAAGATATCATTTGTGTGCATTGGATGAAGATATCATTTGTGTGCATTGGATGAAGATATCATTTGTGTGCATTGGATTAAGTTTTTTAGAACAGCTAATTTATATGATTGGGGCATTCACTATTATAATTAAGAAGATACAAGTTAATGCTAGTGGGTTTTCTATATAGAGAAGTAGTAAATTTATGTGTGCTGGAATTGTGTGTGTGTGTGTGTATATATTATAAATAAACAAACCCCTGTGCCCTTTCTGTAAGTTGAATAATAGTTTATTTAAATCTCTTGCCTTTCCTTTAAGCCAGACAGTTTCAACTGATAATAGATAAAGTTGTTTCCTCTGACCTTACATGAAGAATGACTTATTAAGAATGGTGTCAAAAATAGAATCTGCTGAGAATGGAATAAAACCAAAAAGTCACTGGCACAGTTCCTGCCCACCCGCATCACAAATTGAATTGAAGAAGTCCACAATGAGAATTATAACAGAAAAGCAAATACAAGTTGTGGAAACACGTCAGCCTCTGAATAATCAAGCAGTGAATTACATCTGCAACTTTATTTTGTTTATTAATTTATTTATAAAAATAAATAAATAAAAATCCTATTTAATAGATAAAATGCACTTAGACAATGTCATATCTTTCATCAAATGTTCATTTTTTTTTTTTTTTAATGTAATGTCCTTTTAGGGTGTAGGCAATTGTGGTTCTGTAGATTTATTTATTTATTTATCATTTGTGAATTGTCATCACTTCTTGGGAAAGATAGTGAAGTAGTTTCACACTGCCTTCTCCATGGTTTGAAATTCAGTTTTTCTTCTCTTAGACTGGCTGCCATCCAAAGCCAGAGTCAAGTTTACCCTGCTAATTAACCCATAGCATTAGACAGGAAAGATGGATTCATGCCTTTCCCAAGGACATTTGTGTGAAAGTGATCACAGCAATGATGGAAATTTGAACTCAACTGATTCTTCCCATTACACTATCTGCACATAGTTTGTGGAATAAAAATTTTTTTTTAAAGACAAGAGTGTATCACAGTAAGCATAGAAATTATCCTTTGTTCAAATATCTGGCATAGTGACAATCATTTCATAGAATTTGCAAAAATATTCTAGACAGCCATCCTAGTGTGTTCAGAAGAATGGTCTGTCAGTTGGTACAGTGAGGTACGTGTTCATGTAGCTATCAACATTATATTTTTGGCAAACTTGGACCTTCACACAAAATAAAATGGAATGTAAAAAGGATGGTTTTCCCCATGACACCACTGTTATTTTAACTAGTTTCACTTCCTAACAATATTTGTTTTAAAAAACTATGATTTAATAAAACCTAAACATATGATAAAAGTGAATTTATACATTTTCTTTGTTCTTGAGAATGAACCCAAAACACTATTAGATTGTTTATTGGAATGATTGGCAAAACATTGACTAACTGTCAATTGATTCAGACTTTATAAAATGGTAAATAATAAGGATTTACTTATAGTTGGTTCACATATTTTAAATAAAATTTTTGAATAAAAAATTGTTTTATTTCTGATGATAAATATAGAATTGCATTAGTTTGAATACAATTGTATTAGTTTTTAGAATGTTGTAAATATAAAACAATAACACTGTAAAAAAATACTCAAGATCTACCAACACTTTGTAAATAATCCTTGGCTGTTTCAGTGTTGATTAGTTGACTTTGTTTCATGACGTATCAACTTTTATGGGTTATTTAAGGCTGAAATCTAAATATTTTGTTTGTAATTTATGCTTTTAACTACAGGTATTTGATACATAATTTTATAATTTCAGAGTAAAGGTATGTTTTTTTAAAATATATATTTTGTAGATTATAACATTGTTGGTAAATTTACTATAAAAATGTATTTTTATATTTTTTTTTTAGTGTTGTATTAATAGTCATTTTGCTATAAAAATGTATTGTTGGTCATTTTATTATACAAAAAATGTAATGTTGATTGGGGGGGGGGCTCATTATTTGCCAATAACTAGGGCCCTAACAGGTTCTACCACCCCAGGTCAGGGTGCACTTGGGAACAACAACAATTAAGAGGTTGTTCCACGGCCCTCAAAACCTCCAATATCTCAATCAGAGGCTTTACTGCTGGATGTAGTGTATAGACATACCTAAGACTATTCTATGATGGCGTTGACACGCTTACATCTTATAGGTAAGTCTAATGAAGAAAAAATATATATTTATTTTACATACATTTTCTTCAACAATGCTCTTCCTTGTCAATGCATTTAATTCAATGGTGAAAGTTTAATGTAGTGAAAGTTTACAGATTAAAATTTAGCAAAGTGACTTCCCCTTCACACAAGAATGAGAGAAAATAAAACAGGAAGAAATTATGAGAAGCAATTCTTTGCACAAACCGACAAGAGTTCTTCAGGCAATTAATATAAACTACTCCTGAAGAGAGAAAGCTTATACTGAGCTCTATGGTTGGGTTCATTTTAACTGGCAGATGTGATGTGCTTTCTGTTGCTAATTAGAATTGGATTTGGCGGGTGGGAGAGCAAAGAATATTGGCAAGGATTGATTAACCTTCTCTTATACCATAGTGGTATGCAAGTCTAACACTTAAAGAGAAAACCTTCACAAGGCAACAAAAATTAAAGAACCTATATTTATTCCAAGACTGTCAATAACATTAAGGAAACTTAAAGGCATAATTGTTTGGAAAGTTCACTCACCATAATCAGAGGCTGATGGGCTGACATTACAAAGGTAGCTACCCATTACCCACCAGCCAAGCCAACCTAGAGTAGAATCTACATAAAAGATGTCCTTGGTTAGGACAACAGTAGCAGTTTCTGTAGACATGCAACACTGTCTTATGCTGCCCACTTCCTTCCCATTGAAGTAACATTTTTAATAGCATTTGATTGGTTTGGTCCAAAGAAAGAAAACTATTTTTAATTATACAGGGTGTGGCAGAAATACGTCACATATACCTCCCACATAATGGTAAGATATTAACTATATGAAGACACCATTTCTACAAATGTCTTACCATTATGTGGGAGGTATTTCTGGGAAGAGTGTGTGTGTGTGTGTGTGTGTGTGTGTGTGTGTGTGTGTGTGTGTGTGTGTGTGTGTGTATTTTTAAAACTTGTTTCACCCCAAGCAAAGCAATAATACCACTAATGCAGGGGGTTGCAGGGAGTCAAAAGAGCTTAGTGGGGAGGACTGAGAAAATGATAATAAAGGAACAGGGTTGAAAAAGATAGAAGATGGTGACTGACATTGCCGTAAGAAATCAGAAAGAAGTTCCACAGGTGAGAAGTTCTAAAATAGAAACTGTTAAAATAGAAGTGGCGGTTACATCTAGCTAGTCCAACAGTAAAATTGCAGTGAATGATAATTTTTATAAAATTCTTGCACAGTAAATTTCTTTTACTTTTTTTTTCTTTTTTAAATTCAGGTAAAATTACCCTCCCTACCATAAAATGAAAATTAAACTTTTGATATTTAATGGACAGTTTGACTTGCTTTTAAAAAATGCATTAAAATTTTAATTAGGTGATAAGAAATAAAAACTAAAAGACACAATGAGTAACTTTCTAAATAGAATAATCCATAACAAAGTGTGGGAATATTATTATTATTATTATTATACTAGTTTATAGGAGAGATCAAGCTACATGACTGATATTTATATAACATCACATTGTGTTTATATATATATATATATATATAAGAAATATAGTCTTAAGATGTGCTATATTTATGGGATAAAGTGCTCAATATCAGAGATAAAGCGTGTGTAAATATAAAAATGAACATAGAAGTCAACATTTAGAGGCGACAGACTGTTTCATGCTAGACGCAATCGTCAAGCCATGAGTGCTGTTATTTTTCTCGGCTATTTATATATACGGGTCAGTGGTGCATTGTGGGTAGTCTATTTTGGCGGTTATTTTACTGGAAGTCATTTATTTATTTATTTGGGTTAGATTATTTTGCTTGTTTTTATTTATTTTTATTTCTATTTTTTATTTTTATTTCTTATATATTTATTTTCATTAGTCAGTGTTTTTATTAACGTAGTAAAAATTTGTTTATATCGCTTATTTAATAGTTTTGTTTTGGGAAGATAATTAAAGCCATTTATTCAATTTTGGGGTTGATTGTTGTAGTTTATTCTAACTATTATTTTGGCACGAGCAGTTTATTTATTTGGATGAATATAGATTAATTTATTTTACTTGTTTTTTATTATTTATTTATTAAACTGTACATAAATAAACTAACAACCCAATCCCGATAAAGTAACCGTTGGAAAAAGCAAATACAAATAATCAATCCGAACAAATACATGAAGTAATAAACAAATTAAAAGATATAGCAAGATAAAATCTAATTTAATGTGAAATAGCCATTTGCATACTACTATAGTTTTACCAATATAAATAAACAAAAACAAAAGGAAAACTTATCTTAGATGACAATTTTCGTTCACTGAGCGACTTATCAAGACAAATGTAAGGATTTTATTTTGCAAAAAGTATTTATAAACAAAACTAAAAATAACCACTTAATAGTGTTTTTTATCATTTCAGGTTTAAGTCTCAAACTTTTGTATTGTTATAAGCAAGAAAATGAACTAAGCCACAGTACTACTTGTTAACCCACACACACACACACACACACAATTTGGTATATTTTAATTTTGTACTTTGGTAACTGAATAATCATAAAATGTATTTATATATAAATTTTCTCATTATTCCAGTTATCAAAGTAACTTTTCTAAATCAATGACAAAGTGGGAAAAAAAATTTTCCCCACATTGTTCTGGTATATAAAAATTTATATATCTTTTCACACCATATTTGTAGAAGAAAAAGCCTGTGAAAAGTGAAAGGAATAATCTTCAAACCCAGCTCTACAAAATTTAACTAAATTGTATTATTAAGTATTTGTTTTCTTTCAAATCAAAAGAAATGAATTACAAAGATCCTCGAAAAACAAAGTCCCACAAAAATATTTTGTTTTTTTTTACAACACAACAATTGTGTTAGTATCATAGAAAAAACTGAATACGCCTACTTAATGTAACTTAATTTACGTTGTTTTATGAATGCATGTAATTTTCCAGCAGTCAGTAAGTGAGAGTGGTGTTATTACTATTATTAATATTTTGTTGACATAACTCTGGATGTTGTCAGTGTTGCTTAATTTACTTTAAAATCACAAGGTTATTGCAAAAAGTTACTCAATAAATATGTGAAAGGTTGAGTAATTAATTATACAAAAGATGTGAGTAATTAGTTTGTCCACAACAACAACCCTGGTCAAAGGTTTACCCCCTCCCCCACCAAAAAAATTGACTATTGATTCAATGCGACAAATATTTATAGGAAAAAAAATAGGCTCAAGGAAGCTAAAGTTAGATTTACTAAACTCAGAAGTTTATTGGTTAATAATAAAATTTTTAAATATCTATCTTTAGGAGGGAAAATATTGTCGATCATTTTCTGGAGTGATCTCTCAAATTTCATAGCAGACAACAAACATGGTTGTATGATTTTTCAGAGGTCTAAAAACATTTGAGATAATGTCATCAAATGTGGAAATTCAAATTGGAGCCTACATTTTGCACAAAAATGTGTCAATTTCTGTGTGAGCCAATGTTGGTACAGAATTGAGATTTTAGTGATATTACTTAAATCTATTGATTTTTTCTACAATTTTTAAATGGCATTACACATACACTACCAATCAAAAGTTTGGGACCACCCTAAATTGTTTCTCATAAAAAAGGTTAATTTTGCATATTTGGATCAATAAATTCACTTATTTTTATATATACATAACCCTTATATAAAATTCAAACACATTTTTCTACAAGCATTATAAATTTATTTGCATAAGCTTTGGAAATTTTATTACAACCTGATAACTTTTCTGAACTTACAAATATACCAAGAACTAAACAGATTGGTACTCAAAAAAAGAGCCAAAATGGAAATTCTTTCTACAGAATGGTATTTTAAACATTAGATTTCTAGAAAATTATAGATATATATAAAAAAAAAAAAGGGGTGCATTATTGCCAGCAGCAACATGCAGAAACTGGTGCAAATGTATGCATGGAGGCCCAAAGTATGATTTATTGTGGAGGATAGACACTTGATCATTTCTAGCAAAAGAAACAGAAGAAAAACAGTTCCCCTATTAACTGCTGAATTTAATTCTACACATAAACATCCAATATCTGTTATGACTGTTAAGAGAAGACTTTTATTAGGCTTAAAGAATTAAGAGAAACAGTTCTCCTATTAATTACTGAATTTAATTTTACACATAAACATCCAATATCTGTTATGACTGTTAAGAGAAGACTTCTATCAGGCTTAAAGAACTAAGAGAAACAGTTCCCCTATTAACTGCTGAATTTAATTCTACACATAAACATCCAATATCTGTTATGACTGTTAAGAGAAGACTTCTATTAGGCTTAAAGAACTAAGGGAAACAGTTCCCCTATTAACTGCTGAATTTAATTCTACACATAAACATACAATATCTGTTATGACTGTTAAGAGAAGACTTTTATTAGGCTTAAAGAACTAAGAGAAACAGTTGCCCTATTAAATGCTGAATTTAATTCTACACATAAACATCCAATATCTGTTATGACTGTTAAGAGAAGACTTCTATTAGGCTTAAAGAACTAAGAGAAACAGTTCCCCTATTAACTGCTGTATTTAATTCTACACATAAACATCCAATATCTGTTATGACTGTTAAGAGAAGACTTCTATTAGGCTTAAAGAACTAAAAGAAACAGTTCCCCTATTAACTGCTGAATTTAATTCTACACATAAACATACAATATCTGTTATGACTGTTAAGAGAAGACTTTTATTAGGCTTAAAGAACTAAGAGAAACAGTTGCCCTATTAAATGCTGAATTTAATTCTACACATAAACATCCAATATCTGTTATGACTGTTAAGAGAAGACTTCTATTAGGCTTAAAGAACTAAGAGAAACAGTTCCCCTATTAACTGCTGAATTTAATTCTACACATAAACATCCAATATCTGTTATGACTGTTAAGAGAAGACTTCTATCAGGCTTAAAGAACTAAGAGAAACAGTTCCCCTATTAATTACTGAATTTAATTCTACACATGAACATCCAATATCTGTTATGACAGTTAAGAGAAGACTTCTATTAGGCTTAAAGAACTAAGAGAAACAGTTCCCCTATTAACTGCTGAATTTAATTCTACACATAAACATCCAATATCTGTTATGACTGTTAAGAGAAGACTTCTATCAGGCTTAAAGAACTAAGAGAAACAGTTCCCCTATTAATTACTGAATTTAATTCTACACATGAACATCCAATATCTGTTATGACAGTTAAGAGAAGACTTCTATTAGGCTTAAAGAACTAAGAGAAACAGTTCCCCTATTAACTGCTGAATTTAATTCTACACATAAACATCCAATATCTGTTATGACTGTTAAGAGAAGACTTCTATCAGGCTTAAAGAACTAAGAGAAACAGTTCCCCTATTAACTGCTGAATTTAGGATGTGTATCAATTAAGAAAGCTCGATTAAAAAAGAGAAAATAAGTTAGAAAAGAACAACACGGGCAAAATAGCACAAGGATTGGATTTTAGAAGATTGGAATAAGGTACTATAGACTGACGAGTTCAAATTTGAGCTTTTTGGAAGTAAATGAAGAGTGTCAGACAAACTCCTTCCAAATGAATGAGTGAAAATTGCATTGTGCCAACTGTTAAGCATGTTGGTGCTGCTTGAATGGTTTGAGGATATTTTGGAGGTGAGATTGCTGGAGACTTTGTTCAAATTAAAAGGCATTGTACGAAAGGATAAGTATCATTCAATCGTGTAGAGGCATGCAATTCCTTCCAGCTGCCACATTATTGAAAAAAAAAGTTTGTTTTGCAATAAGATAATGATCCAAAACACAGCTCAAAACTGTGTACAAATTATCTAAAATCAAAAGCAAGGGAATTTTGCAAGTCGTGATTTGGTCCACTTGCTGCCGATCTTTCAACAATTGAACTAGTCTAGAACGAAATTGACCATAAAGTTTGAAGTGAACTGCCTAAGAATAAGCAAGATCTGTCTACACATTTACACACTGCTTGGGAATCACTTCCACCAACATACTTTTACAAGTTACTAGAAAGGATGCCAAGAATTTGCTCTGCAGTAATAAATGCACGTGGTGGATTCTTTGATGAAACGAAAATATAAATTTGCTTTAATTGAAATTATAATTTTATATTCATTTTAGTTAAATTATTGTATAATTGCGTGTAAACATAAAAAAATAAATTTCTTCAAAGGCATGGAATTTAATTCATTTTTTAAGTTTAGAGGAAAAAAATTGTTCTTGAGCAAAAATTAATATAAATATTTCCTTTTTGTTAACTTTTTTTCTAAACCACCTGTTTTCGTACAACAAAAAGAAGTGAACTTAATATTCAGAATAGGAAAACTTAACTCATTAATACCCACCAAAAAAAAAAAAGTGGCATTAATTATAAAGGTAAAAATCCCAGATTAATTATAGGTTTCTAAAAACATCTTGTATAAATTATAGGTTTATCCCTATAACCCATTAATGTCCTAAAAATAGGACCTAGGGCATTAATGGAGGGGAAAAAAAGGTGCCTTGGTATGAAGTAATGGTCAATGAATTAGTCTGGTTGACCACTTATATTTAGTTTGATCCTCACTGAGTACTCCATATTTGTGACCTTGTGTCAAATTTAACATCTTAGGCACTTTAGAGAAAAATAATCTGGGTGACTATTCCTACTGAGTTATCCTCACTGGATGCCCTATGTCTGGTCTTGTGCCAAACTAGCTTAATAAATTATGATTATGGGACAGGGGAACAAATACTTATAAGACCAATTAGGGTTTTATTTTTCATATTTTGTTGCATATATATCACAATAATTGTAATCACTAGAATTACAAATTGTGAGTTGTAGATCTCAAAAATTTGACATGAATGTTTTACCAACATGTAGAATTAACCTAACACCATTGTCAATTTTAGAGTTATTCCGAGCTGCTAAAATCTGGATGGTTTGGAAACTAGAAATGACCAGTCTGAGTTCACTGCTTGAACTTGAAGCATATCATAATTTTTTTTAATATCAATCCAACATGAAGTTTGTTTAAAGTGAGCATTAAAAGATTATGGCTAGATCAATGTGAAGCAGAAAGAACATATGTGAGAAGCATCGCAATTTTTATGATATAATCATAATAACTTTCTCTTAATGTGGGAAAATATCCAGGAGGCAGCTGACAAAAAAATTTTGACAAACATGGATGTTCATGCTCACAATAATACACAGGATCAAAAGGATGGTTTTTCCCAGGATACATTTTTTTTTTAAAACTACCTTCACTCTTTGGCAATATTTTTTTTTTTTAATTGTTTCATACGATGAAAGTGAATTTATAACAAGCATATTAAACACTATTTATTAGAGTGTTTATTTATAAGAATAATTTTCTATTTACAACATTCTAAAGACTAATACAATTGTATCAAAACTAATGCAATGCAATATTTATCATTTACCAATTCATAAAAGAAATAAATATGAAATTTTTTTTTTTCATAAATTTATAAACATTTATTAAAATGTGAACCTACTATAAGGAAATTCTTATTTACCACTTTATAAAGTTTGAATCAATTGACAATTATCTAAGTTTTTGCCAACCATTTCAATAAATAATATAATAGTGTAAAACAATCTAATAAATAAATGTTCATTATTTTGTTATCAATTCTCAAGAACAAAGAAATGTATAAATTCATTTTTATATGTTTAGGTTTTATTAAAATTTTAATCACTCGCTTTTTAAAACAATAAACATTGCTGAAAAGTGAAGATAGTTATAAAAAAAAAAAAAAGAAAAAAGCAGTGCCATGTGAAAAAATGTTCTTTTGACACTCCGCCTTATTTCAGACACGAAAGTCCATGTTTACCAAAATTTTATTGGAATGGGACAATTGTCCTGACACTTCAAACAGAAATTAATCATGTTTTTACCTGCTCATTCAAAATTATGACAAAGAATTACTCCTCTCCTTTCCTTGTTACATAAAGTTTGAAATATGTCAGTTTTGTTTACTGAAGTTTTTCTGATATCTCTAACTTCAAATTCAGGCATAGATATTGATTGATTTGTTTGTTTAATGGCATATCAACTCCTTAAGAGGCATTTAATGCCAAAATGTAATTTTCTTGGGAGCTTTGAAGTAATAACAATATGATATATGTTATTCTGCTTTCACAATTGAATACATAGTAGATGATACTCTGCTTTTGTGCATGTACATGTTTGTGTAGACATGATTACCAGAGGCATTGAGATGTGATAGTTTTGTTGAAGTTATATTTTGGAATACAGTTTGATTTAAGAAATTGTAGGATATTATATAGATTAATGTCATGAAAAAGTTCTTTCATATTGGTTGGTGATTTCCTTCATCTGCCCATCAATCTCTATATGCCATCCAATGCCAAAATCTAAACATTTTGAACGCAATTGTATGCCTTTAACTACAGATAAAATATATTGTTCGTCCTTTTGCTATAAATATGTATTGTTGGTAATTTTTTTTTTATATATAAAAATGTATTGCAAGTATTTTTACTATAAGACTGTATTTTTATGCTTTCATAGTGTTTTGTTTTTGTTTGAGGGTTCACTATTTGTCCATAGCTGGGACCCTAACAGGTGTTACTATCTCAAGTTAGGGTGAACCTGGGGAAAAACAGCAATTAAGAGGTGGTTCAACACACCTCAAATCCTCCAATCCCAGAATCAAAGGCCTTGCCAGGCAGAGACAAGGAAAAAGACTAAATAGAATGAAAAGCCAACTGAGTAAATTCTGAATCTTTGGCAAGAGTCATTTTCTAAATAACATTCAAATATAATTCTGGATGTATGAAAACATTACTGTAAGTGATTCTGTTCAACAACTGCTTTCACTCAACTAATTATTTATTAATTTTTCAAAAGGTGGTGTTAGGACTGCAAGCACAGAAAGTGAATTAGCTTTTTTATATATATATATATATATATATATATATATATGAGGCACAGTGGAGTAATGGATAGCAGCTCGGATTCCAGTTAAATCAATTACATTCACTTACATGCTAATAACCTTCGGAAAGGTAAGAGTCCTCTTTTTCTCCCCCAGCTGTGGGTAAATAGCAGGACAGACTGGGTTCTATAGCCTTGAGTGGCAATTGGTCTAGGAGAAGGAAAACTCTGAATTCTGGTTGTTTGGGAACCTGGTGGCATATTGTGCGCCAATTCTCCATATTCAGCTCTTCCAAAAAGTGTGGTTGGTTCTGCACAAACCTTCACCACTATAATCAAAATGATATGTGCAGGTAGTCTTGCTATCGGTTTTTTAGTCTCTATCTGAATCAGCAGCAAGTCATAATGCCAACTCTCGCTTACAAACTGGTTACCAACAGCAACCTCGTCCATTTCAAACCTGTAGCATCCAAAGAATGATCAAGAGATCAACCAACCAAATATACTAATTATTTCTTACTTTTAGATCCAAAATTTAACTTACCTTTTTTGATTTTTAAAGTTTAAAAAACAACTGTTATTAATCTGAGAAGCTGATGTTTGAAATTTGAGAGAAGAAAGAAAAAAGTCCTGACATTGTTAAATCATGTAATGTAAATTATCATCATTAGGTAAGATAATAACCATACCTTGGAAGGAAATACAGTGAAAAAGAATCGTAAGAGATGTCATTGTATATGCCAAGAATTATTGTTATTGTTATACAATAATTAAGAGTAAGAGACTTAGTAAAGAGAAGAGAATTATTATCTTTTTTGATTTATTAATGTAAATCAATTACCAAGCTGGTTGTCTATTTTTATAATGCACTCAATCATAGAAGCATCAATGAATAAATAAAGAGCAAACACCCAAAAAGCCTTAACCTTCTTCCATAAAAAGTTTGTGTTATCTTTTTTTATCATGATAAAATGTTAAAAACTGACATCTGTATCTCAAATAAATTTCCCAAGTGTGCTTAAGTCGTATTACCGTTATTTCCCACAATACTAAAACTTCAGTTGAAATTATTACATAAGTGAGGAGAATATTTTTGGATTCGGTTTTCATATTTTCTTTTGTTTTTACAGTACACGATGAGGAATTTAGCAAATATGGTGGCGAGAGTTTTAAAAAAAAAAATTTTTTTTAAATGCACTCATAAAAAGGGGGAAAATATCAAAGTAAAGAATTTTTCATTTTTGAAGACTTCTACTTCAACAGTTTCTTTTCTCGCACTTCCCGCCTGTGGAATTCCCCTCTCTTTCCTGATAAGTACAATCTTCAAAAATTTAAATAAAAAAAAAGAAAAAAGACCGACACGTTACTTTTCTATAATAAGAACATCAGATTTCTTTAAAAATGTTTTTAAAACTGCTCGTAAATGAAAGAGCACTTTTTCCTTTACTTTCGTATATCAAATAAAAGGGGCGGGGATCGGAAAATAAATGGTGGGGTCGGAAACTCTAATAAACGGGAAGGGGGTCAATAAATGGGGTGATCGGAAAATGATTGAAAGTAAAGTTTAAGACAAGAAGCCTTTTTCAAACTAACCTCAAAGAACTAAAAATAAATATCCATCAATCAACAATATTCTATCAATGTCTAAAGTTTAAAATTTAAAGAATTTTATTTAAAGTTTAAAAGTCTTTAACAAATTACAAAATCGAGAATAATACTTCCATTTTTCAGCAATCTGTATGGAATGTGAATAGTAAAAAAAAAAAATCAGAATGGGTTCTTAATAAGTTCGGGTGGGGGTGAGGCGATTGAAAGAAAAAATCCAAAAAATCCAAAAACTGGAGAGACGTTTATTTGGCACAAATCCTTTTCTTTCTCTAATTAATTGGTAGAATTTTTCAAAAATTTCAAACATAAAAATAAAAGACAAAAAAAAAAAAAAAAAAAAAAAAAAAAAAAGAGAAGAGGTTTCAATGTTTCATTTTTTGTTTAGTTTACAGTACACGTTTCTTTTTTTTTTTTTTTTTTACATAAAATCGCGGGTGTATTTACTGCTGATTAATTAGTGTTTTGTTAACTACCTCAAACAAAAGCTGCTTTTAGTTTTAAATACCCAACTTCAAGTGTCAATTGAATTATTTAAAAAAAAAAAAGTCCATTATTCTATTCACTAAACAATAACAAACTTTTTGAAACTACATTTCTTTTTTAGCGTGTACACTACAGTAAACAAATCAAATTGAATAACCGTCTTGTCACAGTCACATAGATGTCATTTTTTGTGTAAATAAAGGCAAAAACTCCTCTCCACTTTAAAATTGTATTTTTCAATGAGGCAAATTAAAAAAAAAACAATTTTACTTTTTGCCTTTTTTACTTTTACCAGAACAAGCTGATCTTGCCGAAGACGGCATCAACAAACATTCATAGGAAAATATTGAATTTTAAAACCAAACACCCTTTTTTCACGGTCTACTACTCTAGGGAATTTTCAGCTGGTGGAACACAATTTTTATTTTATTTTCTCAATGAATAAGTCAAAAAAAAAAAAAAAAAAAAAAATTAAAGTTAAAATAAAATGAAAAATAAATAAAAGTATAAAAAACACATGCATAAATTTTTTGGGTGAAATCGTAATAAAAATAAAATAAAAGATAAAAATCTTCCGAAAATATTTTTTATGGCTGCAGTATCCATAAAAAAATATTTTCGAAAGCTTTACCAGGATATTATATTGCGATTAACTTGTGTAAGAAATAGAGCTGTTTTGGTTTGACTTTTGGATACTGTGGAATTTATAAAGGCCGAACACCGACTTTTCTGTTGCGAAATGAAACTGACTTGGAGGATATTCACTATAAAATGAAGAAGACAAAACTGGAGAGAAGTTATCAAAAGATTAGTCAAGAAGTGGGTACCCGTCATAAACATATGGTTGGTACGGGGTACCCACTAAAAAAAGTGATAATTATGATTAGAAATCTAGATTCGCCCGTGTAGTGATTTTGATCCGAATTGTGTGGGTATCCCACTATTGACGACTTGTACCAGATAAGTTAAAATTAAAAAAACAAAACCCGCTGAGTAAATTTTTTTAACCAGTGCCAAAGGTTGGTTTTCAAAAATCCCAAATAAAAAGCCAAGATTTCGAATGTTTATTTAAGACATACAAGCAGGCTTGGATGATTGACATCATAACAACCTCTGGCTTTTTTTCTTTTTAAAACTAATGTTCACCCAATACAAGGCCCAAGAGCCACTCAAGGTAGAGGCTTACTGAATGGGGTTGTGTGATAATAGGAGGAAATAGTAAGTGAAAATTATGAGGATAGATAACAGACGACTGACCTTAGATTTAAAGAGGTTAAGATTAGTCTTCTTACTTAAGCACTTCAATTTTAGGGTCAATTTTTATTTAACTTGAGATGGGAAGTATCAACGCGGAAATCTGTTCCATAGAAGATTAACTTAAGGTAGTGTACAGGTGAGAATAGACGCAGGAGTCTGCTCCACAAAGAAAGTATGTTCTTGCAAAGAAGCTTTCATAGTGTAGTAACAATAACATCTTTTTACCAGTAGAATACGTAGGGAATGAGGGTTGATCCAACCCCATGACTCCCTATCCTAATCTTCACTCCGCCCCGATGTCTTTAATGCTTGGCTATATAATTTAAATTGGTATATATTTTTTTTAATTATTGAAAGAAAATTGAATAAAAAAAAATTACCTATGGCCATGCTCGTGAGATGTTCGGTAGTATCGAGGTTATTTCTTTCTTCGTCTTGTTGTTGCGAGTCAGTCTGTTCAGCCCGTCTCATTTCTTCTTCTTTAGATCTTTCAGCCTCTTCATAAGAAGGCAGGTCAGTTGCCACATCGTAAGAAGGTAAGGCGTGACCACTTAGGACACTCTGCTGGTGAACAGCACCATTACTTGGTGACATCTTGTGACTGCTCGAAATCATCATCAACGTGACCATGTCTTGACTTTCAGACTCGGCCAAGTTTAGCGAAGTTGTGGTACCACTGGCTTGAGGAGAGGCTTCTGCTCCCTCGTAAGGTGGGGGTGGTGGCGTAGAAGAAGCACAAGAAGGCTGAGCAGAGAAGGCTGGCATACTATCATTATTTGTTAAATGGGGGAGATGAGCTGTGAGTGAAGAAGGGCTTGAATTCCTTCTTATGTTGTTGTTAGCTGATAGAACGATGTTCAAAACACGTGTATCATCGTCTTCACGGTCACTATGGATCGGGGTTATAATAATTATTTCTGATCCTTCTTCTGATGTCTCTCCCTCATCTTCATCCTCAAGCATTTCGTATTTAATATTGCTGGTTGGTGTAGCCATCGTTGGCTCTGTTACTTGTTGTGGGCAAAGTGCTACTTTGACGACCAAAGTCGTTTATTCAAATTATTATTATTAAACAATAAAGTAATTTGTACTTGTTTAAGACAGCCAGTCTATATGTGTGACGAGCGTATAAGCAATAAACAAAGGGTCGATACAAGCAGGTCTCAGCAACAATAACAAATGAAGATTGAAATGGCTAAGTTAAGCTTAAACCGGAAGTGGAACTCTTTCGTGATTTAATGAATCAATTTAAAAACAGAGTTATCGTTCATGTTTACAATACACGAAATAACAGATTTTAAAGAATTTAAGTCGAAGATAATAAGCAAAAATAAAAAATGACTGCTTCAACTAGTACGGTTTCTGCAAATACAAATGATGTAACCGAAGAAGATGCTTCAGAATTACAGTTTCCTAAAGGTCAGCTATTCATTATTTACATCATATCGATGTTAATTGCATTTTTCATTCTTAGACGGGTGCACTTCAACGTGGTGAAACGCTGATTAGCTGATTACGACTGAGTAATGAGTTCGATCTTCACTGGGTACCCTCTAATTGTGTCACATCTAAGCTACGCTTAATAAATCATCCATTCTTAAAAGGAAGCCCAAAGAAAACCGATTCAATTGAAATTAGAAACTGGAATAAATGTTCACTTTTTTCTAGTTTATCGCGGCTCTGTGTCCAGTTGAGTTAAAAAGTTATATATTTTTTTTATTTTACTCCGTAAAACAAACTTGTTTGCTAAAAATAAGATCAATTAACTAAAAAAAATACACTATGCCATGGAAACTTAACGACGTTTGTCTATTCGAACAAAGCAAACAAAAATTCTCGTTCCACTGCAAATACAGTGAAATTAACTTTGAAACACTACGTTGTCGTTACGGAAGATATCGCCACGGACTTACCAGAAACCTGGAAAAAGAAAACGCATTTTAATTTTTTAAATAATTTAAATATCTTCTTTGGAGTGAAATTTTGATTGTTTTTTTTTTATTTGAAAGATAATATCCTAAAGCTAATCTGTATTAAAAGAAAAATTAATTTCCGTACATAAAAAAAAAAAATTGAGGTGTAAAACATTGGCCTTCGTTCATCATTAATCGAACTGCAATTATAGACGAAAAATGTAAAAACAACAAATTAAAAAATTCAATATTTGTCCTAGAGATGCGTTTAAAAGTCAGGATTAATTAACTGGATTTTGTAAAAGTAATGCTTAATTTTTATTTAAAATATGATGAAAATAACGTTTATTTACGTACGGTAGCTTGTGATCAAAACCAAAAACAAACTATTGATAATTTCACCCGACTTAAAAAACGCGCGAAAAATTAAAAATTAAAGAAATACGGACACCAGCAGTGCAATAACCAAGAAATTGGTATTTATGTTTAAAAATAAATTACCTTTTTAACTTTAGTTGCTAGGTAGCTCCAAGATAATAGGGACTTTAAGGTTTCAAAAATGCATTTTAAAAATGAAAAATCTTTCTTGAAGCTTTCATTTTAGTTTTAAATTGCAAGCTAATATAGATTAAATTTAATATTTCCAATAAGCAAAATACTTTGGAATCATTTTTTTTAAATTGCTAAAATCGGACATCATGACAAATCTGTCAACACAACATAATTCTCTTTATTAAAGAATCTTTCAAAAATCAAATATACTTTTCTGAGACTTTATTTGAGGAAAATTAACTGATTTAAACTAAAGTTTAATTAATCTAAATTACAACAAATATTACTTACTTTTAGTTTAAAAAAAGCATTTTTTAACCTGGAGGTGGGTGTGTTTTTACGTGTTGACACATTTTGTTGATAACCTGATGTTTACAATATTGATGTAAAGGGGGAATACTTGTGGTAAGATTACAATTACATGGTGAATAAAACATAAGCATCTTTCTTTTCTTTTCTTTTTTTAGATCATTTTTTTTTTAACTATCCTGTAATCTTAAATATTTAAAATATTTTAAACATCCTAATATTTTATTGAATTTTAGGTACTTTGGATTTATAGTCTTACTTACGAAGATCCTTGTTGAGGAAATATTAGAAAATTACGAATAAATTTAAGATTTACCATAGATACTGCTCTTATTTTCTGATAATGTCGTGTATGGACATCCGTATTTAAAAAAAATAGGCCCATTTTTATTGGGATCGCAGAATTATAGTAAGCCTTTCCACTTAAATACAGTTTTTATTTAATAAAAATACCACTTGACTGATACAAATTAATACAGAATTTTAAAAGATTTAACTATAAATTATTATAATTAAAATTTTAACAAATTAAAACGATTCTTGTAAAAATACATTCTTCATTGAAAATTTTTTTTTTCCTAAGACAATAGTCTCCAATTTTATTCATAAAAGCAATTACAAGTATTTTTAATTGAATATTGTCTTAGTTTTATTGCATTTTTTATTTTACGATTCAGAGCAAATTTTCTCTAATTGGGGGCCTTGTTTGACCAAAGAAAACTGATGATTAAAATTCTCCAAGGATTAGTTCTTAACTAACATAAACATTAAGTTAAGTTGTACAAAAAAGAATTTCTTGAAATTTCATAAAATTAAGTAAGAGGTGGGTAACATGTAAAAAAAAGAAAAAAAATATTTTTACCAAGAATTTCTAAAAAAGAAATGTTTAAAAAAAAAAAAATTTCATTCATTTGTAAATAACTTGAAACTTGAAAGTTTCATTAAATTCTGACAATTTTTTGATTTTTGCAAGTATTTCCAGATCAATGTGTTTTTGACAGCAAATTGATGCTCCAATTTTCTATACTAACCATTTTGTGAAATACACTGGTTTGATATTTTGCCTAAAAATATCACTGATGATGTGTGCCAAAACATCAAACCAGTATTTTGTGAAATGGTTCCCCCACTCTTTGACTCCAGAAAAACAAGATTTCTAACCAAAATTTAGAATGTTCTAAAAAGAGATTACAAAAACAAAAATTATTTCTACATAAAAAAATTTCTTCGTTCTTTTTTTGTTTTGTTTTTTTCTTCTTAATAATAAAGATTTTGATGATAAAACTTTGTTTTTTCATCATGTATGCTCATTTTCTAACCTTATATAACCAATAGTTTAAGAATATTTTAATATGTTTTGATTAAACTTAGTACAATGAATAATTTTATTTTTTATGTTACATTAGAAGTATGAAAAAAGAATTTAATTAAAACCTAGTGAAATGATACTTTTGGGTTTAATGCAGGTGGTGTAATGAATGAATCTATATCTTATCCTCCCAGCTATGGACTAAATAGCAGGGCAGACTGGTTTCTTTAGCTGTGGTTGGCATCCAGTCTAGGAGTAGGATAACTATGATTTCAAAACTGTAGCTATGGCAACAAAGGAGAAAACAAAATCTGACCTTGAAAAAATAACTTGCATTATCTGTACTATCTGTTGAAAAAGAAAATCAGAAATTTTTAGCCTTCTGTCTCTTTTTGGCAATGTACTAGAAGCTCCAATTAACTCTCAATTGGTTAAGCATCTCACATCGCAGGATCTTCTTTCAGATAAGCAATATGGCTTCACTTCTCTAGGCTAGTCATTATTGTTAAAAGAGTTTGTCAAGCTTTAAATAAGAATGGTGAAACTTGAGCTGTTGCTTTGTATATCTCAAAAGCATTTGATAAGATTTGGAATACTGGTCTTCTTCACAATTTGAAAGGTAATAGTATTTCTGGACAAATTTTTGAACTGATTCAGTCTTATCAAATCTTTATGAAAGTTGTCTTGAATGCCTACTCTTCTAGATCTTTTTGCATGAATGCAGTTGTTCCCCAGAGCTCTATCCTCGGACCTACTTTGTTTCTAATTTTCATAAATGACCTTCCTGATGTCATCAGATCTCAACTCAGTATCTATGCTGATGACACAACTATTTACTCCTGTCAATAGTAAGCTTGATAAAGTCAAATTGGTGGCTGACTTCAAAAATGACCTACCATCTGTTATTAAATGGGCAAGAAGTGGCTTGTTAATTTTAACATCTCAAAAATATCACTGCTCTCTTTTAATCATCTGAGAGAACCCTTCTTAGCTTCCAATAGCATTGCTGTTGCTAACCTCCAGGAGAGTGATTCATTGCACCTTCTTGGACTAACATTTTCAGCTGACATGAAGTAGAAACAGTATATAAAATCAATCGCTACGTCTGCAGCTAAGAAAATTGATTCATTATATTGTGCTAGATAATTTATTAAAGGGAAATAACTGATACTGAGATATCCAGAAAAGGCATGGCATGTAGAACTAGAATAATCTACTCCCGTGAATGCAATAAAAGGTTCAGTTCAAAATTCCAACATATATCACATGTATACGGCCGAAGCATACAGTGGTTGAAACATTGTAAATATGGCAATAAAGATGAAAACAAGAGTATGAACAATGTGTAAATAGCAAGTTTTTTATTCTGCTAATGTCCTCAACTTTCATGACAATTTTTTCATACAAATATATCTCCATATTTTCTTTTAGATGCTTTGTACATAAAATGAGACGATAACTTGGAAAAGCTGTTTAAATGGCCTTTAATCAAGACTGTCTCCTGATGACTACCAAAAGTAACATCTGTATTACAAATAGTGAATTCAGTTTTACGTAATTTATCAACAATATGTGTTAATTTCTTGTTATTTTCTTTTTATAATCAAATTTCCAAGCTAAACAGCAGTTATGTTGTTATTGTCAATATTTTTGTTGGCTGAATGTTAATAGGTTTTCATTTTCTTGCCAGAAACAGTGAAGTATTTTCCATTTTCTTTCATCATTTAACCATAGTCAGGATCATCGAGCGAATGCAAACAATCCTTTCTTTAGCTTTACAGTATGTACTATGCCAGGAGTACATACAGTTTTGAATTCAGAGTTACTTTCTCCTAGACTTGTTACCCCCCCCCCCGGGCCATAGAACCCAGTCTGTCCTGTTATTTACCCATAGCTGGGGGAGAAGAAGAGGATTCATACTTTTCCCAAGGATATTAGCATGTAAGTGAATGTAATGGATCCAACTGGAATTCGAACATGGCTCTCTGATTCCTCAATGTGCCGCTATCCAATACTCCACTATGCCTCTTTCATAATCATCCTTGTCATTTATCATATCATTTGTAAGATTTAGCCACTTGACTATTGTCCATAAACATTATAATAGCTAGAAACTTATTCCAATCTTATTTTCATGTTGAATTCATTTTTTATTCCAAAGATATTTTCTTTCATGCCACAAGAAATAGCATCACCAATGACTTGTGAATTACAAAGCATTAGGATTACTGATTGGTTATCAAGGAAGCAACCATTGTTACTAATAAAGAATGGTGTAGTGACATTAAAGATAGTAGCAGTAGCAGCTCTAAATAAATCTTGTATCATCAGCAGCTCTTTAATATAAAAACACGTGAACCCTAAAGAAACTCTCTTTTGGGGGGGGTCCCTCTTTCGAACGCGTGACATGAACTTTCCATGCTGAAGCTACAAGGTCTGCGAATGCTTCACACTAAAACACACCAACAAAGCAAGTTTCCACTATAACATATTAATGAACATTTCGTTGTGTATACAATTTACGTCTAACAAAAGAAATTCATTTGAAACTTTATTTTTGTTAATTTTGTTTTAATAAATGTTATCTTTGCATTGCAAATCAATGGTGAGTTATTTTGTGCATGCACTCTTCTTCACCATTATTCCACATGCTATAAAATGTTCCCTTAAGAAACCTTACACATTTAATTATTAAAGTAGATAATCACTAAAACAGTATCAAATATAGCTATAAGCAATTCGTTTTCTCAAAAGATAAATTTTATAACTCAACCTTAGATTTTATTTTTGTCTCATCTGACTGTGAAATATACCTCATTTTATTTCCATTACGAATATTATCACTGTAAAAAATTTAATAATTCTGATTGTTCTGTGTTATCAACTGGACTAAAGTTATAATTTTTCATCAATTTTATTAATGTTGGTTCATTACGACTTTCAAAAGGTCTTTTTAGCATTCCGCTACCACTTTTTCATCAATGTTGATTTTCATGCAAAAAGCGGATCACAGCTTCATACATGTTTTCTGAAAACCTTAACTTCTCATTGGACAATAAATATTATTAAAATTATCTCGTGTATCCTCACGTACATTGTTCTCAATCAACAAAACAAAACATATCAGGCTCCAGACTGATTTTGTAAGGATCTTTCTGAGTGGTTAACAAATATTAAAAAAAACAATTTACCTGCTCACTACTACGTCCGAATAACATCAACCTATTTTTTGACCTGACGAAAAAACAATGCTTTCTGGAGCCTGCCACGTGATTAAAAAACATAAATTGAATGTACTCAGTGAGTGAGAATTTACGACGACTAGCATTTGCTAAACGAGTTCACGACGCTTGTATCATTACTGCAGCGAAGTACAAAGTTAGAATCTCAAGTTCTTTAACATGAAATAACTTCACTGTAATTCAAGCTAAAATTTCAACTAAACAACTCACTCACCAACTTCTTCTGCAACTTACTAAAAAAACTATTCAATTACGCTATTGAATCTTACGAAACTTAATTACAAACTACGAGCAACCAAAACAATTGGACATTTACGGAACATTCACTTCTCCAACTTCTTTAAAGCTAAAAGTTTATCAACATATTTTCAGCTTTACAGGACTTACTAAACTCTCTTTCGGTGAACATTTTGAGCGACAAGTTATTTCAACTTTTTGTGAGCTCAGGTAAAAATATTAAAGTCTTTAACCCAGTCAAAGGGAAGTAACTCATATTAATAATTCATGTAAAACTGTTGACGTTCATAAATATAAATATTGTACCTATTATGAAAGGTTATTTTCTTGTGTTTTTTCCCTTGTTTGCTTACACATTCGTAAAGTAAAAAGTGTGCGGGTTGATTTACACTGTCAATACCGCTACAGGTCTTTTATGATATTAGCAGGTGTCTTATTATCATTCAAAATGTCAGGAATCAAAAGAACAAAATAATTTGGTTTCCAACCATCATTATTGATAATGTGATTGGTGTTCTGTACATTATATATATTTGCTTAGCTGGATTTTTAATAACAGAAGAAAGAAAAATCATTTGCAAGAAGAAAAGTTTTATCAGAAATACCATTGATGTCATTGGAGGATAGTTTGCCCATATTTATATATTTAAAGCCAATCATCATTAAATAAATGCCAGTTTATTTAAAAGAAACCTCATGGATAGTATCAACATAATTTAAAATATCAAGGACACCATGAAACAAATCTTATAATTTTAGTCTGGTTCAAGGCAAATGCAAGACACCACAATCAAAGAGATTGGCTTTCATCACTGTAAAGAACCAATGAGCAGGAGTTAAAAAAACAACTACTATTGGTTGAACTTGAACACTTGAATGCTATAGTATAATTTTTGTCCTGTGAATAAGAGTTCTTATAAAGTCTACTAGACAGGAGGTCAGGCTAATTCTATCAACAATGAAAGGGCTCAGTTATAAAAATAGATATGCAAAGCCTTTTCTTTTCTGTTGCTCTTTGAAACCTTTTCCATTCACATCTACTTGCTACAGGAAGCTGTCTTAAACAGCTTTCAAAATTGAAGCAGAAAGGACACTAGAACTCTTGCTAGAATTAAGTCCCGGTGAAAGACAATTATTGTAATAAAGACATTGGCTGCATTCATTGCATTGAGCACAACCATTTACACAATTTACTTTTTTACAAATTTTATGATACTTTTTTTTTTTTTTTTTAATAAGGCATCTATTGCAGATTGAATAAACAGTGTAGTGAACATACAGATAACAACAAAAACATGAAATTCTTTATTTAATCACTGCAAAAATCTGTTAATATTTTTTTCTCTTAAATTACATTCCCTTTACTTTTTGCTTCTTGTACTTTAGTAAAGTACAAGTATTGGTAAATTACCAATACTTGAAACTTTCAAGTAGTGGTAAAAATACAAGACTATCATAGAAAAAGGAGACGGTTATTAAAATTAATTATTATACAATGAAGCAATTAATAATTGTTAAAGACAAACCGGCTTAGTAGGTAATACAATAACAACTACAACACAAAATATCTAAAACAGTGCGAAACCGGAAGTGGAATTTTTTTGCTTTTCAACCAGTTACCCACCTTGCTTTAAAGGATTTTGAAAGTGATAAACAACATTATAAGGATGGCCGCTTCAGCTAGTACACCTGTAAATACAAATGAGATAACCGAAGAAGATGCTTCAGAGTTACAGTTTCCTAAAGGTTAGCTATTCGAATCAATATTCACATATTTTTTTTCTTTCGTCCCATTGAAGTAAATCTGCAGAAAAAATGTAAATGTTCTACTTTCCCTAGTTTAGCGTGGATTCTTGTAATGTAAATTTATCTTCAGGAAAAAAAATGGACTAAAAATCTGATCACAAATCAATTAACAACTAACAAGAAAACGCTTACTGGATTATTATATAGGTTACAAAAAAATGTGAGCAAATGAATTTTTTTTTTTTTTTTTTCTGTTGGGTTGAGAAGACTAAATTAGAAGAGGCACGTGAACGAAAACTTTAAAAAAAAATTCTAAATTAGTTTGTGTTTATTAAATTTGTGTCTTGTGGATTTTTACACCTGTAATAATTCTTTCTTATGTGTCAAAAAATCCTTTTTTGTGATGTGGGCGATAATGGCTGTCCACAAGTTCCTATCTTTTATTGTTCTAAGTAATTTTTTAACTTTAGTCTTTCTTTACCATCCTCTTTATCATTGTTCTTCCACCCATTCACACAACCTTCTTCTTACAAAAGTCAATCTACTGCCTGACGGACAGCGATAGAAATTCGTCTTTAGCTCTTGAATTGCTTCATAAGTGCTAATTTCAGTAGCTCTTATTTTTTTTAATTGTAATTTTCTTTCTGAACAGTTCTTTTAATCAATTTATGCATTTATTTGAGAGGAAACTTTTTTTTTTTTTTTTTTTTTTTTGTGCAAATGCATGACAAGACCAGGTGAAAGAGACGCTAAACCATGTATCAATGTATTGTAACTGCAAATTATTGTGGATTATTTCATTTTGTCAAACGTTTACAGAAAATTTCTATCCCTAGCCTACCACGAATCCTAAAAAACACCTCATTGACCCGTCACAAGTAACAGAAGTACTGTCATGCATTGGCACTTTTGTTTTTTCATATTTTAAGAAAATTCAGTTTGTCAGGATGTTTTTTCATGTGTTGTGTTGGTATCTTTGTAAAACTTTTTTTTCACTGGAGAAAGATGCATCCACAATTAATCTTTATGGAATTGTAAAAATTTGTGACTTAAACATTTTTTTTTTTTTTTTTTTGAGTAAAATTTAGTCATGAAAATATTGGTTTTTATTACAAAAAGAATGACATCTTCTCAGGTTTTTTTTTTTGGTTTTTTTTTTTTTTATTATAAAAGTAAATAATATGTACTGAAATTTTCAGACCCCCTAGCCGGCCCTGAAGTCTTGGTGGCTTTATTGCCTTACTAGGGTTAAAATGATTTTAAAAAATAAATAAAACTTCTGTCTGAATTTCTGGTATGAAGAGTTATCAATCATTATTTACACTATTTATATTCAGACTATTGTCCTCATCTGAGCAGTACTAAAAATAAGAACTAGATGATATCCCTAGATATGGGCAGTGCAACGAGAACAGTCTACCTCCATGGTTTAAATAAAAAGTTCAGTTTTGAATTCCCTATAGGTTACCCAAATTGATATACACCTGAGGAAGGCTGGAGGACACAACAGCTGAAATAGCTTTTTCTGATACAGTTTAATCTGCAGCTGACAACAAATTCATTTGCAGGGATACTTGTGTTGAACCTATAAATCAGCTCAAAAAATTTTTGTTAGCATCTTTTAGGTGGTGAGTTGTGAACCCTCAATGAAAGTATCTTATTTTTTTTATTTCAGCAAAGTCATTTATATGAACACTTTTGCAAAAGTTAAATTATTTTTTTTTTTTTTTTTTCTGTTATTGAGAGTCAGTGACTTTTGTCACTGATTTGCCAGCACCAGTGAAAATATTTTGTATTAAGTAATTTGATGAAAATGTGATCAGTGAAATTTATTTTTTTTTTTTATAGAATTTGAGTCTGCTGAAACATTATTGATATCTGAAGTACAGATGTTACTGGAACATCGGTAAGATCATTTCTTATAGGATTGGTTTCTCTTATGTTAAAGACTGAGAAAATTTTTTTATAGCCATTGTTCTTATAAATTTTTTAAAGTATCAATTATATATGGATTTTTTATTTATTAATCCAATCTATTTTTATCACTTTGAACATTTTGTTTTTTCTGGATACCCATATTTGAGTAGGTGGTCCGTTTATTTTAAACAGTATTTTATTTCATTTACCAGCCTGAATATTCGAGGAATCTTATTAAATAAAAATGTGCCATCCTGTCAGAGCATACTGAAATACTCATTACATCACTCACACATCCAAGCTTACCTGATATTCCCAAGCAGTCACCCCTCTAGGTACTGATCAGGTTTGATGTTGCTTAACTTTGGTTCTCAAATATTAAAAATTAAAATCTGTAAAATGGAAGAAAATTGTTATTGGTAAGATATTTAAAATATACTCAGTTCCTTTCATTCATTTAAATTGACCATTACCCACTTTTGGCACCAAATGTTTTTTTGTTTTTTTTTTTTGGCTTAATTTCTATAGTATTTTTGAGAAAATCTCAATCTAGATCTCTATTCCTATGTTTCTTTTGTATGTTGAAACTATTTTTGGTGCAGAATATTACCCACCAAAAGAAATTTGATCCTTTACCATCTAACACACTCAAACCCTCCCTGTAAATATCTGTTCTTAAAGTCTCACTGTTTGTGTGACTTCCTGTGTTATTTGCGATGATGCCATCATATATTATGGCAAAATATACATGGAGTGGCTGACAGTAGGTTGAATATTGAGAGTCAATATTTACAGAGCAGGCTGAATTTTAAAGGGTTAAACGCAAAATTTAAGCTCTTTTCAGGAATTTTGGCACTTCACTGTAGACCAATTCTAAATATAAACACTTATTTGTGGTGTAAAAGATGTTTTTAAATCTTCCTCTACAAATAACATTAATACAGTTTCATAATTGTACTGGAAATCATTCTGGAGGCTCAAAAACAACAATTGTCCACTTTCTTACCTTGAAATAAACCAGCAATGTTTGAAAGTACTCAAAATGTTACACATAATTTTGGCAAGTCCTTCTACAAGTTTCTATCTGATATCAAGTAACTCATTTAAGACTAATAGAAAGTCACTAAAAGGCTTAAGACATTCTTTGATGTCTCTATTCGATAAAACATGATTAAACAAAAGATTGCTGTCTAAAGATACTAACCTGAATCTCTCTCTCTCTCTCATATATATATATATATATATATATATGTAGAGTGATTGAAAAGTAACTCCCTATTTCATGTATAAGTGGCCAGCCAGGAGTCCTGATTTAACACCCTGTGAGTTTTCTCTTTGGGGTTGGTTAAAGGAGCAAGTCTACTATACCAAACCAAGACATTGGAAGAACTTGAAGGGCGAATACAAGAAGTTATGTCTCCCATACCACAAAAGTTCCTGGTGAAATCAGTTGATGTGATTCTTGGGTGACTCAAGAAAACTAGTAGCAAAATCTGGTGCCATATCAATTTTTAATTAAGACCTCATGCTAAATGCTTTCCTCTCATATATGTTTCTTGTAAAAATGATAGTTAATAAATAAATTATAAGTATTTTAAAAATGGGGAGTTAATTTTCAATCACCTTACGTGTGTGTGTGTTTATATATATATATAATATATATATATATATATATATATATATATATATATATAATGATCTAGACCTCTATTTCTATTCTATATTTTGGGGGATGCTGAATCCATTTTGGGCAGTAGAAATTACCCCTCAAAATGTCAAAAGTAAGTCAAATGCATAAATTAAACTCTTTCAGGAATTTAGACTCTTCACTGCAGAACAATGTTTAGCGACATAAAACAATAAATTTATTATTGCAAATGTTTAAGTTTTGTGTTAATTTTCCTCTTAAGTATAAATAACATTCATACAATTCCATAATTGAGCTGAAAACTACTCGGGGGCTCAAAAATCACAAATCTTCACTTTACTCTGTTGTGCGGGCCACTGTGATCTTCACATGGATATGCTGGAGCTGAGTGATATTGGAAGTGCTTTTAAATTTTTAATTCTAGGAAGCAGCAAAATGAAAGTGCCGAAGAGGAGCAGGAATTATCTGAAGTGTTCATGAAGACCTTACATTACACACAGCGTTTTAGTAAATTTAAAAACAGGGAAACTATTGCTGCTGTCAGAAGGTAAGTATTAATCAACCTATATATTATGTGCACTAGGTTCTTTCTTTCTTTTTCCTTCTTAGTCTAGAACCTGCTGTCATCAACATGTTTATTTTTCATTCCAAGAGTTGTTCAGACAATTGAACCTTTTTTTTATCTTGCTTATTTTGTTAACTTTTAATGGATGTGCCAATTGGGTAATGGATAATGGCTTAAAAAGAGAAATTGGGGAGTTGAGGGAAAGAGATGGATTCATACCTTTCCCAAGGGTGCTTACACAAAAGTGGATGTAACAAAATTTGACTGGAATTTGAACATAAAACAGATTACAAAATAAAATCTGTGCTAGGAAAAGTCATGCTAAAAATGCATAAAATCATTTTCTTTAAAAAAATTGGAATTAAGAGTAGTAATTAATGAAAAACCATTATAATATGAAATTTTATTTGAAATTATGGAGTGGTCTCACCTGTTAGGTCCCAACTATGAGTAAATGAACCCTAAAACAAAAATAAAACACTACAAAAGTATAAAAATAATTTTTCGCATAAAACAAATTGACAACAATACAAATTTTTAGTAAAATGGCTAGCAATACATTTTATCTGTAGTTGAAGGCATACAATTGTGTTCAAAATATATTTAATTAAAGCCATAAAATTGTGTTCAAAATATTTAGATTTCGGCATTAAATAACCCATAAAGATGTTGATATGCCGCTAAACAAAATCACCCAACTATTCAAAATTATAATTTAACAAATAAAAAATGTTTTTTTTTTTTTTTGTAAGTTTTGTCTTAAAAACTGATGATTTTAAGCTATTCAAAATGACTTTCAAGAACGTAGGTTTATTATTTCCATCATATACATGTAGAGTTTATGTATGAATCAATTTGTTTGGATATTGAAGTAACCTTGTGTTATTTAAAATAGGGAGCATGCTGGATAACCAAAACTTGACATAGAATTTTTCCTGCCACCATTAAAATCATTATTTACATTCAGAATAATGTCCTCATCTTTGTTTTTAATATTACATTTCAGCCATTGTGCCTTCTGACCTTCTTTAGGTACCTATTGATCCAGGTAGCTTTCAGGGAATTTCAAACTCAACCCATTATTCAATGTACAAAGGATAGATAGTTCTTATTCCGCTGCCCGTCATGTGTAGGAACATCTGGGTTAATTGTCCTTTTACTATTGTGCAGTCTTGTTTCTCACTGAATCTGAATATATCCATACTACCTGGTCCAGGGATTGAACTCACAATTACTGTGCAACCAAATTCACTAACCAATGCTTTAATCCTTGGAACTTTAAAACTAATGTTATTCTTGCTTTCTCTGCTGTTATGTGGCCTAGTTTCAGACACCTATGTCATGTTAGACTCTATATTGCACATTTATAAATCTGCCATATCTGGTCTGGTGCTCTGACTATATATCTCAAGATTCTCAACAATAACCAAAGAATAGTCTGTAATGTAATCGGTCCTGCCCTGGCATCTTGACTTCAGTCACTTTCCCACTGGCATGACGTGTGTTTTTTATAAATATTTACATGGTGATTGTTCTGACAAGCTTTCCTCCTTGGTACCTTGGCTGCATGAATTTAAGCATACTACTAGATTGGCAATTAGGTCTCGCCGTTTTACTGTTGACCTATTGTAACCAAATGTTTTATTCTAATAGTTTCTTTTTCTCACACTGGTTTCTTGCATCCCTTGCCACCTACAATCTTCAAAAATTTAAATGCAATGCCAATTGTCATCTTCCGTCTTCCTGAAACCTGTTCTTTTATTGCCCTTTCACCTCACTAAAGTTTTCACATTCTCTTTCACTCCCAGTAACCCCTTGCGTCTTAGTGGCATTATAGCCTTGCTTGTGATGAAATTAACAAAAATGACTGTTTGTTTTACTGTAAATAATGCAAATAAAGATTACTGCTTATCCCAGAAATTCAAAGAGAAAAACTATTCAATTCATTCAATGTAACAGTTGTAGTCATAATTAGTCATCATGGTAGTGAGATATATATATATATATATATATATATATATATATATATATATATATATATAAACAACAATTGTCATTTGAAATACAGGTTGAGTATCCTTTATCTGAAATTCCCAAACCTGAAGGTTTTTCAGGTGCTGACATGATTTACCACAAATGGGAAATTTTAGAAAGCACTAGGAACATTCCCAGATGATGTGCAGCTGTTGTAAGTGACCCTCATCTGCCCTGGCTGAGGGTTCCCCAAACCAACTATATAACCTGTGTTGGCGCCAGGTTTTGTTAGTGATCGTCACAGCAACACCTTCATTCATGGATTACTTACCCGGTGTTTTGTGCTCAGTAAAGATATTATTCAAAATGTCATAAAGTCTTGCATTTATATATTTTTGTAAGTAATGATAATGTTTTTTTTTGTACATGTACAGAAAGTACAAAACATTATTTTACATTATTTTTAGCATCATTACCTGTATCTGTATGCACACAAAATTTATTAAATTTTATATAAAACTACTTTTAAGGTGTGTGTATAAAAAAGCTGTGTTATGAAATATAAAGGGATATTGTGTTTATGCTTAGGTTTATTTTACAGATGCTATATACAAATTAAATAGCCTGTATTTGAAAATCCTAAAAAATTTGAAAAAAGCAAGAACTTTTGGTTCCAAGAATTTCAGATAAAGGGTTCTCAACCTGTCGTAGTAATTCATATTGCATTGATTGTAGTTCTAAGTCCTTTTTTTTCTGATTTTAATTAAGATCTAGTGGCAGTAGTTCGTGCTGCTAAAATTAATTGATCTGTTCATAAGAAATAAATTTTTTAAATTGGGAGTAAAAAAAATTTTTAAGGGAATAATTTTTGTAGATTAGCACTCATTAGATAACTGCTTACTGCAGACGTTGACGTTTTTCTCAATTCGTAATAATATGCAGTTATCAATGATATGAGCACACTTTCAAACTTGAAGTTGTATTTTTTGAGCAGACCAGTCAATGAAGTTTAAGGTACATACCTGAAAAACAAATGGTGTGTCCTTAGGACATTTTATTTCATCAATCATTTTTATTGTTTTAAAAAGCTATTTTTGGATTTTTAATGTAACTGGATTTGTGCAGTCTCTTTTTTTTTTTTTTTTTTTCTTGTGAAGCGACAACAAAAGACTTAAACACTTTATTTTATTGTTTATTTGCAAGTATAATTTTATATTTACCAGTTTATAAAAATATGTGAATCAACTACAATGCAATATTTAATATTTACCATATTATAAAGAAAAAACTATGAGAACAATTATTTTTATTCATAAATTTATAAAAATGTACGAGAACAAGAAAATTTAGATAAACATAACATTGAGTAATTGTAATAATAAATGTTGAAAAAAATTAATTTTCCAGGTATTTTTTGTTAACATATAAATTCACTAAAATAGTTTGTGAGCATCTGGATTTATTAGATTCACAAGAATACTTTTGTCAATTCTTGAGTAAAAAGAGAATGCATAAATCCAGTTTCATATGTTTTAAGTTGTATTAAAATTCTAAAAATTGACAAGTGATTATGCAGTTGTCAAAAGAAAAACCATCCTTTTAGCACTTTTTATTTTTTTTTTTCAGATATGTATATCTTAAATTTTGCCAACAAGTTAATTTCAGTCAGTTATGTGCCATGTGTGATACACACTTAGGTGATCACGTATCTTTTGAAACATGACTGATGGAGCAGATTTTTTTTTTCCTGCAGTAGGTTGCCATTTCTTTCTGCGGTAGACCAGTTGCCATCCAATGCTACAAAACCCAGTCTGTCCTGCTATTTACCCATAGCTGTGGGGAGAAGATGAGGATTCATACCTTTCCCAAGGGTATTAGCACCTAAGTGAATGTAATGGATTTGACTGGAATTCGAAATTGGCTCTCCAATTCCTCAATCCGAGCCAATATCCATTACTCCTGCATTCAGTAGTGCAAGTATAATATCCGCCTATTTTTATTAGCTATTCATTTTGTCGGATACTCAAGATTTTACAAGTGTTTTTATCTGATGAAAACAAGTTAAATATATAATCAACAATGTTTGGGAAAACCTCATTTCAAGAAAGTTAACGAAATTGCACATTTCTAGATTGATGACAGCAATTGTTTTTAAGTGCAAATAAATGTTAAGAATAATTAAACAAAGTCAAACTCTATTGTGAAACAATGGAGCTAAATATATTACTGCTATATTTTACTCCAGCAATAGAAGTCATAAAAATGTTCATAACTTCTTTATTTGTTGAATAATTTATTGTTTTTGTCTTGTTTCATAACAGTCTTTTGCTGCAGAAGAAATTGCACAAGTTTGAACTTGCTGCATTGGCAAATTTATGCCCTGACAATGCAGAAGAGTCCAAATCTCTCATTCCCAGGTATGTATAGATGTGAGCTATATATAATTAAAATAGTTCACATATGTTTTCAATTCATACTCTGAGTTTTCATTCAATACTCAGTGATTTTTTTTTTTTTTTTTTTTTTTTTTTTTTTGATTTTTTATAATGAACCCAGTTTATTTTCTGATCATATTCCCTTTTTTTTATAAAAAGAAAAGAGTATGCTTCTTTTTTTTTTTTTTTTTTTTTGACATAAATTGTTTTGAAATAATTCTGTTAATAATGTAAAATTAAATTTGTATTGAGTAAAAAATTTTATTGGTTCAGTTATAATCATTAAATCATTGGATAAGTTAGCTGTTAATGGAATAGCAATTTATTTGCTTTCTTCTTTTTTTTTCTTTGGGTTTTGTTACTAATGTAAACTAGAAAGACCAGTCTTCCTCTATCAGGTTAGAAGAAATGGGTTTATGCCTTTCCCAAGGGTATTTGGGTGAAAGTGAATGCAACTATCATAATTGGAATTTGAACTTGTGAAGCTACTCCTACTTTCTGAGTTGATAACCACTACGCTGTGGAGATATATATATATTACACACACACACACACATATTAATTAAATTTCTTGAACGTAATTTAATTTTTAATGGTGAAAGCTAATTGAATTTGAAATCCTTTTATTAACATGTCTTTTATTTAGTGGTTTATACAGGGTGAGGTGTGGCAAAATGATCTGCCTCGTCAGTCATGTATTGAAAGATGCATGATTGCCTAAGCGTGTATCATGCCTGGCACACAACTGACTGAAGTAGATGTTAACCATAGAATGTTACCAACAACTCTTTTCATCCTACTTAGCATTCAAAAAGGGAATAGTCTATTATTTATGAAGTATTGGCAGGATGTACAGGCTAATTAACTAAAGAACGAATGAATGATGGAACATGCAGAATTATAATATGATTTAACATTTAAATTTATATCTGATCTAATTGTTTACATAAATGTTTAGTTGATTTATGTGCATACATATATAAAAGTGGACACTGAGGTCAACACGAAGTGGCGATAGTCTGTTTCATGCTTGAACATAATCTTCAGGCCATGGTCTGAATATTTCTTTCAAGCATAAAACAGACTCACTGCTTGTTGTTGACTTCGGTGTCCACTTTTAGATTTACATTCTCTCTCTCTCTCTCTCTCTCTCTGATACCCATAAATATAGTCTACCTTAAAACTATCAGTTATGTGCCATGCGTGATACATGCTTAGGTGATCATGTATCTTTCAATACATGACTGTCAGGGCAGATTTTTCCCACAGTAGTTTCTTTCTGTGGTAGACCAGTTGCCATCCAAGGCTATAGAACCCGGTCTGTCCTGCTATTTACTCATAACTGGGAGGAGGATTCATACTCTTTCTCAAGGGTATTAACATGTAAGTGTATGCAATGGATTTGACTGGAATTCGAACTCAGCTCTCCGATTCCTCAATCCGAGCTGCTATCTATTACTCTACTGTGCCTCCCTACCTTAAAAAACCTCCCTACCTGAAAACTATACTTTTATCATATATATATATATATATATATATATATATATATAGTTCAAATGCCCCTTGAACCGTGTTCCTGATCAAATCGAATTCATAAATAATTACATCGGTCACACAACTACATGCCTATCTAGATGCCTTAAGTTACACTTATCTGACCATAGCTCTATTAGAACCCATTTAAACACACACACATTCTTGCTGTTCACAGCCTTGTGTTGTCATGGAGGAGGACAATATTTTTGCTATTGATGGGTTTTGGGGTGCTTTTCAACCAAACTTTTTATTGACATGTTGCAACTGCTACAAATTTGGATTTAGTGTTTCATTGCATTTTAAGAACTCTAAATAAATAATACCTCAATAATTCCACCACATGCACAACATTACCTTTTTCCATAGAGCTCAGATTCTGGGATCACTTGTGGAGATTTTTCCTTGTCAGTCCACTGACTTTTGCATCAAACATTGTCGTATGTAACCTACATTTCGTCATCTGTTATGATTTATTTAAGGAAAGGCTAGTTAGGATGATACATTCTTCCTTATAATGGTTTTCAAGAACAGAAATTACTTATGACTCGATCAAATAATATGCTTCCAGATGAGAAATGAAACTATTCCTTTCATCAGCTAGGAAAACCATTGCTAAGCTAAGTGTGCCTTACTATTAGGCTATGGAAAGACATCATAGTAAAGCAAGGCTCAGTTACACTTCCTGTCAGGAAGCATATTTTCTTTAGTAAGACTTTTTGATCTCTAGGTTGGTTGACATTAATATCACTGTTTTAAATATATAATGTTTATGGTAAAAAGTAATATATATGTATAAGTAAAAAATTATCCACACTTTTGCCATGCATATCTTTAGGTTTGTCATGCTGTCTTCTGCTCACGTATGCTTATAGTTGGTACTATTATGGTCAGATGATCAAAGTTTGAGCTTGATCACACCAGTTTTCTTGCTGCTGTTACAGTATAAACATGGCTGCTTTGCTAGCAGTGTGCAGCAAGGAGGAACAAAGAGCAGTGATCCGATTTCTCTGGTTTGAAGGTGTGTCAAGAGCTGAAATTCATTGTGCATTACCATATAGAAGTGTATGAGTGGATCAAGAAGTTTAAAAGTAGTCAGACAAGCATGACACCCAAAGAAGGAGCAGAACACCTGTTAACCTCCACCACTGATGAGAAGATTCTCCAAGCTTGAGAGATGGTAATGGTGAACTGGCAAGTTATCATTAATGAGGTAACATGTTTTCTGCAGATTTGGATCACTGCTCTTTATTCCTCCTTGGTGCACACTGCTGGCAGAGTGGCCATGTTAATACTGTAACAGCGGTAAAAAAGAAACTGAACAATCGAGCTGAAACTTCAATCATGTGACCACAATAGTACCAACTATAAGTAGACATGAGCAGAAGGCAGTGTGACAAACCTAAAGATATATTATGGTGAAAGTGCAGATAATTTGCTTACTTAACCCGTGTGTGTATGTGTATATATATATATATATATATATATATATATATATATATCTATAAAAGGCAGGATGTGTGTGTGTGTGTGTGTGTGTAACAAATGCACGGCCGCAATTTTCGACGGATTTGCACCAAAATTTACATGCAAATGCTCCAAGTTAGTGGGAAGGCTAAGACCGACTTTGCATTTCCCAACTCCCGTTGATAGTGGAAATAATTGATTTTTTTCATGCTTCTACATCAGTTTTCATGTAGTTGGCGGCCATTTTCTACTGGCCAGAGTGAGAGCCTATAGCTGGCTGCCACGAATAGGCAGGAAGATTCTATTGGCCAGCGTGAGAGCCAACAGCTGACTGACACGAATGTTAACTAGCATGCTGCAATTGATTTTGATTTCGCAAAACTGGTTTGGGTGTGAAAAAGTATTTGTTGTTAACATTCTTTTTTCATTCGGTTTTTCCAGTTACGTGTCCTTTTTTTAAAGCTGATTGTTTTGTGTTCATTTTGTTTAGTTCTTTTTTCGTAACAGATTTAATGTTTGGTATAGAGCTTAGAAAAAATTTGCAGTGTGATATAGGCAAGAAGTAAGGCATGTAGCAACACCAGCACGGCAAAGGGCACTCCATTAAAGGTGAGGAAAGGCAAAAATATTTTAAGTCAAGTGATAGCGATTGCTGTATGAGTAGTGTGATTTTTTTTAATCAAGCACGGGCAACACCGGGCCATGCTGCTAGTGTATGTATATATATATATATATATATATATATATATATATATATATATATATAAACAGAAGCACACATGGAGTTAGAAGCATACAATTTTATCTTAGTAAATAAGAGAAATTGTTTGTCAACAATCCACATGGATAATTTAAATTTTTTTTTATTTTTCTACATTTTCTGGTGTTTTCTCAGCAATTAGTCGCTTTGAACACTTAACATTTTGAATCAGCATTCAACTGGCCTTGAAATCCCACTCAAGAAAACTGTGTTTGACTTAACGTTTGCTAAACACTTGACAAGGAAATTTTGAGTGTCACAGCTGTATACTCAAGATAGGAGTAGATAGCAAAAAACCTATTGGCAGACTCATTTTGTAGGTTGCATGCTAGTGATTTTTTTTTTTTTTTTTTTGCAGTGTACAGTACAATCACATACAGTCCAGAAACTGTGTGTAGTGTGTGAAAAATCTGAAAAATAATGAGAGAATAAATAAATGGCAAGATTGAAAACTTATGTTTTATTCTTTCTTGCACACACACACACTGATTGCTAGAAAGTCCTCAACCTGAGAACAGATAAAAACAAAAGAATTTTAATGCTTTGTCATTTGGTTAGATTTTGTGAAGATTTCACAACTCTAGCATCACTCCTTTATAGTCAGCCTATGAACTTTTCAGCCTATCCTTGTATTAGTTTATAACAATGGTTTCCAAGCTTTTTTTTTTCTGGGCCGCATTTTCAGAATGAAAATTTGCTTGCACCTTACCTTTTTATGTAAAGTACATTTAAAAATAAAAAAACACAGAGATAGGGTTAAAGGGCGATAACTGTAGATTCAAAGTCAGAACATTATCATTGATAACGCTCTCCTCCAATTTGCGGACCGTAGTTACTGTATTCTTAATACTATATATAATGCAAAAATATCATAATGATAAAATCACTCAATAGTTATTTATAACTATTTATACTGGGACTCATGCATGTAATTACAAGTAATCCATAATAATATTTTAAATTTAGAAATCATATTTATTTTTGGCATATGAATGTTTCTAAATCTTTGCCTTTCAATCATTCTGCCACACTGTTTGGGAACCACTGGTTTAATTCATCAACCAGCCTATATACAAATATTTTTTTTTTCTTAGATGAACACAGTTCACTGGCATTGGTAGGAAATAGAAACTACCTCACTCAGGAGTTAGGCCACACATTCTTTTAACAAAAGAATTGATGTTTTAAAGCATTAACTCTCAAAACACAATACAATTTTCCTTTTGGGAATTACTGATTACATACAATGTGACTACTTTTGTAGACATGTTGCTTGCAAACAATGAATCAACTTTAAAACTACATAAGCTGTATCAAAGGGAGATAATTTTTAAGTCGTCTGGATTTCTTAGATAAGGTATTGCTGCTAATTTACAACTCTTCTTTTTTGTTTGTTTTTTTTTTTTTTCAAAGTTCAGGTTGTTTTTACCATTCCACAACTGTTAAGCAGCATGGATTAGAAATAAATATTAGACAGGGTACAAGTTCAAATCTTGATAAGCAGCTACTTTATTTCTGGTCAATTAATGAAATATTTTTTTCATAGGTTTAATATTTAATTTACTGTTAGTCTTATATAGCCAGCATCTTCAATTAAACCAATATTGGAATCACCTTCAAAAAGTATTGAAAATATTTTTATGGATGAGGCTAATATTTGTTTATAATTTAAAAAAAAAAAAATTAGAAATTAATTTTTATTTTTATTTTTATTTTTTAGTTTAGAAGGCCGATTTGAAGACGAAGAACTACAGCAAACTTTGGACGATATTCAAACAAAGAGAAGTTTCCAATATTAATTTATTATTAAATGTTTAACAATCAATCGGATTGAATGTTGTGTATATATTCATATTATACATCCAAATACTTCCTGTCTCTTATCATCAATCAAGACTATGGAGCAGACATTTTTTGATATCTCATCAACAATGCAATTCATCAGACATCCTTCTGATTGTAAACATTTTCTTTTTTCATTTCAATTAAATAAATAAGACTGAATCCTTTCTGCCACATTGCCAATGATTCTCATTGTTATGAAATTCATGGTAATAAATTATTTTTTTCTTTTCTAAACAGTTTTCTTCAAATTTCATGACATCTTTACTGTTATTTACTGAAAGGAAATTGTCAATATGTACTAAACTTGGCTTTGTACGACATGGTAGAATGAGGGGAAAATGGGTTGGGCAGCAAAATTGTGTTATGTCCGTTTATTTGGATAGCTCATGTTTGCTTTGAAAAACAAAATTCCGATTTTTTATGTTTGTGTGGGGCTCAAACACTGGCCTGTGGTAATAATAGGAAATATTTAATTATCTTCACAACTATTATCATGTTGACTTTTGTAAATGAAGACTTGAGGGATTTAATGATGACAAGCAAGACTCACATGGGAGGGGGTAAATTTTCCTGGCAGTTGCAGGAGGAGGTCTGTTATCTTGAGGGTGCTCTACTTCTGCAGTTTGTTTCAGGTGGGGATAACTCCTTGTCAAAATATATATGCTCTCGTTCACCAATTGAGCACTATAGGGAAAGGAAATTTTCAAAAATCAGTGGCTGCTCCTGCTATTAGCACATTGCTCTTCAGTTATGAATTGAGTGCTCTGGCTACTGATTTAGTGTTTGTATACATCATGTATGTAATATGTTAAAAGATTTCCTTTATATGGTGTGGGCTGATAGCTTTGGGGTAGAGTCTTTGACTGATGCCAAATTGGTTGAGTTTCGATCCCAGCTTGAAGCAATCGAATGTCTAGCCACACTGATGAGCTGTGATACAGTGAAAACAGGCTTGTATGTGGATGACTTATATTCCCTGTATTCCATATTTCTTGTCAGCAGGTTGCCAAACAGAGGTCTCTAGAAGGTGATAGTCTTCCATCAACCAGATTGAATTTTGTGTATATATTTGTTGTATCCTTAAAGAAGGTTACAGACAAAGGTGGTACTCGAGTGAAAGGAACAGCAACACATGCCTTCAGTTAGCAGGCTAGTAATTCCCGAAGCAAGTCCGCCAGGTATGTCCTGTGGACACTATATATATCTACTGATATAGTCAGTCCACGATAGGCAATAGGGAGAGTGGGACATTCCATTACAATATTCATGTCTCTTATCATCAAACAAGACTGGAGCATACCTTTTTCTTTCCTTATCAACAATGCCATTAATCAGATATGCCCAATGTGGTTAAAGCTTTTGAGACATTTCTTCAATGTTTGTGGCACTATTTTGAAGACTTCTATGTTAGTGATGAAGTCACTCAAGTGCACTTTAAGAATGTTGTGAAGACATTTAAAGTTGTGTCGATAGTGCTGCTCAGCTATTGCTCTCCCTGTTTCCACTGAGTCCAAGTACACACTGCCCAACCCAGGGATTGAACCTGCAATTACTCTATCACCAAATTCATGAATCAACACTTTAATCCGCAGGACAATAGCCAGGTAGTGGGAACCGGGTGAACAATAACCGTGCAGTACTTAAAAAAGAAAAAAGCACTAGAAGAGAAATCCCTAGACATGAGCATTTGAATGAGAACTGTCTACCCCTAGAGATTTGGGGTTCAATTCAGAATTCCCTGTAGGTTACCCAGATTGATATACACCTGATGAAGGCTAGAGAGCATAACTGCTGAAATTTTAGTTTGCATGTAAATAACTCCTCATCCCAGAAATTCAGATATGGTGATAATAACAAAGATGAGGACAATAATCTGCATGTAAATAATTGATAACTTCTCATCCCAGAAATTCAGACAAATTATGTATATGTTAATCTAGAAGTGAGTGTGTTTAAATGTAGAAAGGAAACATTAGATAAAGAAGTTAAGTATCCAAGACAGAATTTACAAAGAGGGAAATGAATGAATTACAAAGTCACATGGTTATTTTAGCCATTTTATTATCATTAGATACAATGGAAGCCATTGACTTTTCCACTAGTACATAATTACAACATAAAAAGTTCAATTTCTATAAATGAAAATACCATTAAAAATCATATTTACAGATCGCGGCAGCTATTAGGTAGATGTGATTAAATATACTTTAATGTTTAAAAAAAATTAATTCAGTATTATTATTGTTTCGGTAATAAGCATTATAACATAGCACAAATAGCTATATTGTGGAAAAAGGAATTTTTGACTATATACATTTATGTATCTGGTTATTTTTTAACTTTTATCAAAAATGACATTCTTGTACATTAATTACTAATTTTTTTTTAATTAATAACTATTTGTGCTCATTTGTTAACATTAATAGCTATCTGCTGATGTGTTAAAATTTTGGAATAATGCAATAATAAAAATAAAAATTTCATCTCTCTGATAGATATCGCGATTTGTTAATAACTCATTTAGACTTTTCAATATCTTTAAAGGCATACAAAACACTTCTGTTTTTCAAAACCTGACCATCTAAATCACTGCCTACAACATTTATGTATCTGGTTATTTTTTAACTTTTATCAAAAATGACATTCTTGTACATTAATTACTAATTTTTTTTTAATTAATAACTATTTGTGCTCATTTAACATTAATAGCTATCTGCTGATGTGTTAAAATTTTGGAATAATGCAATAATAAAAATAAAAATTTCATCTCTCTGATAGATATCGCGATTTGTTAATAACTCATTTAGACTTTTCAATATCTTTAAAGAATTCACTGTATTTAGAGGCATACAAAACACTTCTGTTTTTCAAAACCTGACCATCTAAATCACTGCCTACAATATCCTGTGAAGATTAAGTAAAACCTCTTTTTAACATTCCTTGATTTAAGGGATATCAGATTAAAGGACCCAGATTACATGAAACATAATGAACTAACTTTTCATTTTACTGAATGAAGTTAGATAAATGCTAGAACAACTTATTCATCAAGTTTGTGTTAAAATACTAGGTACTCCTCAACCTTGTTAGCTATAAAATGGTAATGAAAAATCTTGCTGATTTCAGCTATGTTTTTAGACCATTTGTAATATAAATAACAAATCCTACTTGACAGCATGTGTGTGTCTGTGTGTATGAGACACACAGACACCCATTTCAGGTTGTTTAATGTGTAACCAGGGTCACTGGCTTTTAAATGGCAGTGCTGACAATCCTGTTAGCATAGTATCCATCAAAACTGATAGGATTATTTATATATGATTTGGACATTTTCTAAGCCTCGGTTATGAGTACAAAATAAATTACAGTTGCAGATGACATCTACAGTATCATTTCCGAGGAGATTCCTCTTAATATGAACAAAGTAAAGTAGGTATGATTGTTTTATTTCATATTTTATACAAGATTGGTCATTTGTAAGTTGTCTTGGATTTAACAAAATGATGTTCATTAAATGTGGGGGTCTACAGAACTTGCTTCTACTTTATGAAATGAAGGATTTATCGGATTTAAGAAACATGCTCTCCTTCCAACTAGTTCTTTAAATCAAGGTTTTAGTGTACAAAGTCTTTATATATCTTTCCGAGTAGGTTTGCTAATTGGGCTGTATTTAAATGTCCATTGCTACAAAATTTTGAATTGACTTTCTCAATAAAAAAAAAAAATCCAAAAGGTTGCAGTTATTGAAATTCAAAATTTAGTAGCACTCTCCTTTCAAAAGTAGCTCAATCTAGTAACTATAGCATTTTCCTTAATTTTATTTTTCAAAAATATTTAATGCTAAATTTATGCCAGTATGTCTTAAATGTCACAAAATATATCAGATTGGAAATTTAATTTTTTTTTAAATTTTTTTATTAATCAGATTTAATATATTCTCAATGACAGATTTGCTCAAATCTAATATCAATTGACCTTTGTGTCTGTTGTGTATTGGAATATATATCTTTCCTAAAGTAACGGATTTTTTATTTATTAATCCAACAAATTTTAAATTATTTTTAGTGAAAACTTGTATTTGAGCAGATGGTCCGTTTATTTATTAAACAGTATATTTATTTTTTCGTCTACCATCCTGAATATTAGAGACATATTAAAAATAAAAAAAAATGTTCTCCAGCAGGATTCTAACCAAAACTTGTTAAATCTAATGTGCCTTAACTGACTCAGGTTCAAAGATCAATTTGTTAGATTTGAACAAATTGCCTTGATAAAGTCTATCAAGGGATGAACTGTGTTGGTAAAGAAAAGTTTTTCTTTTGTCTATATTCATATTGTCTTTTATGGAAATATATTTTTTATTTATATCTGAATTTTTACATAGGACCTACAATACCCCAACTGCATCCCCCTGCAATAGGGTAACACCCCCCACACACACACACACACACAGACGAAAAATAGGAGCTACCTGCCAAGTAAATGTTTATAGACTGAAATATAATTGACCAAATCTTGACCTATGCCTACATCAATAGGCATTTTTTTAAATTATTATTTCACCCTAAGCAAGGCAATAAAGTTGCAAGGGGTTACTGAGATTAAAATGATCTGAGGAAAATCATTTATTAAGAAGAGAGGACAATAAATAAAAGAACAGGATTCAAGGGGACAGAAGTTTACAACACTTGTGTTTAGAGCGTGATGCTCCATGTAAGTGAGACCTAGCTAAAACTCTAGTGCTGGCAGCATAATGACAGGGCCATGATCAGATGGATATGTAACAACAAGCCAGAAGATGTGGACACTATACAATCAAGTGGGTTGTTGGCACAGCTTGGTCTTGTGGATCTTGACTTCATTCTGCGAGAGAAGGCTTTGCTGGTATGGACATGTGGAGCGTTCTGGCAGTGCTATCAAGTGTGCCTGTGACTCGGTTAAAGGAAAGTGAGTGTCTGGAAGGCCCAAGATGTCATAGAGGGAGCTGACTGAATGTGATCACAGAGAGTGGAAGCTCTCTGCAGTTGACCCTCATGACATGCATTTAGAGATCTGGAGTGGGAACTGCCATGTGTGCAGCTAGTCAGTTACCTGGAAGCGGGCCCACTGATGTGGACAATGTTCCCACACTTGCACAATAAACAACCAATAAAGAAGGAGAAGATGGCCATTGATATTGCACTTAAATATAAACAATCAATATTTGCCTGTTTCCAAGCCAAGTAAATTATTATAGACTCCTATAAATAACCAATATTTACCTATCCTCAAATTGAGTAAATGCTTATAGGCTCAAATAGCCTTGGTTGGCAACCAGTTGAGAAGGTCAACTCTGAATTCAAAACTGGAGGGTTTGGTACAATGTTATCAACTCCATCTTATAAACTTATTTGTGACTGAAACTGCAGCAGCATCAGTGGGGTTGTGGCCTTATACTCTGCATGAATAAACAGGAAACTACCAAAGTTGTTACAAGATAGGATCCCTCTGTAACTTTTCTGCTAATGTCTTATTCTGACGTTATTCCGAGCTGTATTGTTGACTGCTTAGAAGTGTGCCTAAGACATTTATGATAAAAAAAGAACAAGTCAAAACTAATGAAATGCACATAATATTGAAAATACTTCATCCCTGAAAAGTATTTACTAGTAATTTAACAGCTGAAGAAGAAAAGATCAGCTAAAGACATTGTGCCAAAAAGCAACAAAATGAAAAAAAAAACTAGTAAAAAAAATGCCTAATAATACTTAAACTCTCAAATCAAACATAACAGCTGAAATGGCTTGCAATAAAAAGGTGCTATCTGGAAATTAGTTGTAATTTCTTTTGGATTTTTCCAATGTAGAGATTGAGAAGCAGGAATTCAATGTTCAAACAGTAACTTCAATTTTCATCAATTGTAAGTGAAAGCTTTTTCTTTTTTAAGTAACAGATTATCAGCAAATAATGAGCTTAAGAAAAAGAAGTAAATTGTAATTTGCAAACGATTTCTGTAACAGTATTTTAAAGCTAGGATTATAGTCATATTTTAATAATTTCACTCCAATCAAAGCAATAAGGCCACTAAGACACAAGAAGTTATTGAGAATATGAGAAAAATGACTATTGATGGGAGAGGACAAAAAAATAAGAATTAAGAAAACAGAATATAATGATAGACATTTCATTTAAATTTTTGAAAATCAAACTTGACTGGGAAGCAAAAAGCCATAAAATGCTAAGACCATACTGCCAATCTAGTACTGCACTTAAATTCATAAAGTCTAGGTACCATAGAGGAAAGTTCATCAGAATAATTATGAAAGTATTTATAGAAAAATCACAGGGAATTTATGTGACGGCAGTGGGAAAGAAACTGAGATGTCAGGACCAATAACATGTCTTTGAGAAAAGAAGGTGTAATTTATTGTTACAGAAAAAAAAGGCTGAATTTTAATAAGAATAGACTGTCATTCTGCTCTATTGATATGATTAACAAAGGTTTTAACATTCAGGTATGATTTTGTTAGATTGTAGAATTTTATTGGTGATAAGAAAAAAATTGCTAAACAGCTTTTAAGGATGCAATATAGACAAAAGTATATATTAGATGAAAGACCTTAAAAACAACAAAGATGAAAACAATAGTCCCCAAAATATATGGAATTATGAAAATACATAAATTCAAACAAAATAGAAATGCTGAAGAACATCTCATCCGAAAGTTTGTGTTAATAACAAAGATGAAGACAATAGTTTGGATAAAACAGGGAATAAATAAAATGCTTCATTTTATAACTTAATATGGTTAGGCTGATGAATGTATAGAATGTTCAGGGGGTGAAAATTTGGCATTGGAAAAATGTTCAACATGTCTACAAAGAAAAATGAAAAGAAATGAAAAAATTAGATAAAAGTGCAAATACAAGATTTTATAATGAAGAAATTGTTGAAGTGATTTTGTAAAAAAAAAATTTTTTTTAGTCCAGTTTAGAGAGTTTTCATACAAGAGGAAATAGACTAGATGCAGGAAGAGTTCTTAATGACTCCTCTTGCTATTTCAACTCATACTTTTACTTGGACTGGCTACTTGATAAATCATCTATTTATACATGATGCACAGACCGAATATTAAACAAGAATATGTGCAAATATCTAACAGAAAAATACTAGGCTCAATTTGAATGTTTATAAAAATGTGTATACATAAATAATAACTTAATAACTATACATGCTTTATCATCATAGCTATGATTTTTGTTGAGGCAGGACAGGGATTAATCTCGCACAAAGCCAGGTGGTCCTGCCTGACAGAAGATCTCAGTTTACCTCTTGACATGTCTGTCAACATACTGATATTTGTCATAATAATTTGAAACAAGGTTTTACTCTTTTGCTCTTCCTGACACTCAACTCACACACTCATGATAGTCCAAGTACTCCAAGTGTTTTTATCAAGACACCATCTTTAGGAAGCTTGCCATTCAAGGCTTGAGACTCCATTCTAGCCTTATATATATCTATATCTATAATTCTCAAAATGTGTGTGTGATTTGATGATGTTTATGCGTTTACACAGTTTCCATCAGATTTCGATGAAATTTTTTTTTTGTTTGATAGATAATTCCTCAGTGCCAGTTTTGAGTACAAATTGGCTGGAAAAAATTACAACCTTGAAGGTGAAAATCAAAAAAAACTGATTTTTTTACACTTTGTGCAAAAATCAAAGGCAAAATTTAATGTCTGTAAAAAAAAAAACGTATAATCAATTTAGAGAGCTGAAATCTAACACAAAAGATTATTAGAAATATAAAAAAAGAATTATATTATAAATGAAGATTATTGTATATTATTATTATGATGGTCCATAGAAGAGGTTCCTTCATTGCAAGATTGAGAATGCAAAAACGGTCCTTTCCAGGGTGACCCCCCCCATTCAAATTGTTAAACCCCCATTTGGGGATGTACCTCAGTTGCACCCAATTGTTGTTACTAATATTGCTTTTTGGGTGGGCTGACTTTATACTTGAACTGCTCCAATTGAACAGCAAAAATTCCTAGTAATGAAACACCCATTAGAAGACAGGTTATACTGCTAGTATATATATATATATATATATATATATATATATATATATATGGAGAGAGAATGAGAGGGGTCATTGGTTCCCATAAGAAGCTCATTCATTTGTTGTTTTTATTAAAAGCTGAAATTATGCAAATTAACAATTTGATACATATTTTAAACACTAATTTTTCTTTCACTATAAATTATAATTAAATTTTTAAGTCGGTATCTACTTAGCATGGATATTATAACTTATTAATACTTTTCAATGAAAAGAGGTTTTTATTTTGCCTGAAACCGATTAATTAATAGAATATGCTCTAGTATTGTGTTTACTATAATTTGAATTTATCTAGTTTGTTCATTTTGCCAAGACTTAATTTATATAGATTTTTAAATTTTTTTTCCACAAAGACTATGAATGTATTGATCAGAATATTTTGGGTAAAATTCTGAAGATAATAATAAAAAATATATGAATAATGAAAATATTTCTTCTGAAAAATTCACCCAATACAAGAAGACTAAACAATATATCAGCCAAAATTGTGTGTTGAAAACAACAATGATTTCAAATGATCTGAAAAAAAATGTTCATTTGAGAGAACAAAGGGAAGTAATCATTGATGAAGATGAATATTGAACATTAAAGTTAAGAAAATATTTCGAGTTACAGCTAATTCTTCAGTTGTTGATTGTTCACAGTTAAAAAAAAGAATACAGACAGATTACAATGAAAGTGTATAAAGACAATAAAAACGGGTTTATTAATTAAAATTCCATTACTTTAAATTGCTTGGTGGATTGAATCATAGATTCAAAATATTTCACCCAAATGATTGTCTAAAAATATAACTTGAATAAAATATAACTCACAAAGAAAAATCTTATTATAAACTAATATAAAATGCTTCATATAACAAGATTGATAAAAATATACAATTGTTGATTAATGACATATCTTTGTATATATTATCATAAACTATTGTACATAACAATATCATAAAAAGAGTATATTTTATAAATATATATTATTCTGCAAGGCAAAGAATTTTTTTTTCTAGTGCATAATTTCACAAGGGATTTACCAGACAGAAACAATAAATCTTGTTGTGATTCAGCCAAAATAAATGTTCAATACTCAAATTTGTTCATATTATCATATTTGAAGTGATCCTTCAAATATTTGTTTTTAATATAGCCAGTATTAATAAATTAGGAAAGAAGCCTTCTTCATGTGGTCAGTATTTATATGTTAATTAACCTATTAATGGATTATTTTGGTAATTTTCATTGGAATGTTGCTAGCATTTAAAGACTATGCTGAAAATTCTTGTTTAAAATTTTTTTACTGTGCAAAAGTGTGATGTGAGACAAATTCTCGTTCTTACATTTTAAGCAATAAATGAAAATATTCAGGCATGAGAAGAGTTGTCTTCTCTTTGTAAAAATCTCAAAAATATTTTTTTAATTTTTTTTTTTTTTTTTTAATAGCTTAAGTGTTAGTGCATAGATAAGTTAGAATTTTAGCATTCCGTCCATGAGACCCAGGTTTGAATTCCACCAGGGTTGATATATCAGGGGAGATGAATTCTTGATAATATCAGTGTGGGGAAATTATCTCATTATTGGAAATTGCCTGAAAACCATATCACAGGTTGATCCAAGGACTTTGGTGGAAAATTGAATAGACGGAAATGTTTGGAACCCATCATGGTTAAAAATTTGTGTGTACTGGCCTTGTTCAAACTGTTGGTCATACCAAATTATGCAATCTATCCAAGAAACTAATTATGCATAGTTGCAGTTTAAACTACAAGTTGGTTCAGTGGGTATTGACGAAACACCAATGTACCTGAACAGATTGTCTTCAACAGGGATTAGCTAACCACCCCTAGCAGAAAGGCATACTTGGATATGAGTGGCCAGCCATAAACAGTATTGTAAGACTGTTAAAAGAAATTGTTTTGGATGAGATATCTCATGATAACCTCCAGGATGTTATCTTTTGCATTAATATTTATCATTAAGACAAAAAATATAATTTTCTGCATAGGCCTATTGTATTCTTAAAATAAAATTAAAATTAATTTGAAAAAAAGTCCCTTAAAGGGTTAAATTAAGAAGCTATTTTTTAAAATAATTTTTATTTAGTTTAAAATTTTTCAAAATTGCTAAAAAAAAATAATAATAGAAATGAAAATAAATATTAAGAGCAAAAACAGCAACATTTTAGAATTTCAAATGAAAATGTAAAATTAGAATGTTTTCACACGAGATTCTTTAAATATATTTTCCCAAAATTTATGAGTGTCAGACCCTGATCTTTTATAGTGTTGGCCTTTTCATCTCCCAGTTCGATAAACATCTTTGAATAGCCTGCCATTGTTATATAGGTTTATTTTGGAATTCAACCAATGAAAATTGGTTTTATAGTTAATATTTTAGCAGTAAGATTTTCTTTCCACAGGAGGATGTCAATACATAGATAAATATATAGAGTTACTGTTTTTTTTCCCAACAAGATCTCATATTTTGGATATATCCATTCAAACGTTTAGCAACCTTACTAGTATTTTTGAAATTCTTATAAACAAGTATCAAATAACAGACAATTAGAAAAAATCTTAAAAACAAATAAAAAACTTAGGAATAAAAAGAATAAAAGAAAAAGAAAAATTTTAAAAATGAAAAAATCTTAAAAACAACTCTTATTCATAAGATTAGAAGAATCACAAATTTTGATTTTTTTACCAATGTGTTGACTATTCAGTGATTTTTGTAAATTATATGGAAAATAAGTGTTAGATGTTTAATCTGTATACAAAAAATTTTATAATAAAAGATAAAAAATCTTGAATGAGATATTAGCTTTGGGCAAAATGCTTTGAAATAGTATTTTTAAAAATAAGGGAATTAAAAAATGTATATATGTATGTATATGTGTGTGTGTTAGACAGATACATACTATTTTGATTCTTTAATATTTTTTATCATTTTTGTCTCTGGGACACATAAAAAGGAAAGTGGTCTTGGAGAGCTTAACACCTACAAGACATATTAAAAGCAAGATAGGCAGAGGGGAAAAGAGAATAACGTACCTAATAAGTTTGTGTGAATGGCTGGCAGAGCAGAGACATGGAGGAATTGTAAAGGGTCAAAATATTGCTTAGAGTTACAAGGGACAAGAAGTTGTGGGGATCCATGACAGCTCATCTCCTGAAGTGACAGGGAACATAAAAGAAGAAGAATAAATAAGGAAAAAGTTTATAATTTTGAGAAGAGTCATTTATGTTTTCCAAATTTTGTTTGGGCACTGAAACATCTTTGTGCTCTTCAGTTTCTTGTGTGGTTGGTAGATTAACAACAGTTTAAGTGCCAACATTTTTTGAAGAAATAATGCATTTTTTCCCCTTCCTTTTTTGTGGTTTCTGATGAAGGCTGAAGAAGAGATCCACTGAAATGTTGTGCTAACAACATCAACAATACAAAGAACTTCAATTGTAAGAAAAGATATATATTTTTTAATGCCATGTAACACACAGGCAATCATGATTCATCATAGATTTGTCTTTATTATCTGTGAATTGCCATGCATTCTTGGTAACAATAATGGGGTGATTTCCCATTGTCTTCTTCAAAAAACATAATTTGTGCTACTGAAGTTGACTGGTCTGCTTTGTAAAAAATAGGGAAGAATTTTTTTTGAAACAGTGTTTGTAAACAAGGCTTTATTAGACCTTCCCCTATTCATGATTCAAGGCTTATGGCCACTTTATGTTGAAACACAGGTTTGGTATGATCACAGAAACTAAGCAATGTCAAGCTAGGTCAGTAACTAGATGGGTGACTGCTTGAGAATACCAGGTGCTGTAAGCTTGGATGTGTGGGTGGTGTAATGGATAATGGGTCAGGATTGTTAATTGGAAAGCCAAGTTTCAATTCTCATTAGGTTCATTATATTCACTTACACACAAATATCCTTGGGAAAGGCATGAATCCACCTCTTCTTTCCCCAAGCTATGAGTTAATTAGTAAAACTTGTATCACTAAACTATTATTATCTAAAAAAAATAACTAAGTAAAATTCTTACAATCTAAAAAGAAATATTTTCTGGCTTTAAATAACCTGTAAAGGGTTGATAAGCCATACAAAACGAATCAGTCAATAAATCTACTGATTAAAAAGAAGAAATTAGTAAGACTTGTAAACCATTATTATCGCCAAAATATATTCTTACAATCTAAAAATATTTTCTGGCTTTAAATAACCTGCAAAGGGTTGATAAGCCATAGAAAATGAATCAATCAACAATATTCATGATTCAAGTTTCAAACTGCTTCCATCATTGATGACTTCTTACTACTGATGTTGACCTTTTTCCCAATTTGTAATTTGTATTTGTATGCAGTGACATAAGCACAATTTCAAAATTGACATTTGAAAATAAAAACAAAGTACTGATAACTTTTTAAGAAGTCAGGGATCGATTTGGCACTGTATTTATATTATACAACTACCTCCTTCTAAAATGAAAATAAACAATTTTTAATTCTAACAAATGTTGTTAATAAAGGCAAATATAACGAATGATAATCTACAAAACTTGTTCCAAAAACATTCTTCCTTAATTTTTTTTTAAAAAGTGGACCAGTAGTGCAGATTATTTTTTTTTTGAAATCAACTAGTTGAGAACTTCTTTGTAATTTGACCAAACTCTTTATCAAATAACCTAACTATGAAAAAAAATTAAAAAATTTCACATGTTTACAATAAATTGCATGAAAATTAGCAAAGAAAAAATTGATTTAAAAACAATTTCAGTTTAGGCCCAATTTTCTTTTTGTAAACATTTAGAATACTTCAGTGGTTTAAATAGACCAACCCAAGTGAAAACAAGGCTGGGGAAGTGTTGAGAATATCGTGTTTGTGAATGGATTATCTATAAGGGATTTTAAAAACCAAATCTATTCTGGATCAAGAACTCGGATCTTCTTAGTCAGATTTTGTTTCGGAAAAAGCGTTTCTCTCATAATGTTGTCAAGCTCATTTAGAGCCAAATTTGCATGCAACTTAACCTGCTCTTCTTTTTCCAAGTTTATGATGGACTTGAGCAACTGATAAAGATCCTTCATAACAAATTCCAATACTTGCAGAGCATCTTTTCCAAGTCCCTGCAGCAACTGTGTAATAAGCAGAACTGCTGCAGCTCTGACCTCTATGCTGGGGTCGGATTTGGCCAGTGAGCTGCAGCAGGAGAAAATCTCATGAATAACATTCCCAAGGGAGAAGTGAAGCTGCTTGCATGCTTCACCCAGATTTGAAAGGCTGCTGGCTCGTACAAGTGGGTCAGTGTCTTTAGCACCTTGTAGGAAAGCTCCCAGAAGGATATCCCGGTATTTGGGAATGATTGGACCAAGGCTTCTGGAGGCTTTCACTATGGATTCACCTAATTTTATTTTCATTTCAGAAGGAATGGCTTCAGCATTCTGAATTTCTGATTCTGGATCACGAAACAAGTCTATTAGTCTGGGAATTACTTTTTCTGGAAAATTATCTGCCATGGCAGCAAGTCCATTAACGGCAGATAAGTAAATATAAGAGTCCGGATGAGTCAGTTTTTCTTCAAACACATGTAAAATGAGGTCTTGCTTTTTCACTGTTTCTTTGTCATTGTTCTGAATTAGTTTTGTCAAGGTGATCAAACCATGACCTTGTACAGGAATGAGAGGGTCATAGGTTTCTTTGAGAGCATCTTGCAGTTTGGAATGTTTAGAAATTTTAGACTTTGTGTCTTGAGGAGCAGACACCTTGCCTTTACTGATATCTGGAGATTTTGTAAATTGGACAGTTTGTTTTAAATCTGTGCGCCCATTTGGACTTTCAGAAAGCAGGTCTTTTGGCAAACTGACACCTTCAGCGGCATCTTTGTTACTAGGAGAAGGTTTAGAGCTAGAATTTGAGGCAGCACTGACTGATTGCTTCTTACCGGACTTTTTGCTTTTCTTGCTTGATACCCTTGAGTCTTTTGTAGCAGTTGCTTCATTTCTGGGAAACTTTTCTGCATAAAGATTATCAGATAATTCTGTTATTAACTGGTGGGGATTTTCTTGTTTGAACTCACTTTTATAAACATCAGCAAAGTCCATCTCTGGCCAGACTTTACCATATGTAGAGATGGCGACTCGCAGACTGGAGGCCATTGCTTTAATACTGGAATTATTAGTTGTGACAATCACATTTTGTAACAAAGGAATAAAACTTGTTAATGTCTTTTGGTCTTCATCAGTTATTTGCAGAGCACCAGCAACTACAGCTGTGAGCATTCCAAGGGACATGGTTAGGATTTCATTATTGAAAATGCCACCAAATTCTTTCTCCACTGGATCAAGTTCATCAATGCTTTTTACTAAAGTAGCTTTTATGAACTCAAGCACATGTTTTGTGCTTTTCAAACTGCTTGGTCCAAGCTTTTCAAAAACTGCTGCAAGAAGGTTGAGTATTGTAAGCTGGTAGAAAACTTGATCCCTGTTTTCTTCTTGTTTCTTTTCAATGTCAAGCAATTCTGTGCAACTGGTTTCAGAAGACTCATTTTCATAAGTGCTATCTGATGTCATTTCTGAATCCAAAGTCCGCGTCAGTTCTTGCAGCATGTAAATGAGGAATTTCTCAGTGAGTTCTTCCTTGTTCAATTTACAAACCAGATTGAGCAGGCTAGCTATTCTTTCAGATTCATCACACAATAAATCTAGTTCTTCATCACTGGTGTCACCTTGAGGTTTTGTGATAACTCTGGGACAGTCATTATCACCAACAGTGAATGTCAGCATGGGGTGCATCAGATGGACACCAAAGTTCCAGTTCTTGGACAAGGAACCAAAAGTAAATATTCTCAAACACATCAATGCAACATCTATATCGGCAAACTTCAAATATGCCAACAAGATTTCTTCAGTAAGAGATTGCACGTGAGATGAAGTCATATCAGTGTAGCTAAATACAGAGAAGATGATATAGACAAAAGGACGGAGTTGATTTAATAAGTCTGCTTGAGGCTCAGATCCACAAACAAAAACTTTGTGGATGTCTTCGATGCATGTGTTTAACTGAAATTCATCTGCCACAATTAGCCCTGATTCGGTACTGCTATCATGCATATACTCAATGCAAGAGTACAGAGGTGCCAGTAACTTTTTAAGAAAGTACTTTTGAAATAAAGACGGATTCTTGTTTGATACAAGATTCATCACACAGCAAGCGACACGCAGCATCTGATGAAATTGATCATTGTGTGAATCTCGTATCAGGTTCATCACCTGAGGAGATGTCTGTTTGTAGTATTCATCATCAGTGGCAACAGTGGGTGGGCGGATAGCAATCACCCTGGCAATTCCATAACATTTCTGGTAATCTTGAACTTCATCCGTTTTAGAGTTGACCGGGGCATCAAGCATTCCTTGGATAATGTGGTTTATACCATTAGGCTTGGACAGAAGGATTTTATTTAAGCTTTGGCTGCAAGCATTTTTTAACCAAACAGGAGCAGGAGGTAAGTTTAGATTACTAGAGATAGCTGTTGCCTGAGGGTTGTTTTGTTGCAAAGATTTGATGACTTTAGAACCAGGTCCACCCTGAAGAAGCAGGAGTTCTTTCACTAGTGATGGTTGGTAGGATCGTCGTTTTAAATTTTCAAGAAATGTTTTACAGAATTCCATATCTTCTTCAGTGATAGCAACATGATAAGTGGATGTCACTTGACTGTTGTTATTTGAAGAAAGAAATGAAGTGTTAGTTGACACTGAAGCTGTATTCTTTGGAGTTTCTGACGGCTCTACGGTTTTCGCTTGATGATCTTTATTAGCAGAATCACAATTCAGGTTCTCATTATCAGGAATTTTTGTGTCACTTTTGGGGCAAGTATTGCTTTCTGGCGTGGATTTAGGTACATTCGACTTCTTTACTCCATAACACAACTGAAACATGACTGCAAGACAATCACCAAGATATCGTGATAAAAAAAGGCTAGATACAGACGTAATGTTAAGGCATGCAGAGAAAACACGAGCGATCAACACTAACCTGTACTGCCTTTCCAGTATAGACTGGATATCAGATACAGACGAAGTTAATAAAAGTCCATAACCTGACCTTCGCTCCAAGGGAATGCCCACACCTTTAGCAAGGTGTGGATAAACTCCAAGGCACAGTATAAATTGCATTGTATTTATAAAAACCTTTTGTTGTTCGATGCTCAGGGCGTCGGCTGGTAATCGGGGAGCGACTGGCTTTTTTTTATTTGATTTTACCTTGCCGCTGTTATGTTCTGATTTTGTTTGTTTTTCGCGTATTGAAGCTTCTTGAAGAGATGTCGTCAAAGCTTCGATAAGAATCAAACAGGTTGAGGCAAACTTCCATTTAAGGTTTGCCTCGGGTGGAAAATATCGTGGTTTTCTCTCAAGTTCAAAAACATTCAATCCACTGAATTTTGCATCTGTATTGATTTTCTCCGTGTAATCCTTTAAGCTGTTTTCTAGTATAATATCCAAGCTATCACCGATTTTCTTTTCGCTATCTTTCTTAGAAATTGCGAGATTGCCTGGTGAAATGAGAAGCTTCATAGCCTCAATAACAACAGATGGTTGAGGCAACATTTTCGATCAGTTGTATGGAGGGGTTTAATATGACATAGGCATTAAGCGAATACAAACTATACACATGAAATTTTTCCTCTATTTCAAAGCCATATTAATCTCGACCCGTTCTAGGACATGTGTTTTACGTCATTTACTTGTTTCCTGGATTGAAGAGCGATTGTTTGCGTTAATTTAGAGTGATCTCCCTTGAATTACTCTCGAATTTTGAGGCTTAAAAAGTTTGAAGAAGTTGAAAGTAATATGGCGACAATAAATGCTGTTTTAAATTAAATAATATCATAAGTTTTTAACGAGGCATTTGGATTAAACTTAAACAAATGGATTGTGTACAGACGTCAAGTATGGACAAGCACAAGTCATCGCATAAATCTCGGCATAAGGATAAAAAGAAGCACAGTAAAAGGTATGTATACTACATTTAATGAATGTTTTCAAAACATTGTAGTTACGTTTGTTTTCACGCGTTCATCAACTGAGCTTTTAACTTCGACTTTTACTATGTAGAACACGCAAGACCAGTTGGGTAACATAGGAGTTGGGAAGATTATATTATACAAAACTTAATGAGAGAGAGAGAGAGACAAACAATTAATTTCATTATTCAAATTTTTTACATTTTACCTGGATTCGAAACACCAGCACCGTCAATAAATACACAACTAGTTCAGTCACGAGTACATCGTTGAGTTATTTCACGAATTATTTGGATAGTATCTTAATTTTATTGCTATTCATAGTCCGAAACGTTCAAATAAAAAAATAACAAGGGAGATGTTATTAAGTTTGTATTCTTACTTGAGTGTTTTAAATTTTATTTCACTCCATGCAAAGCAATATAAAGGCACAAGTGGTGGTGGTGGGGTACTGAGTGTTAGAGAATATGAGAAAAATATTAACTTATTAAGGAAGGAGAGAAAATAATAAAAGAACAAGATAATTAAGAAGGGGAATTACTAAATTAAAAGAAAAAACAAACCTTTCTTAGGGTTATCCTAAGACTTGAAATCAAAGTAAAATTAGATCATTTTGAAAAAAATTAATAAAAATTTAAATACGCACATAAATGCAGTTACACACACGCATACATGTTCATAAATGATGTCACTGTTTCAGAAATACAGCCAATAAGTAAACAGAATCAGAGATAAAAAGACATCATTGTGTACAAGAACTTTTTTATAAATTGTTTTTATTAATGTCCTTTTCAGGATGTCAGCAATCATTTCTCTTCCCAGATTACTTTTCTTTATTATCTATGATGATATATAACAGGACAAAAACTCAATGTACAAAAATCCCCCTAAAGAACAAGTAATATTATAGAGCCCCATAATTTTTTTCAAACATGAAAATTGAAACATTTCTGAAAAGAAATGAATGTCATATTTGAACAAACCAATGCAAACTGCATAAAAAAAATCCATTTTCATATTTCATGTTACTTTACTTCAGTCAACTGAATCTTTTAACCTCCTTTGCCAAAAAAAAAAAGATTTTGTATATTCTTTTTTGTGATTAATGATGAATTGTATAAAACTTAAAACCTGTCAATACTTTTCAAAAATAGGCTAGATTGAGGATTTAATTGTGTAATCAAACTTTCAAGTCTTATTTTTAAATGAATATTATTGCCCTAGTAATAACCTTCCTGGATATGACGATAAACTACACCCACATCCTGGGAAAGACAATAAACTGCATCCAACAGCAAGGCCTCTGATCAGGAGGTTTTGAGGAGCATGGAACTACCTCTTAATTGCTGGTGTTCCCAGGTCCACCCTGACCCATAGTGATAGCACCTATTAGAGTCCCCACTATGGGCAAATAGTTAACCCCCAAACTGGGGTCAAAACACTATGAAAGTGTAAAAATAGATTTTAATACCAGAAATACTTTGTAAAAAAATTTATTACCAGCAATACATTTTTGGAAAAAAAAATTACAAGTGATACATTTTTGAAGAAAAAAATATTACCAGAAATAGATTTTTGAAGAAAAATTTTTTTACTAGCAATACATTTGAACAAAAAAAATTATTACCAGTAATAACAATTTTGTTGGCATTAAATAACCCATTGAGGTTGATATGCCATAAAACAAACCAAACCCCTAGCAATAAAATAGTTCTTGGCACATATTGATGTCTGTTGTTTCTTTAATTATTATTAGGTTGAGTCATAAATAATTTCTGTTTTTTAGCAACTTTATTCTTCAAAAACTGAAGTACAATTAAAATTTATTCAATTACATATTCAACATTATTTGCAATGATTTGTTACTTATCAGGCAGCTTTTTGATTTTGAGCAAAATTCTGCATGTCTTGGTATGAAAAGTGTTTTTGACAAACTCTTGAGTCTGATTTTTTTTTTTCCCACCAGAGCATTTTCAGTGATTAAAATAGCTAATAATTGCTTGGGTATGGTAAATATGGTATGGTAAATATGGTATTGGGTTAGAACAAACCAGGATATAAAGGTATTTATTTATTTGAGGCAGTTTAGGTGATAATGCTTACCAGAAGTTCACATCGTTTTTTTTTTATGCTGTTATATTTTTGGATGTTCTTAGTGATAATATTTTTCCCTTTTTAAATTTTTTTCAGATGTTATTCCTCAGATTCTTCAAAAGCTAACAGTTCACAGTCTCGTTCCCGATCAAGATCACCAGAAAACGAGCAAAAGAAGAAATCAAAATCTAAACATAAGAAAAAATTGAAAAACTCTTCATCTTCATCAAGTTCCTCCTCAACTTCTGACAGTGATACTGAATCTAGTCTACAGAAACGGTTGAACGAAATTGACCAGAAAAAACTTGCTCAAATCGAGAAGCATCAAATAGAGAAAAGGTATAAATTTTGTAATATGATAAATTACTTTTTAGTCTGAATTTCTGTGATAAGGAGTTATTATTATTTACACTTGGACTATAAGAAGATATTTGTCTGAATGTAAATTATGTTTCAAGAGACAATCTGCTGCTTTTAATTCATTTCTGAAAGCCAATAGAACTGTTAATCTAATTAGTATTGATAATTACAGTCTAAAAATTATGCATGGATGATTTGACCATTTGTCTTCAATTTTTTTTTTTTAAATAATCCCCCCAACATTTAATTTGATATAAGAGCTAAAAATTAAGCAGAGCTAATTTTATTATTTGTCTGTTTTAATTCTTCTTCAAATTACAAAAGGTCATTCATAGTACAGTATTTACATTAGTCGGACTATTGTCCTCATCTTTGTCACCATATTTGTTTCAACATTTCGGCCATTGTACGCTCCGGCCTTCTTCAGGTGGTTGGAATTTCGAACCGAACCCTTTATTTCGATCACTGGGGTAGACTGTTCTAGTTCCACGAGCCATGTTTGAAGAAGGCCGGAGCGTACAACGGCCGAAACGTTGTGACAAATATGGCGACAATAGTCCGACTAATGTAAATACTGTACATAATACCTCATCTCAGAAATATAGACAGTCATTCATAGTGTAGATAACAATGTTAACAAAATAAAAAATAATTTAAAACATAAAGGAAAACTTGAAAGCAAGTTTTACAAATTTGTTTTGATTTTAAACTTGTTTTTCACACATATTGAAAGATGTAAATAAAAAAAAAATTCAAAGAAAGATATTTTATCAGTGTGAAAGAAGCTTTAAAAAAAGAATCAGGCATTGTTGTTTGAAAGGTTAAGTACATCAACTTCACAATGATCAGGTTTTAATTTCCAGGAGCACATTGTTAACTTTTGGAAACTAATTAAAGACATGAGGGTGTGATAGCTTTATTTGGTGAATAGTGTCCTTAATATGTGAGCAATGCTGAAGAAGATCTTTTACTTCTTTTATCCTGATGTTGACAGGGATTGTGTTGTGTTTTTTTCCATCCCTTTCTTTGCCAGACTGAGTGCACTTATTCTCACTGGTATTCATTCATTCTCTCGGTTTCTACTTTTAGATCTTTGCATCTATCTTATTATTATCATTATTTTAGGCGCCGGAAAGAAATTATAAAGTCAACTGAAACCCCAGAAGAGAAAAGAGCACGAAGATTAAGTAAAAAGGTATTTGGATTTTTTTTTTTTTTGATTTACCAAACTTTCTATTTGACCATTATTAATTTTTCATTTGGATTTTTTTCATCTTAATTTCAGTTACTTTTCATTATACTTACTCAACTGTCACTCTACATTGAATTTGATCTTAATTTCTATCTGCACTGGTTACTAATGGCTGTTGACTGAAGCTTTAGGTAGTTAAAAGCAACTAAAATTAAAATAACAAAAATACTTGTTTAAAATTAAATAATGGTTGATATTGCTTTGGTTAATAATAAATAATAACTCAAGCCAGAGAATGTGATCCATAACAACCAATATATTGTAAGATTTCAACATCCAAACAGACCAGATCCTTGAGGCCACCAAACCAGACATCACTGTCAGTGAAAAAAAAACAAGAAAATGCTGAAGAAATACATTGAACTACAGATTGGAGTTATGAAAATGCAGATGTTCAGGCCACTATTGAATCCATTATTTTTGGGGTGTTGGGTTCTGTACTACTGAACACAAAGTTCTACATTGCTAAGATCAGAGTAAGGCCTCATATCCCATTACTTCAGAAGTCTGTGTTGCTTGGTTTTGCAAATATTCTGTGAAAAGTGCTATCTGTCTGAGACTGTACAACTTGGAGAACACCCATAAAACGAAAACTGAGTGAAAGCCTAAGAAATAAAAATTCAATTACTTTCTGCTTGTCTCTAAGCTGTTCAATACTTTTCGCATACTTGTTTAACCTTTAGCACTCTGCAATATTCATAATTCATCCATTGGGTATAAGTAGCCAGACAACTGCAGTAGCATCATCTTTTGATTTTCAGTTTGTAATTTTTTTACTGTTGCCAAAGTAGGATATGACAACACTAGTGCAAAATTCAACCATATTATTGTCTGATGATCAGAATTGCGTGCAGTGACTGTACAAACATTTTCTTTGACAAATGAAGTCGCCTACATACAGAGTGCTAAGGGTTAAATCTTGGGTCTGTCTTGATAATTTTTTTTCTAGATTTGTTTCCTAAACATTTTCAAACACAAAATTGCCTTAATAATTGCGAGTTAGTTCTCTAAAATCAGAAAAGAATGACTTTTTAAAGTTTTCTTGATATTTACTTAGTGCAAGGTCAAATTGGCAGTAGGAAAGATGTCTAGTTCCAATCCTACAACTAGGGAGGACTTTCTTTCTATATTTCAAAACTGAAATTATACAGTTCCATTTTATTATAAAGAAATATTTGATGCCTTGCAATGATTAGCAAGCTTGTTTAGAAGGAGTTCAATCCTCCCTGGATGCTAACAGACTTGTGGACTTCCTAAATAACTGTTACGATTATTTTCATTCTACTCACATGATTTATTTTTAATAAGCAATTCATTTATAAGCAACTGTACTCAAATTTGACTAAATCTTAAGAAATTCCACAACTGATGTCATCATAGCCTCAGCAACTTAAAACAGGATCCATACAGGTCCTGGAAACCTTGAAAAGTCCTGGAAAATTGGCAGGGCCTTTCCCAGGACTTGAATAGTCCTGGTAAAACAGCAATAGTCCAAAAACTCTTAAAAGTCCTGGGATTTTCTAAATTGGACTGCTCACCCATCCTTTTGCTCAATTCATGAAAGTCCAAATGCCAGAAATCTGGCTTTTTTTTACAAGCTAGAATTGTCCTTTAAGAAAAATGTTTTTTTAGTCATCACTAATATTTGGCAATTATTGTGAACAGTGGTTTGTTTTCCTTGATTAGAACAAGCTCATGACCTTGTAGTTCTGTATTTTCTCGTCTAGGTGATGAGAAAGAAAGGGAGGTGTGTCTTCTAGCTGCTATCCACACTCAACAAGAAAAGAGGAAAAGCAAAGATGAAAAGCGTCAGACAAGTAAACATCTCCATCAAAGATAAATTAATTGACACTCATTGAATTTGTAGTTGAAAGGAAAATGATAAATTATTTTACAGTAATAAAATACATTTTCGTACACTCTCAAAAAATTTATCAGTGTTTTTTAAAATTTGAATACTTGAAGAAATTTTATTCACATGTCAATTTCAAAAGTAAAAAGTCCTTTTGATCTCTTGTCAGTGGTGGGTGAGTTCATGCTGAAAAAGATAAATACATTATGCATCCCATGTCAATGTGTATTTATGAGTAAACTATGTCTGTCTAAATTGTTGCTAAAAGTAACAAGTTTGAGAATAGAATCGAAAATGTGCCTTTGATGTGTCTTAGGATAGAATTTCTTAACTCCTCTAAGGAAGTAATAAAATGCCCAGAACTGTCACTCTGCTCACCAGAATAAATTAAAAATGATGACACCCTAAGGTGTAACAGATGTCAAAAGAATGCAAATAAAAAGAAATTGCACATCAATAAACACAAACATATACATTTTGACATTCAATGAACCTACCCTACCAAAAGGAATAAAAATAGGTTACACAATATCCAAGGTAGAATACGACATCCCTAATTCCTGTAGATGTCACAAATATCAGAAATTTGGCCATCTACAAGAGAGTATCAGTCTGTTGAAGATGTGGGGAATTTGAGATTGATCATGAAGAGTCACTCTGTGAATTATTGGAACCAACTGTAGCTTTTCTTTGAACATCTAATCTGTCAAACTATTAAAAGATAAATCACAAAGTTTGTGGTTTTGAAACTGATGACCATTCATTTCATGTGCGTGTGTCAGTTGTAGTCTTTGAAACTTATTAACATGGTCTTGGAAAAGTCCTGGGCTTTTTTTTTTTTACAGAGATCTGTAGGAACCCTGTTAACTCCAACTATTTAAGTGTAACGTCAATCGACATCTCCAGTTGCCTTGATCTATCCACTTCCCTTCTCCACATCCTTTCACCTTTCATTCCTATCTGCTCTCGCTCCAAATCTTCTGTAACTCCCTTGCCTTGATCGATCCACTATCTTTCTCCACATCCTCTCCTTTACCATTCCTATCTGCTCTTCCTCCAAACCTTCTGTAACCCCTTGCGTGCTAGTGGCTTGCAGCCTTGCTTGGGTTGATGAGCTTAAAAAAGAAAAAAAAAGAAAAACGTAAAATTAAACAAAAATAATTACTAAATCCATTATTTTATACTGTATTCAACAATTGTTCCAATTCTACTAGTTTAGTTACACTGAAATGTCTTTCTTTTCTGTTGATTAGACACAGGAAACCATTTAAGCAACTTGAGTGCTAATTCTTATGTAGAAATTAAGCAAGTCAAGTACTGGTCAAAATCCTAAGTTGCTTATTCAAAAGAAATTTTGAATTTTTTGTGAGAAGTTCCTTACTTACATGCATAGTGAAAGTTTCCATCTTCAATTTTCAATGTTATATTTAAGCATACAATACTTTCTATGGTTGCCATGAGACATTGCTGTCAGTGTAACTTGAGCAACTTAAAAGAAAAATGCACAATTAAACAAAAATAGTTACTCAGTAATTTATTTTATACTATATGCAAGAATTCTCCCACTTCTACTTTCTACAATTCTTTCTTCCTCATTATTAGAACCCAGCATAAAAAATTTATTGAAGTACTAATTCTTCTGCAAAAGATTAACCAGCTTGAGTACTGGTAAAAATCCTAAGTTGTTTATTCAAAGAAATTGTTTATTTGTAGTGAGAGGACCCTTACATGTAAAGTGAAAATTTCTGCATTAAATTTAGATTTAAACAGAATTTTTTTTTTAAGGTGCTTCGACATGATGTAATGGTTATCAAGCCTGTCTTGCTAGATCAATTATGCCTGAATAGTGAGTTTGATCCTCACTGGGTATCATGTGACATCAGTCTTGTGCCACATCTAAGCTATGCTTCAAAAATCATTGGGCACGTTACCGTAGTGTAATGGTTAGCAAGCTTGTCTCTCTAGATCACGACTGAATAGTTCAATCGTTACTGAGTTCTCCTTACTTTTGGCCTTGTACTACATCTAAACTAAGCTTAGAAAATTGCCATAAAATACTTTTTATGAGTTCCATGATTATTGTTGGTTTTATTCTTCAATTATTACTTCACCGGGAAGATTTGTCTGCTGTATTTTGCTTTTGTAAATTTGTGTCTATTTTTGCTTCTGAATCTATTCTAATATGTTATCTTGATTTGCTGGAGTTGAAATTAAAAATAATATTTCAAACTTAATTTTCCAGGAAGCAAAGGAAAGGAAACGAAAAGAGAGAATGGGCTGGGATCAAGATTATTTGGTAAGTGGCTCTTCTCAACCTCCCTTTTTTAGTCACTTGTTTTTCTTTGAAAGCATCTTTATCTTATGGATTTAAAGATGGACATTTCAAAAGACTATTCACATTTGCATAATATATACAAAATTATTCAAACAGAGGGAGGGAGAGTAAGGATAAGAAAAAGAAATTACTGACCATAAAGTGGTGAATCAAAAAATATAACAGAAAATAAGAAACAATAATAACAAAACAAGGTGTCTTTTATTATTTTCTTACAACAATTATTTCATTGAGACAGTAAGTCCCTCTAAAAGGTGACAGCATATAAAGATTCTTGTTTGCAAAAAAAAGAAAAAGAAATGTTTTTGAACTGATTATTCTAAAATAAACTGAAGTGCTAAAAATTTACAGACAGCAATACCCTTGTTGGCTTTTCTCTCCCCAACATTTAGAAATGTACTCAACCAGAGGACATATGTGTAACATAATAGGTAAAGATATAGTGTAGCTGTGGCATTCATTGGTACATGGTCTTTAACGTTATTTGACAATGGGATTATGGTTAGGACCATAAAGATGGGATACTCTGTAGTGGCAACTGCTCCCGTCATTTCTTGGGCAACTGTAGCCAATGTATATCAGGAATATATAGAATCTGGACAGATATTGTTGGTATGTGAAAACTGGTTAAACAGATGTGAGACAAGAATGGAACTGCCAACAAAGAAGATCATTGCATCAAATTACATCATCCTTCAATGTTGGTGCTATTCAACTCATTAGTCAGTGCATTACATAAAATATGCTGTATTCATTCCAAGGATTTTCATGGTAATTTCAACAAGGGTAATATTATTGAAACCACATCATTGCTTACTGTACTTCATTTCATCCAGAGAACATTGTTGTTGGGCTGTGGAAGACTGGCACCATATTGCTTGGATATATGAATAGGTATCCCTAACTATCCTAATTTATACTGAAAATGTGTCAAAATAGTGTAATTTCCTTCAATTTGAACTGTTGATATCTCATTTATTTTCCAGACTATTTTGATAAAATTAGTATGTAAAAAGAAATTTAATCTTTTCTCTTTATAAAAATAGAATTTTTTCCCATGTGTGGCCATTAGTTTTTTTCCAAGTTGACAATTTGATAGTGGTGTTTTTTAAAACTTGTTCTGCTTCAAGTTGTGTCTCCCTACGTATATAAAAATAGTTCCATATTAAAGAAAAAAAAAGGACACCCATCAATTCAGTGGAGTTAAGATAATGTTTGAAATTCTTTCACAAAAAATTTCTGTTGAAAATAAATAAAAATTGCACGTTCTTGTAGAGCAATGTTTAGTCTTTAATAATGTGTTTGTTTCACATCTTTGTGTCCATAAAATTTGAGGTGTATATGAATCAAAAAGAAGGTATACTGTATTGATTTTGTTTGAAACTGCCTGATGCATTAAAATTTATATTACTGACTGATTGAATGAATATCACCAGCTGAACCCCATTTTAAATCAGACTTGTTTCATTGATGGATATTACAGTCTAATTCTTTTTCTGCAAATCATCATTAGAAGAGAAAATGCAGGAGGACTGTTCCAACTGAAGATAAATTAATTTAAAGCTTTACAATAAGCATTTGTTTGAAGGATTGACCAATGATTCGTTTCATGAAACAAGTTGTCTTTTTTCACCTGTTTATAATAGTATGCAGTTGTCAAAGACATAAGCACAATTTAAAACTTGACATTTGAAATAAAGTACAGATAACAATTTTAGGGATTGATTTGACACTGTATTTATATTATGGCTCCTCTTCTAAAATGATAAAAAAAAAAATCAATACTTTTTTTCTTTTGTTACAAATGTTGTAGGTGGAGGAATGCTAATCTATAAAAATTATTAATAAAATCACCCCCCCCTCTTTTTGTGGAACAGTTAAAACCAGTTGTGCTGCGTCTTCTTTTAGAACTTACAAAGACCACTAATGAAATTGGAGTCTATTTTGATAGGTCTAACCCTATAGCATTCAACCCGTTCAAACCCACCCCATAAATATCAGCTCTTAATTTTCAACCCGCCGTAACCTGCTCCATGTATGCTCTGCCATATGACAACATCATGACAAATAACACAGGAAGTCACACAGTGAGACTTTGAAAGCCAATATTTATGGGGTGGGTTTGAGCATGTTAAATGTTAAAGGGCTAATATACACTGGTTTTGTTGCAGATCATTTGCACCCCTTTATGTTCACCATATAGACCAACTTTTTTTTTTACTTATAGCCACCTTTTGATTGATGTTTTTTTTTTAATGCCCCCCCCCCCCAGCTGTTTACTTTTTAACAAAAGCTCATTTTACAATTTCTAGAAAAATAAACTGATTTTCAAAACTAAACCAGTTAAATGAAATAAACTTTTATTTTCGCAAAAAATGTTCTGTGCATAAATGTGAACACAAAGTTCTGCAAAATAAAAAAAAAAATAAAGTCATGCAAAATAAAAAGTTCTGCAGATAAATTTTACATAAATGCATACTAGTAGCATAAAAGTCACTTGAAAGTTTTTTTTATTGCATAATTTATATTTATTAGAACTAAAATATGGAGAGCAACACAGTTGTAACACTCTGGCCCTCTTTCATTGAACTTTTGTCCTTCAAATCCCCCCACCTTTGTTGAACATTTGTCCCCCCCCCCCACTTTCATTGAACTTTTTGTTGTCCAAATTTTTCTGTGTGAACCCCCCTCCCCTCCCCAGTTTACCAGGCTGTCTTGTGGCCACGTGGTACCCAGTTACTACAGAAATGTCTGTGTTTTGGTCATGCAGGTCTGTTTGTCCATTTTGGGAATGGGCCTCAGTTGGATTGGGTTAAGAAATAATTAAAAGAACTTTTCAACAGTGTCAAATGTAACAATATATTATGATTTCTGAAAGAAATCAAACTCTATGCAAAAATATAATCCTATCAAATATAAAACAAAACATACAATTGGTATCTGTGTTTCTGAAAAAAAAAACTCCACATTCCCACTTTCTACATTCCAACCTCTTGAATACCAAAACTCAAGTTATCAATAAGAAACACTTTGGTCCTTTTCAAATTAATAATCTAACTAGGTTGATATGGACCAAAAAGTCCAATCTAAGAAATTGTTTGAGTGTGTGTTAGCACGCACTCTCTCTTGTAAAATGAGGATGATAGATCTTTGTGGATTCTGGATGGTGAATTATCATTTCAATGCAGCATCTTTTTGATCAACTGTTATAATAGTACACTTGCATTACCCTGACAAGTTTCTCATGTGTAATTTGATCACTTACTTGTAAAATCAGTTTTCATGATTTTGCTTGCAAATCAATATTTTAGGGTTATACCAATGCCGATAATCCATTTGGTGATGAACATTTACTGGACACATTTGTTTGGCATCGGAAAATGGAGAAGGAAGGGAAGAAAGGTCTTTTGCAGGAAGAACTGCAGAAGATGCAGAAGCTAAAAATGGAAGAAAACCGAGTGAGTATTTTTTTTCTATTTCATGTCAATCATAGTATTTGTATAATTATCTTATTTGGCCATAATAAAGTTTTTAAATGATAACAAGATTTCTTAGGAAGAAGAATTTTTTAAAAAATTGTTTTTTACACTAATGTTCACATAATACAAGGTCTAAGAGCCACTCAAGATAGAGGGTTACTCTGTAGTGTTGTAGGAAAGATAACAGCTAACTCTAGATTTGAAGAGGTCAAGATTTAATTAGTGAATAACATTTCAGAGTTCAGTCGGAGACGTTAAAAGTATATTGTTGAAGTAAACTTTAGAAGGAACCAGAAACCCAGTCCTGAACAGGAAACAAGCCTCTACTCCTTTTCAAAAGACTGGGATGGAGTATGAACAGGAGGCTAGGCAAACTTATCTACTTGTATTTAGTTTTGCATAGACCCTGAAAACATTTTAGGTTTCTCTGATAGCAAGACATATACTTTGAGATCTAAATGAAAAGTATTGTTTTTTGCTCTCAGACAAGGGTTCCCAGCCAATGTGGAAAGCAGGGAAATCAGGGAATTAAAATAGTTTTCATTAAGAAAAACTAGTTAATTTTGGTTTAATCTCTGGGAAATCAGTATTTTCTTAATTGGCATGTCATGCATTGAACGATATGTTTATTACATGTTTTTTTAGATTGGAAATTGTTTGAAAATAAATTCTAAATGTTATTTATATATCTGTTTTCTAGAATTAGAAAAAAAATTGAATAAAAATGTCTAATTCCTTCAATCCTGAATAGATTGTCAAAAGTCTTAATCCTGAATTTGCTTCACCGGTCTTACTAGTGAAAAGACAATACCAGTAAAGTTATGTGCTGCTTTTGTCAAAAGAGGTGTAGTATGGTAAACAAATCTTGTTCTCATTATCAAGAATGTTTAAAATTTAACTGGGGCTGAAAAGTATCATCTGAAGAACAGAAAGCAAAAGAAAGAAAAAGGGCAGATTAAAAAATTAAAAGGCATAGACACATAGAAAAAGATGAAAAAGAACATTAGAAAAGAACTAAATGACATTGACAAGGACATTGCAGAAGTCAAGAAAGTAATAAACTTGACCACATCTATTTAGGATAGAGATGTTACATTTTATATGATGAGAAATTTTATATTCTACAATGCATGTCTTTTTGTCTTTTTAGCTGTGTCTAAAGCACAGCTATATATGTACTACTGTCTGCCCGTTACATAATGATTCAAAATCAAGGAATTTCAGTGGAATTTTTCAGATAAATCAGGAAATTTTATTCAATGATCAGGCTGGGAATTATTTTTTATTTCAATGGATGTTGGTGCATGTAAATCGGTTGTGATAAAATTTGGATTTGTGAAAGTTCTGTTCATCTTTTTAATCCTTTCTATTTTTCTTTCTTTTAACTCAGCGTGAACTTGAGAAAGTCAAGAAGAGACGACTCGAGCGAGAAAAAGAACAGGAAGAACGAGAAAAAGAACGAGTAAGCAAACCTAGAAGAAATCTTCTTTATAATAATTAATATTTAACGTGACTGTTTCTATCATGAAAATAGATAAATGGTTTTCAAGAGCCCCAACTCTTATTGCTTCCCCTTACAGTTCTAGGTTTCCTCAATTCCTCACTCATTTTGAATTCTCATCTATTAAGTTTTTTTGTTTTTTTTAACCTTACTCATCCACCCTATCTGCTGGGACGTCAGAATACAAGTTGAAAGATGTGACGTGTTAAAACCAAAAAATATAAACCTAACAATATCTGTCTATATTTCTGAGATGAGGTATTGTAATTATTTACACTATTTACATTGTTTGGACTGTTATCCTCATCTTTATTGCTGTTGTATGCTCTGACCTTCTTAGGTGATTGGAATTTCAAACTGAACCCTTTATTTCACCCACCAGGATAGATTGTTCTAGTTCCATGTGTTGTGCCTCCTCTGGATGTCTCTGTATCAGCTATCTCCCTTTAAATCAATTCTCCAAGTTTTTGTTCACCTCAGCTGTTGGCAGGTATTGAACTCACAACTCTTTGGGTCAAGTGAATTCAGCCAATAGCTTTTATCCACTGGGCCATGTACACTTGAGGATATAGTAGATAAAAGTGTTGACTGAATCCATGACTTGACTGAATAAACATTAGACTGTACCAAATGAATTTTGAGACATTTTTTTATTTTTTTTAAAGTCTGTGTCATATAAGCCATAAATGTTATAATTGCATTCCGGTGCTAACGGAATTTTTTGTATATCTTTACCTCAGGAAAGACTGCAACGAGAAAAAGAAGCAGAATATTTCCGAGAGTGGGAAAAACAAGAGGATAGTGTAAGTATTATTACCATTTCCTTTCTTTTTTTTTCTCTCTCTCTCCTATTTGCTTTTCTCCCTTTCACTCTCTCTTTCCTTTTTACTTTTCTCTTTCACTATCTTTGCTTTTCTTTCTCTCTCTCCTTTTTTTATTTCATCATATATTTGCTTTTCTCCCTTTCACTCTCTCTTTCCTTTTTACTTTTCTCTTTCACTATCTTTGCTTTTCTTTCTCTCTCTCTCCTTTTTTTATTTCATCATCTTTCTTTAATGACTATTATTACACAATATTGTTAATCTTGTTTACATTGAAGGCGACTTTAACCTACTGAAAAAATAATTGATTTTCTGTCTGCATTTCTGAGACCAGCTTTTGTTTCTATTCAATTATTCTTTTGGTCTTGCAATTTTAGCTTTGATGTTTTTATCACAATTTACTGGATGATGATATGTTTCAGTCCTGTAATAGAGCAAAGATGAAAGATGTTAGTGGAAAAATATTTATTGGATAAATATTAGAATATTATTTTATAGCACCACTTCATGATTAATTATATTCACATCATTTAATATGGTTATTCAATTTTTCATTTCACAATCTCTTGTTGACACAAACTTGATGGGAGCTGCTGCAGCTGTTAATTTCTTGACACTGACATTCTTTCTATTTAATATTTTCCCTTTTTAATGATGGAAATTTAAACTATGCTCCATTCAGCAGGCTCTGTTCAGTGTTAAGTCACGTTGCAGAAAGGTTAGCTGTTAATGAGAAAATAATTGGAAGAAAAAAGAATAAAAATCTATGCTTAATAAGTTTTAGTCATCATGTTTATTATGGATTTTTAGTTTGTCATCATGTTTTTAATTGTTTAACTTGCATCACAAAAATTTCTCTTTATTTTATTTTTCTTCAGTTTCATTTGCACCAAGCAAAAATGAGGTCAAAAATTAGAATTCATGATGGCAGAGGTATGTTTTCTCTTTTATGAAAAGATTTTCTTTTCATGCATATTCAACTGTAACTTTTTTTTAAAAATGATATTTAAATTTAAGAATACTTGATTGTCTCTCATAGACTTTTATAATCCCAATTTGGATTTAAAAATTTTTTTTTTAAATACATGGTGCCCCAGAATTAACTATTTAAAGGAAACCAGGAAAATGTTTAAAAGAAACTGACACAATTTTATGTTTATTACTTAATTACAATACAAAAAAATACATTTATGAATTTTATGTCAGAACCTTATTGAAAATTTTGAACAGGTGTTCCATCTATATCGCTTCAAATTTCAAATCTATCCTTAGTCTTGTGGAACACGTTTTGAAGCATTTCAGGAGTTATCTCCTCCTGCACTGCTTACTGAATGTGTTCTCTAAACTCAGCTAAACTATTGATCTTTTGATGATAAACATTTGTTTTTTATGAAACCCAATGCAAAGAAACCAAGGGGGTGGAGTCAGCAAAGATGCGCTCTTGTGTATTGATTATTAATAGGGTTCTGAAAGGGAATGAAAATGAAATTAGAAAAAAAAATTAGAAAAATCATAAAGTTAGGAATTTATACACTTCTAACACATATTAAACATGATGAAAAGAAATAAAAGTTATTTATTTATTTTTTTTTTAAATGTCCAATTTCACTGAAATAATTAATTCTGGGACACCCTGTAGTTAAAAAAAAATGTCTTAATTTTTATACTGATTAATGTTTGTTTTATTAATTTTCTTGGCACCAATGAACATTGGTGTCAGTAGTATTCTGGATAATCTCCCTTTGGTAGGATTATAAACAGTTGTTGAGATCTATCATATTTTTGTTTCAGACACATAGTATCAGCACCCCCATGTCTAACCATCTTTGTACAACTTCAGGTGGGTGGTTGAATTCAGAAGAACCATCTCACCATAACATAGATTTGAATTCAGAGTTGTCTTTCTTCTAGACTGGTTGCCAACTATGACTAGAGGGCCCAGGCTGCCCTACTATTTAACTCCTAACTGATTCCAGTTATGACTGTTCAGCATCTTCATTTATTGAGAACTTATCTGTCACTATCTTTTCAAACTAGACTAGTATAATAGTCTCTCTATTTTCTGTCTCCATCGCTTGATTCTACTATGACTGTTGTGTAGAAAGACTGTCTAACCTACTCTGCACCTGTCCTGGGTAAGACAATAAACTACATCCAACAGCAAGGCCTCTGATCAGGAGGTTTTGAGGCGTGTGAAACCTCTTAATTGCCAGTGTTCCCAGGTCCACCCTGACCCGGGGTGGTAGCATCTGTCAGGGTCCCAGCTATGGGCAAATAGTTAACTCCCAAACTGGGGTCAAAACATTATGAAAGTGTAAAAATAGGTTTTAAAACCAGAAATACTTTGTTTTTAAAAAAAAAGAAGATATTATCAGCAATACATTTTTGGGGAAAAAAAAGATATTATCAGCTATACATTTTTGAAAAAAAAATATTACCAGCAATAAAAATTTTGTTGGCATTAAATAACCCATGGAGGTTGATATGGCATAAAACAAACCAAACCAAAACCTACTCTACACTATTATTGAGACCTGGATTCATGCATTTGATATGAGTAGAATGTCTACTCATGGATTAGGCAAAAAGTGCGTTGCTATGGTATAGCGCTTTCACTTGCACTAAATTACTGTATACTGAATCCATGTTCTCATGTGATTAAACCCTTCTTCACTCAACGTTTTTGTTTCCAGTGTTTTCCTTAGAGTCTTACTAACCAACAACTGTGAGCATTATACAAACTTTATAACAATGACACAAATCTTTCTAAGTTTTTAGAGACGGAAGAAAATTCTCTTATTCATGGAATGTGAATTGTTTCAATTTACAAAATGAAAAACCACTTTTCTTTTACAGCCAAACCAATTGACCTGTTAGCAAAATATATAAGTGCAGAAGATGATGATCTTGCCATTGAAATGCATGAACCATACACTTATCTTTATGTAAGTAAACAATTAGTTATTATTCACATTACATAAAAATTAGCTTAATGCACAAACTACACACATATCTTGCTTGTAAAATCTAGATTTCTATCACAAGCAAAAATGACTAAGTAATGTGATGCAATCTCTTGTCTAAATATACTTTATATAAAAAGTACAAAATATTTGTGATAATTTCATTTGTTTGTTTTTCTTTTGGGGAGGACCGTGTGTGTGATTGAAGCAAGTTAAAATATTTTAAAGAAATTGTTTCTGTTTTTCTTATTTTGTGTTTCATTTAGCGATTTCCATCACTTGGTATCTACATTGATGACAAATATTTACTTCTGTCTTAATAGTAAGTCTAATCAGTTCAATGAGGTCAAATTGGCAGCTGATCTCAAAAGTGACCTAAAATCTGCTGTTAATTAGGACAAGGAATAGTGTGTTAATTTTAGCACCTCCCAAAACTGCTGTCTATTAATCATCTGAAAGACCCCTTTCTGTCTTCAATCAGCATGGCTGATGCTAACCTCCAGGAAAGTGATTTGTGTCTTCTAAGAATGGAAAGATTATTTTGAATCAATTGTTAGGTCTGTTGTTAGGAAAGTTGGTTCATGCTAGACAATTTTTTCTCTTCAGAATTTATCTTACAAGTCTACCATTTGTTCATGCTTTCTCTTTTTTATTATTCTCATTCCTTAATAATGTTTTTCTTTTTCTTATTCTTTCACACCCAGCAACCCCCTTGTGTCTTAGTGGCTTTACTACCTTGCTTATGCTGAAATGATTAAAAAAAAAAAAACTTATGAATTAACCCTTTCCAAATCACCCTCTCAGATCTGACTAAGTAAATATTTTTGGGGTTTCATGACACTTTACTGAACACACTTAGGAAAAGCAGTAGCAATTTGTTGCATGTTTGTTTTTTTGTATTTTATACAAAACAATTGAATTAAATTTTCTAAACAATAATGACAAAAATTATATATCATGCATGAATAAAAAAGAAAAGAAAAAAGATGAAAATAATAAATGACAATATTTATGAAATTTGTCATAGGTTGGAATTAATTAATTGGCTTCAGGAAAAAGAACTGATAGGAAATTTAATTCTTTTGTGAAAAAAGATAACAAAAAAAAACTAGCCATAATAGGAAATTTAATTAATTTTTTTCATTTTAAAAACAAAAAAATGTGGGTAATAAATCACTACTGCTTTTCCTAAGCATACTTGGTAAACAGTAGTTAAGGCATTTTTTTTTTTTTTTTTTTTTTGTTACCAACTGAATTATTGAATTATCCAATCATCCATGGGTGGTGGATAAAAGCTATCAAGTAACATGGCGACATTTCAGAGAACCATTGTGAACATACAACAGGCCTCTCCCTGTCTTTCAATGACTGATCAGACAAATCAATCCTGATCTAATCCCCCACCTTGTGTTTCACTTTTCAGTGCTGGTGGCGTACAAAGACTGGAAAAGACTTGCTGTACGTTCACAAGAAACAAAAGATTAAATTAACATTAAGAAATGTAGCCTTGAATCTTGTTCTCAACAATTTGGTGTTTGTTTCAATGAGGTTCCTTGGTCAGACCTAGTATTCTCTCTAGTAGTAAGTAGGTGACATAGGTCCCTTCAATTCTTCTTACTTCAACTGAGGGACTGCTACTGAAGTGACTGGTTGAACAGACTGCTCCTCTCTCCATCCAGCCCTAACCAGGAACTACCAGGCTGCTAGTGGAAACATCTGGGTTCTGACAAAGTGCCACTTGTCCCCTTTTTAATTTATTTCTTTATTATTTTCTTTCTCTTCATCTAAGTGGTTTGTCGTTTTGAACTCTAAACTTCAAAGACTTTAACCATTAAAAACAAACCTGACTCTTCTGATTCTGATAATGTCTTTTAGGACAGTCTTTGTGTATTCAGCTGGTTGTATGGGTGGAACTGTTGCACTGCATTAAAATTTCCATTGAAAACAAGGAGATGACAATTGCTGCTAAAATAAAGGAAGAGAATACATTTATAACAAGACAATTTATCAATAATTTCTTGTCTCTCAAAATCTAACCATGTTACTAGACAAATTGAATCCAAATTTTGCTTTTTTTTGGTTTCACTTTTTCTTTGCTTTCACTTTAGTGAAAATCATATGGTTAGTAATTTTCTTTTCCATTTTTAGACCATAGTCACTGAATTTTGATTAGATATTAAGATGATCTTTAGTATGTGGTTAATATGGCATACAAAGATTTTGCAAATATTATCAAATTACTAACTTTATTAATGTTTTAATGTTATTATTTTCAACTTAGTCAAGAAATTTGCATTGTTCAAATATGTTTCTATTTGTTATTATTGTTCATCTTGTTTGTTGCAAATTATTTCTTACTTTTGGCTGAGTTGTCATTTTGAGATTCATAAGATTTTAAGAATTCTTGTTCCAGTTTGTTTTCAAGTATTTGATTTTATTGCCATTTGCAGGGACTGACCATTCCTGACCTTGAAGACTTGCTGGAAGATATCAAAGTGTATCTCCAATTAGAACAAGGCAAAAATGCAGATTATTGGAGAGACATCATCACTGTTACAGAGGATGAGGTCAACAAACTCAAGAAACTTGATCCCACCAGCAGAGGTAAAAATCAAAATCAAAAAATAACTTGAGTTTGACAATTTTTTTGCTAAAAATTACTGATGATTACTAAAGATTATCAATGAAAAATGTTTTATATTTCTTCTTCATTTTATTATACAAGAAGGACAGATGTGGTAGCATAGATTCTAGGTAGTGGTTGGAAGCTCTTAGTATTCAGCCACATGCAGTCTAGCCTCTCAAAGGAACCTGGGTGCAGAAAGTGTGCTAACACTTAGGCAAAAGCAATCCATAACTGTTAGAATTTCACACTCACAAGGTATTTGGACCAATCGCTCACTATCCTGGTCCAGCCTCAACATTCTGTAACATGAAAGGCAGTCATTGTTTTTAATTCACCCAAATAGATAAAAATCTCTTTCTTTTTACATATTGGTGTATTATACTTTTTGTATTAGGAATATATTTAACTCGTATGTCTATATACTGGTCTCTTAAGATCCACTTTTCAGTTGTTGTAAGGTTGCCTATAGAGGATGTATCAGATAATTGAAAATGGATCATAATATAAGAAAATTTTCAAAGAATATTGTACACGTATCCATTTTAGAAAAAAAATAAAAGGTTATTCAATAAAGCTGTCCTCAATACGGTTTTGTCAATGATTGCATGCCTGGATCAGGTGGTTCATGTTCATGCTGGTTCTTTGTGTTGTATCTTTTCAGGATGTAGGACATCATGGCTCTCTACAATTTTCTGTCCTTTGTACAGGGTTCGTACAGGTTTTGGAAACCTTGAAAAGTCCTGGAATTTTCTAAATTGGGCTGCCCACACATCCTTTTGCTCACTTTATGAAAGTCAAAATGCCAAATGCCAGAAATCTGGCTTTTTTTACAAGCTAGAATTGTCCTTTAAGAAAAATGTTTTTTAGACATCAGTAATATTTGGCAATTGTTGCAAACAGTGGTTTGTTTCCTTAATTAGAACGAGTTCATGACATCGTATTTACTTCTGTATTTTCTCGTCTAGGTGACAAGAAAGGGAGGTGTGTCTTCTAGCTGCTATCCTCATTCAACAAGAAAAGAGGAAATGCAAACATAAAAGGTGTCAGAAACAAGTAAACATCTATGTCAAAGATAAATTAATTCACACTAATTGAATTTGTAGTTGAAAGGAAAATGATAAATTATTTTACAGTAATAAAATACATTTTAGTATAATGTCAAAACATTTATCAGTGCTTTTTAAAATTTGAACAATTGAAGAAATTTAATTTACATGTCAATTTCAAACGTAAAAAGTCCTTTTGATCTCTTGTCAGTGATGAGTTCATGCTGAAAAAGTAAATACTTTACGCACATGTCTCAATGTGTATGAGTAACCTATGTTTGTCTAAATTGTTGCCAAAAGTAACAAGTTTGAGAATCAAACTTGACCCAGAAAATGTAGATGGGAAGAATGATAGAAGAGAAAATGTGTCTCTGAAAAAATAAGAAGAATGTTATTTTTAAAGTTTGCAGGCTAATAACCTTTATCTCTAGCTTCTGTTGTAAGTGTGAGAAAAATGATGAAATATATTAAAACTTATTTGGCTTTTATTGCTTGGCTTTATATTAAAATTTCAATCTGACAACCTTGTCCCTTTTGTATTTCTTCTGTAAATAGCAAGAAAATGTACAAACGTGAATGACTCTTAAACAGTTAAGAAGTCAAACTCAACTGTCTTTATGCTACAAGTAAAATGTTTGTTCCCAACATTTTAACAAGAACCTTACCACTTTCAATAAGCTTGCTACCAATAAGTTGCTGTTGTTGTCAGCTAGTACTATGAGTACATCTTGCTTTTTTAGTTTCCAGTTTCAGACTGGAAGCTGCTATATTAATGATTATATAATGATTAATTTTTTAATCCAACATTTTTATTTTTTCAAATGTTATTATAGTGGACACTTCATATATAATAGATGCCCTATTTTTATTTATTTTCATTATTTCTCTTGAATTCAGTTTATAATATAACCTATGCTTCATAATAATGTCTTTTTTGTGTTTTATTTTTAGACTATGCTGGTGACCGTCGTGAAGGAATCAACCAATCTGTTAGTAGTGAAGTATCCAATATTTTCAAAGGCAAAACCACCAACCAATTACTTCTGCTTCAAGAGCAAATGAAAAAGAAACTTCAAGGTGGTGAAGGGGTTGATGTTGGTGAGTAAATTTAGTTATCTTTTCTGCAGTAGAACTAATAATGATTCAATATACAGATTTTTTTAAAGTTTACCTTAGACAAGCAAGTCTAGGGTTTTCAGTGATCATAATTTAAATGCTAGTGAATTGGTCTTCAGTAAAAGCTTACTTATTTTTATGCTATGATAAGCGCCTCTGTCAATACTAATGACTGCTTTGGATAGTATGAGGCCAAATGAAGTTAAGAAGATTGTGCTGCACCAATGTTCAGAATGGAGAGGCATAAAGATTGGCATTTAAAATCTTGTCTTTTGCTTTGATTCAAACATCAACCATTGGTTTCTGATAGAAATATGCAACTCTTTCAGCCATTGTATAGGCCAATATTTTGTCTATACCAGGCATGGACAACTTTTTTTGATCAGTGGCCCACATCAGATATGGCTCATCGTAAGGCAGAGGGCACTACTAAAAAAGATTCTAGGTAATTTTTTTGTTGACGATACCTCAGCTATTTTCATTACAGGAGACCATATGCATAAGGATCTGCTTTAGAAATTAGGAAAGGGTATTTTTTTTTTTTTTTGAGAAAATATTTCTCAATAATTAAAATATAAAGTATAATCTTACCACAAATGACTGATTAAAATACACTGTTAAAATAAAAAAATATATTTTTTATCCAGAGATCAAAGGAATTGATTATGAACATCCTGTTTCTAAAGCAAATGCTATTTACACACATGATCTTCCTTAGTAAAAATTGCCAATAACATAAAGTTAACAAAATTCAAGAAACTGTAGAGTGGCCATTGTTAAAGGTAAGTAAATGGCAGAACTGCCTAACAAACAAAGTTTGCAATAGGCAATAACAAGAAAAAGAAAAGAACAGAGCAAAAAATAATGTAAAACAATATATGCAAGGCAAATAAGGCAAAGCAACAGTAATATGGCAAAAAGTTCACAAACTAAGAATTGAGGCTGACACACAAGCAAGTTCAGACTAACGAACATAGAGGTCTGACTTCAAGACGATAAACCAGGACTGATTCACATGAAACCGAGAACTGTCCTGTTTTATTGGCTAGGAAGAAATCCCAGCATGCATTTGTGTGCTTCTACCTATAAATTGGGGAGAGGAAAGTGTTTTGAAATCATTCCTATCTATGATTGGCACCAACAGAAACATTGTACTTATTGTTTGTGTATATGGTTATTGTAGGCGATCAAAACAAACTAAATTTTAATAAAAGTTATTTTCCTCATGAAATTGATGTGTCATTTAGGAAGCCAAGTGGTCCACATGTCACCCATAACTGGTTTATACTATGGCTGTCTAAACATTTTCAGTCTGTAGCTGACAGTTTCTGTATTTTATAAGGATGGTAATTTTTAGGATCTAATTTTCCTTTACATCTCTTTCTATCCAATTAAAAGTGTAACAGGTTAAAGGTGTGGATTTTGTATTTATTTTTTAGGTCAAGGTGAATGTTCAATATATAAACAAAGAAAATAAAAGAAGAATACCAAAAAAAATTTGTGTTTCTGCTACAAATGTTTATTTCTTTTATGTTAACTGTGTTGAAACAAAGTTAAATGTATCTTGAGTATGTTTGTTTTCCTTTTTGGTTCAGAAATTATTTATAGGAAGTAAGGATAAAAATGGGTAAAGATGGTCGAGCTCAAGTCGGCTTCATGCAGTGTTGGGAAGACCAAACATTTACTTCATGAGTAGGGATGCTGAAAGCACATCCAACGATATTGTTGGTAAGAGGAAAAAGTTCAGTCATCAGTGAACTGGGGGAGACTTACATTTCCCAGTGACAACACTATTATTGCGTAGTTCACATCTTGAAGCCAAGAGAAGAAAGAAAGATTCTGTCCTTTCCAGAAGTAGGGTCATAAAATCGCATATGTGACCAGCAACCTCTTCTGGTTTCTTTATAACTTGCATCATGGGAAAATGATTTTTTTTTTTTTATATTCATTACTATTTTACTTATTGGTTTTATTTCATTTTCCTCACAAAAGTGACCCTCCACCTGTTGAGGCATGTAACCACTCCTCTCAAGAATCTTGTAACAGCTAATGAATTAATTGATGCAAGACTTTTTAGAATTTGGGCTAGAAGAAAACTAAAGGAATAGTCCATTCAATCTGAATGCAGGGAGTAAATTATGCAAAAAATTAACTAAAAATGTTAATTACAATAAACAAAATCCCCTGGGCTAAGGGCTACAGTGAGGTTTGCAACAATGAATAACATAAATTCACAACAATGTAAATTTCTACTTGCTTCATCCACCTATTTTTACAAAAGTGAATTGATATGACAAATAGAATCTGGATAATATTAACCTTGTTACTACAAGTTTTTGGGAGGGGGTGCCAAAGTCATGTTTACTTGAATACAATTTACCCCCAAATCCTTGTTTCCTTATGAAAAATCTTGGCCTGAATATTTTACAAACAAATCTCTTGCCGGTCAATAAATAGGCTCTTTGTGTACAATGAACATGTTCGGAGACAGCAAAATTGATGAGTAATTCACTTCATGCATATTCTTGTTGATCTCCGCATGATATTTGTGGAGACGGATATAAGCAGGTAAAGAGAGTGAATTTGAACAGTTCCAGTGCTTTGGAGGTGGTTGAGGACAGTTTTTCTTTCAGTTACAGGGCTGGTGCTTGTTAAGGAAATCTTATAGAAATTAACTATGTTGGATTATAAGCACTGCTCGTAGTCATGTGATCTATTCTTGAATGAACACTGTTGCTGTGTGTCACAGGGAGGCTTGTAACAAATATACATACACAATAGCTGTCAAGAAGATATTAATCGAATTTTGGGAGATGTAATTTTGAGAAATCCTATGATTTTGGTTGCCTCAAGATTATGTAAAATTTGTTAACTTTTTCAGTGTATTTACAACTCTATATCTAGATACTATAAATAAAATTGTTATTGGAAACTTAATGTTAATTACAACAGTTTTGTTGTATTTAAAATAAAATCCTATGAACCTTTTTTCTTATTGTGTGTGTGTGCGATCATCATCATCATCATCATCATCATTCAACCAGAACTTCACTGGAAAGTATTTTGACTGTAGCTAAGAGGTTTCATCATGTCACATGTTACAAATACTCCTACAGATGGAATTTATATCTAGAGTGATTATAATAATTACAATTTTTGTTATACGTTTTCTGATAAATGAACGAGATGACTGAACCAAATTCATAGACCAAATTTGTGGTAGAGCATTCTCTTAATTTCAAGAAAAAAAAATTATTTGCAGATCATCTGATATCTGCCTTTATGGCTGTGACTAATTAAGTTATCATTATTATTATTAAAATTTATTATTATTATTATTATTTAGAGGTTTGTTGAGCATTTCCAAAATTTTGAATCAAAAATTCAACATAGTTATCATTTGATAAACACTTGGATGTCAACCTTTCTCATTGACTCTTATTTTGCTCTTTATTTTATTGCACTGAAGATCTAAATGGCACAGCCACTCGTATCTGATGATGCCCATCTACCAGGGGGGCGAGCTAATCTCTATTAGACTCCTGCTCAGGAACAGTTTTGTGTTTGTTCAATACCTGCAGAGCCCACCTATGGTTTATACTGCAACTATGCTGAGCGGACCTTAGTTGCAGTTTCTGGGAGAGTGCATGTTATTTAGAGGGATCAACAGTTTGAACAAGGCCAGCACAGTCAAACCCTCGGTCACAATGACTTGTGACTTCATGCTAGCACAACCATTGATAGCTCCCAAAGCTCCCAAAGAACTCTGTCTACCCAATTTCACTCACAAGGCTTGGGTCAACCTGTGGTATTGTTTTCAGGCACTATCCAAAAGTGCCACATTATGGAATCACCTCTTCCAGACTGATAACATCAAGAAGTCACCTTCCTGACAAATTGACCCTGGTGAGATTTGAACCTGGGTCTCATGGTCAGAAAGCGAATGTTCTAACCACTTGGCCGCATGCTCATTGAAGATATGTACAATAAATTTAAGCAAATTCTTTTAGCTCAATTAATTTTACAATTTAAATAAATCCTTTGTTGCACCATTTTCAAAAGTGAAAAATGTGTATTGTTTTTGATTTTAAAATAGAAAACAAGTGCTGATTATGTTCATTATCTGAATTTGATTAATGGAACACATTTGTAATTAAGGAACTTCATATAAAAGCAAAGATAACTTAAAACCTTTTTTTTTCTTTATCAGGCTATTGGGAGTCATTGTTGTCACAGCTGAATGCTCACATTGCCAGGACACGCTTAAGAGAACGTCACCAAGAAGTTTTACGGCAGAAACTGTTCAAACTAAAACAAGAGGTAAAGATGATTTCAGATGCTGTTTAACATCTGTAAACCCTTTTCTGATCTATTTATGTACAGTGTAGGAGAATGACAAAATTAGCACCTAATTATTTCTTACCTGTTTAATGACAATTTTGATATGTAAATCAAAACTGATGTAATGAGAACTGTGCTAAATACTGATTTATTTTCAGCAGATAGAATTCCTTTGAAAAGTTGTACATAATTAACTAATCTGGAGTTTCTAGAAACAGATATCTATCTATCCATCAATCTATTTCTCTCTCTCACACACACACACATACATACATACATATACATACATACATATATATATATATATATATATATATATATATATATATATATATATGAGGGGGTTGTTGTTTTAACCCTGCCAGAGAGAACTTTTTCTTTATTAAGATTTCTTGAGTGTGCAAGCTGATAGATGTAATACACACTGTTTAAAATAAAAACAGAGCATGGATATCCACTAAAAAATAACACTTGAACATGCCACACACACACACACACACACACACACACATATATATATATATAATTAAAATTAAGTTTTAAGGTATGCTGTATTTATGGTTTAAAGTGCTCAATATCAGGAATAGTGTACATAAATATAAAAGTGGATATTGAGGACAACACCCAGCAATGACAGTTTGTGTCATGCTTCAACACAATCTTCATAACCTGAAGATTGCACTCAAACATGGAACAGACTGTTGCAGGTGGGTGTTGACCTAAGTTCCATCTCTATGGCATTTAACAAAACAGGTGCACACACAAGTCTCTGTTTTGTTGAATGTCACAGATGAGGAATATATATATATATATATATATATATATATATAATTTATTTAGTTGGATTGATGTGAGTTTGTGACCCTGGGTTTCACACTATTTGCGATTGTCAGACAAACTCAAACATATATTTTTTTTTTTTCGGTTTTTCTAGTGTTTTTACAGTTTTTCATTTATGAGGACTAAGGGAGTGTACAAACTGTCCATAGTGGTGATTGTCTCACACTTTTAGGCCTAATAAAAAAAAATTGCAAGGACGCAGGAAAAACCGGGTAAAATGTTAAGAAATATTACTTGCCCATCATGTTCAATGAAATGAGCATTAAAGGAGGATTGCCTCGCCAAATATACAACACACACACACACACACACACACACACACACACACACACACATATATATATATATATATATATATATATATATATATATATATATACATACATACACACTCACACTGTATGTATAAAATCAGATCCAAAATGGAGTATTGTTATCATATTTCAGATAGAACTGTTCAATCCTCAATTCCAGCCTTGATAAATTTCAAAATCGTTTACACGGCCTTGAAGGGGATGAGGATTACGGTTACATCACTTTCAAAAACTGGTTTCTGTCCAATCGCCAAAGTTAAGCAACATCGAGCCTGGATGGTTAACTGCTTGGGTATACCAGGTGCTCTAAGCTTGGATGTGTGGGTGGTGGAATGTAATGGCTTGGAAGCGCAGTATTCCAATTCTAGTTGCATTCATTATATTCACTTATGCGCAAATATCTTTGGGAAAAGTATGAATCAACTTCATCTCCCCCCTGCTATGGGTTAATTAATAAAACTTGTATCACTAAACAATTATTATCTCCCCCTCCACACCTTGAATTCTTATAATCTAAAATATTTTCTGACTTTAAATAACCTGCAAAGTGTTAATAAACCATAGGAAATGAATCAATCGTTCATGAAGAGGTTGACATTTCCCACTCTGCAGTCTCTTTCACAGACACAACATCACAGACCTATCGCTACTCTATCACTCTTTTCATGGCAAATACTTTCATGAGTTCTATTCATTAGTTCCACCAGTTCAAACCTTTATAACTAGTACTTGCTATGCTATGTCCATGGAGTTGAATCACTCATGCTTCCTCTGTATTCCAATTGTAAAGAGGAAGTACCATTTAGACAACTTTTTCCTAAGAACTGCTACTTTGGGTAACAGACTTCCACATGGATGCTTTCTTTAACCCTACAATTCTAACTTCTTAAAGTCAAAGATCAATTGTTATCTATTTTCCTTATCCTCGTAATCTTCATTTCCTTCTGTCTCCTCTTGCATTTATGTCACACACTGCATTTGGTAACTCTCTGTCTTGAGTGGCTCTTAGGCCTTGTATTGAGTGAATTTTAATAAAAAAACACAAAAATAAATGAATTCATGTATAATTACATCAGTGATGACCACAACTCACTTATCAAAATGTCCGACTTTACATCTCTGTGACCATTTAAATCTACTTGAAAACTTACCAACTCAGATACTTATCAAAAACACAAATATGACATACGCATCTGTTAATTGAAAAAAATGTCTAAAAATATATTAACCCTAAAAAAAATTGAGAAAAAAATACCAACTAAAAAACCAACACTTAACATTAGTTACAAACATAGCCATGATGTACAGGCCATATATGGGAATTAACAATATGTCTACTGCTCAGCAATTTACATACCATTTGCAAAAAAGAAATATCGTGTTCACACTCAAGGAAAACACTTAACAGAAATATCTTGTCAGTTGTTTTTAATGAAACACACACACACACACACACACACACACACACACATACAAAATAAGGTCTCTATAGATGAAAATAATCCATTCTAAAGTGACGTTTATTAACCAAATGTTTTGTTACATGAGTAACTGAGTACATGAAAATAGGGGTAATGCTTTTCGAGCCCCACTCTGACTCCACATAAAAGCAAATAAAAGATAGAAAATGCACACATTAAATATCAAATGCATAAATATATATGTAAAAAAAAAAAAGAAAAACAAATAAATGCAGAAATAAATAGAATTTCTTGCTTCCATTTATTTCTACATTTATCTGGCATTGTAATATCACTCCCATTGAGGACATCAGCTCTAAGATCATCAAATAAGCTGTTTTGTCTTCGTATTAATTATATCAATTTGCTTACAGTATAATATCTGCATCAATTTCTGTTCAATAAAAATGCCATGTGATTTACTTAAGCCACCTGAACACTTTTTTTTTGTAAATTCATCCTTGTTTTTCAGTATGGTGCACATTGTTGATTTTGACATTTCATGCTCCACAATAAATTTGCTAAAACTTGTCCCACTTTATTTTCTAGGAACTATTTCCTTAATTTCCACAGTAATTGATTTTCTCAATTATTTCTGTTGATCCATGGTTAGGTTTTTACTAAAAAAAAAATTAAAAAAAATATGGAAAGTTATTTTCAATATAACAGATGAAAACTTTATTTCACAGCGTATGAAACTAAATTAATGCAATATGGAGTCTGCATTTGCTTTGAGAACACTCCCAGCCACTTATACACTTGTTTACTTACAGTTGCACCTAAAGAAGACCAGATGAAATGGCTGAAAGGTTGTGATAACAACAAAGATGAAGAAAATATTCTTCATCCAAGAAATTTAAGCAAAAAAAAAAAATGAATTATTCAATTTCCTAACACTTGTTCCACTTTCATAGAATTACTTCCTTAATTTCTGTTGATTCATGGTTAGATTTTTGCTAAAAAAAAGTATTATGAAAAATTATTTTCAGTATAAAACTTTTTTTAATCATTTCACCCCAAGCAAGGCAATAAAGCCACTAAGATGCAAGGGATTACTGAGTGTTAGAGAATATGAAAAAAATATTATTAAGGAAAGAGAACATTAAAAGAACAAAAATTAAGAAGAGAGAATTTAACAAATAACACTGCATTTAAATTTTTAAAGAATCAAAGTTGACTGGGAAACAAGAACCCAGAAGAGTTCCACAAGTGAAAAGTGATAGAAGGAACTGCTAGCATAGTAGATACAGTTACATTTAACCATTTCATCTGTATAATGATGAGACCTTATCACCAATCTAGTACTGCACTTAAATTCATAAAGCCTAGGTACCTTAGTGGAAAGTTCATCAGAACAATTAAACATGAAAGTGTTTATAGAAAAGTTACAGGGAAGCTACATTATGGCAGTGGGAAAGTTACTGAGGCCAAGCATGAAAACTTGCAAGTATGGTTCACTGTTTATGATATGACACTAAATGAGTGCAGTATGGAGACTGAGTTGGCTTTGAGGACCTTATTAGCCTCATATGTATATGTAGTTTACTTGCTGTTCAATTTTCAGCTTGGGCAAATTTTATATTTTTTATTTTTCAGAAAATTGTTCATTATTCAATTTCTTTGTTTAGCAAACTGTTTATATATAAGTAACTAACTGTATTTTTATAATTGTCTAAATCACTTGATTAAAAGCTGATTATAAAATCTCAGAATAATTTTCTATTTTCCAAGAGAAAATAGTTAATATCATATGCTTAATTCTGAAGAGAAATTGAATAGTCAAGGTAGATAAGATATATTTTCATTAGAAAAATTTTCCTTAGGGTTTTGGAAGACAATTCTTCTTTATTTATTGCATATCCATTAAAATTAATTTACCATTTTTTTGTGTAATTATGTATTTTTTTTAAATTTTCCAACAGCAAGGTATTGAATCAGCGCCTTTGTTTCCCATCTTGGGTTCCAATGAGATGCCTTCGAGGAGCATGAGCCGTACTTCTTCCCACTCAAACGATAACATCCAAGACAGGGTGAAAAGGGAGAAAAGTCCTTATGTTGAGGCTACAAGCTGTGACCGTGCACAGGATACAGGAGAATCAGTACACAACCACAGAGAAGAGGATGAGATGGAAGATGATGAAGAGGAAGAAGAAAAGTAAGTTTAGTAATAACAACCACAACATTTGCAGCTAGTCCCCTTGGAGAGAGTAAGATTTGTCTCTATCAGAAATGCACATTTTCAATTTATGTTTTCAAACTGAATTTACTCTGCATTCTATAAAAGAGGCAAATAATGATTTGTGTTAATATTTGTTGTTATTCAACTTTTATTTTATCTATTTCAAATAGCATAGGCTTTCAGGGCAATTACTTTTCCAAAATCAAATATTTCTTGTTAGCAGACTGCTAAAAATTCAACTTAAAAACACCATCATAAATACTTCATTAATGTAATTCAGCTTTTCTTTTTTCTTTTTGTTAAATCTGTTTTAGTGACTAATTCAGGGATTAAAAGATTTGTAGTGCCCACTAATTTTAATATAATACTCCACTTTTGGCAGAGGATTTTTAAAAAAACAAATTTTATATAAAGTGTTGACAAAAATAATCTTTATATATTGTATTTTTTCTTTATTCAGTTGACATGTGAGAGTATGATGCAGTTGTTTTTTCAAAATTACAAAATATTTTTACCTTTGTTGGTGTTTGATATTGAATAGTATTTCTTTTTAACTGCACTAAATTTAAAATCCAATGGTCATTAATGACCTCAGTGTGAGAGACCCAATCCTTTTGTCATGTCACTGGATAAAGATTTTTTATTGCCTCTTATTGTTTTTGTTGCTTCTTTCCTTCCCTTGTCGTTGCCTCTTTCCTTCCCTGGTCGTTGCCTCTTTTCTTTCTCTTTTTCTTCATGCAGATCTGTTTCTCATTCCGATCAGATAATGCCAACTTTTTTACAGTTTGTATCTATGCAAGAATATGACTGAGGTCATTAATGTCCACTGGATTTGAAATTAGCCCAATTAAACACCCAAAACCTTAAATAAATTGAGAAAGTCAGTTAGAGATAACCGAAAATTGTTAATTTGGCAACACTAAATTATCTTAATGCCCTTCTCAATCTCTCAAGCAATTCATATCCACTTTGATCTTTCTTTTGCTTTCTTTTGCTTTCTTTTTTAAAAAAAAATAAAAAATAAAAAAATTTTTTTCATTTTGAAAATTTTAAAAATCTGATTTAAATTATTTTTTCTATTTTTTTAAATCAATAACCCTGGTTCTGTGTAATGACTCTAAAATCAGTAAATGTTTTTGCTTGTGTTTTTAAGTCCCTGATGTGAATGTGACTTTATTTTTGATTTGACAGTAATGAACCAGTTTTCACTGAAGAAGATTTGGCCCTCCAATGCCAGGACGAGTATGTCACTGGCAATTATTCTCCACGGATGTTGAGGGTAGAAGAATTGGAGATTGATGCCATTGTCTATGATCCTGTGGATGATATGAAGAAATTGGAGCTGGCACGAGAACAAGTCCGCACCACTGGCAGAGTGAGGGTAATGTCGATGTTGTTTACATTTACTCCACAATTCCAAAATTTATTCAGTCAGTCAGTTAAGCGCTATATGTGGTGAGTAGAAGTTACTGTCTGAAGTAAAATCATAGCATGATGGTGATTGTTTGGGATCAAAATTAGCCTATGAAAAGCCTCAGCCACACATATAATACACAGGGTGAATTATTATTACTTTTGTGTGTGTGTGTGTGTGTGTGTGTGTGTGTGTGTGTTGTAGCACAGAAATGTGTTAAAATATTTAAAACTTGGATCAACATGTCAAGTATGAATTTGTGCAAACAATCACGAGTTACATTACCAAAGTGAATATATGTGTGTATAGGATGTATAATACTATCTGAAACAAAAGTAGAGATGATGAAAGAAAGTGGGAAAGCTTATAAACAATGCATTTTACAGCCATGTGTTGGGTTCAGTTTCTTCAGGTCGGAATGAAAACCAGAACTATGTGTAAGGAAAATGCTTTGGGATGTTTGAGGATAAGAGGGGCAATAAATTAGATTATCAGCTTCAATGATCAGAAACCAGAAAGTGTTTGCTTGTTTTTATTTATTTATATATATATATATATATTATATATATATATATATATGAACTGCATAAAACTCTAAAAAAACAAGGCTACCCCACAACACTAATAAACAAAGGTTTTGAACTCAAAAAAAATTCCTTTAGACGAGCTATGAAATCCAAAGGAACATAACGTCAAACAAACTCTAGCATATATTTCAACATACAACAAGAACAATCCAGAACTATTTAGAGAAATTACAAAAAATCTAGACCTACTTAGCAAGAATGACAAACTGAAAAATATATTAAAAACAACCAAAATAATTAAAAGCAAACACCAATTTAAAAACCTAAAACACATACTAACCTCATCCAAATTTAACCAACACACACTACAAGGAGTCACAAAATGCAACAAAAAAAGATGTGGGGTTTGTGACATCATTATAGAAGGAAACTCTTACACTTTCGAAAACCCCAAAACGACATTCATAATAAATAAAATTTAAACTGCAACTCCAAAAATGTAATTTATGCACTCAAATGCACAAAATGCAAGACATCATATATAGGTATCAGGCAAAAACTAAACAACAGGGTCTCCCTACACAAAAGCAACATAAAATTACCAGACAACAGAAAACTGTTTGTATAACAACACATCTATAAATGTAACCAGGGTGAATTTAAAATTATACCAATATACACAAAACAGACAATTATTCTTACCTACAAATACAAGAAAAAAAACTTCATAAACAAATTTAAACCAGCACTAAATAGATCATAACCCCACATGTAAAAGCACACAAAATGCACACATAATGACCAAATACAGTGGTCAAACCACTCGCATATAAGTGTACACACACACACGGATATATGTGGAGCACGAATATGTATACACATATTGACAAAAACAATAGACTACTCACAGGCATGCGTGCAAACCCTACACAACATGGGAAGTGTGTGTGTGTGTGTGTGTGTGTGTATATATGTATGTATGTGTATACTAATTCCTTATAATAAGAGTATAGAGAGGGAGTGTGCATATACATGCACATATACATGCACATACTGGTGTGTATATATATATATATATATTGACAAAGGGCACACATGTGAACCCTACACAGCATAGGAAGTGTGTGTTTGTGTGTGTGTGTACATATGTGTATACTAATTCCTTATAATAAGACTGTATGTATATATGGAGAGGGAATATACATATGCGTACGCATGCTGATAAAAACACAAAAAAGATGGGAATAGATCCAAGAACACACAGGGGTCATTAAAAGATAAGAATATAGTTATCTTTCTCACCCTTTCTCAGACTAGTCTTGTTTTATTACTCTTCATGCAGAATTCTTTCACTGCTAGTTCAAGAAAGACATTTGGGTCACTAACACACAAAAAAAGACAATGTTTGATATCGAGAATCTTGAACATTGGAAAACATAGAAAAAATTAATTCCTTTTAATAATATGTGGAAATATCCATTCTTTGCTTGGTGAAGGTCATGAGACTGGAAACACGTGTAGCAAAATTATGGAAAATAAAGCATAATATATTTTTTTTTAAATCCACATTACAACAAAAAACGTTTGCAGTTGCTCTCTTCTTTTTATTATACACATTTTTCTCTCATTGGAACTACTATAACCTCTTCCCTTTATATATATATATATATATATAACCATCTACAAAACTCTAGAGTCAGGATGCTGAAGGTAACACTAATCAGCTAGGTGACAAACTTTATATTTATACTAACTCTCTCTCTCTCTCTCTCTCTCTCTCTCTATATATATATATATATATATATATATATATATATATACACACACACACACACGCTCTCCAAGTAGATCCATTTTTTTTCTTTACTAGCTTGTCTGCCACATTGTGCTATCATTGCTTTTGTGATGATTGGTGATATTATGTATGGTCTTGGTTTTAAGTTTATTGTCAAGAATTATGAGATTAGTGCACTTTCAATGCATTTTCTTCTTCATGAATCTTTTTCTTTCCTGATCAGACTAACATTTATTAAAGTGAAATTTTGGTCAGATGTATTATGTTGAGCTGAGTTTAAAGTGTTTTTATGCAATATATGTCTGCAATGTTTATATACCACCCCCCTTTTTTTTAATGTTTCCATTTATTTCACCAATGTACATAATTGGGCATTTTGGTTTTAAGAGATGCTGTCATCTTGCAAATGAATAACTCCTTTTACAACAGGGTGTTATCTTGTTCATATTACTAGACTGACAACTTGCCAAGATTAATTATCTCATTCATGGAAGCAAATAGGCTAATTAAAAAAATAATAATCAGTGCTATAAAAATTGACATATTTAAAAAGGAATAAAAAGCTTGAACAAAAGAAATTACAGCCACAATAAATGGCAATATGAAAAACCAAGAAAGAAATATTAGTAGTAGCTGACCAGTTTTCATGCCTCTCTCATCAGAGTTTGATTGAGGAATTCACATAATGTGTACAGTGACTAAAAAGAAAAACGAGGATGAGAAATACACATTATATGTTTATCGCAGAATTGTACATGTGTCAATTTATTATTGATATATCTTTTTTTTTTAATTGGTTTCACCTGGCGCAAAACAGAAAAGCAACTAAGACACACAGGGTTACTGGGTGTGGATGAATTAGGAACAGAAACAATATAAATGGGAAGAGAAAAGAGTAATCAGAAGGAAAGTAGATAGTGATTGACATTGCATTTAAATTTTTGCAAATTATAGCTAGCTGGAAAGCAGAATGGAGTTCCACAAGCAAGAAGTGCGAGAAAATACACGGTTAGCATAGAATTTACAATTACATCTAGCCAACTCAACTGTAAATTGATGAGATCTCAGCATCAGTCTAGTACTGGGCATAAATTGAGAACGTCTAGGTACCATAGTGAAGAGCGATATTTATTGTGTATAAATAGAAAAATGTGACACTAGGCCGAAAGGGGGGTGGGGGATGGTCGACTTCTGTCTTATAATTAAACTTAGCTAGCCACAATCTACCCAAACATACCACAATATTCCTTACACCAAAATAGCATATTCTTACATACCATTCTTACTACATTCTCCATAATACCTCAGAATTTCCTTGAAGTCATAACTAGTCTCCATATATACAATTCTTTTCTGTGCGGGGAGGGGTTTATTTTTGGAGGTATTAAAATTAACAAGCCATCTATTGCCCCAGTTAACAATAGACTTGGTAATTTTCGACATAACCTGCCATTATGACCTTGTTTGATTGATTAGTCTTACTATCGAGGCAGGAATAAATGTTTGTGTCATGAGTGTAGATAACAAGTTGAGAGCTGATGTCATCAGGAAGGTTATTAATGAAAATTGTAAACGGAGTAGGACTAAGGATGGAGTTCTGGGGGACATTTGCGTTAGTACAAAAGGATCTAGATGACTGGCTGTTCAGGATAACTTTTATTTCACAATTTGATGGGAAAGACTGGATCAGTTCAAAAATACGTATTTCTTATCCTCATTTCCTTTTAGCCACTGTGCATGGATATTTTAATTCCTCAATCAAGCTGTTTATTGTTGCCGAATTTTCTTTTGTCAAATTTCCTTTTCTTTTTTTTTTTCTTTTTTTTTAAAAACATATCTATTTTTATAGCATTGATTAAATTCTGTACCTTCAATAAGATTTTATAAAATAAAAAAAATGTCATAACACTTTAGAGAGTGGGAAGTCAAAAAATTCCATAATTGAAAAGAAAATGCCTTAAAACTCTCCCAGTATTATCAGTATATAGTCACAGCAGGATGCTGAAGAGTTGCATCAGATGTAAACTATTATTTCTACTAAATTTCTGAACAGAATTGCATCGGTTAACAAACGTCCTAACCAAGAAGGGTAGTGAAAAAAATCTGTATTGCAAATCCAGTCCCCCAAATCCAAAAGGCAGGAAATATGAGTAATATAGCCATAAATCATAAATCACAAGTCCGATGTCAAAAGTCCAAGAGGCAAAATAAAATAGTCAAACAGGGAACTCACTTTTGCTCATAAACTAAAACATATGCTTTTGTCATCAAGAAAGAGCAACAGCTTTTATTGAGGTTAGGGAGTGAGTAGCCATAGTCAAATGAAAAAATAAATAACATAACTGTGATGACTTACCCAGGAACTCAAAACACGTACGAACGTGTCTTGCCTGCGTGGCGAATCCTGCAAGAAACATGGCCGCGTGTGAAGACGTGTTTTATGCGTGCCGGTCTCGTTCAGAACGAGATTGCGCAACAACACATGCAAATTTTGCAGTGTCGGAGTGCCATAAAAAGGAGACGTTAGCGGCACAGAGAGTTTCAGTTTTTCGGCGGACTTCGTGAAATAGAGTCGGACGTACGAACTGACTGACTGGCGTACTAAGAGGCAGTTATAGCCTGTACGTTTGATTTGGGTGGAAAGGAGTCTTGAAATCTCTTTCTGTGTAGCGACGGCTGAGAAGAACAGCTCTTGTCACTTTGCAATTTTATTTTGTGTGTCTTTACCGTCTACAAGCTATTTCGGCGCATTATGGCGAAGGTTCGCATAAGCAGCGATATCATAAAACCGTTCTCTGGCCAGGGTGATGTAGTGGCCTGGTTAAAAAAGGTTAGGCTGGTGGCGAAACTTCAGCAGGTGGACGATGTGGCTAGTCTGCTACCCTTATACTTGGAGGGGGACGCACTTTCCCTCTACATGGAAATGGAGGAGGAAGATCAAGGAGATATCGACCAAATCGAAGCCAGACTGAAGCAGGCGTTCGCGGACGACTCGTTTTCAGCGTACAGAAAACTAACCCTGTTCTGGTGGACCGGGGAGCGCGTAGACGTTTATGCAAATAAAATCAGACAGTTGGTTCGATTGGCCGGATTCGAAGGCGCCGAGATGGAAAGGCTCACCAAACTAGCCTTCGTCATGGGGTTCCCTGATGTGATCTCCCTCGAACTCCGACAGGCACCGAATGTTGAAGCCCTGATTGATACCGGCTGTTCACGGACAATTGTGGATGCAGATCGGTGCCGGTCTTGGAGGAGAGCAAAAGTAGACGTCATGACCATTGGAGGCGTGTCCCGTCCATGTTGCGGTGTGGGAGTGGTAACTGTATCCACGGAGGAAGGTGGTTCTGCCAAGATCGACGTGCTGGTGGTGCGCGGCAAACCGCTAGGATTTGACCTGCTATTGGGGATTGATGCCATAGCAGCATTGGGAGGCGTCACTGTTGGGCCTACGGGACGGGCGCAGATTGGCAATGAGCGAGTAGCCAAGTGCGCAGCCATTATTGTTAATGAACCAGACTTCACTGCCACCTTCGACCACCGGAGTCTATCCTGGACTGTAGCATGGAAGTGGTCGGAGAACCGTGCGCCTGAAAGACTGCACAATGTGGTTTCAGAGTACCCGGTAGCAGCAGGGATCAGGGAGGGCTATAAACAGGAGCTCAACACGTGGATCAGCAATGGCTGGCTCATACCGTACCCGGAAGAAAAACTGGGACCTCCCAAAGGGCTAATTCCCCTTATGGCCGTACTGCAGCAAAACAAGTCGAAGGTACGCCCAGTGATGGACTTCCGAGAGCTCAACCATCACGTTGATGCTTTCACAGCTGATGCAGATGTCTGTGCAGCTAAACTGCGAGAATGGCGGCAGAAGGGATCCAACGTGTCCTTGTTGGATCTCAGGAGAGCATACCTCCAAATACGTGTCCACAAATCCCTCTGGCCATATCAGACCGTGGAAATCGATGGGAACAGATATTGCCTGACACGTTTAGGATTTGGGCTAAACGTGGCTCCCCTCATCATGAAGGCGATCATCAGTACGGTGCTGGCTCAGGACGAAGCTGTGAGTCGTGCGGCATCTGCCTACATTGACGATGTCTATGTCAATGAAGATGTCGTTCCCGCGACCCGCGTTAAAGAACATCTAGCCCAGTTCGGGCTCGAATGCAAGGACCCAGAGCGGTTGAAGGATGGCGCACGGGTACTGGGATTGGCAGTTACGATGGAACAGGGAAGATTGCGGTGTAAACGAGGAAGCGTGATTCCTAACGCCCCTGACGTCGTTACGCGACGGAAGATATTCTCGCTGTGCGGAAGGCTCGTTGGGCACCTCCCAGTGTGTGGTTGGCTCCGCGTGGCGTGTGGTTGGCTCCGCGTGGCATGTGGAATGCTCAAGAGGAGAGCAAGTACAGTTACGATGGGCTGGGACGATGAAACAAATGATGCCCTTCTCCTGCGCATGGTGTCTGAGACCGTGGATTCTGTGCAGCGGGACGATCCGGCCCGTGGGGAGTGGTGCGTGGACGCCCGGGAGCTGAATGTGTGGGTCGATGCAAGTTCCCTGGCGACCGGGGTAGCATTGGAGAGCCAAGAGACTGTGTTGGAGGACGCTTGCTGGTTGCGACCGAAAGATGACGCTCAGCACATCAACCTGGCCGAGCTGGATGCCGTATTGAAAGGCGTCAATCTAGCACTCCAGTGGAAGAGCAAGACGCTACACTTAAAAACGGATTCTGTTTGTGTGTACCACTGGGTGTCAGACACCCTGACTGGTCGAGCGCGCGTACACACCAAGGCGGCAAATGAAATGCTCATTAGGAGGCGGCTGAGCACTCTTAAGGAGCTCGTGGAGGAGTATCAGCTGACCGTGAATGTGACACTGGTCCCTTCGGCGCTGAATATAGCTGATGGACTGACAAGAGTACCGCAGCGGTGGTTTGACTCGATGAAGACGAGCAATGGGCCCAGGCCAATGATTGGCGCCACCCATGTGGACGAACTGGATGTAGATCAAATCATGTCCATCCACAGGAACAGTGGTCACCCAGGAGTGCGGCGTACCACCTACTTTGCAAGGAGAATCTGTCCATCAACAACCAAAGCAGCCGTCAGATCAGCTGGTCCATAGACCCCGCACCAGTGCGCTGGAAAAAGGGAAAGCTCGAGGTATGTGAGAACTGGCACAGACTGGGGATGGATATCACCCACTATGGTGCCCATCATTTCTTGACGCTGACAGATTGCGGCCCGTCGCGTTTTTCACTCTGGAAGCAGTTGTCAAGACAAGACTTGGCGGCCGTCATTCGCCAGCTAAATGAAGTGTTCCTTGAGCGGGGCCCACCCCGTGAGCTACTCATGGACAATGACCCAGCTTTCTGCAGCAGGGAATTCGGAGCCTTCGCGCGCGGGTGGGGCGTCAACTTGCGGTTCTGTTGTGCATATGCCCCAGCTGGGAATGGCATAGCGGAGCGATGCCACCGTACAGTGAAGCGAATTGCGGCAAGAATGCGCTGTACCATCCAGGAAGCCGTCTACTGGTACAACGTCACACCAAAAGATGGTACATCACCCCAGACTGCGCCCGCCAACAGGATCCACCAGTACGAACTGAGGGTGAAAGGGATTGACGCCCCTACAATGACTTTAGACCCTGGGAACGGATCCTACCAAGTCGGGGATCGCGTGTGGGTCAAGGCGCCTATGAGTCGGTGCGCCACCAAATTCAACGAGGGTCGGGTGTCGAAAGTAATCAGCCCGCAGTCATGTCTGGTGGACGGAATACCCCACCACGTTAAGGATTTACGCCCGCGCCGCAGTTACGACGCGTCTGAGGAAGATACCGACGACACGTCTGAGAGCGGGGCGGAAAGTTTGCTGCTTGAGGAGAGCGTGGAATGCGTCGATCCATCTGAAGAGAGAGTAGCAGATCCCCCCGTTGACGCTCTACCCGAAGTGGGAGCGAGATCAGAGCCCCCCGCCCTGCCCTTACGCAGAAGCACCCGTCGGAAACGACCGCCGCCGAGCTGCCACCTTTGTGATCATGAGATCAGGGAGGGGTATGATGACTTACCCAGGAACTCAAAACGCGTACGAACGTGTCTTGCCTGCGTGGCGAATCCTGCAAGAAACATGGCTGCGTGTGAACACGCTTTTTATGCGTGCCGGTCTCGTTCAGAACGAGATTGCGTAACAACACATGCAAATTTTGCAGTGTCGGAGTGCCATAAAAAGGAGACGTTAGCGGCACAGAGAGTTTCAGTTTTTCGGCGGACTTCGTGAAATAGAGTCGGACGTACGAACTGACTGACTGGCGTACTAAGAGGCAGTTATAGCCTGTACGTTTGATTTGGGTGGAAAGGAGTCTTGAAATCTCTTTCTGTGTAGCGATGGCTGAGAAGAACAGCTCTTGTCACTTTGCAATTTTATTTTGTGTGTACCGCCAACAAACAGAATTAACAAAGTTTGCAATAAGAAAAAGAAAAGAACAGGGCAAAAAGAATATAAAGGAAGCAAACAATATATGCAAGAGTAATAAGACAAAAGTTCATAAACTAAGAATTGTTGTTGACACACCAAAGCAAGTTCAAAGCAAATGCAGCATTCTGATTTAAAGGCTAGACTGATTGGGACTGTCATTTGAAACTGCAAACTGGCCTATTTCTTAAGAGAAAAAAAATCCCAGCATGTATTTTTGTACTTCTGCCTAGAAAAGGGGAGGGGTAAGTGTTTTGCAGTCATTCACAGTAAGATTGAAATCAAAAGAAGTAAATTTTGCAATTGTTCATAATAATCAGAGAGTGTTAAAAAAAACTTACTTAAGGCAGCAGTTATCTAGGATTTATTTATTTTCTTTTCTTTGGCAAACCATGAACAGGACACAAACTCTTTTTTGAGGTTAGTGATTTTTCCCATTCACCATAAAAATCTTGCCAAAAGAAATATGAATCACTACTGAACTCAGAATAAACTTTAATAAAAAAAATCCTTATTGCTTTAAACTTCATTGTTTTCTTTTTCATTCTCAGTCAGTTTTTTCTTTTTTAAATGATCCTGTTCATTTGAAATATTCAGTAGTTTCATTAATTATACAGGCTGGTATCTTCATCTTTGTTGTTTTGATCATTGTTTCAACTAGTGCATTCTCCAGCCTCCCTCACTTGTATCACATTTAGTACCGTTTGAACAGCTCTCTCTTCATCCTATTCTGTGGGTGAGTGAATGGGGTTCTGATTTTCACAAGTTAGTTCAATTCACAGATTTGAACAAGTGTGGGACTTTTTTTCATTTGGATCTGTTAGCTTGATGAAGGCTGGAAAATGTATCAGCACAAATATTTGTGATTAAAACAACAAAAGTCTTGGTACATATCTGAAATCCTAAGCTAAAGTCTTATTCATGAATTATTCAAAAATATTTCTGATTATTTTTTACTTCTCTGTTGCTTTTCATTGCATCTCTCAGATTGTTTGTTATTCTGTTACTTTTCAACATTGTTTAAATTTTAACTGTATAGCTTTGGTTCCTGTTTGATCCTTTTTGCTTCCAGCCTTCCATAGTGGGACTGGAAGTGCTTACAAGCATTATCAAGATAATCATCATTGATCTTGCACAAGTTTAGTAAGTTCAGTCTACACAAGTTGCTCCATTAATGTGACCTCTTCCCAGACTTGTGCTAAGCATACCAGTTCTCCCACCAGCCATTGTTTTTCCTGGTGTGGCAGTCAGTTTTTAATCCAGCTGGATTAAAAAACAGACCTGCCAGGGGGCAGATGACCTCTCTGGTCAGGTGAATGGCCATCTGGCTAGATTGGGCTCCGTAGTTATATATGCAGTCAGTGTGGTGATGACATGGCATCGCTGGGCAGAGAGATTCCTAGACTGAATCAACAGCCAGGGTAGGGAGAGGGTTTCCCAATGGAATCAACAGCCGTTGCCCATGACCAAGCCTTCAAATTGGAATACATTGGGTGTTGTTTGACCCGAAGCAGGATGGTCTCCGCCAGGTCTACTTGCCCAACACATGTTATGCATGAATAAACGGCTCTCCAGCCTTCAACCCAGATATGTGGAGGAAGTTGGTCAGGTGTTCAACTGTGCAGTGACCCTATGACCACACTCTGTCGTGGGACTAATGATGCTCAGTCAATATTTTCAAGGATTTGTTTCTTTTGTGTTTTTGATGTAAAATGCTTTAATCTCTGTTTGATTTTTGTCTTTCATATCCAAAATTGCATCAGTAATTGTGATTAGAGAGTTATCCATGATTTTTATTATGTAATATACAAAATTCTTTTCAGTTGGATGGTGAGACAGAATTTGAGAAGAAGGCCCGTGAAGGTATGGGAGATGATGAGGCTCAGTTCAGTGTGGAAGTTGCTCTCGATCAACAAGCTTTCCTCTGGTCAGACAAGTACAGACCTCGCAAGCCTCGATTTTTCAATAGAGTACATACTGTAAGTACCAATGTTACCTTTTACTGTCTGTAGTGTTTTACCAGCTTATTTTCAATTATTGAGTTTTCCTGATTATTTTGTTCAGGAAGGGTAATTGTATTGTTTGCACAAAAAATAAATTGAAACTTCCATTGGCTGGTTACTCATAAAAAGAATAACTTTTAAAAAATAAAAAAAGGCAATAATAATAATAAGGATAATCAGTTGGAATGAAACTAGTCTTCCCACTAACCAAGCCTATGGTTATTCTAATGCTGTCTTTACGGTATTGACAAATTGGTAATAAAATGATTGCAAAAATTCTTCATTTAAAATACGATAATAGTAATGAAATAATAATAGTGAAAATGCTTCATTTAAGAAATTCTGAAACATTGAAAAAATTGAATATTTTAAAAAATGTTTGATTGTTTATTGGCTATTCTTATTAATGTAGTCCTGGCAGCTAAGGAAAGGATCATTTGCATTGACTTGATGATCCTGACTATGGTCAATTCCCTTTTTTACAGTTTATCAATTCAGATTAGATTATCTTTGAGAAATAATTTATCTGATGTTAAGTCATGGGTCAGTTGTTATCTTTCCTCTTTATCTCCATAATAATCTTCACTCTCTACTACCTCTTTCATTTATTTCACACACCTCATTCATCATTACCATTTTGACTATAAATTTCTACTTGGAGTGGTTCTTGGGCCTTACATTGTGTGAAATTTAGTATTAAAAACAAACCAGTGTTTTTTTTATATGTAATGTGTGTAATGCTTGCAATATTTTACAGTACTAGAATTATCTCCCTTAAACCGACACTGCTAGATGGCAGTATCTTTGTTATGACAATTGTGCAGTGTTCCAAGATTACAAACTGATTTGCTTAATCTTGGTTGTTATTGCTGCAACATTTCAAACATTGTACACACTGGCCTTGTTCAGGTCTCTGTTGTTGGTAAACTTCCACTAATTTTGAACTCAGTTTTTTATTCAGTCCCAACAGGTAGATTGTTCTCAATCTGCTGTCCATAAAGGCTTGCAAAGCCAGGAGGTGAAAAGACTGAATCTATGAAAGCACAAAGTGCAACAAAAAGAACTGGAAAAAATACATTTAAATGCTCATATATTGTAAATACTTAAAAAAAAAAATATGCTGTTAGTTTTTACTGCATGGGTGAGCTATTAATAAGATTGAAGATCTTGAAAATGCTTCATCTAAAATGCAATAATAATTAAGAGTAAAACTAGTAATAAATAATAACAGTGAAAATGCTTCAGACAAAAACATTGGAAAATTGAATATTGCTTATTGACTATTCTTACTATTTATCAATTCAAAATGAATTTACTTCTCAAAGATAATCTATTTGATGTTAAGCACTTTTTAGCTTTTCATGTGAATGTCTGGAATCTGAAACCTATTTTTAAGATATTTATCAAGAGATATAGATCAGTTTTATTTTGCGCATTTTTTTTCTCTTAATGTAAAATGTTTTATCCTCAAATTCTACTAAAACCTTTTGTCTATGCCTTACATCACATACTATGTGTTTCACTGGGCTTAGGGTGGAAAGATAAATGATATGAGACTGGCCATTGAAAAGTTGAAGCAACACAAAGACTATGCAAGACATGGTAAATTCAACAACTTTATTCAAACTCCCACTTGATCCGTTTTTTTCCCAGCATTCCCTAGTGGGACTGGAAGTGCTTAAAATCATCATCATCATCATCATCATCATAAACATTATTGATGTTGTTATAAACACTATGTTTCCTAATTCTGCTACACGCACCATCATCATATCAAAATATTTACCTCCAAAGTAATTTATATCATTCAGTATCAGTTTTTAGGTGCCTCACTATGAAGCAGTTGTTAGCAAGCTTATTTTGTAAACTATTACTTCATCCTGGGTAGGATGATAAACTACATTCGCATCCTGAGTAAAACGATAAACTACGTCCAACAGCAAGGCTTCTGACCCACCTCTTAATTACTGGTGTTCCCAGGTTCACCCTGACCCATGGTGGTAGCACCTGTTAGGGGCCCAACTATGGGTAAATAGTTAACCCTCAAACTGGGGTCAAAACACTATGAAAGTGTAAAAATAGGTTTTAATACCAGCAATAAATATTTTGAGGAAAAATTATTACCAGCAATAATTTTTTGGTAAAAAATATTACCAGCAATAAAAATCTTGTCAGCGTTAAATAACCCATTGAGGTTGATATGCCATAAAAAAACCAAACCAAGCTAAACTATTACTACTGTAGTGAGCCCAGTCCGTATCCAGTGCTCCATACTTGAGGCCTTGTGTCAGACTAAGTAAATCCTATAGAATTTTGTTGAGGATCAGTAGTTAGCAAACTAGCCCAACTTAGTTTTGACACAAAGTCACAGATATTGAGCACCTGGTGAGGATCGAACTCAGGGTTAATTAGTATTGGTCAACCAAACTAGTCTAACTAACCATTTACCTCATGTCAAGGTGACCAAATAATCTCACTGAGCATTACTATTGTAATGAATTTGATCCTTACTGGTTGTTCCACAATTTTGGCCTTGTGCCAGACTAAGATAAAATACATCTGGCAAAGAATGATGTTCAGCAAGCTAATCTTACTTAGTAAGATTAGCTTGCTGAACATCATTCTTTGCCAGATGTTTAGTAAGATTAGCTTGCTGAACATCATTCTTTGCCAGATGTATTTTATCTTAGTCTGGCACAGGGCCAAAATTGTGGAGCAACCAGTAAGGATCAAATTCATTACAATAGTGAGATTATTTGGTCACCTTGACATGAGATTATTAGTTTAGTGGGTTTGATCTTTATGGAGCACAATATCTGTTGTGATCTTGTGCCAGGCTAAGATAAGCTGAGTCAATATCTGTTTAGTACAGGGCTACATTTCTTTGCTTTATTTTTTTCTTCTCCAAAATCTAAAATATTGAGAAAAGGAATTTTTTGTCAGTAGAGCCAAGTTCTATTTTGTCCTTTCTATGTTGGTTCTCATTTCCTGTGAAAAGGAAATGTTGCAGTTGGAATCCAATGTCTTTCTTTGACTCTGAGCTGATAATCTTTTTTTATTTGTTTTCAGGGCTTTGAATGGAACAAATATAACCAAACCCATTATGATATTGACAACCCCCCTCCTAAAATTGTACAGGGATACAAATTTAATGTAAGTATCGACTGACAATATTTCTCTTTCATTTCAGTTACAAAAAAAACTTCATTTTCCCTTACTAAAATGACTGCAAAGCAAATATCTGTTGAATATCTGTCTAATGACTTTGATCATCACTCAGTGCTCTGGTATTAAGGGTTGGTGTCATAGTAAGTTGAGCTTAGCTAATCTCTTTATTAACATGATGGCTTAAGGGTGTCTATCATAGCAATGGTTAACAAGCTTGTATTGTAGACTATTCACTAGTTTGATCCTCAATGGATGCTCCAATATTATGACCTAAGATGAATTGAGATTAATATTGTTTCTCAAATTGTACAAATCACAGTTGGATCCTTTCTTTTAGTTTTCTACTACTCACCATTAATGGCAATCTAATCTCATGAAAATATCAATTCTTTAAAAAAAATGTGTTGCTAAATCAAAAGAAAACATTGTTATCTTCAAAAAACAATTTGTTCAGTCTTTCAGATAATGCTAAATGTTTGGGCGGGCGCGACGCGCTCGACTGCGGTAAGTGGCGGTCGAGAATTTCAAAGTTTATCTTTATTTTAAATATATGTATATTTTATTTTTATTTTATTTTTATTATATTTTTAAATTTTATTTTACTTTTTATAATAATTTTAATTTAATTTTCTTATTTTAATTTATTTTATTTATTTTTTTAAATTTTAATTTTGTAATTATATTTTAAAATTTTATTTTATAAATGAATATTTTTATATTATTTTATTTAAGATTTTTTAATTTTTTTTCTTTGTGTTTTTATTTTTTATTTTATTTTTTTACTTTCTTTGTCTTTTTCAGATTTTCTACCCAGACTTAATTGACAAAGCAGATACACCAGAATACACACTGGTAAGTTAGAATTTATTACTGTCTTCAGTGGCAATGTGTCAAAATTAACACCAGCAAATATAGAACTTGTAAAACAAGAACGATGCAACTTTAGTGGAGGGCACTTTTTTCCCCATGTACAACTACATTTTATGTCCAGAAGCTGTGAAAGAGAGTAGGGAGAAAAATGAATGCTTTTTTATAGACTGAAGGAGTGTCCTCTAGCAACAGTGTGTTTGTTTTTTATGTTTTCTTTGGCAAAGTCAAGTGGAGTAACTCACAAATATGTTGGTTGACAAATTGTCCTTATACAAAAAATTTGTAGTGAACTATCTTCTTACAATCAAAGAACAAACGTTTGTGAACTGTAAGTGAGATTTGTCTGCTTTTTCTTTGGCTGAGGTGGATTGTTTTCCATTGCATGCTCTGACATCTTACTTCCAGGCCATATTGAAAACACCACATTTCATCACAGCTACTGATCCTGTCAAGCAGCGTTGCATTATTCAAAAGATGAGACATTTCTGATGAAATATGAAATAAATGTTTCTGCCCAGCAGTTAAGATTCAAGGCACCATCTTTGAGCAAATTTTTCTTATTCCCAAATCCTCTATTAGAATCAGCTGTACTGTTTCCAGAATCATTTTCAGTGCTGTTATCAATCACACACATCTGTTTTTTTGTGTTTTTGGTTGTCTACTTCTTATATCATGGTGCACATCTTGCTCTTTCCTGAACTGCGTATACTGCTTAAAAAGCACACAACTTGTTTCATGACATGTTTGCCGTAAGCCATTTTTAATAGTGCTAACACTTCACTAATTTTCATACAAAATTAGATGTTCACTTGCTACTCCAGAGTCCTGTTGCAGATACTGCTGCTGATTTTGCTAAAAGCAGGTATCAAAGAAAATTTTTACATGTAAATGACAGGTTGTCATTATTTTCAGAGGCAAAAGGAAATGTAATGAATGTGCAATGAGTGAATTTCAACATGGAGATATTCACTTGTATTTTTATACAAACTAATAAAGGATTAAGAAAGAGAGAAAATACATCAATGAGTATAGAGCTGAAAAAGAGGGGAAAGATATTAAACCTATATTTTTATTGTAACTATTTACATTATTCAGACTGTTGTCCTCATCTTTATTGTCATATTCACAACATTTCGACTAGTGTATGCTCCAGCCTTCTTCAGGATTTGTCTATATTTCTGAGATGAGGTATTGTAACTATTTACATCATTCAGACTGTTGTCCTCATCTTTATTGCCATATTCACAACGTTTCGACCATTGTATGCTCCGGCCTTCTTCAGGTGATATACTTTGGAATTTCAAACCGAACCCTTTATTTAAACCTCAGGCATAGATTGTTAATATTAAGAGTTTTTAAGAAACCAACTCTGAATAATATGAATTATGATAACAGCCCTAATCTGCTGACTGTATTCAGAAGTTAAAACATTTCTATTGCTATAAAGAAAAAAAATCTGTGCATCATGCCATCCTTATCTATCTATATTTCTGAAATGAGGTATTGTAACTATTTACACTATTTATATTGTTAGGACTGTTGTCCTCATCTTTATTGCCATATTCACAACGTTTTGACCATTGTACGCTCCATCCTTATTCAGGTGATACACATTGGCCACAAAAATCTCCTAAGCTGGACAAGCATAGGCATAAATACAATATGGAAACAGGTAATACAGAAAGCTAGAGAAAAACAGTAATAACAAAAAATGTAATATGAGCTCTGGTAAAAATAATTGGTTAAAGAGACATACTGATGATCCCAAGAGCAAAAGTGTTGGTTGAAGTAATCCAAAAAGTGAATTGACCCAAACAACGGTGAGTTCAATAACTGGCCACAGTAGAGGGAACAAAAAGTTGGAGAGTTGAGTTACTAAAGGGAATTAACTGAAACTGAGATATCCAGAAGAGGCATGGCATGTGGAATTAGAACAATCTACCCCCATGGACTAAATAAATTGTTTGATTCAAAATTCCATCGTATATCACCTGAAGAAGGCTGGAGTGTACATCTGCCAAAACATTGTGAATATAACAGTAATGATGAGGACAACAGTCTGAATGATGTAAATAGTGTAAGTGTTAAACTTAGCTGTTAGGAATTGTGTGTGTATATTCAATCACCTTGGAGAAAGATATTATCCCTAGTCCCATGTTGTTGTTACCTACCTACTGCATGTTAGGAAGAAAAAGAGGAAGATATGCTCATTCTTTTATAGGACTTAAACAGCACCACCTAACAATGTCTTGGTAGATCAAATGAAGGTTAATCCCTGCAGTTCTTTCACTCATTTTCCACCAACAGTACAACATGAACATGTACTACTTTCTCTACTACTTATAAATGACTAGAATGTTCTCAAGAAAGTGGAAATTGGAACATGTCCAGATGTGCTCAGGTACAAATGTTTACCTGATTCATTACTCCAGTAACATGATGTGGTCATTCCAAGAATCAAATTTTCATGACTCCTATATCAGAAACTCTCAAGTCAGGCTGATGTTTCTGTCTATGAACATGTGACAACTGCTCAAATTTTGTATGGTGATTGAAAAGTTTAAAAAAAGGGATTTGGGATATGACATACACTTAAGAGAGGCCAATGATCAGTGTTTTGAATAAATAAGCTTCATTGAAATTACAATTAACTGAATTATTAACCAATCTTTCTAAGCTCCTCAAGTTCTGTGTAGATCATCATGAACAATTAAATATCCTCAAAATTTTAATTTGTTAAGATATTCAAGAGGATAATGTCATAGGATGTTAGGACATATTATTTTTTATGCAATTTATGATATTTAGTTATTATTTATGTTTCAGTTGTATCTTATGAAATGAACTAAATGTTATTTTAGTAATTAGTATTGCTGATTTTCATGACCTTCATATTGACCAAAATTGGACAAAAATAACAAAGATAAAGTTACTACTTTGAATACTTCATGGAATACTGCAAATACTCTCCAAACTTCAGAGAACAAGGTTTCATTCTGTTGACTGATATATGGAAAGCATTAGAGTTGGGCGTGTTATTTAAGCCACAATTATATTTTAATATTCATTGATGATGCACAGCTATCAATTGAATGTAGCAATTGTTTTATAATTGAGAACAAATGTGGATTGGCCTTAATGAAGTCAATTTACAATTTCATGTCAGAAGAGATTTCTGTTTACTTTTAGTGTTTCAGTGATTTGCATCCTTGCACAGAAAAGGCAACTGGGCATTTGTAAAGAAACTTGGGGGGGGGACGTTTATAAGGAAAAAGACAAAAAGAAATTAAATTTGGTGATTTGTTCTATACATTGAAGAGGACCTTGAACTCAAATGAATCATGCAAGAGACATTTTTCTTTGGCAATTTTGATATGAATTAACATATCTGTGCTAGATTTTATTAAATCTATGTAATAGCATCAATCAGCTAAGTGACAAATTTCATATTTGTATTATCATATATATAGTTTTAAGGTATGCTATATTTATGGGTTAAAGTTCTCAATATCAGTGGTAGAGTGTATGTAAATATGAAAGTGGACATTGAGATCAGCAGCCAGCAGCAATAGTCCGTTTCATGCTTAAATACAATCTTCAGACGCATGGCCTGGTGATTGCATTTAAGCATGAAACAGACTGTCACTGCTCAGTGTCAAAGTCTATATATATATATATATATATATATATATATATATCGAAAACCAAAAAGAGAATATATATATATATATATATATATATATATATATATATATATATATATATATCGAAAACCAAAAAGAGAATATATATATATATCTCTGTCGAAAACCAAAAAGAGAATATATATATATATATATATAAAACCAAAAAGAGAATATATATATATATATATATATATAAAACCAAAAAGAGAATATATATATATATATATATATATATATATATATATATATATATATATATAAAACCAAAAAGAGAATATATATATATATATATATATATAAAACCAAAAAGAGAATATATATATATATATATATATATATAAAACCAAAAAGAGAATATATATATATATATATATATATATATATATAAAACCAAAAAGAGAAAATATATATATATATATATATATATATATATAAAACCAAAAAGAGAATATATATATATATATATATATATATATATATATAAAACCAAAAAGAGAATATATATATATATATATATATATATATATATATATATAAAACCAAAAAGAGAATATATATATATATATATATATATATATATATATATATATATATATATATAAAACCAAAAAGAGAATATATATATATATATATATATATATAAAACCAAAAAGAGAATATATATATATATATATATATATATATATAAAACCAAAAAGAGAATATATATATATATAAAACCAAAAAGAGAATATATATATATATATATATAAAAAACCAAAAAGAGAATATATATATATATATATATATAAAGAAATGACAATATGAAAAATTTTATGCCAACGTGTTCCGTTCATTGACAAACTCTATCAAGACAAATGTGGAAATTTTATTTAGGATCCTGTATTTATACACAGAGAATAAGTAACACTCCAAAAAATATTAAAATTTGAATTAGAAAAGGTTCTAAAATATTTGAAAATGTCTGTTTTAAGGGAAAGGAAAACTGCTTTAAGTCACACCCTGGTTAAAATGTTATGTCTTGCTTTGACTACATGCTGTGACATCACGAATTCTCTCCGACTCACTCCAACTGACTTCCCTAACTTCCTTTTTTAAGGCGTCTTACTTAGTTCATTTGTGTTACCAGGACTCTGTTATTTACTCCACAACATTCCCCTTTTGAGATTTTTTATTTTTTCATTAGTAAATATTTTATTTCCTAGTATTCGCTCCCTCCTCTTTCTGAGCAAGTTTGACAATGTATCGAACTTTGTATTTCTTTTTGTTTCATGTCAACCTTTAGTTTTTCCATATGTTTGCTTTTTCTGGTAATCATACTTGTACATTAAATGAATTCTTGGGGTGTTGGTACATCAAAAGTATCATACAATACTTGCATGAGTTTTTCCTTTACTTGCATGCCTTTTTTCAGTAAACCTGTCCTTTAACTAATTCCATTGCTTCTGTGTTTCCATTTTTTTCCTTTTACCATATATATCATTTTTCCAATTTGTGACCTTATTACGTCTTCTTCCCAAATTTCTTTTCCATTTTTATATACTCTGAAGAACATTTTTTTGCCAATTTTGTGTCCTTTTTGTTATCCGTTCTTATTCTTTTTTGACCTGGTATCAACTTGTCAAACATCAATTTAATCTTACTTGCAAACATCAATTCTGCCGGTGACATGCCTGATGGTGTATTGGGATTCAGCATTTTCCTGTATACTCTCAAGAATTTTTGTAATGCTTCTTCTTTTTTATTACTTGCTTTTTTCAAAGCTCACTTAAAAGTACTCACAAACTGTTCAGCTTGTCTGTTTGACCTTGGATGATACGGTGGGGTAATAATATATTCAATCGAGAACATTTTACAAAATTCTTTGAATTTGTAAGCAATGAATTGTGTACTGTTATCCAAGACTATGGCATCCAGAATGCCACATCTTGCAAACAGTTCATTTAAAAAATTCACTGTAAACATGAAAGTTGTTTTTTTTGTACTTACAAATTTCAAACCACTTAGTAAAGCTATTCACTAACACAAGATAATATAATCCATTTATTGAACCTGTGAAATCTATGTGCTGTCTTAACCATGATTTTGTTGGCAGAGCACAACCTCTGCAGGCTTTTACTCATTTTTCAATGTCTTGATCCACTTTGGTCCATTATACATAGCTACTCATAAAAGATTTCATCCTTGAAATTCCCAGATGTCCACTATGAAATTCATTTAATCTACACTTTTATATGATAGGTATTATTACTCTTTGTGCAAACATCAGTACTTTGTCACATAGCAAGTAAGCATTAAAGTCTGGATTGTATTCTAAAAATCGTTTATCTATCTTACTTTCTTTTAGTCATTTTTTTATTTTCAAAATAAACATGTCTTGTTCTGTTTTACTTTTTATTTCTTCCTGCATAACTTGTAGTTCACGTACTACACTGCATAATACATTTTTAATTTCTATTTCACTTTTTAATGCTGCCACAACAGTGTCCTCAAGCGGTTCAGTATTTTTTGGTATCAATCTTGATAAACCACCAGTATGTCCTAATTTTTTGGATGGTTGGTATTCTATCCTGAAATTATAATTTAATAAGATGGTACCCCAGTGTTGTCATTTATTCGCTGTATATGTAGGAATTCCTTTTTTTTTAACCATAAATTGATAATACAGAACAGTGGTCCGTCTGTAAATGAAAACTCCTGTGTATAAATATTATCGCAAACACCTTTTTTGATCTGGCTATAGTTTTTTTTTCTGTCAGTAGTAGTGAATGCAAAGCATGTGCAACAACTTTCATGTTACCATCATCGTATTTATGTAGAATTACTCTTTAGTCATTAGCATCTGAAGCCAATACAATTTCTGTTTTTGGATCATAGTGTGCTAATGATAAGTCTGACATTAGTATTTTTTTGATTTCTTCAAACACCTTTTGACACTTATCAGTCCTGTTCCACTTTACACCTTTTTTTAAGCAAATTGTTCAGTGGAGCTCTCAAATTCTGCATATTAGGTATACAGATTTGATAAGGGTTTGCTTGTCCTGGAAATGCTTGTAACCTAGTAACATTTGTTCAAGGATACATATTCTTAATTGCACTTGCCCTCAACGAATCTGGTTGATGACCATTTTTGTCAATGATTTGTCCTAGCTACTTGATTTTAGGCAAAAACAATTTGTACGTTTCTAACCGAGTTTGAATCTGTACTCATATTTTTCAAAAACTCTTTTCACATTCCTGATATGTTTTTCTTTTGATACACTTTTAATTAATATATCATCCAGGTAAGCAACTGTAAAATCACAATCTGCGCACATAGTATCCATTACTTGTTGAATTATAACTGGAGACACTTTTATCCCAAAAGGAAGTCAGTTGAACTTATACAATCCCTTCTGCATATTTATAGTTATTAACTCTGAATATTCTTCTTCAACGTGTATTTGAAAATAACCTTCAGAAAGATCCGGCTCTAAAAAAGATTTTCCACCATTTAAATTCACAAAAATTTCCTCTGGACTTGGTAATGGGCATTTATAGGATTCTAAACATTTGTTTAACCCCATTGAAAAATCAGCACAAACACAAATTATATTTTAATTTTTTTTCTCTACTTACACTGCTGGTTCTGCCCATTTTGAATGGTCAATCTTTTCAATGACACCTATTTTTTCAACTATGTCTAATTCTTCATTGACCTGATCCAGCAAATGGTACACTATGTTTCAGTTTAAACACTGGCATCAACCCTTTTTTCACTCAAAATTTCGTTTTGACTTTGGAACGCCAGCCCAACCTATCTGATAGAACAGCTGGAAAACATTTTTTCAATTCTTCTTTTAAATTTTCACATTGTTTTTTTTAAACTGGTCTTTTGAACACTTACATTTTTGCAATAAATATTTATAGGTAAATCCCACAACTCAAATAATTCCATCCAGTCAGTACCAATCAAGTTTATTGTATTTTTTAACACATAAGGTGTTTCTTCAAAATCAAATTTCTCTTGTTTTTTTCTCACTAGTACAGAATTATAGTATCTTTTATGTTCTACCAGTGCTAACTTTATCAACAAAAGTCTTTTTTTTTTTTCTCATCTTTGCAGTCGCTGCATTCTTCTCTGAAAATTTGCTTGTATCTTCTAAAATAAGTAAAAAAGGTAATTCCATCATTGGAATGTGAATTCAGTTATGGCATTTGCCACCACCTTGGGAGTGAAAAAACTTGGGAAATTTCTCAGTTTCTTATGTATTATTTCAATTAAATTTTTTTGTTGTTTCTGGAGTTCCAGTAACTGCTGCTGCTATTTTTTTACCACTTGGGCTCTTCCATATTTTAAGAATATCTGTTTTTTTCCCCCTTATTTCTCTTTCTTGTTTCTTTTTTTACACACATCAAAGAAAAGAAGCTAAACCAACATGGTTCTAATTTCTGGTTGTCACTGTTATGTGTACTGAAGTAAAAAAAAAAGAAAAAAGAAGAGTACTTTTTTCCTATTTGTATGAGTTTCAATTCCTTGTTGCCACTGTTATAACTCACTCCTAGCAGTTATAATACTATGTCTCACTTCAACTACTCACTGTGATGTCACTAGAGTTCTCTTCTACTGACTCCAACAGACTTCCCTCACTTGGAGTTCTTTATTTAACACATCTTGCCTTGTTCATTTGTGTTACTGGAGGTGTGTTATTTCCTCCATAACAAAAACTATGGAGGATATTAAGTGACATAAATATTTGGCACATTGTTTAAATGAAAGTGAATTAATGTTGTTGTTGTTATTATTGAGTTGTTAAAAAAAAATTTCATTTATTTATTTATTTTTATAAGTTAAATTAAATTAGCTGTTTTCATTTTAACTTTTAAACATTTTTATATTCGTGCATAAATGTTTTCCCCTAGTCTTTTCTTTTATCAGTATTTGCTGATTTATTTATATCTGAATTTTAGATATGTACTGTTGATACATACATACATACATATATATATATATACACACACACACACACACACACACACACACACACACACACACACTACCACTCTAAATTACTTATTCAATTTGGGATATAGTTTAATCAATTTTTTTTCTGTTTCATTGCAGATTCCTTGTGTTGACAACAAAGATTTTGCTCTCTTGAGGTTTCATGCTGGTCCTCCATATGAGGTAAGAGTGGCTTCTTATACCTCCTCTATTATGAACTATTTGTTTTTCTTTGTAAATTTTTATGTGTATTCTCAAAAAAAGCATTTATACCTACTGGGGTGTACCTATGACTAAACCATAGGTTGACCTTGTGAGAGAAACTGGGTAGACAAAACTTCAGCAGCTGTCCATGATTGTGCTAGCACAAGTCACAAGTCATTGTGACAGAGAGTTACTGGCCTTGTTCAGACTGTTGATCCTGCCAGATGATGTGCTCTCTTCCAAAAACTAACTAAGGTCTGCTTAGCATAGTTGCAATATAAATTACAAGTTGGCTCTGTGGGTGCTGAAGAATCATAAATGTTCCTCATCAGGTGTCTGCAACAGGCATTAGCTAGCCACACTAACAGACAAGTATACTTGGAAACAAGCAGCCAGCTATATACATATATATATTCAAATGTTATTTTTAATGGATACCTGTGTTTGAAATAGATGCCTTGTTTTTTTATTTTTTTTATTTTAAACTGCATGCATAAGTCTACTGGCTTGTGGACCCAAGGAAATTTAATACAGAAAATTTGCAATATCTCTCTCTCTATCATATATATATATATATATATATATATATATATATATATGAGAGAGATGGGCAGTGCTGAAAAGTTTTCTGCTTGAACAAGTAGCCATTAAAAACATTACATTTGCTTAGATTTTGGAAATGGGTTAGGCTGAGAACTTTTCACTGCTTGTGTTTTAGAGAAAGAGAGTATTCATAGACTGTTACAGTTGTTAGTTGAATTTTGATCTGCTTTTTTCATCATTTTTTTTTCACTTCTTTTTACACACACACACACACACACACACATATTTCTTAAAAATTGCTACACAATTGCAGTTATGTTTTGGCATATATTAGTGCGTCTCCTCAGGCAATTGTAAATTACTGGCAAGTGAATGATTAATTGAATTTCAAAAGCAAAATACCTCCTCTTTGTTAAAGAAAAATAATATAGGCTTGGCAACTTTCCCAAGAAATAAGTGCAGAGTGGGTAGGGAGGTAATTTAACCTAATGCCAACTGGTTATATGCTTTGAGTTTCTTACATAACATTTTTGTAGTTGATAAATAAGAGGCCTCTTTAAGAAACTAGTAAATAATTTAAATGTATAGAATTATTTGTCAAATTAATATGCAATTGTAAGTAAAGAACATCCATATAAGATGTTAATAATACCAACCAATAAATGCAGGATGTTAAAAACACTAACTAAATACCAGTACATACATGTAAGATGATTAATAATACTAACAGGAGATTAATACAGAACTATATTAAATCTAAATTAATCTTACAAATAGAAAAAATAAGCCATATAAGATGCATTGCAGTTCATCTACTAAAATATAATAAAAAGCATTATCAAATTCCAAAGTTTAACTAATTTGCAAGATAAAAGGTAAACTATGTCTGCAATTTACTATTAATTCACTTCTTTGATTTAATAAAGGGTTTTTATCAAAAAATCTGATAATTTCCAATTTTTCATGTAAACACAGAAAAAAGGTTCATATAAAGATCTACATGTTCTAGCTATTTTACAAATTTTTCCATTTCACCTTAGGAGTCTTAATTTCATCTTTTAAACTCCAAAAATATTTAGAAAGTGATGTATTATTGCTGTAAGTGCTATTGGTGAAGGACAAGATATGTTGATACCACCTAGTCTTAAAAGGATTCTTAGTACTACCAATATAGAATTTTTCAACATTCGGATTCTCAATAATAGAAAAAGAGATTTAATTAAACATTTATTTGGTAATAGGCATGGGTCAGAATTCCTACAATTACATTGATTAGCATTATCAATAGTATTTATCTTGGGATGTGCATTATGATATAGATTTTTAAATTGGTTTAAAATTTTATTACTGTGTAACTTTATAATCTTCTCAAGATTATCAGTGCAGCTATAACTTAGTTTTAATGTGTTTCTGTTAAATAATTTACTAAAAGGGTTACTTTTAGGGAAATGTTTATCAATTAAATGGAGGAACTTCTGGCCCAACTTAGTACTCACCAGTTGATTAAATGGAGGGAGTATGTATCAAAAGATTTTTCTATTTCTTTTCTTTAGATCACTATCATCATATTTTCTATACTTCATTTCAGCATATTTGTAACCACTACTCTTTAAAACTATTATAAACACCGCTATATTTATCGAACACATCTTTATCAGATGAGTGGCTGCTAATCCTACATTCTATAGATGAAGGTATAGGCTTAATTACAGATGGAGGGTGGTTAGAATTGGGGTGAATATATATAAGGTTGGCATTATTTTTCATATAAGGTTGGAATATATCATTAACAGGATCTAATGTAACATTAAGAAAATTTACTCATTTAACATTAATAGTTATCTTAACCTTAAGATTTAAACTTTTTCATTTTCTATGAATCATTTTCCTTAATTTATCAACCTTAATTTTAGAATTTGTTACTATCATAAGACCATCATTTCTATATTACCCTATATTACCAACATTAACATCATCATATGTGCTAAAGTTATATAGGATAAATAAACCCACTAGGTCAGACAGAAGACTCTGCAGAATCTAATGATCCCATTGAAATATCAAAGTAATCATCAGAGTTATTAACCCACTGTTCATTATTGTGAATGAGAATAGATCTTCTACAGTTCATTATTATATTTATTTCTTCACTGGAGAATATTCTTTGGCAAATTCCAAAGCCAGGGTAAAAAGATCCTTGGAAATGGAGGGGTAAAAATCCACAATACCAAATTTGATAAAAGAACAGCTACTTTTGTTACTAATTCCTCTGAATCACTTAATGACATCTGTGGTACCAATCCAGTATATAAGTCCAAAGTGTTATTTAATCTGTTGACTCAATCCGGGATAACTTTGCTTTTCCTTCTGATTTCTGGTCTGGTAAGGCTAATATTCCTTGTAGGAAATTTGATCTGAAAGTCTGGTTAATTAAAATGTCTTTAATTAAGATGTAGAATTAGTACAGAGTTTACTAACTCTATTGCTAATTTTAAGTTTATTGGTGATATTTTTATAGGCAGTGTTAATTCTATCAACAAAATTAATAGTGTTATTATTCATCATCTTATAATTCTTAGTTAAATTCTCTTTGCTTAATACATTGTATTCTTTGGGATTAAATTTATAAAAGCAGTTTTATCAACAAAGATTTGGTTGGATCTGTTATTATCCTTGATTGGATCTATTAATATCCTTAACAAGATAATCTAAATGCCTCTGAAACTGATTCATATTTTTATGCAAAGAGATGTAATTTATAATGCTTAATAGATTGTTTTCAAAGCTGTGTAAGTGCTCAATGAGAAGTGCAATTTTTAAACTTCTGAAATCATATGGAACTGATATATTTGAAACATCCTGGTCAAGAAGGAAGAAGTGGGCTTTCCATCTGATTTTTCTAATCAGATCTTCAGTCATTAAAACCAGTTTTTCAAAATATTCCTGTTTGTTTGTATTGGGAATGTTTTATCAAAATTCTGAAATTGATCATGTTAGAGTATTAAATAAATGTAAACAGTGCTCAACCATAGGGGAGCAAAATTTCTTGGGAAAGTTGATTGCCTGATTTGTATACACTTTACGAATTAACATAACTATCTGTATCAGTTTTTAATCTATTGTCTGTGATCTGTTTGCAGACAACTTCCTGTCATGACCCATTTCTAAAAAATTGTCTAGTGATTGTCTTGACCCATTTCTAAAAAAGATTTTTCTTTTTTGCTTAGTTTGAATTTAACGTAGGTCATTTTCAATTAGTTGATCAAGATAAAGCCCTCAAGCCTATATTTTTTTTCTTGAAAAAAAGCGGAGGTATTTTGCTTTTGAAATTAATCATTTACTCACCAGTAAATTACAATTGCCTGAGGAGACACATTGAGATGTGTTGAAACACCATTGCAATTGTGTAGTGATTTTTAACATGTTTTTGATTTAATATCCGAAAATATATAATATTTTGCTCTACTCAGTATTGAGCTATCTTTTAAATTAAATGTTACGAATGTTAGAATTGTACTCTATTTGTTTTAATCTTACCTGGATATATATATATATATATATATATATATATATATATATATATATATATATATATATAAATGTTATAATTATTTTCTATTTTAAAAATATGGTTCCATCGCTACACAGGAATTACCATGTTTCAAATCAGAAACTAAAATTTTTAATTAAATTTAAAATCTATAGCTCGTTCCATTCTCAAGTGATTTTTGGAATAACCTATTTAGAAATTTACTTAATTTATAAGCACAGACAATCTTAATATTTTAAATTGTTATGGTTTCGAAAAATTCAATCATTTTGATAAGGGGTGGTTGGGTTTTAATTTCCCTGGACAATTTATGTATCAAATATAAGTTACTTTCATAATTGGGTTAAGTTAAGTTGGGGTAGGGTTGCCTGCTCACAAACAATGACATCCGTTTTTCACGTGTCATCTGGGTTTGTCAATGATAAAAAGTTTTTTGGCATTTTTATTTGGCTGCTTAATTTATATTTTTATGCACAAAGATTTCTTAAAAGGGTCATCTGAATATGAATAATTTTTAATATTTAAAATCTATTCCTACAAATTTAAAGTATTATTTCTACTTCTAGCATCTCTTTTTCAAAATTAAACATTATTTAAGGAAAATATTTTACAGTAAATTTTTATTTTTCTCAAACTTAATAATGTATAATTTTTCATGTATGCACAAAGGACATGGGTCATTTAATGACCATCAAGTTCTAGTGTTTTATAGGTTTCTTTTAAGTGCACATAAAAGAAACCAATAAAACACCAATGGAGCTATGGAACAAAGCTATGGATTTTAAATTTAATTTTATAATTAAATTTAAAATTTTAGTTTCTGTTTTGAAACATGGTAATTCCTGTGCAGTGATGGAACCATATTTTTAAAATAGAAAACAATTATAATATTATGCTTTACTGTTTTGTATTGAGCACTGTTTTTTTTTTTAAAATAAAAATAATTACTAAGAACACTGGATTGTAAATCTTACTGTTCTTTCTTATTATTTATATATATATAATATATATATATATATATATATATATATATATATATATATATATATATATATATATATGTATATAAAGAAATATAGTCTTAAAGTGTGCTATATTTATGGGATAAAGTGCTCAATATCAGTGATAGAGCGTGTGTAAATATAAAAGTGGACATGGAAGTCAGCACTTAGAGGCGACACTCTGTTTCATGCTAGTGCAATCGTCAGGCGACTAGTGCTGTTATTTTTCTCGGCTATTTATATAAGGGTCAGTGGTGCCTTATGGATAGTCTATTTTGGCGGTTACTTTTACCGGAAGTCGCTTATTTGTTTATTTATTTATGTCAAATTATTTTGTTTGTTTTTTTTATTTTTATTTTTTATCTTATATATTTATTTATTTATTTTTTTATTTTGATCGGTGTTTTTGGTTAACATAGTAAAAATTTGTTTATATAGCTTATTGTTGGTAGTCTATAATGGCCGTCATTTACCAGAAGTCGCTTGTTCGCTTATTTATTTGGGTCAATATATATATATATATATATATATATATAACAAGTTTTGTTGGTTTACATTGTTCCATTTTTCCAACTGACATCAATTATCAGTTTTCTAATGCTGGTTGTCATGATTTCAAATGGTGATTTTCAAGGTAGATTCATTTTTTCTACCTGGCCTTACACAGTCTTCCTTCACCCATGTGATATGCTTAGTATTATTAATAGTATTTCTGAAACATAGCTTAGTCTTCCCCAGGGTCATGGGATGGAGAACAGTTAAACTCGTTACCATAGTAATGCTCCATTCCAGGCTAGCTTGCTCGCTTTGTATATATAAATATCTGATTATGATCAAGCAATAAATGACTATTTGTACACATTGACTACAAATTAAGGATCTAATGAGCAAATATGAAATTGGTTTCTGGCAATCATTGCCTAACATCCTAATTCTAGTGAAAGACACTTTAGAAATAGCATTCAGTACTCATGGCCGTGAAAACAACAACAACAACAACAACTACTTTGAACACTGATGACGAGACGGGTGTGCCGATTCTATTTTAGAGGCATGACAAACAGGAAGTTGGACATTAACATGCTTTTTATATTTGTGTTCACTTGAATTAAAGTGATGTGGAAACAAATATTTTGTGAAATAATTTTGAGATAACAGTTGTAAAGTTATTTTAAATTGGGAGGGATGGGAGAGAATGTTAATTATAAGATAAATGCTTGGTCACTGCAAGGGTCACATGGCTCCCCTTCAAATCTATGATACAGACCCCCCCACCCCACCCCACTACTATATCTCAAAATTCATAAGTTGGTATTCATATAAAATACAAATTTTTATTGTAACCTAATTATGTACAATAATAAATCATATGCAATGTAGGTAAACAATTCAATATACCAAATTGCAGACATGATATAACAGATTATTCCAGCTTTCATAAATTAACAATGTTTTGCAGCAATTTTTAACATCAACTGGAAATTTTTCTTGTTAAAAAGTTGAAGAATTTTAATATCATGGATTAAAAAAACAGTGAATTCGATATAGTGCTTTTTCAAGACTTGGCATGATTAAAAGAAATTCATGGATTTGGATGTAAATAAAAACAAAACCACAGAATGATGTCAAAATCCACATTTTTACATCCTTTAATAGTCAATTGTACTTAGTTTAATTTGTAACATATGAATGTAGGCAGAAAAATGTAAATGTTGATAATAGAGCAAAGGTCACAAAGTACTATCCAGGGCCCCCAATCAGGCTCATGGGTTTGGGGGTAGAACACACTGACTTTTATAACCTTACACCAATGTCTCTCGACCTTTCTAAGCAATGGCACACCTCAGAACAAATGAAAACATCATGGCACCCTTAGCAAAATTTTTAAAGCGTATACATTTAAATGCGATGAAATAAAACCGTAGAGTTTTAAAAAATACACACACACACAAATATGAACTTATTTTATTTCAATGTTTCTATTCAACTATTTGTGCCGCTGATTTAGTGTGAAACCTGTGCCTAGTGTTTTTTTTATGATTTCTTCAATGTTTGGTCAAATGTGTGATAAGCAGATTGTCATTTCTTTTTCAGCTGAGTGTAGTTCTTCTCCACTTCTTATTTTTGATGTTATTTAGGGTTAAGAAGCCTAATTTACATAAATAAGAGGTAGAAAATTGTAACTGATAAAGACATTTTAGCTAATGTGGGATAAAAAAGTTTAATACTTATTCATTTATTCAAATACTAACACTGTAACATTACTACTTTCTCACACACACACACACACACACACACACACACACACACACACATTCATATATATATATATATATATACACACACAGACACACACATCAGGACAATATTTTGTGGCACACTTAAGAGCATTGTGCAGCATGGTGGTTGAGGATCACCGCCATAGACCATAACAGGCATCATCATACAAAATCCACGCAGAAATTAGTCTGTATTACTGCATAACTGAAGAGGAAAGATAAAGAAGCAAAGTGATTTACTAATTCCGTGTTTTTTTTTTTTAATACTAAGGCTGAATGAATTGTTACTAATTTCTTCAATAGATGATAGATTTATAATTGAATGTTATGAATGAAGCCTGTAGGCCTTAACAAGGACCATTCTTCTTCAAACCTCATAGATTTGAGGCTACAATATCACAAAATCTCTATCAAATAATGAAATCCACATCACTTGAGGACTTTCAACAACTAAAACAGAAAGTACATGTAGCTGAAAAAGAAAATAAGGACATAATTAAGACCGTGATGTTCCACACAACTTCAAACAAAAGGTTAAGAAGGAAACTCCCATCAATACTGGAAAGGGCAATAACAGCTGCGGGATTTGAGAAATCCATTTTATAAATTTCAACTGAGAGTAATACTTGCACTTGCTGCTCTGTCAGTGATTGTTGAATGTTTCTGTTGTGTCGGAAACCTACCACCCCTCTTGAAGATGAACTTGTCTGCGTCTGTGAACAAAGACTTTAAATAGTGGCACGTCGAGAGACAGAAGTCCGAGACGTTCCTGGCTGAGCTAGTTATAGACTACTCGGGCGATTTCTGTACCTTTACCAACCTATTAAAACCCTTTTTATTGTTACGTGTTATTTGTCGTTGGTCTCTACTAATCCCAAACCAACATCATAACAGTTTCCTTACAAGGAAACAGCTAATATTACCATTACTGTAATCAGCCTATATTGTCCTGGTGTCATTTTAATCTGATATCTTCTTTTTTGAATAGGAGTAGAGGTTTATACTTCTAAAGTCTCTGCCTAAAACTCCTAACTTTTATTTACTATTAAATTACATTTTATTTTCTTAAAAGAAGTAGATAGGTTTGCCTATAATCTGGTTCACACTCCTGCCCAGTCTTTTGAAAAGGAGTAGAGGTTTATCCTCTGTTTACTGTTGGGTTTCTGGTTCCTTCTAAAGCTTTTTCCTTATGTAACATTCTACCTTGAACCTTGTGCAGAGTGAATATCATTTTATATATATATATATATATATATATATTCCTGAAAGAATTACTACTTTCCCTTTTGGCTTTGCTAGAACATTGCTAGGGGATAGGCGCAATGAGAAATTGGAGGCTTCGGAGGAAGAAATTAACAGCTACCTTCGAAAGACCATGAGTGACCCTGCAAAAGAGCAAGATCTGGGTATAAATACCCGCTTAATTCCTCAGGAGCCACCAGTAGTTCCATTTGACACACGCTTGCCTACATGGAAAGAAACTCAAGAAGTGGTGAGAGCCACCAGATCCGCTTCAGCACCAGGACCGAGCGGAGTACCCTACATTGTGTATAAGCGGTGTAAGGGAATTCTAAATAATTTGTGGAAATTATTAAGAGTCATTTGGAGAAGAGGGAAGATCGTGAAGCAATGGAGATTCGCTGAGGGGGTATGGATCCCGAAGGAAGAAGGTTCAAAATATTTGGACCAATTTCGAATCATTTCCTTACTTAACACTGAAAGTAAGATCTTTTTCGGTTTACTGTCAAGACGCCTTTCGAATTTCATCCTTGGGAACAGCTACATTGATACATCAGTCCAGAAGGGCGGGGTCGCCAGTATGCCAGGTTGTCTTGAGCATACAGGAGTCCTCACACAGCTCCTAAGAGAGGCGAAGGAGACCAAAGGGGATCTGACTGTATTGTGGTTGGATCTTGCTAACGCCTACGGGTCCATGCCACACAAACTGGTGGAAGAAGCCCTAAATAGACATCACGTACCTCCATCAGTATGCAATCTCATTGTGGACTACTATAATAATTTCCGTCTGAGAGCTTGTTCAAGTGCAGCAACATCAGAATGGCAGACCCTGGAAAAGGGTATCATCACAGGTTGCACAATCTCGGCTGTCCTATTTTCATTGGCCATGAACATGCTTGTGAAGGCAGCCGAGGTGGAATGTCGAGGCCCTGTGTCGAGATCTGGAGTCCGCCAACCACCGATAAGGGCTTACATGGACGATTTGACCGTGACAACGACATCCGTCACGGGAGGGAGGTGGCTCTTAAAGGGTCTCGAGGAAAATATGACTTGGGCCAGAATGAATTTTAAGCCAGCAAAATCCAGGTCATTAGCATTGAAAAAAGGCAAGATCATGGAGAAAGTCCGGTTTACAATCGCAGGAGAAATAATTCCTACTCTGAGCGAAAAGCCTATTAAGAGCTTGGGCAAGACTTTCAACAGCAGTCTGAAGGACAAAGCTGCTATCCAGCAGACTATAAAAGATCTTGAGGATTGGCTGACGAAGATCGACAAATCTGGATTGCCTGGACGTTTTAAGTCATGGCTCTTCCAGCATGCAGTTTTGCCCCGGATTTTGTGGCCATTGCTCGTCTATGATGTTCCGATTACCACCGTGGAAACGTTAGAGAGAGCAATTAGCAATCGTTTGAGAAGGTGGCTGGGTTTGCCGAAATGCTTAAGTGGTGTGGCCCTCTATGGGAACAGCAACGCATTGCGCCTCCCCTTTAGCAGCCTCGTGGAGGAATTCAAGATCACGAAAACGAGAGAACAGCTGCAGTATGTAGAATCTAAGGATCCAAAAGTAGCAGCAGCAGGAATCCAGACAAGATCTGGCAGAAAATGGAGCGCTGAAGAGGAGTTGCAAGTGGCAGAGGAGAGGCTTAGGCATAAAGCTATATTAGGATCAATAGCTAGAGGCAGAGCGAGATTGGGGTTTTTCGCCTATACGCAATCCAACATTGCCAAAGGCAGAGAAAGACGCCAACTCGTCCAAGAAGAAGTCCGGTCAGGCGTAGAAGAAATGCGTTACTGTAAAATGGTCGGTCTAAGTCAGCAGGGAGTCTGGACAAAATGGGAGAATGTAGAAAAGAAAAGAGTTACATGGTCAGATTGCTGGCGATCAGATTTTAACGAGATTCGGTTTCTCATAAAGTCAGTATATGATGTCCTACCGAGCCCAACAAACCTGCATATATGGGGAAAGAGCGTAACCCCCAATTGTCAATTATGTGCAAGGAAAGGATCTTTACAACACATCCTCAGTAGTTGCCCAAAAGCTTTGGGTGATGGTCGGTACCGTTGGCGCCACGACCAAGCACTCAAAGCAATTGCGAAAGAGGTGACTAAAGCAATAAGGGCTAGTAAGCATCAACCAGAGAAATTTAATCGGATTAACTTCGTAAAAGCTGGAGAGAAGGTGCAGAAACGGATCAGTGAGAGAACAAGCCTGTTATCTTCCGCAGACGATTGGCAGTTGATGGTGGACCTAGAGACCCAGCTGAAACTCCCTAGACACATAGCCGTAACATCGTTAAGACCGGATCTGATACTGCACTCCAACAACACAAAGCAGTGCATCATTTGGGAACTGTCTGTGTCTTGGGAGGAATATATTACACTTGCTAATGAGAGAAAGAGGTCCAAATATCAAGAACTGGTCGAACAATGTTGGCAAAAGGCATGGAAGACATACTATGACCCCGTAGAAATTGGTTGCAGGGGCTTTGCTGGACAATCGTTGTGCAGAGCTCTAGCAAAAATAGGTATAGTGGGGGCAGTTAGGGCGAGAGCGCTGAAGGACATTACCGACGCGGTTCTCACTGCGTCAAAATGGATTTGACTTAAAAGATCAGAGCCATGGAAGAAATAGTGAGGACATTAAAGGAAATCTCAATTATAATTAGGGGACGTATTATACTTTATAAGGGAATATTAAGACAATATATTAAGTTAGGGTAGGCGAACTGTTATAGATAGGTGTTGAGAAGCATTGTTACGTGTGGAGGGATGGGATTATTTTGGGGGGGGGGGTCTCCACTTGACCCTTCGGTTTCTGATTGGCATTGATATTATTTTTTTTTTTTATTTTCAACGCCTGATCGTGGTTCTATTTCAATACATAAATCTAATTGCAGTTATTAAGAATGGAACGGGAGAGAAAGATATAGTTTCTTAGTAATGATAGTCGAAAAAATGGGGAATTGTTCCTGGCACTAATTGAGTAGATTTATTTTGGAATGTATCAGATTGTAAATATGAGCATAGGTTACTTAATTGAATAGATAGAATAATTATCTAGTTATTATTTATTGTTAGTAGGCCATCAAATTATTTTTAGTCGGTAAATTACAAACGTGTATACGGGTTTTTTTTGTTTTTTTTTTTAGCGAATTTATTTTGAGAAAGCTCTAGTATAGATTAGTTTGAGTTGGATATGAGTGTAGCTTTAGTTAAAGATTTGGGATGGATATGGGATTGGTATTTTAAAGGTAAAACAAGGACGTAAACAATGTAATAAAGATACCAGCTTACCTCGGTATGGATTCCGGAAATAAAAAACCGGATGTAGTAATAAGACACCATTATATAGAAGAGTGAAAAGCCCTGTTTTCATTGGCTGACGCTGACTGACATGTGTCAATAATAACGGTCGAAGTCCAGCCTTACTAGTTTGGGAATTACTGTTTTTTTGCAATGTCGCGGTGCGTAGCACGACGCTTTCAAGGAGGCGGCCTGTTTCACCTAGAATCAGGTCGGGGTTGCTGTTGGAGCTGATATGATGCGAAACCCGAAATCGGCGATGAGAACAGTGCATCACTGAAGACCACCCTTGATGCATCTAAAATGTATGACTTAACTATATATATATATATATATTCCTGAAAGAATTACTACTTTCCAAAGCCAACATACACGACCAAAAATATGTTGAAACATCAAAAGAAAATGATTAAATGCATCACCTCATGTTTGTGAAGATTTACAGCACAAGGTCCATCTCACACCATAACAATCTAATCACAATCTAAACAATATTCATTTAAATAAAAAAAAATTCTTGAATATTACTCACTCACTCACTTTCTGCCAGACTTTGAATTATGACATTTTGTGTCCTCCACATTTTGACAGACCTTTCAAGCACCTGATGAACATTCATGAACATTCTCAAATTTAAAAGCCTTGATAAACCAATAACGTCCTCGCTTTTGTATATAAACATGTGCAACAAAATAAAATCTTACACTTGTCTTGATAAAGTCTCTCAGAAGATGAAACATGTCGGCTAAGAATAGTTTTTCTGCTTGTCTCTTTTTATTCATATATATATATATATATATATATATATATATATATATATATATATATAGTATAATTTTAGAAAGTGAAAATTTCACTGAAATATATTGGAAAATTTCTAGATTTTCATTTAAAAGTACAAACTTTAATAAAAATGGTCACAATAGATGGGAAAAAAAAGAATGTATCAGTTTAAACTGATGCCAGGATGATATAGGTTAACCATATAAAACTAAGAAAAACAACTTTTAAATTCAGTCTTTTTTGCTATGTAGCTTTATTCATAAGGCTAAGACAAAAATTGTGTATTTTTATTGATTTCCTTTTGTCTGTGAATCTCTTGTGTTATTTAATTGATCTTTTTTTCTTTTTTCTTAAAGGATATTGCTTTCAAGATTGTGAATCGTGAATGGGAATATTCATATAAAAGAGGTTTCCGATGTCAATTCCAGAACAATATTTTTCAGCTGTGGTTCCATTTCAAACGTTACCGTTACCGACGATAAGCACTACAAGATCTTATGTCTACTAAGAGATCATCTAATCAATTTCAGAATAAATTTTTATTTTTTTTGTTTGTATTTTGTTGATCTTAATTTTTAACAGTTTGCCTTGCCAAAGAAAATGCTTAGACCATTTGCTGAGATAGTTGAGTATCTGCGGCTAGGGTCAGGGTTCAAGCTCAAATAAAAACTAGGAATTTGAAGTGTTATTTGATTGTTACTTTAGTTTAGCATGGCCTAAAGCCTCATATTGGCTAAACCGTGAATCTTAAACTGCAGTATTAATGACCTCGCTGGGTTAACCTTGTTCTAAAGTGAGGCTCTTTAAAGCAGGAATTCATTTTTCTTTCATGAAAAATAACCAGTTAGAAACACTTTTGATTATTTGAGTTTTTATACCTGTTGTGGTGGGAGCCAGTTACCCTCTTTACTATCATGACTGGATCAGTCCATTCATGATAAGTAGTCCTGGGTAATTCTCAAAGGAGGGAGATAATGCTATTGCAGTGACTTGTCTAGCTGAGTATTGAACGCTACAATCACGTCTTACTCTGTTAAGTGTTGTGTTGTGCCAGACCCTACATCACAACAATACCATAAAATAAAAGGCAAAACAAAAGAGAACAAACAAATCTTTTATTTACAGAAAAAATATGCATGGAGACATCTTTGGATAATTTAAAGTTTTGATAACTTATTTAGAATATAAATATCAAACAAAATGCAAATTAAAGTAAATTTATTCAATATTTATAATTATTAGTAATTTTTAAAAAAACTTTTCACATTTTTCCTTTTTGAAATTGTGGTCATTTCTTAACTGAGGAACAATAGCAGAATGTTTTTGTCAAAGTTGGAAAATATATTACCTTTAACATTTGAGATTATGATGGATAGGTTGAAAATTGATATTAATTCCGTTGACTCTTGAATAAATTTGTTTATTTGCCTTTTGTATTAAAAATGTGAAATGAATTTTAAATTGTTTTTGTACGCCACAAAGTTAGCAGCTAAATTTAAGTCCTCTTGATGACTTGATCAGTTTAACAATGATTTTAGGAGAATAGTTTATCTTTTAAACATACACATTGATAAAAAATGGATTTGTTAGGATTTATTTTCACAAAAAGAATTTTTAAATACATATAATGTAGCATTATATCTTTTTTTTTTCATTAATGATTTCATTTTAAATATTTTATGACTGCATCAAATTTTTCTACAATAAATCTGCTTTCATCATTTTATTAAAATGCTGGATGGATTTGCGAGAGAGAGAGAAGTACTTCCCACTCCTTGCCTACATTATTTGTTAATAGAAGCCTTGTTTAAGAAAGAAATTCATTAAAAACTTATACGATAAAGCAATTATGCTTAGAAAAAAAGAAGCATTTTTAATGAAGCTTCATTTTAAATACGTTTTTAAAATATAAATTTAAATATTCAGAATAAAAAAAACATACAAAGCAATGCAGACATTTTTTTAGTCTAACAAATACAAGAAATATGGGGTTACAAATCTGCCTTCTTTTAAATACTCATCATATACAAAACAATTTCAGAAGTAGGTCACTCCTAATTTAAAATAAAAGGATTTTTTTTTTATTTTAAGGGTGGTGTGTGATTTATAATTTTTTAAGGCGTGGGGTGTGATTTATAAATTTTTTACTCCAAGTAAACGTTCTGTTTTACTTCTGAAATTAAAATTTTGTCATTTAAAAAAAACATAAAACAAAACTCTTTCATTTAAGTGTTATATTGTTTGGCTTTTAAAAATTTTCATTTGTAAGGAAAAAAAAAAAAAAATTTCAAAGTATTCCACTTATGTTAAAAAACAAAAAATGGCAAAATAAGCCCAAGAATCTGGTTTTGTTGGAGTTTACTTCTATTTAAAATGGTTTTGTGCCTGATGACGACAACATTCCAGAAAGCACCTACATCATTCACATATACCAAAATACACAAGTTGATTATAATACTGCAAGTTATTTAGATGAATATTCACATTTTTTTTATGCTAGGTTGATTAACTTGTGGAATAATGACAATGATCTTAAAATTTCAGACAATATTTACTGACAGAAATGTTTGTTTCAAGTAAAATCAGGGCACCTCCACTAATTTGCTGAAAAAGCAGGAAGATGAAAAAAGGCCCCAAACTTGTTAAAAACTAAGTTTTATCATCAAAATATTTCTTCTTATTAAGAGGAAAGACCAAAGTATTTTTTATTATTTTATTAAATTTTTTATCGTTTCTAGCATGTTTGCAATTTTGGTTAAAAAAAAAAAAAAATTTTTCTTTTTTGCATCAGCAGTGGACCAAAGATTACTATGGGTATTTTAGTGCATTTTTTTCTGGTAAAAAATACATTGATTAGGAAATTCTTCCAAAAATCAAATAATTGTCAGATTTTGATGAAACTTTCAGGACTTATTCACAAATGAATGAAATTATTCAAAAGAATTTTTTGATAAAAATATTTTTTTCTTTTACATCTCCCCCCCCCCCTTAATTTTATGAAATTTTTTAGAAATTAAATTTTGATCACAAAATGTTTTTTATTAGTTAAAAGTAGAACTCCTTGGAGAATGTCAGTCATCAATTTTTTTTTTGTTTTTTCAAACATTTACTAATTTCCTGGAAATCTCCGAATTGTAAAATAAAAATATGCAATGAAACTATGATTTAATTAGGAAAGCTTTTAATTGCTTTTATAAATAAGATATATTAAGGACACTATTGTCTTAAGAAAAAAAAAAAAGATTTTCAATGAATAATGAATTTTGACAAGAATTGTTTTAATATTTTTTTTTTTTTTTTTTTTTTTTTAATATTTTAATTATAATAATTTATAAAGTTTCAACTCTTAAATTTCTGCATTACTTTGTGTTCGGTGATATTGATAGTAAGAAGTATATTTAGTAATCAAAAATTGAAAAGCTTAATACCTGTCTTCAAACTCAGAGTTTTAAAAGAATTTTGAATTAATTTTTTTTTTTTTTGTGTATAAATGTGCCAATTTTAGAAAGTATGGTTGACCATACACACCGTTATCAGAAAATAAGAGCAATGAGTATAGTAAATTTAAAGTCAACATTCCTAAAATTTGATTATGGAGAATATTTTCCAACATTTTTAAGATTACTGAGTACTTAAAAATTATATAAAAAAGGTGCTTATGTCATTTTCTCAAATTATGTTTTACGGATAAAGTCTCCGTAGAACAAGAATAAACTTGTCATCAACTTATTACTTGTCAAACATGTAAACATGGTTATTTTCAGTTAAAAATACAGCTACTGTTTGATTTAAAAAATGCATTTCTGTGTTACTTTAAAACTTAAAGTAAATAATATTTGTTTCAGATCAGATTAACTATACTTTAAATTAGCTAATATTCCTCAAATAATGTTTCAGAAAGTTTATTTTATTTTTTGGAAGATTTTTTTTAATAAAATGAATTACATTGCAATGAAAGATGACTAAAAATGGGTCGCTAATCAGCTATTTTAGCAACAAAAAAAAAAATGAAAATAGATTCCAATCAATATAATTTCTGTTTGAAATACACCAGAGTATTTTGCTTACTGGAAATAGTAAATTTAATCATTTTCTTTCAATTAAAGCTAAAATGAAAGCTTCATTTTTAAAAATTCATGTTAAACCTTAACTATCATAAATTAGTGGAGGTACTTATATTAGTGTCAATACATTTTGGGGACACTCTTTCTCTTTTGGTCACTCACTCACACACACACAGATACAAACAGATTGTTGTGTTTCAGGCAATATTAGTTTCTCGTAATAAACAATTATCTGTTGATTCTGGGAACATTCTCTTTCAGACAGATATGAACAAATTGGCATAATCAGAGAAACATATACAAGACTGCAATACAGTGATAGAACAATGTTCATAGTTACTAAATGATATACTAAAAAAGTCTGTATACATTTTTTATGAACTCTGTATATACAGAGACATTGATTATAGTTCCATAAGTTATTTGGACAAATATTTGCATCTTTTTATATGAGGTTAACTTGTGAAATAATGACAATGATTTCTTTTAGAATTTTTGAAAATATTTACTTGCTATTTATAAAGTTTTGTTCTTTATTATAAGTTTCTAATTTGGCTTCAGGTAATATTAGCGGATATTAATAAACAAAGCATCTGTAAGCACTGGAAATAACCTCTCTCTTTAACAAAAACACAATCAGATACAAACAGACTGCCATAGATAGAGAGAAAGAGAGATAATCATATTTCAGATAAAACTCCAGTTAAATGTCCATAATTTGGAGACACTTCTCTTTCATACATATAGGTAGATGCAAACAGATTAGCATAGATGGAATGAAAGAGACAATTATATTTCAGGTAATATTCCTGTTAATAAAGTGTCAGTATGTTGATACCTCTCTTTTACACATAGATGTAAACTGACTGGCATAGAGAGATATAAATAAACTGCAATATAGACATTGAACAATGCACTTAAATGTTTATCAAATGTTATATTAACAAAGTATGTATACATTTATTAGATACTTATATTAACAAAGTATGTATACATTTACTAGATACCCTAAATATGCAAAAGAAATTATTTCTAGATAATGAAAAAGATTTATATCTGGTTGGGAGGAAAGTATTTGTCGTTTTGAAATAATAAAATTTATTTATAAAAACTGCATGAACTTTGCTTTCAGCCAGATATTAATATTTTTAATTATTATACATTATTTGGACTGTTATCCTCATCTTCATTGCCATATTCTCAACATTTCAACTGTTGTACACTCCATCCTTCTTCAGGTGATTGGAATTTCAAACCAAACCCTTTATTTCATCCACAGGGTTAGTGTTCTAGTTCCATGTACCATGTCTCTTCTGGATGTTTCAGTTATTTCACTTTAACTCTACAAGTTTTTTGGGTTCATGACTGCTTTAGTCTGGTACTGAACTCACAACTCTTTGGATCTAGTCACTGAATCTAACCAACGCCTTTATCCACTGGGCCAATCTAACCTGGTTGATGAAATAAGGGGTCCGGTTTGAAATTCCAATCACCCAAAGAAGGCTGGAGAGTATGATGGCCAAAATATTGTGAATATAGCAATGAAGATGAGGATAACAGCTCGAATAAGGTAAATAATAAATCTATAAATAATAGATAATCTACAAAAAATAATGTATAAACATAAAAATGTCTTAAGATAAAAGGTAAATAATGTAAATAATCATAATACCTCACTCGGTGATATAGACAGATAATATTTTTAATCGTAGATATTTTCTACTTGAATTTTTAATTTTGATTGTAATTTTTATTTGTCAGAGAGCTTGATTAATTTTCAAGTAATAATATTAATGTGTCTATATTTTGGTGGACATCCTGAATATATTAAAATAGTTTATTAATTTAAAACTTTGTAAGGCTTTTTTTCTATATTCCTGAACATTTTCAACACCTCAGTATCATTTAAGCATAAATGTCAAGTTCTTTTAATTCCAGACTTTTATTCTGCACATTTTTTCTTGTGTGATAATTTAACTTTCAAGTGGTAAGCACAGCCACTATTAATAAACTGAATGTGCATGCGTTTTGGGGGATGAAAATGGGAAGACCATTTATACAAGTGGACAAGAATATGGGAAATGCTAGCCAAAATCTCTTTAAAGTTTGTACTCTGCTTTTTTCTTCTGACAACACAACATCCAACAACTCTGTAAAGACAAAGAAGAAACAGTATTTAAATTTTAGAAAGAAATTAAACAAAAATATATATACACAAATGTACCATAAATTTTTCTTTTGCAACTTGCACATTTATAAATCTATCATTCATCCATGTATTGAATATTGCTGCCATATCTGATCTGGTACTCCGGGTATATATCTTGAAATTCTTGACAAAACATCAAAGAATGGTCTGTAATATCAGTCCAGACCTGGAATCTTGACTTCAAGAATTTTCCAACCACCATCATGTGGCTTTTCAATAAATATTTTTATGGTAGTTGTTCTAATGAATTCTCTTCCTGGTTACCTTGACCACATGAATTCAAGCATACTACTAGATTGGCAATTAGGTCTCATTGTTTTACTGTTGAAATAGCTAGATGTAACCTTAAGTTCTATTCTAATAGTTTCTTTTCTTGCATTTCACATATGTAGAACTCTCTTCTGGTTTCTTGCTTTCCTGCCACCCACAGTCTTAAAAAATGTAAATGCGATGTCAGCTGCCATCTTCTGTCTTCTTGAATCCTGTTCTTTTATTGTCCTTTCCCTTTACTAAAGTCTTCTCGTTCTCTTTCACCCCTGTAATACCTTGTGTCTTAGTGCCATTATTGCCTTGCTTGGGGTGAAATAATTATTTTTTAAAAAGTGTTGGTCTGACACTTCTTTTAAGCTGAAGAAAATTACAAGCAAATTTTTGAATTTCTTGTGATTGCCAGACTAATTCACTGGGCAGTCACAGGTGGTGTTGCATGTAGCATGAGTTTGATATAAGTTTCCAACAGCTGATCACATTGTTGAGATAGGAGGGATGTATAATTTTAATGGATCAGATGTGTATTATCAGTTTTGTGATTATGTGACTTCTATTGGTCTGGCAAAATTAATAATCCGTCAGGGTTCTGGAACCAACTATTCTGGAAAGTCAGTGGTATATGTGATTTTTTTTATTAATTTTTTGGCAGTTTACTTAGAGATTCAATTTCCAAGGAAATATTTGTTACCCAAATCATCAAGGATTTCAGTACAAGAAACTTTGTATTTAGCAAAGTTTTAACCATGGTAAACAGTTGGGGAAAACAACCTTTCTTTTACTATCTTAGCAAGTACATGGTTTTCCCAAGTTTTCACCTATTCTCTTGTCTCTGTCAACCAACCTTTGTCAAGATGTCTGGCTATGAAACAGAACACAAGAAAAAAGTGGAATCATGCTTTCCTGAAGGAATTGTTTGGAAATGAATATAAACAATCCCAAAATTGGAACTCATTTATCTGATTCCATTTTTAGTTGGGAAAATCATTATACTGTGACATTGATGTGGAGGAGGAAGGTGAGATTTTATCTTGATCTCAGATGTTTCTGTTTTATGGCTAGTGGGTGATTTCTTTAAAGTCTGGTCTTCTAAATGGCATCCACTTTGACTGAAGGGAAACAGAAGAATAAAAGAGTAGATGAGGGCAACAAAAAATAGGGTATATCCAGGTGCTGGTCTATATAAACAATTATGCATAGGATCAGAGAGTTCTAGTCCACTCTTGACAGATGAACTTGTCCATTGCATGGTTCCAATGCCACCTGTTCATATTACCAGCCACATATCAGGGTAAATAGATGGGAGAAGAGCTGTTCTATGAGATCAACATAGCAAAAGTTGTCCCAAGTGTCACCTATCTATCCACCTGGGTGAAGCTCTAAATAAAATGTGTAAATATAATATTAGAAACAGGATTTGCATTTTTATTTCTCTACTGTGACCTTTATTTTTCATGTTGAAAAAAAAAATTGGGGAAGTAAAATAATATATCTATCACAGCTACAATTGAAAAGAACATACAACAGAATTTACTCATGAAATGGAAACAAACAATACATTACCTTTCCTTGATATCACGTTACACTGCAATAACAATAGCCTAAAACCAGGTGTTCATTGAAAATCAACTAGTAAAAATGATCTTGAAAATTTTCACCAGAACAAAATAAAATCCAGAGTAATCATTGGATTCTATTTAAAGGCACTTTGAATTTGTAGCTCCTCACTATTTACAAGAAAAATATATTGAAAATACCTTTAAACTCCTCCAATACCCTAATTATTTCATATTTAACAAGAAACAAAAGGGCTTGTAAAATATTTAAGAATAGAAAACTGGACCTTCTTGACAAACCCAATGAATCAAAATAAATTGTTCTACCCACCAACTCTATCGCAACAAGAACTGAGAATTTATCTAAGTTTAACATAAAATTTGTTACAACTTCTAAACTTTTATGTAAGAAGCTGAATGAGCATATAACTGGATAGCATTATGTTAAATTACCCCCCTCCATCTCTTTCACTTTTGCTTCTTGGTAAGTTTGAGCGTCAGACTTCAATACATTCAATATACAGTGTAACCCGGATATAAGAGAGATTTTCTCTGGTCCCAAATTAGAGCCTGTGTTAATAAAACAAAATAGACTAAACCCATATATAAGAGAAACCCGCATATAAGATACTTCTTCTCTGGTCCCGACAACTCTCTTATATCCGGGTTACACTGTACTTCAATGTAACAATCTGTATTTGCCCATAAGGAAATTGTCTAGGTTTTATATGCAGACAACTTTGTGTCATGAGCTATATTAAAAAAATATTTTCTAGTGAATTTGAATTTAGTGTAGGTCACATTCAAGTAGTTAATCATGGCAAAGCCCACAAGTTTATTTTTTTTAAAGTGTTTTGTTTTTTGAAATTAATCTTTCACTCGCCAGTAGTTTAACATCACCTGAATTGACACATTTATGGTGTTGAAACATAAATGTAATTGTGTAGCAATTTTTAACATGTTTTAATATCCTAAAATAGATAATATTTAGCACTACTATGTATTGAGCCCCCTTTTAAATTAAATGTTACATACAGTGGAATTATACTCCATTTGTTCTCATTTCACCTGGATGTATACACCCCTGGTCAAAATCTTTAGACCAGATACAAAAGGATTAAAAAAAAAAAAATACTGTTACTTTAATCAAAATATATTTGCGAAACATTTACATTTAATTAGAAAATGTAGCTTATCAACAAACAAGTGAACATTTTAAGCTTTCAGTTGATTAGTTTAAACAAACATTGAAAATGGTACAGTATTTACATTAGTCGGACTATTGTCCTCATCTTTGTCACCATATTTGAACCGGGTATTGAGTCCTTGAGGACACATGGCACAGTGGATAAAGGCGTTGGTTAGATCCAGTGACAGACCCAAAGAGTGTGAGTTCAATACCTGGTTCAGGCAGTGGAGAACTTTCAGAGGGAAAATTAGCAGGAGATAACTGATAACTGACATCCATCAAACATGGCTCGTGGAACTAGAACAGTCTACCCCAGTGATCGAAATAAAGGGTTCGGTTCGAAATTCCAACCAACTGAAGAAGGCCGGAGCGTGCAACGGCCGAAACGTTGTGACAAATATGGCAACAAAGATGAGGACAATAGTCCGACTAATGTAAATACTGTACATAATACCTCATCTCAGAAATATAGACAGACATTGAAAATGGTATTGTTTTTGGTTGGTCATAAAGATAAGACAATGTAAATAAAAATAACAAATACAGAACAAAGAAGTCACAACGACAATTCAATTCTCAGTGTATCATCCATTTTTGCAAATTACTTCGAAAATTCGCTTTGGTGTACTCATTATTAATTTCTGCATGAGGGTGCTTGGGATACTCACCAAAGATGCATAAACTGCAGCACGAAGAGCATCCACAGTTTCAAATTGTGATCCATGTTTATAAACATACTTTGCCATCCAATACCAAACATTCTCAATTGGGTTTCAATCTGGAGAGCGTTGTCGATTACAGCATTGTCCTGCTGGAAAATCTAGTTTTCTCCATATAGATGAGGGCCTTCAGTAATTAGCGATGCCTTTCTTAACATGTCAATGTAACTAGCAGCTGTTTGACAACCTTTTACCTCCTGTAAATCGAGAGTTCCATTGTACAAAAATGAACCCCAGACCATAATTGATCCACCTCCACTGTGTCGTATTGAGAAAATTTCTTTTGGGACATCTTTTGCATGCCAGTAATGCTGAAAACCATTTGGGCCATCAAGATTGATTTTTTTCTCATCTGAAAACAACACTTTCTTCCATTTATCCACATCCCAAGTTTGATAATCGGAAGCAAATTGTAAACAAAAAGTTTTATGGCAAAGAAAAGGCGAGGCCTCTGCAGCTGTTTCAAGTTCTTAAACCCTTTCTTATTTAAATGCCATCGAATTGTTCGAGAGCTGCATCCAACATCTGTATTTGCTTTTATCTGATTTGATGTTATGCTTGAGTCTCTCTTAATTTCTTGCCTAATGCATCTGTCTAGAGATGGTGAGATTTTATTGGGGCAACTGCTTGATTTTTTAGAAGCATATGCATCCGGATTTTTAATGAAGTTAGCAATGACAGTTCTGCTACGGCCAATTTCATTTGTAATGGTTCGTTGCAAAAGACCACATCTGTGAAGTTCAACAGTCCTGCCCGGTTTGAACTTTGTTAAAATTTTACACTTAGCCATTTTAAAATCTGAAATTTAATATTGGAAATGAGCTACGTAGATGTCTACACACCTGAAGCTATGAGCACACGGACGAGTTCTAAAGTTTTTGTCCAGTAATTTGTTTTTTTCATGGTCTTATCTTTATGGCCAGCCAAAAAAAAAAAATCATTTTTTCAATGTTTGTTTAAATTAATCAATTAAAAGCTTAAAATTTTCACTTGTTTGTTGATAAACTACATTCCCTAATTAAATGCAAATGTTTTGCAAATATATTTTGATTAAAGTAACATTATTTTATTTTTTTTTTTAATCCTTTTGTATCTGGTCTTAAGATTTTGACCAGGGATGTGTATGTATATATATATATATATATATATATATATATCACACACACACACACACACATGGTGGTTGTTCAGGTAACATCATTCCACAGCTGGACTCCGTAAGGATCAGATTTACACAAGGCAAAATATGATCAGGATGTTTTTGAGGTTCATCAGAAAAAGCTGCTGGGTAGGGTTGGCCTGTTTGATTTTATGACATTCCAATCTTAGGCGAGTTATTTAATGTTGAATTTTTGTAATGGGTTAAAAAAAAAGCCTACTTTTCACCTGTGACAAATAGAATTTGCTTGCTATTAATTTGTTGTCTCTTTGTAGTGCCAGCGAAATATGGAGGGAAAAGTGATATGATAGCCCTGCTGGCAATTGGTTTTTTAACATCTAGCAAAAAAAAAAAAGAGAGTTACTGAAATGGACAAATAACAATGGGTCTTTGTCTATCAGAAATGAAAAGATAAAAAAAAAACACCAATGAAAGAATTTCTCTTTGTTCAAATCTTTCAAATAATCATCTGGTGTATATACCAAAATAAAAGAATGCTTTGTATTGCTACAGATTCCTTTCGTAGCAAGCTACACTGACAGACTATTAATAATGAAATGTTTTTGGCCTAAACAAAAAGAGATGCCAAACAGAATTCTGGTGTGTACATATCTTTTATCTCTACAGCATCATTGACTCTTAGAGAATTACAGCCACATCATGTTGAAACACCAGTTCCTGTACATTCACTGGTTAAGCAACATTGAGCCTGGTCAGTCCCTAGATGGGTGATCGTGTGTGAATGCCAGGTGCTGTAAGCTGGGATGTGCAGCTGGTGTAATGGAAAATGGCTTCAAATTGGGAATCAGAGAGCCAAGTTCCAATTCCAGTTAGGTTTGTTATATTCACTTATGCACAAATAACATTGGGAAAAGTATGACTTCATCACTTCAAACTTCCAGCTATGGATTAATTAGTAAGACTTGTAAACCATTATAATCACCAAAATATATTGTTAAAATCTAAAAAATATTTTCTCGCTTTAAATAATTTGCAAAGGGTTGATAAACCATAAAAAACGAATCAATCAATCTACTGATTAAGTAGAAGAAATTAAAAGAAGAAATTAGTAAGACTTCTAAATTATTATTGCCAAAATATATTCTTAGAATCTAAAAAATATTTTCTGGCTTTAAATAACCTACAAAGGGTTGATAAGCCATAGAAAATGAATCAATCGATCATTCAATGATCTAGAAACCTACATTAAACTCCTGCCACACACAACCTCACCTGTAGTTGCCCAGTAAATTAATCTGGCAATCACATGAAATTTGAAAGCTCATTTTTAATTTTGTCCAGATTAAAAGAAGTATCAGACCAACATTTGCTAGAAGATTTGCTAGTGTTTTATTATCTAAATGATAAAACTCTGTGGATTAAGTCTGAATATCCTTGATATCTTAAAGGCTATTTGTATAAATAGGTTTCTGTCATTGTTCTAAACTCCAGATTTATGGTTGGACCTCAGTTATTGGCCATAATCTGTTCCAGAAAGTTGGCTGAAAACCGAAATGCATGAAAACTGAGATAATATTTCCATAAGAAATAATGTAAATCCAATTAATGCTTTCCATACAACCAAAAATAACAAAAAATATGCATTTTATACAGAATAACTATAGTTTTACATGCAGAAAACAATAATAAATAAATATAAATGACAAATGAAAAATTGAATAAAAGAACATTTAACTTCACTTTACCTTTATCAATTAGTCTTGTCGGAATAGGTAAGGCGGTGAGGTGGAGGAGAGAGGAAAGGTGTCATTGCTTGGAAGGGGAATCCCCATCCATAATGACTTAGGTCTGGGGTTATTTCCCTTCTTTGTTTCTTTGTGCCGCTAGGACCTACTTGATACTGACTGGAATCCTCTCTCACTAAAAACCTGTCCAGAGAACTTTGTTTTTGTCTGTACAATTTATTCAAAAGGATGCTGTCATCTGAACTAAAGGTCATGATGATAAAAACAAAGATGAAAATGTATATATATATATATTTTAAATCCTTAATAATTGCTACTGTTCACATCAGTTATGTAAGAATTTAGTTGATGAGAACTGGTATCAGCTGATTAGATCCTAAGACCTGAGCATTTACCGATACACTCTCCCTGGACTTTTTGGGTAAATTTCACTATTTCACAACTGCCAGTATTGCAGAGCATATCAGCAGGGATGAACAGAAAATGGCTCATATGAACAGCAATACATAAAAAGAAATGGCTCATATATATCGGGTGCGATGGATAAATTGTCATCTGAATTATGCAAAAATTAAATATCACTGACATGTCATTTTAACAGATATATTTACCAAAATTACTCAAAAATATCTTGAGATATTAAAGAGTACATTTATTCAATAAAGTTGCCATTGGCTTCAACCACAGCCTCCAGATGACTTTGGAATCTCCTGCAACTCTTCTGGACGGTCTCCTTGTTTAAGTTGATGAATGCTGCCATAATCCTTGCCTTCAGTTCATCTTTGTTGTTACAAGGAGTTTTGTTGGTCTATTGCCCAACTGCACTCCAAACATAAAAATCAAAGGGGGTTGCAGTCTGAGTAGTTAGGTGGCCGGATGTAAGGGGTGATGTGGTTGCAGAAATTGTCTGACAGCCATAGCTGGGTCATCCTGCATGCGTGGCATGATGCAAAGTCCTGTTGCCAGACATAAGGTCTCCCAGCAGCCACCCTCTTGACCCAGAGTAGCATTACCGCCTCAAGGCACTTGATGTAGGCCTTCGTGTTGCATCTGAGATCATCACCAACAAATTTGGGAGTTCTTTTCTTATCAGAATGATCAGAATGAATTTTCTGAGCTGCTGTACCTTCGTAATCACCATTAGACTCATCCAACTCTTTATGAATCCTCTGCACTGTCCTCAGATTGACACCTAAACACTTTGAAATGTTTGTATTGGAGCTTCCATAGTGATTGCCAAGTATTACAGCATGCTGTTTTCAAATTTCTGGTGGAGTGAATTGCATCATGGTGCTCTTTTTCTCACAGATGGTGTCCAACTGACCCTACTATACTGTGTAGTCAACAACATGCATGTGTGAAATTAAAAATATGAAATGGCGACAATTTATCCCTCGCACATTATAAACATATTTGTATAAGATTACAAATATGGGGCACGCAGTGAGGATCAAACTCATTACTCAGTATTAATGGTTAATCTAACACCAATGCAACCATTCCTGGTCAACTGCTCAGCTTAGATTTGGTACAATGTCACAGTGTGTGCATGTTAACCATTTAGATTCTCCTATATAGTATAGAGTCACAGCTGCACCACACTATACTGCAGTTTCTGTAGCAAGAAAGTTTTTATAGAGTGGAGTTGCCACTCTCTTACCAAACCTGTTTTCAGTACAAAGTTGTGCTTCTCTTCGACTGGTTGCCAATCAAGGCTAGAGAGACAATAATGGTATAATTAAGATGTTGACATTCCAAACTACTTTAAACAAAAGATTAGGAGGGAAACTCCCATCAATACTGGAAAGAGCAATAATAGCTACTGGACTTGAGAAACCTGTTTTCCTGAAAAAAAGTTTTAAGAGAAAGATTTTATAAATTTCAACCAAAAGCAGTTGCTTAGTGAATGAATGTTAAATGTTTCTTTGTAGGGAAACTGCTAATATTACCATTACCATAGAGACATAATATTGCTAGAATAAAGAATTCAGAATTTGATCATTTTCTTCAGCTTCAATTTTTTTTTTAGCTAAGCATAGAACATTACAAAGCAATATTAGTGCAGCACACAGTGAGAAACTAACTCATTAACAACAGCTTTCAACCTGAGCATGCAATTAATTGCACAATGGAGAATGTTTTAAAAAGCTTTAAAAAATGCTGTCTATGAAAGCAGTAAGCAAAGAATTAAACATTAACCAATTTCTGCGGCAGAAATACATCCTGCTAATGAATGGTAAGACATTAGCTAGATGAAAACACTATTGCCACTACTGTGAGATATATTTCTACCACACTCTGTGTAATGTTAATGAAATCAGGTATGAATTAATCATATTCACTCAGTTCAGAAATTATAAATGTTAACAATTTTAGTGAAATTTTGTTTAAAAATGAGTTTGGATTTTTAAAGATAGATTTAAAGTTCTTTTCTTCATGTTTGTAAATTTTTAATTTTTATTATTCATTTTAGGAGACACTTAAAAAAAATAAAAACAAGAAAAAACTGATGCCCAGTAATTATGAAAAGAAAAAACAAGAATCAATTGTTTTTATTGTGTCAGCTGATATCTTGTCAAATGGAAACACCTGAGCTGTCACAAAAATTGCTTCAGGTATTTATTTTCTTGATGATTATCAGCTAAATGAAGTGGGCTTCACAAGTACCATGGCAAATGGCTCTGGCAGGAAGGGTCAATAAATAAAGTCAGACCTTGGTAGATTACTTTTTTAGACAAAGATGACAAGACAAAGAATAATGTTTTTATAAGATAGTGGTCTCTATCAGCAGAAAACAAAGAGACAGAAAGACCCAGGGAAAGGCAAAGGCACAGGGAGGGACAGAAGCCACCTTCACAGTGATGTAAAAAGGAAGACACCCATTCGACTGTTCATATCTCTCTCACCTTGCTTCATCTCTGTTTTGCTCATCTATAAGGGTAGGATACAACCAGAATAAAATCTGCCTACAAATAGTCTCATGGTCTTAATTCATGGGTGACAATCTGGCTGAAGTGTTGTTTTTAAGCCACAACCATTTGACTGGAAGAATCTGCACTCTGAGAATGTTGTAGAGTTATTTCCTCAGTGGAAACTGTATTTGGACTAAATTCGGTCCTAAATAGGTTCAACGTACAAAAACGTTAGGAACTTGTTATAATAAGTATTATGCAGAGTAATCTAGTTGTGGTAGCTGACTACTTTCATATTCAACTCCCGTCGACCCTCACTGACTCCTACTTATATTAGATGGGAGAGTCTATTATCTATAGACTAAGTGTGTTTCACCATAACAGAGAATGAACCTGGTGTCTCGTCTGGTCTGGTCTGAGCTGCGATATTACATTAACAAAAAATTATTTAGCAAGAAGTTAATACTTTATGGTTTCACTGTTTGTCTTCAAAACCTAAATGGCATGCTCTGTCACTGATTAAATTGATGAATTCTCTTCCACGCATACCTGATAGTCTGTTTTCTCAAGAGTAAAATAATAGGCTTTGCCAGTGCCCATATCCCTTGCTATCATTCCCCAAACAATTTCTATGGGATTGGGCTCTGGAGACAAAGCAAGCCACTTGAATACAGATGAAAAGTGATCACTGAGGTACAAAACAGTTGTCTTTGCAGAATAAGCAACTCGCTGAAAGATCAACTATTCCTGTTTCTTCTGTATTTATTGGTAGTTTTAGAATCAATCTGTGTTTTAGCTTCTCTTGATACACGAGTGCTATTAATATTTCCTTAACAATACCTAGACTGTAGACTATGTAAAGCCACTTCAGGTAATATTTCATCTGGGATCAAACCTATAAGCAGCCCTTTTCGGTGTTTCTTGTAGGTCATAACAGAAAAAGCTGTAGTAATCAGGCCTGTCAAAATGTGAATGCTTTTTGTCAGTCCAGATCACATTCTGCAGATTGCTCATTGGGGATCATCCCTGCATGTCGACATTTGGCTTCTTTGTAAGATTTATGAAATCATAGTTTCGACTTACACCAGTCCTACATGGAAGCTACTGGCCAAGACATTGTGCATGGAAGATTTTGATGTTTTCTCTACCTGGCTTATTTGTGTGATTATCTGAAAACCTTTTGCTAGATCTTCTACAGTATTGCTTACAAATCAATGTCTAGTCTGTTCAGAAATCTTCCTCAGGATTCCACTAAAAGATGTGGATCCGAGTGACAGACTACGATTTTCCTAAATTTTGTAGAGGAAAGCATTGCTGTATCCGGATGGTTGGTTAATAGCATACCATCATCACCCAGTGTCGCTACAAGTTAGAATGCTTTTTCTTCTGACACAAAAATGATATTATTATTATTGAGATTAATCTTCATAATCTCCTTATACTTAATTTTCTTCCTCTTCTTCTTTTTCTTTATCTACTTCTTAATCTTCATCTTCATAATCTTCTTTTTCATCATCTTTTTAATCTTTTCTTCTTCATCCTCTTTTTCTTTTTCATCATCATTTTCTTCATATAAATCTCAGTTGATTTAATGATTTGGAGGAATGAGCTGCAGAAACTGGTTTAACCCAGTGGTGGGCAAACTTCTTTGATGTAATGGAATAACCTGACACCCCCATGAGTGACTACACTATAGGTAGTAACTAACTATAAGTATCTGTAAGTCAACGGACTACAGAGACTAACTGGGATCTGTTGAGTACGACTCACTTAGGCTAGAACTACCAACCTTCCAATAGTAGCACTCACTACTGGATTGACTTGTGAGGACCTTGTGCATAACTTTTACCTTTATTCTTATTGTACTGGTTTTGTACAATAAACCTCTATTTATTTTATCAACCTTGTTTTTCATGTATATATTCCTATTAGCACAGAATATAACATTCTTTTTTTTTTAGGGCCACATATGTTGATTAAAGGATTCATGGTGGGCAGCAGGTATAAAAAATACTTGAATAACATACAAGAAATTCTCTTTTTAGAATTGACTATTAATAGCAACCAATAACCAGTAATTGATACATTCAAAACAAGGAAAACCATGATTCTTACGTGTCTTACAGGAAACAGAATACATTGACCCAATTTGCTTCAGCCAGTATGAAATGACCTAATAACCTTGTTGTCTTTACAAATTTGGTAATTTTTCATGAAGATTTAAGGAAATGGATAAATTGTCGTAGATTTTTCATTTCTTACCAATGAACATTAAAAAAATTGAAACGGAAAAACCTGATCAGATGCTCTCAAATTTGCTGCAGGTCTAACTAATTATATTTGATACTTTCAACTAAAGTTACAAAACAGTTTTCCACTGTTTTGTGGCTTGGACACTGTTACTCATCCTTTCTTGGTTATGATATGAAATTAAGATTAGATTTTATTTTATAATCAAGGGTTAATTTTATTTTGTTTTATATGCCAATTAAAAATAATTTTTTTGATTTAACAACATTTCATGAAGACATTTTTAAAATAAAATTTAACAAATTTTCATTTTTTATAAATAATTTAAAAAATCTATTTCCTACTGCTGCAACAGGTCAAAAGAAATGAATCAGTTGGCATTAGTTTGGATTCTAAAATTGTTGGTGTTAACTTGGTTAGTTAAATTGTTGATGTTAGCTTGGATTCTTAATTTGTTGACATTAACAAGGATTCTAAAATTGTTGGTGTTAACTTGGTTAGTTAAATTGTTGATGTTAGCTTGGATTCTTAATTTGTTGACATTAACAAGGATTCTAAAATTGTTGGTGTTAACTTGGTTAGTTAAATTGTTGATGTTAGCTTGGATTCTTAATTTGTTGACATTAACAAGGATTCTAAAATTGTTGGTGTTAACTTGGTTAGTTAAATTGTTGATGTTAGCTTGGATTCTTAATTTGTTGACATTAACAAGGATTCTAAAATTGTTGGTGTTAACTTGGTTAGTTAAATTGTTGATGTTAGCTTGGATTCTTAATTTGTTGACATTAACAAGGATTCTAAAATTGTTGGTGTTAACTTGGTTAGTTAAATTGTTGATGTTAGCTTGGATTCTTAATTTGTTGACATTAACAAGGATTCTAAAATTGTTGGTGTTAACTTGGTTAGTTAAATTGTTGATGTTAGCTTGGATTCTTAATTTGTTGACATTAACAAGGATTCTAAAATTGTTGGTGTTAACTTGGTTAGTTAAATTGTTGATGTTAGCTTGGATTCTTAATTTGTTGACATTAACAAGGATTCTAAAATTGTTGGTGTTAACTTGGTTAGTTAAATTGTTGATGTTAGCTTGGATTCTTAATTTGTTGACATTAACAAGGATTCTAAAATTGTTGTTGTTAACTTGGGTAAAGTTAAATTGTTGATGTTAGCTTGGATTCTTAATTTGTTGACATTAACAAGGATTCTAAAATTGTTGGTGTTAACTTGGTTAGTTAAATTGTTGATGTTAGCTTGGATTCTTAATTTGTTGACATTAACAAGGATTCTAAAATTGTTGGTGTTAACTTGGTTAGTTAAATTGTTGATGTTAGCTTGGATTCTTAATTTGTTGACATTAACAAGGATTCTAAAATTGTTGGTGTTAACTTGGTTAGTTAAATTGTTGATGTTAGCTTGGATTCTTAATTTGTTGACATTAACAAGGATTCTAAAATTGTTGGTGTTAACTTGGTTAGTTAAATTGTTGATGTTAGCTTGGATTCTTAATTTGTTGACATTAACAAGGATTCTAAAATTGTTGGTGTTAACTTGGTTAGTTAAATTGTTGATGTTAGCTTGGATTCTTAATTTGTTGATGTTAACAAGGATTCTAAAATTGTTGGTGTTAACTTGGTTAGTTAAATTGTTGATGTTAGCTTGGATTCTTAATTTGTTGACATTAACAAGGATTCTAAAATTGTTGGTGTTAACTTGGTTAGTTAAATTGTTGATGTTAGCTTGGATTCTTAATTTGTTGACATTAACAAGGATTCTAAAATTGTTGGTGTTAACTTGGTTAGTTAAATTGTTGATGTTAGCTTGGATTCTTAATTTGTTGACATTAACAAGGATTCTAAAATTGTTGGTGTTAACTTGGTTAGTTAAATTGTTGATGTTAGCTTGGATTCTTAATTTGTTGACATTAACAAGGATTCTAAAATTGTTGGTGTTAACTTGGTTAGTTAAATTGTTGATGTTAGCTTGGATTCTTAATTTGTTGACATTAACAAGGATTCTAAAATTGTTGGTGTTAACTTGGTTAGTTAAATTGTTGATGTTAGCTTGGATTCTTAATTTGTTGACATTAACAAGGATTCTAAAATTGTTGGTGTTAACTTGGTTAGTTAAATTGTTGATGTTAGCTTGGATTCTTAATTTGTTGACATTAACAAGGATTCTAAAATTGTTGGTGTTAACTTGGTTAGTTAAATTGTTGATGTTAGCTTGGATTCTTAATTTGTTGACATTAACAAGGATTCTAAAATTGTTGGTGTTAACTTGGTTAGTTAAATTGTTGATGTTAGCTTGGATTCTTAATTTGTTGACATTAACAAGGATTCTAAAATTGTTGGTGTTAACTTGGTTAGTTAAATTGTTGATGTTAGCTTGGATTCTTAATTTGTTGACATTAACAAGGATTCTAAAATTGTTGGTGTTAACTTGGTTAGTTAAATTGTTGATGTTAGCTTGGATTCTTAATTTGTTGACATTAACAAGGATTCTAAAATTGTTGGTGTTAACTTGGTTAGTTAAATTGTTGATGTTAGCTTGGATTCTTAATTTGTTGACATTAACAAGGATTCTAAAATTGTTGTTGTTAACTTGGGTAAAGTTAAATTGTTGATGTTAGCTTGGATTCTTAATTTGTTGACATTAACAAGGATTCTAAAATTGTTGGTGTTAACTTGGTTAGTTAAATTGTTGATGTTAGCTTGGATTCTTAATTTGTTGACATTAACAAGGATTCTAAAATTGTTGGTGTTAACTTGGTTAGTTAAATTGTTGATGTTAGCTTGGATTCTTAATTTGTTGACATTAACAAGGATTCTAAAATTGTTGGTGTTAACTTGGTTAGTTAAATTGTTGATGTTAGCTTGGATTCTTAATTTGTTGACATTAACAAGGATTCTAAAATTGTTGGTGTTAACTTGGTTAGTTAAATTGTTGATGTTAGCTTGGATTCTTAATTTGTTGACATTAACAAGGATTCTAAAATTGTTGGTGTTAACTTGGTTAGTTAAATTGTTGATGTTAGCTTGGATTCTTAATTTGTTGATGTTAACAAGGATTCTAAAATTGTTGGTGTTAACTTGGTTAGTTAAATTGTTGATGTTAGCTTGGATTCTTAATTTGTTGACATTAACAAGGATTCTAAAATTGTTGGTGTTAACTTGGTTAGTTAAATTGTTGATGTTAGCTTGGATTCTTAATTTGTTGACATTAACAAGGATTCTAAAATTGTTGGTGTTAACTTGGTTAGTTAAATTGTTGATGTTAGCTTGGATTCTTAATTTGTTGACATTAACAAGGATTCTAAAATTGTTGGTGTTAACTTGGTTAGTTAAATTGTTGATGTTAGCTTGGATTCTTAATTTGTTGACATTAACAAGGATTCTAAAATTGTTGGTGTTAACTTGGTTAGTTAAATTGTTGATGTTAGCTTGGATTCTTAATTTGTTGACATTAACAAGGATTCTAAAATTGTTGGTGTTAACTTGGTTAGTTAAATTGTTGATGTTAGCTTGGATTCTTAATTTGTTGACATTAACAAGGATTCTAAAATTGTTGGTGTTAACTTGGTTAGTTAAATTGTTGATGTTAGCTTGGATTCTTAATTTGTTGACATTAACAAGGATTCTAAAATTGTTGGTGTTAACTTGGTTAGTTAAATTGTTGATGTTAGCTTGGATTCTTAATTTGTTGACATTAACAAGGATTCTAAAATTGTTGGTGTTAACTTGGTTAGTTAAATTGTTGATGTTAGCTTGGATTCTTAATTTGTTGACATTAACAAGGATTCTAAAATTGTTGGTGTTAACTTGGTTAGTTAAATTGTTGATGTTAGCTTGGATTCTTAATTTGTTGACATTAACAAGGATTCTAAAATTGTTGGTGTTAACTTGGTTAGTTAAATTGTTGATGTTAGCTTGGATTCTTAATTTGTTGACATTAACAAGGATTCTAAAATTGTTGGTGTTAACTTGGTTAGTTAAATTGTTGATGTTAGCTTGGATTCTTAATTTGTTGACATTAACAAGGATTCTAAAATTGTTGGTGTTAACTTGGTTAGTTAAATTGTTGATGTTAGCTTGGATTCTTAATTTGTTGACATTAACAAGGATTCTAAAATTGTTGGTGTTAACTTGGTTAGTTAAATTGTTGATGTTAGCTTGGATTCTTAATTTGCTGACATTAACAAGGATTCTAAAATTGTTGGTGTTAACTTAGTTAGTTAAATTGTTGATGTTAGCTTGGATTCTTAATTTGTTGACATTAACAAGGATTCTAAAATTGTTGGTGTTAACTTAGTTAAATTGTTGATGTTAGCTTGGATTCTTAATTTGTTGACATTAACAAGGATTCTTAAATTGTTGGTTTTAAGCTTGAATTGTTAAATTTGAATATGATGAAGAAATATTGTGTAACAAAGAGGGTTTATCCAATCTTTTTTTTATTTCAATAGAAGAAATGAATGAAGAAGAAAATAAATAGCAAGAAAAATGTGATTAGAAACACAGATAGTGTGGCAGGTAGGCAGGCAGAGGTGAATTCTAGAAAGCACATGCAATTACTCAATTGTACCAACACTAGTTCTGTGGATGTATATACTCCGCTTTCTTTCCATCTGGATGTTTGATTTTTCCTGGACCGCCCATGTCTGGACTTCACCTTTAGCAAATATTGCAAAAAATACACCCCCAAATGCAGCTAGGCCAGCACAAACAAAAAAAACTCGCTGCCACTCTGACTGTGTGTGCTGAAATGATTGGAACAAAAGAAAAAAAGAATGAAATTTAAAATATGCATATATAAAAAATATTATGGAATATTTAAATACACCGGTCCCTTTGTCAAAAAAAAAAAAAAAAAAAAAAAAAAGGGAAAAATTCTTTTGGAAATAATTTTTGTAGATTAACATTTGTTAGACACAACATTTGACAGAATCAAAAAATTTTATTGATTTAAAAGTGGTGGTCCTGTTCATAATATTGATGCAGTGTAAAATCAATCCCTAACTTTTTATAAAGTTATCTGAACTGATATTTATAAATGTAAATTTTGAAACTGTGCCTAAATCATTGATATATGCATATTTTTTTTGTTTAATTTTCTGTAATTTAGAAATTCTTTTTAATATCTTTTTTTAAAAAGTTTTTTTGATGGGATTTTTTTCAAAATGCAAACATAGAGAGATAATAATTATTTATCTTAAATGAAGAATAAATGGATATATACTTTTATTAATTTATGTAAATCTGTTCTCTAATTAAAAGTGTATATATATCCATTTGTTTTTTTATTTAAAGGAAATCTTTTTGTAAAAAAAAGTCTTTTTGTACATTTGTTTGTTTGACAGGACATGATGTGGCTTCCCTCTGTCTTTTCTACAAATATTCACATGGCAATTGCTCTGACAAGCATTTTTTTTCTGGTGCTCCAACTACATGAATTTAAGTGTTCTACTAGATTGGCATCTAGTTCTCACTCTTTTACTGTTGAAATAGCTAAATGCAACTGCTATTTCTACTCCAACAGTTTCTTTTCTCACACTTCCTACCTGTGGAACTCACTTCCATTTCCTTGCTTTCCTGATAACTACAATGAATTTAAATATAACATCAATCGTCATCTTCTGTCTACTTCAACCTTGTTCATTTTTTGTCCTTTCTTCAATCCTCCCTATTCTCAGTCTTCTCATTCTCTTTCACTGTCACTCCATGTAAACTCCCTGTATACTAGTAGCATTACTACCTTGCTTGGGGTGAAATGATTATATATATATATATATATATATATATATATATATATATATATATATATATATATATATCTAGGCACATTTCATTGAAAACGACTGACAAGGTGCTTTTATTTAGTTTTTTATATAATTTCTCGTGCGATCTAATAATGTTTTTCTTTTCAGATGATAATTATATAAAAACTGTCCGAATGTTCTTTTTATCCGAGCGCTTTCGGCTATACATTTAGCCATTTTCAAGGATTATATTTCAACTGTTAGAATTAGAAATAGTTTGTTATATGTATGTTTTATAAAATGTTTCATTTTTTTGTTTCAAAACACTGTCAAGATATTATGTCTATATTCAAAGTTAATATTATTAAGTGTTGGTTTGTTTGTTTTTATTAATAAGGCTTCCATTATTTTTAACCATTTTTGCATGTGGATGATGCTATTATATTAGTGTTGTTGACAAGTATATTCCGCATAGTGTCCGGTAGGTCTCCATGAATATTTAAATGAGATCTAATTGAGCTATTGGCAGAAAGGTGTAGAGTTAGTCTGCGTGTTAAACAATTTGTAGTGTGGCCTATATAATTATTTACGTAAGTTGATTCTTGAGGAATACAATTCCTTAATGGGCATTTGAATTCGTAAATAATATTTGCTCTATTTAATTTTGTTCTAGGAGGTAAATTGTTATTTTTAACTAAGGTTAGAAGTTTTAAATTTTTTATAATAAATAATTAATCTAATTTTTTTGCTATTGTCAACTGGTGTTATGCATTTTTTTATAATGTTATTAATTCTGCATTCATCCTGTTTATAATTTTCGTTCATTTGATTTTTATAAAAGAAACTTTTCAAAACAAAAACGAGCCCTTTTGGGACTTTTACTAAAGATGGACAAGGTCGACGGCAAGTCTGTGGAGGACCCCTAGAATTTTCCTCATGCCCCTGGAGTGATTACCTTAGTGAGGGATACCGGGGTCTACCTCAAAGTTTGGAGCCACCTTTTTGAGGCCAAAGAGGCCTACACAAACTTAAGGGTATTTGAACTTGAAAATTCAAACCTCAAAAAGTTGAGACATTTTTGTTCTGGGAGGATTCGTGTGCTGCTCCATCCCTCTCTGTATAGGGCTATCAAACTAACCTACCCCTCGGACGTCGGCGGTATTGTCATGGACGGTCGGATGACGGCCGATTTGGGCACAGGGAGCATGGGACAATCCGTCGGAGTCCTGTCATCTTCGGATTTCCACCCGGTATGTGAGTAGGTTATTGTTCTTATTCTTTTTATTTTTGCAGACTTAGAAGATGTCTATCAAGATAGCTACGCTGAATGTGAATGGCCTGAGGAATCGGAGTAAGGCGGCCCGCCTGCTCCGGGATCTCTTGTCCTTTGGTGTGGATGTCGCCGCGATCGAAGAGACCCACTTTGTTTGCAATTCCGATGCGTGTGTGCTGTCTAACGACTTTGTCGTCTATTCAGCATATGGGGACCGGGTTGCCAGAGGAGTTTCTTTGCTGGTGAAGCGGACTCTAGATGCGAAGGTGGACCTTGTGCATACCGATGCCGAGGGCTGATTGATCATGGCAGATATTGCCGTGAAAAGTGGTTCGTTCCGAGTCGTTGCGGTTTATGCGCCCAACGACCGGGAGGAGCGGGTTTCGTTTTTTCGGCGGTTGGGGCCGTTCCTAGTGGATTCAATGCACCTAGTTCTAATGGGGGACTGGAATGCCATCCTGGACCCCAGGTTAGATAGGGGACCGGGTGCTAGTGGGAGAAGGGGCGATCGTAACCTGGTTGATCTGATCGACGATTTTGGCCTCGTTGATATATACCGGGTCGATCACTCCAAGGGGAAAATGTGGACGTGGGCTCTTAATTGGCCTTGTGACAAGGTAGTTAGCTACCTTGACAGAATGTTAGTTAGAAGAGCCGACGTAGACTTGATAGATTGCCCCACGTTCCACTGGGTAGGCTATACGGACCACAAACTCGTTTGTGGCCGTGTGGCGTTAGACCATAGGCCTAGATTGGCTGGTTACTGGAAGTTCAATCTGTCTTTACTGGACAGGCGGGACTTCCAGGAGCAGCTAACTAGCTTAGTGCAGCGGGAGCTAGTGGGGGCGGTTATCGGGAATAGGTGGTGGGACCGTCTTAAGTGTCGAATTATGTCTTTCACCACGGATTTTAGCCTAGATAGAGCTGAAAAGGTGAAGACGCTTAGAGCTAGTCTTTCCCGGGCGGAGGCTGGGGGGATCCCCTAGAGATAGCCGTAGCTAGGGAGGCCGTGGAGCGTTTGAATAGCGAGCGCTACATGGGCCAGGTAATTAGACATAGGTTAAGCAAGATGTCTTCCGAAGCTGTGAACATGGGCGCAGATCTGTGCAGGGAAGAGATTCGTCAAGGTTCCGATCGTTACATTCGTCAAGTCGATACCCCAGAGGGACGCACTCTTCGGGCCACTGATGACATGTGCGAAGCATTTCGGCGGCATTTCGAGAGCCGGTTTACCAAGGAGCCTGGTCTTTGTGAGGACGAGTTTCGCAGCTATTTGGCTGACTTTCTTTGGCTTTCGCCGACTGAAGCGGCTAGCTGCGAGGGAGAGATCACGGAAGGCGAAGTCTACGCGGCATTGAAGAAGGTCGGCAGAGGCAAGTCGCCCGGTCTGGATGATTTGCCCTATGAATTGTACTTGAGGCTGTCGCACATCTTTGTCCTGACTTTGACTGTGGTGTTCAACAACTGGTTCCGGAAGGGGTCCCTCCCCGGCCGGCTTTCCAGGGGTGTGATCACGCTGCTGAAAAAGGGCAAGGATGTTGGGGGGAAACTAGATGATTACAGGCCCATAACTCTGCTAAACACAGAGTTAAAGATGTTGGCCAAGATCCTGCAGGAGCGTTTGCAGTCGGTTGCTGAGTCTCTGTTGGGTCCAGAACAGACTTGTTCTGTAAGGGGCCGAACAATTCAAACCAACCTGCATCTGATCCGCTCGATCATAGAGGGTGTAAAAGACGACGATGAGGCCGCGCTGATCAATTTGGATCAGTCCAAGGCATTTGATAGGGTTGACCATCGCTACCTTGCTGCTGTCCTTCAGGCCGCCGGATTCGCACCTGACTTCTGCCGCTGAATTAGCCTCCTGTATTGCTCCCCCAGTGCTGTGATACAGGTGAACGGGAAGCTGTCGAGCACTTTTGTTCTGTCTAGGTCGGTTCGTCAGGGTTGTCCACTGTCGCCTCTACTTTATGCTTTGGCGTTGGAGCCTCTCCTTCGCCGGCTGAAGGACGAGGCGTGCAGTCCGGCTCTACGCGGAATCGCCGTTCCTGGAAGGGCTCGAGCCAGGGTTTCTGTGTACGCCGATGACGTATCTGCTTTCGTGTCATCCCGAAGCGACATCGAGGCGGTACAGAGGGCGCTTGACCGGTACGAGAAAGTGACAGGGGCCAAGATTAACCGCGATAAGTCGTCCGGCTTGCGGTTAGGTGCCTGGAAGGGGGCCGATCTTCCGGGGCCCTTCAATTGGACGGACGGTCCTGTCCGCATTCTTGGAGTGTAGTTTGGACCCGACCTCCAGCTGGAGAAAAATTGGTCTGAAGTACGTGCAAAGGTCGACGCTGCCGGTCAGACTTGGCGTCGACGGAGGTTGTCCGTTAAGGGCAGGGCGGAGGTGTGTGTTAAATATATTTTCCCTCTTGTTCTTTATCGATTGTCCGTTCCTCTCTGTAAAGACCACAGAAAGCCGCTCGAGCGCTCGCTATCCTCCTTATGGAGGAGACGCGCGAATCGGGTCGACAGGTGTCTGTGTACAACGTCCGTGTCATGGGGGGCTGGGAATGCCACACTTAGAGAATTCACAAACATGCCTCGAGGTTGACTTTTCTACGCGTTCCCTTCCCTTACTATACCAACCCCCCATCTCGCGGGTTGAGCGCCATCGTAAACCCCGGGATCAATCGGATTTCCTTCGCGAGTGTCGGTCGGCCTTTTTGGCTGTTCCCTGGTCCAGTGACCTTTCACAGCCTAGGAAGGTCTTCTATCGTCTGTTAGTGGAGGGGGTCGCGAAGGATCCCCTACGTGATACGCTCTTCTTGTCGGAGGATGAGTTAAGCTCTTACTGGTCTTGGGCGCCAGCAGTGGATTACCTCAGTAACCCTGAGTTTTCGCTTACCTGGCGATTGGCTCGGAATCGGCTGCCTCTCAATGACAAGGCTTTCATATGGGGCTTGGCGGATTTGCCAGATTGTGAACGGTGTGGCCTTGGTTTAGAAGAAATGGCTTCGCACGCCTTCTACCATTGTCCCCGGGTCCGCCCCTTATGGGACCATGTCGGTGAGTTGACGACTCGTCTCGCTCCCGAAAAGCTTGTGCCCATTGATCGCGCATACGCGTGTGACAATGTGTCGCCCCCGTATTCCGGGGTGAAACGAATGGTGTTTCTGACGCTGCTAGCCACAGCCCGAATGGTGATTTGGACGAGGCGACAGGAGGAAGTCTTGCGAGGCATCCGTCTTTCTCATCAGGATCTGATCCGATTCTTTGAGCATCAGCTCAAGATGAAGATTAGAACTGATAGAAAACGTCTGCATTCGACAGTCTTCAGTGAAAGGTGGGTGACTGAGGCGAGCTTGGTTCATTAGAATATAGCGGCCTCTCTGTTTTGAGGATTGGACGGACCATACTAACATCTGTTATGTTTAATTCAAATTGCGTTAATATTGTAGTTGATTATTGGGTTCATCTCCCTTCCCTCTCATTTTTTCACCACAGAAAGTATTTATCATCAAAATTTTCAAGGCTTGGGGCGCGTTTTGTAGGCCCCCCCCCTTGTGAGGAAGCGGTATTTTGGTGTATGGTGGATCGAATGTTGACGGACGAGTACTTTTGGTGAATGTGGAAATTGTAATGTATGAAAGGGTCGTGAATCTGATTAGCTAGGTATAAGATAGTTAGTGATGACCAGCCTTAAACACTCCCCTTCTACAGCCTTGTGCCACAATTTTGTATTCTTACAAAATAAATCTTGGTAACTAATGGCGAGAATAGAAACATAAACAATAATATTAATATTTTTTATAAAAATCAGATGAACGAAAATTATAAACAGGATGAATGCAGAATTAATAACATTATAAAACAATGCATAACACCAGTTGACAATAGCAAAAAAATTAGATTAATTATTTATTATAAAAAATTTAAAACTTCTAACCTTAGTTAAAAATAATAATTCACCTCCTAGAACAAAATTAAATAGAGCAAATATTATTTACGAATTCAAATGCCCATTAAGGAATTGTATTCCTCAAGAATCAACTTACGTAAATAATTATATATGCCACACTACAAATTGTTTAACACGCAGACTAACTCTACACCTTTCTGCCAATAGCTCAATTAGATCTCATTTAAATATTCATGGAGAACTACCGGACACTATTCGGAACATACTTGTCGACAACACTAATATAATAGCATCATCCACATGCAAAAAAGGCTAAAAATAATGGAAGCCTTATTAATAAAAAGAAACAAACCAACACTTAATAATATTAACTTTGAATATAGACATAATATCTTGACCGTGTTTTGAAACAAAAAATGAAACATTTTATAAAACATACATATAACAAACTATTTCTAATTCTAACAGTTGAAATATAATCCTTGAAAATGGCTCAATGTATAGCCGAAAGCGCTCGGATAAAAAGAACATTCGGACAGTTTTTATATAATTTATCATCTGAAAAGAAAAACATTATTAGATCGCACGAGAAATTATATAAAAAACTAAATAAAAGCACCTTGTCAGTCGTTTTTAATGAAATGTGCATGAAAGAAGGATTGCTGCCTAAATACACAAATATATATATATATATATATATATATTTCTGAGATGAGGTATTATGTACACTAATTACATTATTCGGACTATTGTCCTCATCTTTGTCACCATATTTATTACAACGTTTCGGCCGTTGTACACTCTGGCCTTCTTCAGGTGGTTGGAATGTCGAACTGAACTCATTATTTCACTCACTGGGGTAGACTGTTCTAGTTCCACATGCCATGTAACGTTGTAATAAATATGTTGACAAATATGAGGACAATAGTCTGAATAATGTAAATAGTGTGTGTGTGTATATATATATATATATATATATATATATATATATCTTGAAGAAGCATTGTAAAAAGGGTGAAGGAAAATCACTGAAGATGAGAATAGAAAAACAGAGTTTATGTAAATTTTATTTTATATAGTTTAATATATTTACAGATGGGAGGATAAATTAATTTCAAATTCTAAAGTGTTCAAAGATGAAGGCTCTTGTATACATGAAAAAAGAGTCTTAGTGTGTATGTACAAACATGTATGTGTAAGTTTGTAAGGAAGTAGTCATCCATGGAAATTGTTTCAGGTGAGTCGAATTGAATGGCATGAAGTCTGTATGCATGTCTCTACATGAATGTGTGTGCTGTGAATACATGTGAATAAATTGGCTCAGGGGTATTTTTCAATAACTGTTAGGATCAGAGAACTGATAAAAATCATCCGTCCCAACTGAAATCGGGCTACCTATTTCTTTATATAGTATCACTTTCAATAAATCAAACAAAAGTTCAGTTGACTTATCTGTTCAATAAATCCATTGAAATTGTCAAATCCGATAATCATTTTAACAGATATATTGAGCATCTGGCCCTGATGAGTGTTTTGACATGAAACTCTTGTGTTGATCAAATATAATGTCAAATTGACAACTGACCTCCAAAATGACCTCCAATCAGAATGTTATCTGGAGGAAGAAATGTCTTCTAAATTTGGACACCTCCATAACGTAATTACCTTCTAAGTATCCGATGAAAGGGTGTCCACTTAAAAAAAAAAAGAAAAAAATTCCTCGCAAACAACTTAAATAGAGCACACACCATTGTGATTGGCTATTGGTCAACCTCCAATCAAATGCGTGATAACGGGGTATATTATAGAAGTCAGTGTCTGCAAGCATTTTTTAGAGGGCGTATCAGAGTCCGATCAGCTCTGATGGGGTCGACTTGGTGAGGTCAGTATGATGTTTGAAAGACCTGAAACTGCCCAATGATCCAATTCAGAACATCACTGACGCCGCCCTCTAGCGCTAAAGAGCGTATATTCAAAACAAATGCTTCCTTTTAATTAACTTAGAGAACCTTTTTTTTTTTTGGTTTCCATCAACATGGCTGATGCTAACATCCAGTCTAAAATTTTCTACTGACATGAATTTGAATGATTATATCAAATCAATTGCCAGGTTTGCTGCTAGGAAAGTTGGTTCCCTGTGTTGTGCTGGACAATTTTTCTCACCAGAATCTTTCTTGCAACTCTGTAAGTCTACCATTTGTCAATGCTTAGAATATTATTGCCATGTCTAGTCAGTTACTTCTGATATGTATCTAGAGATTCTTGACAAAATCTAAAGAAAAACCTGCAATATTATCTGGCAGCTTTAATCACTTTGCCACCAGCATAAAGTAGCTTTCTTGTGCCTTTCCTATAAATATTTTCATGACCATTATTCTGATGAGCTTTCTCCTTTGATACCACAACTTCACAAATTTAAGAAATTTATGTAACAACTAGTACCTTAGTAGCTTTATCACTTTTTGATGATTTATTGAATAGTTAACTCTTGAATATTTTTTGACATTCTCTTTCACCCCCAGAAACTCCTTGAGTCATAGTGTCATTATCACCTTGCTTGGGGTGAAATGATTAAAATAAAAATTTCTATTTACATTAAATCTTATATTTAGTGGATACGCATGTTTGGATAGACATCCCTGTTTGAAGACACATTTTCTTTATGAAGACTCTCAAATGCATAGGCTGGTAGATATAAAATTTACACTGTTTAAAAACAGAGATGCCTTCACAAACATGTATATTCACTAAATATAATGATTAAAATAATAAAATTTTCAATGATTCCACTAGTAAATGATAAATGTAAGTTATCAGTAAAAAGAAATTGGTGAAATGGGAAGGATTTTTAAAAATCCTACGTTTTGAGATAATCAGAAACTTGAAATTAAAAAAAAAAATTAGAAATACGAAGAATTGAAGATACCAAAATCAAACAAGTACAACAGTTTAAATATCTGGGAAATGTTTTAACAGGAGATGGAAAGTGCAACACTAAAATCTGAAGATGCATTGGCATAATGAAAGATGCCTTCCAAAAGTTAAGCAAAGTATTAAGGAACAAAAAAATTTCATTAGAAGCAAAGAAAAGCATACTGAACTGTATATGCAGTATCAATCCTTCTATATGACAGTGAATGCTGGACAATCTCCTCAAAGATGAAGAACAGACTTGAAGCAACAAATGTGGTTCTACAGAAGGATGCTGAGAATACCATGGATGAAACATGTGAGCAACTTACAAAGTTTTAGAGAAAATGGAAACAAAAAGGACACTTATACTTTTTCTCCCTTTTTTAAAATCATTTCACACTGAGTAAAGTGGTAATGCCACTAGGATGCAGGGGGTTACATGGAGTGAAAGAGAATGAGACGACTTTAGTGAGGGGAAGGACAGTAAAACAACAGATTTCAGGAAGGTATAAAATGACAATTGTCATTGCTTTTAAATTTTTGAAGAACAAGATGGCAGGGAAACCAGAAATTGGAAGGAACTTCCACAGATGGGAGAGTTGAAATTTCTAGGGCACATAATGAGGAAAGAGGGCTTGACAAATTTGATACTCACAAGACATACTGGCCAGAGAAAAACAATGTGTAACCTACCTAGTGAGCTTGAGTAAATGGATGGTGGAACAAGGTTTAGGAGTCTGTCTATATTTCAGAGATTAAGTATTGTAATTATTTACATTATTTACATTGTTTAAACTGTTGTCCTCATCTTTATTGTTACATTTATGACGTTTCGGCTGTTGTATCCTCTGGCCTTCTTCAGATTATTGGAATTTCGAACTGAACCCTTTATTTCGCCCACCAGGGTAGATTGTTCTAGCTCCATTTGGCATGCCTCTTCCTAAGCATAGACATGAATACAATACCGGAGCCAATAATACGAAGTGCCAGAGAAAAGCAACAATAACAACAAAATTGTAATATGAGCTCTGGTAAAAAGTGATTACTGAGACATTAAGTTTATAAGTCCCCAAAAATTCATACACTGATGTTCTCAAGGACACATGGCCCAGTGGGTAAAAGTATTGGTTGGATCCAGTGACTTGACCCAAAGAGTTCAATACCTGGCTTGGAGAGTTGAATTAAAGGAAGATAACTGTGACATATAGAAAATGTGGAAGACTTGGAACTAGAACAATCTACCCTGGTGGATGAAATAAAGAGTTCAGTTTGAAATTCCAATCACCTGAAGAAGGCCAGAGCGTACAACAATATGGCGATAAAGATGAGGACTGAACAATGTAAATAAATTTTAGGAGAGATAACAAAAGGACAAAATTTATTAAAAGCTACAAAGTACAGAAAATTGTGGGAAGTCAGGATCGGCAACATCGTGAAGTTCAGTTCTCTTCACAATTAAACAAATGCCAAGGCTCATAATTTTAGGCATAATAAATAACTTTGAAAATACAAGATTGTTTTTCATAAAATGGTTCATAGAAATAAATTTAGACAAGTTATTTTATGAACAGGATCTCACCAAACAACTTCCTTCTCTTAATGACTTCCTCCTATTCCATGTTATTCTTGTTCTTTTCTTAATTCATTCTGGCTTATCTTCCAATGTCAAATCTATTTGGTACCAAACAGGATGCTTGAGTAATGAGGTCATTATTTATTTTCTTTTATTTAAATTAGTTTTTCCATGACATAAAGACTGACTGTAATTTTGCAATTGTTTTCTATTTACAGAATATCAAAAACTTTATGTTGCTGTGCATTTTCTTGTTCGCGTTCAATATTAAAGTAAACAAAGTAAAGATAACAACAGATCCCTTGCCTTGTATCTAAAGCTACAAATGAAATAAATGAGACACATAGCCAAGTGAATTAATGCATTGGTTAAAATATATCTGGTTCCTGAGCAGTTGGAAATTCAATATCTGGGTTTCATTGTCTAGTAGAAAAGTTATAGACTCTAGTTCAGTTTAAGAAAGAGACAAGTGACACAAAGGGAAATATGACTGGTGAGTATTCCTTGAGCATGGTTCTCTCACAGTTGTGAGATCAATCCCTGGCTCTGGATTTTGCTGAAAGGTCATATACACTGGTGAGTATTAACTGATATGGTTTATCTCCTCTAAGCATGGAAAACAGAATAAGAACAATCTACACTGTGGATTGAATAAAAGGTTGGTTAAAAATTCTGAGAAGTACAGAGACAGACACTTGAAGAAGGCCAGGGCATAAAATGGTTGAAATGTTGTGAATATAATCACCCAAATGAGCATGCTGGTCTGAAAAATAAGGCATATGCTAATATTAAATGAGGAGGCATGTTGCAGTAATGGATAGTGGTTTGGATTGAGGAATCAAAGAGGTGAATTTGAATTCCAGTTGAGTTTGTTATATTCACTTATGAGCATATACTCTTGGGAAAGGTATGAATCCATCTCTTCTCCCCCAGATATGGGTAAATAGTAGGAGAGATTGGGTCCTATAGCCTTGGGTGGCAGCTGATCTCCGAGAAAGACAACTCTGATTTCAAAACATCTGACTATGGGTTAAATAGCCTCATCAACCTGCAAGTATGGTGAGTATGACTACACCACTGAAGACATGGTCAATCATGGGGGAGGGCTCTCCAAAGAGTGATAAAGGCCCTAATCTTGATCTCTTCCAATGAGCTTTCACCCTTGGTAACATAATATGGGGGGGGGCAGGGGCGTTGTGGACACTGCCATTTTTTAAAGCACTGTTTTATGGCCATTTTTTAAAATTATTTTTAAACTGACATTACATTATTAGTCATCAATTAATAATAATATACATCATGTATCTGCATGGCCGGTGCAGTGCTTACTCTGCAGGAATCCCTGATGAGGTTGAAACCCCCAAAAGGGCTAGTTTCAGCAGCGTTTTTTTTTTGCTTTTTGTACTTTTTACCTTTCTTTTTTACTTAAGTTAATCATATTGTCAATCATCATCTATAATAATCAACAAAGCTGGAGCTTACTACCCCAAATCTCTCAGCATGGGTGCCCCCATGACTACTGGGGAGGTGGGGCTGGCAGAAGTGCTAATTTCAGTAGTGCTTATTTTTTTAAATTGTAATTTTCTTTCTGAATATTTCTGTTAAATCAATTAAGAGGGTAATATATGTTGGTAAAATCATTTTTTTATTCCAGGATCTCTAAGGAGGATCTCTGATTTTTTTTTTTACTAATAGTAATACTAACCAGAATTCCATGGCTAGTAATTAAAATAAAATTTCTAGTCTCTATTTTTTACATTTCTAGAAAGATAAAACCAAGAAAATGATCACTTACAAAATAAAAATGTTTAAAGATTTCAACACATGAAAATTTTTTCAAAAAACTGAAATACTGTTTTTAAAACAAATTTTAAAGATAATCCTATTTGTTTTGTGAATAGCTTTGTAAAACTTTTTTTTCAGTGGAGATGTGTTGGTGATTAATCTTTATGGAAATGTAGAAATTTGTGACTTAAACATTTTATTTTGAGTAAAATTTAGTCATGAAAATATTGGTGGTTATTACAAAAATAATAACATTTACTCAGATTATTTAAAATAAAAAACCTATTCATTATAAAAGTAAATAATTAATGAATATACGCTGAAATTTTCATTTAAATTGGATAATTCCCTGATTTTTGGCAATTTAAAAAAGTGCTTTCTTTCCTCTCCAATTTTCATCTGAGAGTTTGTGGCATCCAGGTTGGGAAACTTTGAAATTGATATGTAGTAGAGAAAGGGGGCACCCCCACCTCCATAACAAAGTTTCGGGGATAAGGGGGTGGTGGGGGTCTAACAGTTTTGAAAAGTTTGGGGTAATAAAATCTGCCAGGCTCCATTTCTTAATCACATTTTGATTTGTGTGTGACTAGACTAAGCTCAATAAACATTTACATTACAGTGGGACTTCATTACAATTGACTGTGCATGAAGATGAATCAATAAGTCCTTAGCATAACACATGGTTATTATCTGGAAATTTCAATGTATAATGTTCATTCTGTAGTTAGTCTTGAGAAAGAAAAACAAATAAAATATACAGTGTAACCCGGATATAAGAGACCCGGATATAAGAGAGATTTTATCTGGTCCCAAATTAGAGCCATACTTACCTAAACAAAATAGACCAAACCCGGATGTAAGAGTAACCCGGATATAAGAGACTTCTCGGGTCCCGACAACTCTCTTATATCCGGGTTACACAGTGTAACCCGGATATAAGAGAGTTGTCTGGACCGGAGAAGAAGTCTCTTATATCCGGGTTTGGTCTATTATATATACATTAACACAGGCTCTAATTTGGGACCAGATAAAATCTCTCTTATATCCGGGTGTCTCTTATATCCGGGTGTCTCTTATATCCGGGTTACACTGTATAAACAAAAAGAATTCAAATTAAAATAAGGCATTTGTGCTTTCCTTTAAAAGCCCTTCTCTCTTTCTTTCTCTCTCTCTCTCTCTCTCTCTCTCTCTAAACTTCTCTTTCTATTATACTTCTCTTAACCTATGAAAAGGTAATTGTCAAATGAAAAATGGAAGATGAAGAAGAAAAAACTGAACCCAGCCAAAAATGCCAGAAGATTGCAGAAGCAGAGTCTACATATTGGTGACTGAAAAACACTAAAAATCAAGGAGACACCTTGCATAATTTGCATTATGAAAAAAAAAAAAAAAATGAAAAAAAGAAAGGAAGGCCAGAAAATAAAATAATTTGGCCAATCAAAAAAAAATTGACACAAAGAGACTTTTTCATATTACCCAAACCGATGTTTGCACCAAATTCTCAAGTCTGGGGAAAAGGATATAAACCTGACAGCATGGGTGAGTGGCAGAAGGATAGCAGAAGAGGACGGAACAAAAGAACACAACTGTGTAGAAACCTGCCATGTGTGACACATGAAGAAGCAGTTAAAAGGTCATTCGCTATTGATATTTTAGCCTAGCTAAGAGTCAAGAAAAACACAGCAGAGTGACATCGACCTAATTTCTTTGATTACTATTATCCCTAACATGGTCTTACTTCAAAACACTGAAATGGACATTTCTCCAGACCGCGATCAATATTCACCTTATCAATGAACCTTTTTGCTATGTCAAATAGCAAAGGACTCACTCATCACTTTAAAGAAAATAAATAAAAATATATTATTTATTTTAACCCTTGAGTCAGTTTGTTTTATTCCAAAGTTTCCCAGTGAAGAAAATCCTACCCACAACACAATTCTATATGCAAAATATTCATGACTGAATTAGATTCATTGATAAGAAAGATTATATGGGAAAATAATAATTTTTTGTGTCAAATATATACTTTTTCCATAAGTAGGTTATATATTTATTGATAGCTGTTTAATATTCTGTTAAAGTAAAGGGTATCTTACATTTGGTGTTAAAACTGCAGCCACAAGAGGTGCAAGAAATCCAGAGAGTGCACTGATGCAATTTGTGATGCCAAACAAAATTCCAGCATAACTGTAAAAGAACAAAACAATTCAAGTTGGAACAAAATTAAAGAAATTGTAAAAGGTTTTGAAAGAAAAAGAAAAAAATATCAAAAACATTGCTAGCAAAAACCTTCAGTCTAAGATTATTTTATAACATTGTTTATCACTATACAAGTTTTACAACCCTTAAAAATGTCCACAGAAGCAAAAAAAAAAAAAATAACAAAACCTCAAGCCTTGAATATGCAATCTGGCCTCCTGTTTCTCAGAATCCAAGTTGAATGCTTCCCCATTTTTGAAGCCTGGTACTTCACAACTCCATTTCTGCCAATTGGATAATGAAGAAAGAGAGCTTGGAAAACCTGATACTCACAGGACAGATTGAAGGAAAGAGGAACAGAGGAAGGCAGCATGTAATATAGTTGATGGGTTTGAGCAAATGGATGGCAGAACAGGGTTTGTCAGAAATCACAAAAAGAGCTACAAGAGACAGGAAGTTGTGAAGGGCCATGATTGCTTATGTCCTGAAGTGACATATCACATAAAAGAGGATGTATTAAACTAAGCTCAATGTAATAAAAATTTATCTGGTTAATTTGGTAAATTTCATAAAAGTTAAAATCGACTAATTTTTAAAGAGATATTGTCAATGGCATTTCTGCTTTTTCTATACTATTTTTCTTTGATGTCTGGACTTCTAGGACGAGGAGTTATTCTTATTTACATTTGGCTTATTGTGCTCACCTTTGTTGTTGTTATCACAATGTTTTGGCCAGCATCCTGTGCATATCAATTGTGGTAATTTGTAGGGAATTCTGAACTGAATCCTTTATTAAATATACAGTTGTAGACTGTTCTCGTTACATGTTTAGGGATATCTCATCTAGTTCTTATTTTTAGTACTACTGCATTATTGTTTACCTTGTTTGCACCGAATCCAAGTACACATTGCCCACACCGTGGATTGAACTCACAATTACTATATCACCAAATTCTCAAACCAATCATATAATCCATTAGGCTATTGTTCCATAGGTTACTCAGATCAAAATACACCTGATGAAGGCTGAAGGCTACAACAGTTGAAACGTTGGGATAACAACAACAAAGATGAAAGTAATAATCTGAATGTAAATAGTGTAAAAATTCATTTTTCTTTGTTCTCATGAAACAAGTAATAACCTAGAAGAAAATGATTTGTTTTAATTTTAGCACAATATTCTTTTATGTGCTGAGTCCCTTCAGGATGTAGGTGATTCTGGCACTCCACATCTTCCTGACCCTTGTTTTGTCTTTTTATTATTTCTCCCAAACCCTGTTCTACCATCCATTTACTCCAGCTCATCAAGTATGTTACACATTGATTTCCTCTGTCCCTCTTACCTTCAGTCTGTCCTGAGAGTATCAGGTTTTCCAAGCCCTCCTTCCTCATTATGTACCCAAGAAATTTCAACAACTACTTCCTGTTGTTAAGTATAAGTTTCCTTTTTGTTTCCATTTTCTCCCAAACCTTGTTGATGCTCACATGTTCAGTCCATGATATACTCAGCATCCTTCTGTAGAACCACATTTCTGTTGCTTCAAGTCTCTTCTTCATCTCTGAGGAGATTGTCCAGCATTTGTTACCATACAAGAAGACAGATATCACATAACAATTCAGTACTCTTTTCTTTTTTTCTAATGAAATTTTTCTGTCTCTTAATACTCTGCTTAGCTTTTAGAATACTTCTTTGGCCATCCCATTATGTCTTTGGATCTCAGTGCTGCACTCTCTGTCCTCTTTTCACAGAGACAAATAATGCCAATAGTGCAATTATTATCTTATATATTCCAATTATATACTGTTAGAGCTGGCCTTAGAATCTGTGGGGTGCAATTTGAAACATTTCTTGCAAAACCTCTAGTTAACAGTCAAGGCCATGTTAGGAACTGCTACATATATATTTTCATATTTGTCTTTGAAATGTTTTAAGAGAAATAAATCTTTACATGGTTCTATAATTAATTAGCATATTTAATTCAAATACATTAAAATAATTTCAAAATGTAAACAGTATAAATGAACTTTACTTAAAGTTGTTGTTTTCTTTGTAAAACCTGCTATATGGAATTATGTGTATGTTGCCATCATCTTAAATTTTTTTTACTATCCATGATAGCTGTTGAAGATTCTGGGTGCCTTGAAGCAGGGTAATGGTTAATGTGCTAGACCAATTGACCATTACTAGTGATTAGTAGGCTTGATCTGCACCCAAATGCCTCCATAATTTTTAACCTTGTACCAAACTAATCTATACTTGTTAAATTACAACAGAGTTGGAGATGCTTTTAACTCTGTGGCAACAGGGCTGGATATGCTTTTGGGTTAGTGGTAAAAGTGCTGGAGATGTTTCTGAGTTTGTGGTAACAGTGATAGAGATGATGTTTTGTCTGTGATAACAGTATTGAGGAAGCTTTTGGGTCTGTGGTAACAGTGTTGGAGATGCTTTTGGGTTTGTGGGAATGGTATTGAAGATACTTTCAGTCTGTGGTAACAGTGTTGAATATGCTTTCAGTTTTGTGGTAACAGTTCTGGAGATGCTTTTTGGTCTGTGGTAACAGTGTTGGAGATTCTTTTGGGTTTGTAGTAACAGTGTTGGAGATATTTTCAGTTCTGTGGTAACAGTGTTGGAGATGCTTTTGGGTCTGTGGTAAAAAGTGTTGCATATGCTATTGGGTTTGTGGTAACAGTATTGAAGATGCCCTTGGGTCTGTGGTAACAGTATTGAAGATGCCCTTGGGTCAGTGGTAACAGTATTGAAGATGCTCTTGGGTCTGTGGTAACAGTATTGAAGATCCCCTTGGGTCTGTGGTAACAGTGTTGGAGATGCATTAATGTAAAATAATGACAAATACTTTGATTGAAATAATTAGACAAATTTTATAGCAACTAATGATGTTATTGTTAGCCATTTTGATAATACATTTAGTTCTGATTTGATACATAATGACTCACTTACCTTGGAGCTATGTCCACATGATTAACAAAGAAGCCACCTCCACTGAGTCCCATGAATGCAGCAGCAAAGAATAAAAATGCTACAGCTGACATAGCTTCTGTGCATTTGACAAAACTTGTGCCTATCAGGAATCCTGCAGTGCCAAAGAAGGCTAAAGATAAAGAAAAAGAAAAATTGGTTAACTTTGATTAAGATAATTTCTGTTTGAATTTCTGGAATGAAGAGTTATTATTTACATTATTTCAGCCATGGTACCCTTTAACCTTTATCAGTTGCTTGGTGATCCTGGTAACCCACAGAGATTTTCAAAGTGAACCGATTATTTAATCTCTAGGGAGAGACTGTTCTCATTCCTCTGACCATGATCTATCTCAGGATATCTTGTTTAGTTCTTATTTAGTACTGCTCAATTATTGTCTGCCCTGTTTCCACAGTCTACACCCGTGTGGGAGATATTTGTAGACATGGTCAGCAGAATATGAACAATCTACGTCTGTAAATTAAATAAAGGATTTAGTTTGAAATTCCCTTGGATCAACAAGCACATGATGAGGGCCAGAGGGAATGACAGCCAAAACGTGATAACAACAAAGATGAGGATAATATTCTGTAAATAATTTAATATGAAAAAATGTAAGAGATGATAATAAGTCATTTTTTTTGGTGTTTGTTTAGCCAATTCATAATTGCTTTTTACCATTGAAGAAAAAGAGAAAAACATAAAAAAAGAATGAACACTGTTTAACAACAGCAACAACTCTAAATAGAAGCTTATGTAGCTTTATTTTACTAATTCAGCTTCAGCACTAAAAACGTTTTATTGTGATGGATAGTTATATGCAAGAGAGGAGATGGGATGTGCTTATTTTATTACCACTGGTAAAAGTATTCACTTTTCTGTACTATATTATCCATTATGAATGATGTAGCGGCTCCTTATTGCTTTTTCTGGTCGTAAATTAAAACACGAGTCTCGACTGATGTTTGAGCTTGAATTTTATTTATAGCTTCAAATCACCGTGAAATACTGAAATACAAAAAGGGTTTTAAAACAACATAAATTATTTTTACAAAAAGGGGTCTTAATAAGTCCAGTAATTCCACGGGAAAGTTAAAGAGAACATATTTACCTGTGCGCCGTAACCAGTAATAAGGGCTACTAAGTTCTAATTCTTGACAAAACAAAACTCCCTCCAATTCTTTCCACTGGTCTTTGCTTGGGCGGAAGTTGCAGTGAATTGTGGGAGTTTCTAATGGAAATGGGCCCTTACCTAATTGTTTCCCTTACACTGTCCATATTAAAAGTCTAATTATTAAAATTAAAAAATGGATAAAGAATCCATAACTAAACTATTGGCGCATCTAAAAAGGGGGGCGACAGCTACAAATGACAAACTGGAATCCAGATTAGTAAAATATGTGGTTAGAGCCGGGGTCCCCAAAGGGAGTCAGTAAATAACTGGTGGAACAAAAATAGGTTGATAAATGCCTGGATGTCAAAACGGGGACAATATAGTACATTGAATCCTAAAGGTCAATATCTACCACTTTGGGGACTCCAGGTTTAAATAATAATATCTCTCCATTCTGTCAGTTATAATAATAATAATAATAATAATAAAAATGAGAAAAAACTTTGAAAATAATATAGGTCATAATAAACATTAGAAATAATATACCTTTTTATTGAATTGATTGACATCATTAATGGAGGAGAATTGTTTGATGAGCAGTACTAAGAGCATTGATATTTCGTTGAAAATTGGAGACGTTTTAGTTGTAAGCCTTCATGATTTATTTATTGTCCTTGTTTTGACATCCAGTCATTTATCATGAAGGATGTTCCAAAGCAAGAAAAGAAACTGTTAGCATAGAACTTATGGCTACATCGAGCCAGCTCAACTGCCAATTGATGAGATCTCAATACCAATCTACTGCACTTAAATTTATGAAGTCTAGGTAACATAGTGAAGAGCTCATCCAAACAATTACCATGAAAGTATTTATAGAAAAGGCACAGAGAGGCAACTTTATGGTGGTGGTGGGGGGTATGTGCATGGAAGTCAATGAAGAATCAAGGATTCCATGAAATTTGGAGAACCTCTGGGTCAGAGAGAGAGAGAGAGAAAGAGAGAAAGAGAGAGAAAGAAAGAGAGAGAGAAAGAGAGAGAGAGAGAAAGAGAGAGAGAAAGAGAGAGAGAGAGTGAGAGAGAGAGAGTGAGAGAGAGAGAAAGAGAGAGAGAGAGTGAGAGAGAGAGAAAGAGAGAGAATTGAGATAAGAAGCTTTTGTTGCTACAGACATCTGTGAGGATGACCATCCTGCCTCGAAGATCAATATTTAAAATCCTGGCCTTTTACCTTGTCTCAAATGCATCACCCTTTCAGCCATAAGGCAAGCCCAAATTTACTGACATATAATCTTTTGCCAAGTAGATTATGCTAACACACCAAAAGTCATGGGTAGCAATATGTCAAAGTAATGGTAAGTGATACCACCAAAAGTCATGGGTAGCAATATGTCAAAGTAATGGTAAGTGATACCACCATACCTTGACATCATGGAAATACCAATACCTATTTTGGTTGTGCTTCAACATCGGTTGCTCATGGCAAGGTGATGTGAATTATTTGAAACTAAGAACAATTAGCTGACCCACGATATACATCATCTTGTACCCCATTGCATTAGATGTGATTTTGAGCCAGTAGTGCTTCTATATGACTTCAAACAATTCTGAGCAGATGCTTTTGGCTACAATCATTAAGGACCCATTGTCAAACACTGGAATGTCCTTGGTAGGTGACAATGCCATCTCCCAAGTATTCCTAGTGCACATGTGATGCTATAGGAATGTCAAATATCCCCATAATTTCAGAAATGGAATACCACATCAATATGGTACATTTAAATTCTCCCCACTCTCTCTCTGGTCCAGAGATCTCCAAACTCCATGGAATCCTTGTGGGGTACCCAAAAAAGACATGTCTACAAATGTGTGGTATCCAGTGTAGTTACACATCTACAAGTAAAGACATCTGGCTATAAGAGTTGGGAGTAACCCATGAAGGTACACATCTAAAAATAAAGGCTTATGTCTACAAGTATTGGGGGTAATCCATGAAGGCATCCATCTACAAGGGTGGGGTATCCAGTGAATTACACATCTACAAGTAAAGGCATCTGGCTATAAGAGTTGGGAGTAACCCATGAAGGTACACATCTAAAAATAAAGGCTTATGTCTACAAGTGTTGGGGGTAATCCATGAAGGCATCCATCTACAAGGGTGGGGTATCCAGTGAATTACACATCTACAAGTAAAGACATATGATTACAAGTCTCAAGGGTAACCAATGAAGACATGTATCTATAAGTGTTTGGTGCCCAATGAAGGCAAATGCCTACAAGTATGGGGGTACCCAATGATGGCATGTGCCTATAAGTGTGGGGGTACCCAGTGAAGTTTGCATCTACAAGTGTGTCATACCCACTGAGTATCAAACTCACTACATTATGAAACAACTTTGAGACAAACTTGTTTGGTACTACTGAATGAAAAAGTATTCATTCTAATAATTGCAGTGACAATGTTGAAAAATTCTGGAGTTTATTTTATCTTTCCCCTACTTTCTTGAATTTTCTGGGTTAAATATTTTTCAACAAATATCTTACTTATTGAAGATAGTTACCCTTTGTTTTGGAAAGTTTGTTAATTTTACTTGCAGAACTTTTTATCTACTTACTGCAAAGAAACAGCGTCAGTCATGTTAATCCCTTACTTGAAATTATCAGCATTGGAGAATCATTTTATTCTGTAGATTCCATAAAATTCATGCTTAGTAATTCACAGTATCTAGTCTTTGTTTTGTGATTCTGACATGATGGCTGCTGAGGTTATAATGACATCAGTGGCAACCATTTTTACTGCTATTTTTATGCATTAATATCATACCAGTTATTCTTGGCAATTTTCTGCCACTCTTCAAAGTATTTTCAGTTGGACCAAGTAGAAAAATCTTTGCTAAATTGTCAGATTTTAAGAAATGATCAGACAAAATCTTTTTCTGTTAATCATTTCAACTGAAGTAAGGTGATAATGCCACTAGGACACAAGGCTTACAGGGGAATGAGAAGACTTTAATGAGAAGTGAGAAGAAAGTACAATAAAACGATCAGCTTTTAAGAAGACAGAAGATGATGATTGGCATTGCATGTAAATGTTTGAAGATTGTAAAAAAAAGAGAATCAAGAAACTGGGGGAGAGTTCCATGGGTGAGAAGTGCAAGAAGAGAAACATTGAGTTCGTTCAAGAGTAAAATGGTGAGATGTAGTAGCACGCTTAAATTCGTGCAGCTGAAGCAGCAAGGAGGAAAGCTCAGCAGAACAATTGCCATGAAAATATTTGTAGAAAAGACAGAGGGAAGTAATGTTATGTTGGTAAGAAAGTGACTGGATCGATTCCAATGCAGACCCCATCACTGAATTTTGTTGAGAATCTCAAGATGTGTAGTAGGACCACCATACCAGATATGGCAGCAGTACTCAATGCATGGATGAACAGTAGATTTATAAATGTGCAAGGTGGGATCGAACAAGTTAACAATTGTCTTGCATGACACGGTGAACCAACTTTCCAAGCAGTTGTCTTAGCAAATGATTCAATATAATCCCTCCACTTCATGTCAGTAGAAAACATCAGCCCATACAGGTGCAAAGAGATGCTCTCCTGGAGGTTAGCATCAGCCATGCTGATGGCAGGCTGAAAAGGTTCTCTATGGTGATTGCATGAAAGCAGTTTTGTTTAAAATTTACAAGCCATTCCTTGCCCTAGAACCACTGATCGAAGGTCCTTTCAAAAGCAGTTGCCAGTTTTACCTTTGCTGGACTTGCTGCTAAGATAGGGGTAAACAGCTCTATCAGCAGCATAAATACCTAGCTGAGAACTGTTATTAAAAATTGTTGTCTGAATGATACTAAATGATACTAAATGATACTAATATATGTTGCTGTAGAACTCCTTGGAGAATTTAAATAATCAGTTTCTTTTTTGCTCTGTATGAAGATTTGGGAAAGTTTTCCATGTCTATCATACACTTTGATACACTTCTATCATACACTTCTATCATACACTTCTATCATACACTTCTGTCAATTTTTTGTTTTTCTAACATACAACGTGCGTTAGCACATGCAATACTGTTGTAGACACTGAGAACAAAAAAAAAAAAATCTTTTATGGCTCTCCCGTGGAGTTCTTTGAATCCTCGTCGCCAGTGTTGTAGAGCCAGAATAGGTCCAAAAGAAAACTCGAACTCAGCAATTTAGTGAAAACATGTTATTAAACAAAAAAAACGAATACAAAAGTGTTGCACGTCCGACTGATGGCAAACTACAGTAGTCAACTCGTCAACTGTGGACAGCTCTCCTGAGAGTCATAATCTCCCCGTATATATAGTAATAGGACTCGTCCATTTAGTCCATAAAGGTAGGTCCCATAACAGATACCCTATCACCATCAGCCCACCGACCAGGGGTGATATCACGGTTTTGGTGGCTATGGCAGGACCACCACTCTTGGCGCCACCAGCAGCATTTGCCACCAGACAGGGTATGAAGATAAGCAAACTGATCGATCCTCTTTGTAAATTCTCGTAATGAAATTTGGGATAAACAAAGTGGTTGTTCCTCTTTTCAGCTTCTATCTGTAATGAAAGTTTGATATTTCCTGAACACGTTTGCCGTTATTGATCCACTCGTAGAAATCGTTATAAATGACTACGCAAATATTTCACTTGCACATGTTAGGTCATGATGTTTCATGCATTTCATTTGCTTGTTGTTTTGATCTCAACCAAATCCAACTTGATGTGTCAGTAATCTTTGTTCTGATCGTAACTTTCCTTTCTGGATTTGTCATCGATTTGGTAGTTTTTCTTCCTTTTTCTTTCTTTTCCATTACTGGTCCAAACCACTCAAAGCAAACGTTGTATATTATTCTACAAAAGGAACTGATCTGTTGCCCTATGCGACCCTTAAGATTGGTATCAAGAATAAAAGAAAGCTCTTTGTCAAGATTTGTCCAAATAGCCTTCTGGTTACCTTTGGGCCACTGGATTCTTGGTTTACTTAGGATTTCTCCAGAGCACTCTTGCTCAACGATGGAATCCTGAATGCTGTGGGTGTAGTCCAGATTCATAATCACTTGATTTACATTCTCTGATAGGAGAATTATATTGTTTGCATCAGCGTGCCTTATCATTTATCATACACTTTCAGATTGTCAGTGAGGCTTATATTACAGTGTTATGCTTTCCACGTTAGGAGAAAGTTTGGCAAATAGTGGGGAGATTCAAACTGCTAAACCTCTGAAATCTGTTAAATCTCTTCTGTGGCTAAACAAAGAAAAGAGTATTGAACTGTTACAATATTAGTTCTATATGGCAGTGAATGCTGGACAATTTCCTCACAGATAAAGAAGAGACTTAAAACAACAGAAATGTAGTTCTACAAGAGGATGCTGAGAATACCATGGACTGAACATGTAAGCAATAACAAACCTTCAGAGAAAATAGAAACAAAAAGGACCCTTATACTTAACATCAGAAAGAGAGAGAGTTGAAATTTATAAAGCACATAATTAGAAAATTTGATATTCACAGGACAGATTGAAGGCAAGGGGGACAGAGGAAAACAACACATAACCTACTGGGTAAATGGATAGCAGAACAGGGCTGAGGAGAGATAACAAAAAGACAAAATTAATTAAGAATTACAAAGGACTGGAAATTGTACAGAACCCTGATTACCAATGTCCTGAAGAGACACAGCACATAGAAGAAGTAGGTTCATGCAAGGGAGGTTGCCTGATAGATCACGTACCTTCATGTTGCCCTGTTGGCTGCCTCTGTTTTGATTGAATAGTAGTTGAACGAAAAGGAAACAAGGGTCCTTTTCAGGGAGCCTTTGTATCTCTTCATTGTTGGCCAGACATTAGTTCTCTGAATTTTTTAATAATTTTCACCCAATACAAGGCTCAAGGCTACTGAATGAGATGTAATATGTAAGAGTAGGAAGTAGGAAAGTAAGTATATGAAGATATGAAGGATCGGTAATGATTGACCTTAAACTTGAAGAGGTTAATATTGTAGTGTTTGGAAAAGCATTCAAGTGGGAGTCTGTTCCACAAAACAGTTGTTCTTGGAAAGAAGTCAAATGGAGCTTCCTTATTCAACTCTGTGGACACGGCATCGTGGGTCTTAACTGTAAAGGTTTGAGCTGATGGAACTAAAGTATGGAGCTCTTTCAAATATTTGCCATGGAAATAGCAATAGAGTAGCAACAGGCTTGTAATGTTTCATCTGTTGGAAATGGGTTGCAGAGCAGAAAATGTGTCATCCTCTACAAATAATTGTGAACTCTGCCAAAATGTATAGTGAGGATTGGCAGCCCCAGGCCAGATAGGGCAGCAATACTTAACTTTTGGTAAAATCTGTCTCTTGTAAGGATAAAGCATGGCTGGAGAAGTCAGGTACTTTTTGGCGCTGTACAATGTGCCAAGATAAAAATGAGGAATTCTAGAAATATCTGTCTTCTCATCCAAACAGTGCCAAATGCTTTTTATAAATGCATAAGAAAGTTCTGCAGCACACAGTGTGGATTGAGAATAAAGAATAAAGCTCATGGCAAGACACTACCTCATCCAAGGATTGAACTCATGGCTATTTGGATAAGGAAAAATATAACAAAGCTGTCATACATGTCAGGGCATGGTGTATAAAAGTGCATGCAAGTTTTTCTTATTCTTTGAAACTTTTGAATTCCGAAGATGAGGATGCTATTCTGGAGGAAAGTCTTAAAGTTTATTCCTGTGATATTTCTTTAAGGATGAAAGCAACAAATTGGAGGAAATTGCCAAAATAATAGGAAAATAAATAGAAGGGAAATAATAGGAAAATAAATAACAGGAAAATAATAGGAAGCTAAATAGTAGGGAAATAATAGGAAAATAATTAGTAGGGAAATAAATAGTAGGGAAATAATAGGAAAATAAATAATAGGAAAATAAAAATAATAGGAAAATAAATGTGTTTTTCAGTACTGACTCATGTTAGTCATCTTAACGAGAAATGGTATTGGATTCTTACAGATTAATTGAAGCAAAACACGAGTTTTGCGTGTGGACAACCATTGCTTTTGTTGAATATAGTCAGCAATACTACCAATTACTGTGTATCCAAGGAATTGTCCAAGATAAGGAATGGATGACATTAGACCATTCTGAAAAGGAAATAAATAATATGGGAAAAAATATGGAAAACAACAAAGAAAAAATAATTCTTAGGTTTGCAAATTATTTTGGTTTTTATTTTTCATTAGCAGGAGCATGGTCAACCATTATTAATTTTTGACGAGCCTTTCTTTTATCTTGATTTTAGTTGCTTTTCACACAGATTTGGTCATATGAATTATTATTATTTTATCATTGTTATTAGTTTATCATTGTTAATATTAGGTTCATACAAAAGTTCCCAGCAGTGTGCTCTGTTTTGGAATCAGGTTCTTTTAATAAAAATACATCAGAAACGTTTGTAAACACCTAATTGTTTTTAACTGCTTTTTATCTATCTATTTCCAATATCTCTTTTCAGGTTTTCTTCCATTGTAGTTTTTATGTGTAATAGGATGGTAATGAATGATTTTGCTGCTGGTCACCAGTTTGTAGTGGGAGAAGTTATAACTTGTTGCTGATGAGGATGAAAACTTTTTGAGTAAATGAATTCTTCATTTTCAAATGAATTTAATTCAACATGTGAAGGAATTTTATATATATATATATATATATATATATATATATATATATATATATATATATATATATATATAAGTGTATAAATTAGGATATAGAATCCTGACAAAGCTTTAAAGAAATATGACAAATTGAGAACTGTTTCATTGAAACTAGATTTGATTATGCGTTTCACTTTCCTAGGCTTCATCAGATCCAAAAACGAAAGAAAGAAATATGTGTGTGTGTATTTTTGTGTATTCTTAAATAATAAATCATTGCTTTTACCACTAAGCTGGCATTTCTTGTGATGAAATTATTTAAAGAAAAACTTAGCTCACAAAAAAAGAGAAAATTATACTTAAGTTATACATTATACATTGATACATAACTCTCTCTCTCTCTCTCTGAGACTATATATTTATATAAAGAACAACATAGCTCACAAAGGAAGAGGAAGGGGAAATTATATTTACATGCATACAGATAGCTTATAAAAGAAATAACATTATGCAGTTAGTGTGTGTGTGTCTGTATATGTGTGTGTGTGTGTGTGTGTGTGTGATGTCCAAGTGGTTTGTTCTGGATATAGTTGCGACCTACTACATCCTATTTCTGAGTCATCAAAAAGAGAGTGAGGTGGTTTATATTCTTTCTTTTATAATTTTGAGTAGAATGACACCTAGTGAGAATTATGGCAGAGAAAGTGTGGGTAATCCCCACATGATAATTGATTCTCTTTAAATTAATCTTATCATGTGTGTGTGTGGCATCCACTGATCTCAAGAAACCTTGGATCTGCACCTAAAGAGTTATGCTTTAGTTGCTGATAGCAGTGCAGAACTTTTATGGATGTACAGTTCTACACAGGAAAGTTTCAATTGCAATGAATGCATGTGAAGATACTCTCCTCGGATGTCACCATGTTTTTTTTTCTGTTGATCATGCTTCTCTCCAGCAGCAAGCCTTTTGTTTCTCCTCTTTTTGCTCCAGTCTTTGGTGTAAATTGCATCTCCAGCATGAGTGACCATTAACAAAACCTTCCCACCTCTTGATGACCATCATCCTCATGTCCCTTTTACAGATGTCCTCGAAGTGAAGATGAGGTTGCCCTCTTGCCAGCATACAGTGTACATGTCCAAGCCAGTGGAGTTGGCATTGTTGGAGAAGTGCATATAGACTTGGTAACTGGGCATGGGTGAGAACAACAGCATTGGTGACCTGGTCAAACCAACTGATGTCAAAATGCATCTCAGACAGTGAAGATGAAAGGTGCTGAGGTGTCTCTGTCTGGAGTAAAGGCTCCAAGTCTTGTTGCTGTAGAGAAGCATGCTAACAATGCATGCCCTATCGACTGGGATTTTGGTGTTCAGAGTAAGCTTTCTATTCTCCAAGACACTCAAGGTCAGCATAGCAAACATGATGGTAGCTCATCAATCTTATTTTAGTCGACTCATAAATTAACAGAGAAGAACTTTTTAAATATAAATGTCTTTCTGGTTCTTGAATTGGATCTCTTAAAGAATTGTTTGAATTGTTTGTTAGAGACAAAAACAAAATCCTTAAAGTAGCTTAGACCATATATTTTACTAACTGAATCTTGACTATTAAACTGGAATGATTTTTTATGAAGATAAGATGAAACAGTTACCATAAATAGAAATGGAACTTACTGTTTTGATGTCAAAATATAGAACCTCTTTCATAAAAAGAGGCAGCACGGTAAGTAATGTATAGTTTGACCAATTATAACAGAAGTGTCCTACAATGATGGCCCAGACAGCTCCAGATGTGAAGATACTCTTCCAAGGGATATGTGTAACCTGTTACAGAGAAACAACCAATATCAATTCAGTGAAAACGTTTTAAAACAATGATGGGCCACACAGCTCCAGATGTGAAGATACCCTTCCATCATGGCATCTTCCTCTTCAATTCTTGATCTTAATTGGTCAGAATGGGTCATTAGGCTTTTTCCTTTTTTTGAGTTAATGGCTGTGTTATGCCCCTTTGCATGATGAAATTAGCTCTCTCAGGACTTGCAACTTTGCCACAATTCTGTATGTTACAGAATAAATATCCTCAGGACTTGCAACTTTGTCTTTCTTATACCACAAAAGGTTTAAGTTCAAAATCTCAAGAAAGCTGCTCAATAAAAAAACAACAGCTGGAGAGTTCAAAGGCTGAAATGTTTTGACTATTTGAAACTAGAATGAGAACACTAGTTCAAATAGATTAGTGTATAATAATTTGTTATTTTTTTTACAGTGAGGTTCACCCTTTACAAGGCCTGGAAGCCACTCAAGTTAGAGGGTTATGTTTGGAGGCCATTTGTGTGTATGGGAGTGGAAAATAACGGTTAACCCTAGCCTTGAACAGGTTAAGATTGTAGTGGCTGTGGAAACATCCAGTTGAGAGTTGGTTCCACAGGGTAGTGGTTTGTGGGAAGAAGCTGCTCGAGTGGAACTTACTTCTCACCAATGGAATATGGAGGGAATATGGGTGGTTTGCTACCATGTAAGTGGCATGGCATGTTCTTGCTGAAAAAGTTTGCCTTGGCAGGACCAGGGAATGTAGTTCATCTGAGCACTTTCTGTGGAAGTAGTGGTAGAGCAGTGAGTCTCTTGCCACATCCTGCCTGTGGGAGAGAGAGGTTGAAGGGTAGAGAATAATTCGTCACTCACAAAGGCTCAGAGACATTTTTGGATTCAATCAAAGCTGGAGAGTGAGGTCTGGACAATTCCTGCCCAAATATAACAACAGTACTCCATTTTTGGCTTGATCTGGCTCTTGTAAAGGTAGAGGATATCAGGAGGAGTCAGGTACTTACTGGAGCGGTATAGAGAACCAGCCAATTTACCTGCATCCTTAGCAATGGATCATATGTGCGAGTTCCACTTAAGGTCGGGTGTGAGTTTGAGGTTTCAAGGCATAGTGCTTCCCGAAGAGAAGCTCCATTCATCCTGATTGGTGGTAGTTCAATCAGAGATGATGGAATGTAACTAGCTTGGTCTTTGAAGCATTGAATGTAACAAGCCAGTTTTTAACCCATTGGGTAGTTTGTGCAAGATTGGAAGAAAGATCAGTTGCCAATCTCTGACTATTGAGAGTTTTACAGGTGTGCTCATATATAGTCATATCATTGGCATAGATGTTTATAAATGATCTGACTATATTCTCAGGTAGATCATTTATGTAGATCAAAAAAACGGTTAGCCCAAAGAGTAATCCCATGGGGAATGCTTGTGTTGACCTCTAGGGCTTTGGAGTTTGTGTAGTAAGCCTTTGTGCCACACCTTGTCGAAGGCCTTTGATATATCTAGTTATATGGTCCTTGAGGTGTTTGTTATCAAGAGTCTTACTGATTCTGTGAGTGATGAAAGTTAGAACATCAACAGTGGATCAGGCTGACCAAAACTCATACTGGTCATCGCTGAAGAGTTTGTCCTTTTCTGGGTGTTTTACTACCTTGCTGATGATACTGAGGAGACTGACGTGTCTGTACTGAGAGAGAGGGAAAATTGCACACCCGCATTTTTGAAAAACGGGCATACTCTTGACAATTTCCACAGGCTTCTGAAGGATTTCTCTTTCAAGCAGCAGTAAATAATTTAGCTAGGATTGGGGATAATATTTGGTTGATATCCTTAAGGACAACCACTGGAATTTTATCTGGACCAGCGGCTTTCTTAGCTTCAAGGTCTTTGATAAATCTAAAGACTTCTCATGCTGTGATGGTAATATTACTAAGATTGTCCTCACTTAGACATGGGAACTTGGAGAGGGGGATGGTCTTTGCCTCTAACTCAACATTAGATGATAAAGATGGAGGTGAAGAGGTTCGCTTTATCTGTTGAGGAAGATATGACCTTAGGCCATTTATAATTGTGGGCACAGCTGCTTTACATCTGTTTGTGATCTGGTTGGTGATCTTCCAGAATTCACAGGATCCAATTTGTTTCTTTGCAACCTTGGTCTGGCCTGCTCATGCATAGTTGCGCTTGGCATTTTCTAGAACTTTTTGCAGCAATTGTGGGCAGTTTTGAATGCAGTGAGAGCCAAACTACTTTGCTCCTTGTGATAGATATTGAAGTAGTGGTTTTGGTGAGTTATGGCTGAAGTGCATTCATGGGTGAACCAGGGTTGACTGTTTGGTTTTTGCTGAAATTTTGGGGGGGTTTATAAAACTCTCCATTCCAGAAAGGATCCAATCACTGACAAGGGCAGCAGTTTTTAAGGCAGCATGCTTGAAGAAGATTGGGAGGAGAGTTTCCTACGTATTGGATCAAAAGCTGTCCCAGTCTACCTTTGAATAGTGAAAAATCATTCCATGGAATGATACATCAGGAGATACCTTAGGTTTGGCATCAATCTGGACACTGATTAGGGAATGTTCTGATGTGCCTATTAGAGGTAAAATTTTTGATAGGCATTTATCAGGGCAGGTGAGGAAGAGGCCAAGGAAGTTCACCTGATGTCCCATTGTGTCTAGAACCTGGATGTAGGTTCTCCAATGGTTATTTAGACAGAAAATATATATTGAATTCATTCATAGTGAAGAAATAAAACACTGTAAGATGAAACGTGTTTACCTTTGATTTGCATGTAATAGCATCACGCAGAAAATCTTTTTCTGCCTGTGTGATTCGTGGATGAGTATTTGGAGTTTCACGAACCATGTAGAGCCAGAGGAGACTGAATAGGATGCCCACAATTCCTGAAGGAAAAAAGAAAAGGAAATGTTCAAAGAAAAAACAAAAAGGATTTATTTCTAATGTAGTGAGTTGTCAGATAATGATTGTTGATTAGTTATTTAACCAGCATATCAAGCACTAGGGGTGATTAATGCCATAACTGTTGGTTATTTGATTTTGTTTAGCCACATGAAAACCTCCATAGGCCACTCAATACCAAAATCCAAATATTTTGTACACAACTTTATGGCTTCATCTACAGATGTTTTGTATGCAATTTTATGCTTTCAGGGTAAATGTATGTTTTATATATATATATATATATATATATATATATATATATATATGCAAGTTTCATTAAAAACGACAGACAAGGTACTACGGTTAATTTTTTATTTAATTTTTCTTGTGTACGAATAAGAGCTTTCTTTGCAGGACAAAGGGTGTGTAAGAACTGTCCAAATGTTTTATTTTTCTGAGCGCTTTCAGCTATATCTTTAGCCATTATCAAGGATGATTTGATTTTTCTGTTTAATTGAGTATGTGCATTATGTCTTAGTGTGTAGTAGTGGTGTTTTAATTACCAAATACGGTTAGCACATTGTGACTTTGTTCGTAGTTAATATTGTTGAGGGTAGGCTTTTTCTTTTTTATTATTAAAGCCTCCATTATTTTTAACCCTTTTTTACAGGTGGAAGCAATTAATATATTTGTGTTTTCTACTAGTATATTTCTAATGGAGTCTGGTAATTTTTTGTGTGTGTTTAAATGGGTTCTAATGGAGCTGTGATCGGATAGGTGTAATGTAAGGCGCCTAGATAAGCATGTGGTTGTGTAACCGATATAATTATTTATGAGTCCGGTTTTGTTAGGAACGCAGTTCCTCAAGGGGCATTTGAACTCGTAAATAATGTTTGTTCTTTGCAGTTTTGACTTATCAGGCGTGTTGTTATTTTTTAGGATGAGGTTAGCTGTCTTAAATTTTTTATAATAGATAATTAATTTGATTTTTTTATTTGGCTCGATTGGGGTGGTGTATTTCTTTATAATATGTCTTAGTGAGCATTCATCTTGTTTGTAATTCAAGTGCATTTGGTTTTTGTAATAAATGTGTATGTGATTTTTGACTGTGTGTTCACTCTCATTATTACTTACTTTAAGGAGAAATAGTCTAATTTGTTGGTCTATAAGATAATTGGGGAAGCCGTTGTTGATTAGGGTTTGTTTTACGTTATTAATTTCTTTGAGGAAGAGTAGTCTAGAGGATGAATTTTGGTGTACTCTTTCTAGAAAGTTTTTTATTAAATTTACCAGACTCCATTAGAAATATACTAGTAGAAAACACAAATATATTAATTGCTTCCACCTGTAAAAAAAGGTTAAAAATAATGGAGGCTTTAATAATAAAAAAGAAAAAGCCTACCCTCAACAATATTAACTACGAACAAAGCCACAACGTGCTAACCGTATTTGGTAATTAAAACACCCCTACTACACACTAAGACATACACATGATGCACATACTCAATTAAACAGAAAAATCAAATCATCCTTGATAATGGCTAAAGATATAGCAGAAAGCGCTCGGAAAAATAAAACACTTGGACAGTTCTTACATACCCTTTGTCCAGCAAAGAAAACTCTTGTTCGTACACAAGAAAAATTAAATAAAAAACTTAACCGTAGTACCTTGTCTGTCGTTTTTAATGAAACTTGCATAAAAGAAGGATTGCTGCCTAAATATACAACTATATATATATATATATATATATATATATATATATATACATACAATACATCTTATTATCTATAAATTATATAGTTTATAGATAATAAGATGTATTGTGATTTCTTCTGAAATTTATAGAAGCAGTCTACTTTTTTCAAGTAGCCTTTTATTTGAGAAATAGATACATTTTTGAAAAGCATGTCATTTTTTTGTACATCATAGTATTTGTTGCATTTTTGTTTTGTATATTTTGCAGTTTGTTAAGATGCACTTAACAGTGAGCAATTAATCACAAGAGATGCACCAAGGTGCAGTTTCGGCTTTGAGTAATTATTTGTGTGCAAGATGCGCATGTGCAATTCGGATTCAGCTTAGCACTATGCCCTGTCTTCGATCAGGTAATGGTTCTCTATTTTCCAGTCTGATTGAAAGATAAACTTGTTTTTTAAAAAATGTTATTCGAATTAACACGCAAAACATCTTTATAGTTTTTTTGTAGTTCTGTTCTTCCTCTACAATTTTTGATCATTTTATATCATTGACCGATTTGTTAAAATAGTGAATAATAGGACTAAAATAAATGGAAAAAAACGAACAAATTTATTTGAAAATCCAATAGCTGGAAAACCATTAAATTAAAATAAAGGTTTTAGGCTAAAATATGGATGCCTAGATTATAAATAAAACAATAAATTAATAATTAGAAAATCATAAAATCTGATATAAAAAAACTTAAATTTATAAATTTGAGATTACAACAGTAAGTCGATCTCTTAATAATTTATTCAATTCTCACTAATTGTTATATAAGGTTTATCAGAAAGTATCTGATCTAGGTGTAAAAAGTACAGAATTACTCCAGTAAATAATATTTCATATACTATTTATATTTACATGCTATCTCCTTTGAAATAGTCACATTAGGAATGTATACAGTAAGCCCAATGCAATAGCCAAGAGTATGCTTCCGAGTATACACCCAACCAAGAGTATACATAGTGTAACATCCCAGAATATACTCTCAACCAAGAGTATACTCAGTGTAACAGTTTAGAATATACCTTCAAACAAGCATATACCCAATGTAACATTCCAGAATATACTCCCAACTGAGAGTATTACTAGTGTAACATCTTGGAATATACCTCCAACTAAGAGAATACCAGTTGTAACATCCCAGAATGTACTCCCAACCAAGTGTATACCCAGTGTAACAGGCCAGAATGTACTCCCAACCAAGAATACACCCAATTTAGCAGATCAGAATATACTCATAATAAAGAGTATTACTAGTGTAACAGTCCAGAATGTAATCCAAACCAAGAGCATACCCAGATTAACAGCCCAGACTATAACCCAGACTAGAGTATAACCCCAGTGCAGAGTATACCTGGTTATTCTAGGCTAGACTCAGCTGTTTTTTCTCTGGGGTATATGTTAGGCTAGGCCATTTTATACTCCTGAAAAAAACTGGGCTGGATTAGAATAAACTCTGCTAGTCTAGAACATGCACCCTCCTTTTACTATATATATATATATATATATATTATTGTATCCAAATACAATAATGAGGATTCTATGGATCTTGCTTTGTCATTTGTCTTGCAGAAATTATCTTGTATGCATTTTAGTACCTTCAATTTGATTCTGATTTCATGGTTAGTATATTAGTAGGACTAACTTTTTGGTACCTGTTGTGCCTGACAAAACTATAAAAAGCTACCAATTCAAATATCAAGAAATATAAGTTTTTGTTATGTTCAATTTTTAAAGCACTGTATTAACTGAAGGTGACCAGTTTGTTTTAGGAACATAGAAACCTGATTATTGTTGAATTTTATATTATATTACTTTATTATTTTATAAGAAAAGAGTAAAAATCAACCATTTTTATCACTTTAGTCCTCAGTTAGAACTGAATTCTGGTCATTTTAAATCCCAAATTAGAGACTTTCAAGAAACACACAAAATAAAACTATAACACCAAATAAGTAACTTACCTATAATATAGAAGATGGAACCCCATCCATTATCGAATCCATTTGCACAAAGGTAGCCAGACAAAGTCAATGTGATAATATTTCCCATGTAAGGTCCTAAAAATAAGGAAATGTATAGTAATTAAACCAGCAAAATAAATAAATATTAACATTCAATACTAATTTTGTGTAATAGGTGATCTTTTAGTTTAGCGTCCCATATTATCAGAGATGTTGTGAAAGCACTCAGTCAATTTTGACAAAATATTATCAAACGTAAAAGGAAACCAAAAACTTCACTAATTTGTTTTGGTTGTATCAATTTTTTTTTTTTTTTTTACTACTGTTTGTATTTTTATTTGTACAATTAAGAAAACAAAAACTAAAAACATACACGTTTTCAAAAAGGAAAAAATAATTTATAGTGTGATCCTGATAATACGATAAAATAGATCAATCTATAATTGCAATAACACTGGAAGCTACCCATGCCAGCAATATGGTGAAACCATGCAATTTCACAGTGGTGGTTGAGAAAAATGGCCTCTCTCTCTGTAGATCTCCTGCTATATTCTATCTTTACAAGAGCCAGATCAGACCAAAGATGGAGTAATGGTACCAAATCTGGGCTGGAAATGTCCTGTCCTCACTTTCCAGTCTTGACAGAGTTCAAAAGTTTGAGTTGCAGCACCTGGTATTGCCATGCAGTCACCCACCAAGGTACTAACCAGGCTTGATGTTGCTTAACTTTGGTGATCAGATGGGAACCGGTGTCTCGACATGATGTGGGAAAAAGAGGTATGGTCTTCTTTTATGTGCCATGTCCCTTCAGGACATGAGTGATCATGGCTCTCCAAACATTCTCTCCTTTTTTATATGTCCTCAAAATTTCAAGCTGCCTCTTTCTGCTTTTAAATATGCTTGCTTGCTTATCTGGAGCTTTGATTATGTTGCTGCAAGTTTCCCAGTGATTGGGATAGGCAGCAGCCGGCTAGCTCTCAAGTGAACCAGCTATATTATTGGTATCAAAGTTTTCATGGGACTGCCTGTCCTAGCTAACATCCCAAATCAAATTGTGGTATTTTAAGTTTAAATATAGTTATAGATTTTGTGTAAACTTTTTAAAAAATAAAAGAAAAAAGGAAAGATACCAATTTATTTTTAAAAATTTAAAAAAAAAAAAAAGAAGAAATTCATAACTTTGGAGAATTTATGAATTTGAAAAAATTATGAGGGTGGTGCATGTATGGGTTACACCCCAGACCTTTGCACTCAGTGTGATGTTAGAGATGCTGGGTGCAGAGTTGATGACTTCCCAGTTGCTGAATGCAGAATGATGTGATGCTCTAGCTGCATCAGGTGTTTTTCAAGCATGGGAAAGAGCTGCATGACAGATATATATAAAAAATACCCAATGCAATGGTAAGGGGTAATCTGTCAGACTCTCACTGCAATCTTAAATTCAAGAATTTAAGATTGCAGTGAATTCTTATCTATCCTACATGTCCTCATAATATGCAACTCTTACCCAATCCCTGTACACCATTATAACATCACTATTCAGTCACCCTCTACCTTGAGTGGCACTTCTCTACCTTGTAATGACTAAACAATAGTAAAAAAAAAACAAAAAAAAAAACAATGATTATCTTGTATTTTTTATGTGACCTCAGTTGAGATAATAGAATCAACAAAACCTGTGCTACAATTGATTGTAGTAGTCATCCTTCAAGACATTCCACCTTAATGCAGGGACTATCCTTGGACCTACATTGTTTCTTATCTTCATCAATAACCTCCCCAATGTCATCAGTTCCTAACTTGTTATTTATGCTGCTGACACTAATATTTACTTTTGTTTTCATAGTAAGTCTGACAGATTCAAACAAATTTAAACTGGCTGCTGCTCTCAAAAAGGATCTCCAATCAGTGGTTAAAGTGGGGCAAGGAATGGTTTGTAAATTTTGACACCTCCAAAACAAAGCTGCTTTCATTTAATCACCATAGAGAACCTTTACTGCATGCCATCAGCATGGCTGATGCTAACCTCCAGGAGAGCAACTGTTTGCACCTTCTTGGGCTCACATTTTCCACTGACATGAAGCAGAGTGATTATATTGAATATTTTGCTAGATTTGCTGCCAAGAATGTGCTGTAACCTAGGGAAGGTTACTGGATAGAATAATCAAACAAAGGTTGGTAATGAACAATAATACTTAGGACAAGAACAACATATACAAGATTTGCCAGTGGTGCATAGAAGAAGTAGTCAGTTGCTAGAAGTGAGTCAAGTGAATTCCACAATGAATCTCCAACTGCAGACCAACATACAGTATTTACTATTGTATTTATGTGAATGGAGACATACCCATTATCGTTCATAGGCATGCTACAACAGAATGTTGGTCCACTGTGTCATGCCAGACAATACTTCTTGTTAAAATTCTTTTTGCTAGAATTCTTGCACTTTATAACTTTATCATTTGTCCATGTATTGAATATTACTGCCATATCTGGTCTGGTGCTCTGGATATATATCTCGAGATTCTTGACAAAATCCAATGAAGAGTCTGTAATATAATCAATCCTGACCTGGCATCTTAACTTCAGTCACTTTCTTACCAATTTGATGTGGCTTCCCCCTGTCTTTGCTACAAATATTTTTATGGCAGTTCTAATTAAATTTCCTCTTTGGTATCTCAACCCCATGAATTTAAATGTACTACTAGATTGGCAAATAAATCTCACCATTTTACTGTTGAAAGAGCTAGACATAACCATAAGTTCTATTCTAATAGTTTTATTTCTCACACTTCTTGCCTGAAGAACTCACTTTGAATTCCTTGCTTCCCTGCCACCTACAATGTTCAAAAATTTAAAAGCAATATCAGTCACAATCTTCTGTCTTTCTGAAACCTGTTCTTTTATTGTCCTTTCTCCTCACTAAAGTCTTCTCATTCTCTTTCACTCCCAGTAAGCCCTTGCATCTTATCAACATTATCTCCTTGCTTGGAGTGAAATGATTAAAACAAAAACAAATAAACAAACCTCCATAATCTTCTCAATGACTATCATATATACTTCGTCAAGGTTGAACTGGTTTTGAATTTAGAGTTGTTCTTCTCTGAAACTGGTTGCCAATCACAGCTAGAGAGGCCAGTTTGTGCTATCAAATAACCTATAACTAGATATGGAAATGATAGATTCATAGTTTCCCCAATGATATTTGTAGAAAAGTGACTGCAACAGTATTGGTTGGAATTTGAATTAAGCTTGGCAATTACCTTTTTCAAGCCAAGTTAAACATTTAGAAGTTTATTGGAATGAAATACTTATGAACGTGTCTAATGAAGAATCATGCAAATAAATGTAGTGTCAGAAAGGATTCAAGAATTTTAAACATGGAAATGAATGAAAGATTCACCTGCATAACAAATGGCCATGAGCTTGCTTCGTTCAATCGGTGGTGCCCATCGTCCCCACAAGGAATGCATAGAAGGGAAAAAGGGACCCTGAAAGGAAAAACAAAGTTTTAACATATAAAGCATAAAAAATAATCATAAAGATGTCTATATATTTATAGCCAATCAATATTTCATTAAGAAAAAAAAAACATGAAAAGGTTTTGGGCAAAGATGAACCTTCATGTCTAAAAAAAGGGTACAAAAGGATCTTTTTTTCCATTGACTTCACAATTATTTTAACTACATTCACTCCCAAGGCAATGTTTATTTACAAGATTATAAAAGATTATTTACCTTTTATAAAGATTTATCATCATTTTATAAAGAAATAAATATGAAAAGTAATCTTCTTATTCAAAAATTAAAAAAATTATTTTCATATTTCTTTATAAATTAATAAATGATAAGCATTGCATTGTTTTACCTGGTTTGCATTTTAAGAATGTTGTAAATATAAAATTATTTTTGTAAATAAACAATCTAATAAATAAATAACATTTAATATTTTTGTTGTAAATTCTCCAAGAACAAAGAAGATGTATAAATTCAATTTCATATGTTTGGATTTTATTAAAATTCTAATCATTGCTTTTTAAAACAATAATTATTGCCAAGAGAGTGAAGATAGGTAAAATTGGCAAGGAATCAATGTTTTAAAACTTATTGTAGATGCAATAAGTTAAGATGGGTCACATATTTTGATAATTTTGTAAATTTAAAAAAAATTTTGAATAAAGAGATTTTGCCAGTTTGTCAGATTTTGCTTATATTTTAAATATTTATTGTCATCAAAATCAGAAAATCTTTATTGACCAAAATTAGCTTTTCTAAAATGAAAAGAAAAAAAATCACTTTTATCAATGAAAATAGGCAACTCAAATTAATCTTCTGTAATTCAAGATTTGAATTATAAATGTCAGCTTTCAAAGCTGCTGTTTCTTCTTCTTTATCAACCTCACAACTTTGTACAGCCAGACCAGTGATTCTCAACCACCATGCTGTGGCACATGAGTGTGTCACATGGTCCTCTTAAGTGTGCTGCAAAATATTTATTGCACGTTATAAGAAGTAGGGAGAAGTCTTTAACCTGAATGCTTGCAATAGTAGGATTCATGCATTTTCCAATGCTATTATTGCAAAATGAACATAAATTATTTTTAATTTGAACTCAATTTACTGGTTGCATTTATAAAATAGACATTTAATAAAATGCATACAATGTTGAATTTAACTCATTCAAGTTTCAAATGCTTTAGAATGATTTTTTTTTTTTTTTTACTTCTCTATGCCAAAAAATCTGTCCTTGATTAAATATTGATATTTATGCAGAAACATTGAAAAATGAATTATCTCAGAATGGGTAAACGGAAAATGAAAATAAAACAATGGATTTGCTCAATGATTTTTATATACGAGCGAACTTAAGCTGCTTTCCAACCTCTCAAACTGGAAATGAATACATTGAGTTGATATCAGTAAAAAATACTTAAGTTGATAAAGCAATAAAAAATCATAAGAAAAGCTGTGAGTAGACTGGCATTTTTTTTTCAAGGAACATACACAAAACTCATTCACACATTTATACCGGTATAATTCAATCATAATAAAGAGATAAATAAGAGTAATCTGAAAGATGATTTGAATAGAAGTTCTAAGAGTGAGTTGAATGATAGGACTCTGAATCCTATTTGTGAGATGAGTTATAGGAGTGGCTGAATAATAGGAGTCCTAAGGCTGAAAATAGTAATAGGAATTCTAAGGGAGAGAGGAATAAGAAGAAACCTATTACTGAGATCAATAATAGGAATCTTAAAGAGGAGATGAGTAAAGGTCATTTTAAGGACGAGTGAAATAATAGGAACCTAAAGATGAGATGAATAATAGGAATCCTGAAGATGAGATAATAGGAATCCTGCTTGTGTGAGGAATAAGGATACTAAAGGTGAGATGAGTAATAGGAATCATACAGGTGACATGATTAATAGGGATACTAAAGGTGAGATGAGTAATAGGAATCATACAGGTGACATGATTAATAGGGATACTAAAGGTGAGATGAATAATAGAAATCCTAAGGCTGGGATGAGTAACTGTAATTCTTAGGTGAAGATAAACAATAGGAAACTTAAAAGGCGAGATGAATAATAGAAATCCCAAGTGCGGGCAATGTACTTACAGATACAAAACCAGTTAAGATTCGAAGCACCAGCGTTAAATAACCACTGACTCGACTTAAAACTGGATGTAAAAGTGTCATGATCGATGACAACAAGATGCACATGCCAAATATTTTCCTGCCTCCGTAACGATCTGCCAAGAAACCACCAGGAATGTTGCTGGCCGTGTAGCCATAAAAGAAGCCAGCCAAAATATTAGCTTTAAGATTGTCACTCCACTCAAATTCTGCACTCTAAAAGAAATTCAAAATAATTTGTCATATATATATATATATATATATATATATATATATATATACACACACAGACACAGTGGTGAAATCCTAAATTTCCAACAACCATTTCTATAAAGTCAGGTAATCTTTAAGAACCTATTATGTTTATTTTCTTTACAATCTGAAAATGGAAACAAATCACTTTATAGTATCAAAAATAATCAAACCATTTTGATAATTTAATAGAAGCCATATATTTATTAAGATATTTCCAGATTGAAATTTTGTTCTCATCATATTTCTGTTCAGAAGTATGAAGCTTTTCGACTCTAATGTCATCAGCTGTGTTATGGTTTCTTACCCACATTCGAACTGAATCGATGCAGTTCCAAAGACTCAATGGAAGATCTATCAAATTTATGACTAGAATATTTTCCACATTTTTAGCTTCAAAATGGTAGGAGGTCTGTATCTATGAGAGCACATATACGAGCATAGCATAACTAACATTTTGCATAGACCATCAGCTATTAATATATAAGATTATTTTCGGATAATCCAACAAATAATAAACTTTTCATAATTTTAAGAATCAGTTCATATGAGCTGGTGTGAACCAGTAGGATTCCACAACTGTATATATATATATATATATATATATATATATATATATATATATATATATATATATATATAATAAAAAAGTTAATGGTCAGAGTTGAATTAGACCTGGAAACAGTAATATTAAAAAAGTGCTCAATACAAAAATAAAAAGATAAAAATTTAACATGTAGAGCTTTTAAGTACAGAAAATTAGGACTTACCTATATATTTGTATATATATATATATATATATATATATATATATATATATATATATATATATATATATATATATATAAAAACACAAACATTTATTAAAATGTGTAAATATCAATCAATTTTTCAATTATATACAATAATTTGTGAATGATTTCTCTTTGAATTTCTGGTTTGAGTAATTATTATAAACTGATTTTGAAAAGAAAGATATAAGTAGAAATGAGGATTCTAAATGCTTATCTTGTATTTTTATTTGACCTGACTCAAGATTATGGATTCCACAAACCCTGTGCCTACTCTCCATATTTCTCATTTGACTTTGAGCTAAATAAAACTTATTAAATATTAATAATAAAATTAATTAATAGTTATGACAAATAACAACTGAATTATACTTCAGAGTCTGTCTATATTTCTGAGATGAGGTATTATGTACAGTATTTACATTAGTCGGACTATTGTCCTCATCTTTGTCGCCATATTTGTCACAAGGACACATGGCACAGTGGATAAAGGCGTTGGTTAGATCCAGTGACAGACCCAAAGAGTGTGAGTTCAATACCCGATTCAGGCAGTGGAGAACTTTCAGAGGGAAAATTAGCAGGAGATAACTGATAACTGACATCCATCAAACATGGCTCGTGGAACTAGAACAGTCTACCCGAAATTCCAACCACCTGAAGAAGGCCGGAGCGTACAACGGCCGAAACGTTGTTGGTGACAAAGATGAGGACAATAGTCTGACTAATGTAAATACTGAATTATACTTATATTTGAAATATTTATAAAAATAATGAAGGTCATCAAATACTGATTTTCAGAATAAACACTATAGACTAAAGTTTGGGGCTACCATCTGGGTTTATTAATTACTAATGTCATGCCTTCTTTGACTTAAAACTCTTATTAAATTAGGATGTTGAAATGATTTAACCCATTAATACATGGCATCCAATTTTTTACAGAGGGTCTATGTAAAATTTAAAACCTGCCAATATTTCAGAATTTTAGTAGAAACACCACCACCACAACCACCACCACCACCAGTTTACCAACCCCTTGTGGGTCATTTAAAGACAAACATATTTTAGATTGTAAGAATAATGATTTTGTTGAGTGAATATTGCATCAACATATCTGAAAAATTGATTTAACAAATCTGGAAAAATCATTGTTATTCTCAAGTAAAAAAATTCCTTCTATTTAACCCACAGCTTGAGATGGGAGATGGATTCATACCTTTCCCAAGGGTATTTGCATGTAAGTGAATTTAACAACCTTCGCTGGAATTCAAACTCTGCTCTCTGATTTCTTGTTCTGAGTTACTATCCATTACACCATCCGCACATATCAATGAAATTTGGATAGAAAGAAATACAAGTTAAAAAATTAAAAGTGGCTGCTAATACTTCATCTCATACAAATTCAAGATAATATTACTACATATGGCAATAGATTTGATGGCCTGGGTAGTTGTGATGAAAAGCAACAAAAATTAAAATGAAAGAAATACAAGTAAAAAATTAAAGGCTTAAAAAGATATAAAAAAAGAAATAGCTTACACTGCTACTGTGATTTGTATGTGTTAATGAACACAACTGATTTTCTTGACTGTTATTCATAAGTATATGTGGTTTTATTTTGACCATGCAAACAATGGCAACACTGATGTCTACACGTACGGAATAGACAAACATCATAGCCACACAGCTGATGTAGCAAAATGCCCAACGGCAGGAACACCATTTTGGAACTGTCAAGAAAAAGAAACAAGAATAAATAGACATTAAAAGCAGCTTGTTAATTTTAATGTCTCCAAAACAAAACTTCTCTTTATTAATCACTTGAAAGACCCCTTTCTGCTTCCCATGGCTGATGCTAATCTCCATGAGATTGACTCATTGTGTCTTTTCGGTTTAATATTCTCAGCTGATATAAAGTGGAAAGACTGTATTGAATCCATTAATAAGTCAGCTGCTAAGAAAGTTGGTTTACAGTTGTGCAGGACAATTTTTCTCTCCAGAATCTATCTTACATACTTATAAGTTTACCATTTTTCTATGCTTTCAATACTGCTTCAACATATGGTCTGGTGCTCCTGCTGTATATTTAGAGATCTTGATAAAATCCAAAGAAGAATCAGCAATATCATTGTTCCTGACCTGGCATTTCAGCTTCAGTTACTTTCTCACCGCCATAATGTAGATTCGATGTGCTTTTTCTATAAATATTTTCATGTTAATCATTCTGATGAACTTTCCTCAATGGTACAAAGTCTTTATGAATTTAAGTACAGTACTAAATTGGCAGCTAAGTCTCATCATTTAATATATGAAATGGCTAGATTCAGCTGTATGTTCTTTGCTAATAGTTTCTTTTCTCACATTTCTTGTTTGTGAAACTCTTCTGGCTCCATACTTTCCAACAACCTTTGATCTTCAAAAATTTAAATGTAATGTCAGTCACTATCTACTATCTTCATTAGTTTTCTATTCATATATTTCTTTTTTTTCTTATTTGTTCACAATCAGTAACCCCTTGTGTCTTATTGGCTTCACTGTCTTTCCTGGGGTGATATGATTTTAAATAATCCTAAAGGCATCCATATAGAGAGATGGGCCAAATGAACATTTCTATGTGGTAGTAGTTGTTAGGAAGAAGAACAGCCTGAAAAGTAAGCTATAGACTAGAGATGCCAAAATATATGCGAGTATGAAAATTTAAATCTGTAGCAAATTGTTCTAATAGAAAATGTAGCACCAAAAACAAATTAGAATCACATTGGGATAGCAACAGATGCCTTTGAAAAAGGAAATAACCTTTTGTTAAGACAAATAAACCTTTGTCAAATTAAACCTGATAAATAAGCTATTCACCTATCTGTATGTGCAGGATACTCTAAATAAAAGGCCCAGGAACCACTCAAATTAGAGTGTTACTGATTAAGGCTGATGATTTATTTGTTTTGTTTGTTTGGGGTTTTATGGCATATCAACCACTATGGGTTATTTAATGCCAGATCCAGTATTTACTAGATATATCAAAAACGTATAGTTGGCAACATCATTGTTTCAAAAACGTATAGCTGTGATGCCTGTATGAAGAGGAGGTAAGAAGAATGCTTTGAATGATAAGTGTAAGAATAATTACCTTTTAACATTGCACATGACATTATATAATCAATTATTAGAATTAACAGTTTTTTCCACTTGTTCAGCAGTGACTGCAACAATATTATCACATTGATGCTTTTTGTCTATTAATGAATCAGCAGAAGAGACGTGTCACAAAAAAATAAAATAAAATAATTATCCTGGCTGATAACTATATAAATAGTTTTTTGTTGTCATATTATAGAAAGGTAATGCTTAAACATTACTTTTCTATAGACTTGAAGAGATTAAGATTGTAGTGATCTGAGAAGTATCATCTCAGGAAAGCATTGCAGGAATAGAATTTAATTTTGTCTCATTTTGGAATTTATTTTTAATTTGAAGTTAAAAATTGGAGATACCAAATGACAAGATATTTTATTGCTTGTTCTCTTGTAAATGCCCACCTGTGGTAAAATTGCAAATCTGAAAATAGAAGATGCCAAATGCCAAGGTGTTTTATTGCTCATCCACTTGTAAAATATCTGTTTGCAGCAAATTGCATTCTTCAGAATGGAAAATGCCAAGTGCCAATTTTTGTCTGCCAACTTATCTGACTTATTTTTTAAAGAATTTTTATACTAAAGTTCACCTAAAACAAAGCTCAAGAGCCACTCATGGCAGAGTGTTATTGAATAAAGTGTGTGATATATAAATATTACAGGAGATACAAGGAAGTGAAAATTATGGGGATAAGGAGGACAGATAGTAATTGACCCTTGACTTGAAGAGGTCCAGGTTGTAGTTCAGGGAAGCACCCATGCAGTAGTTTATTCCACAAAATAGCAGTTCTTTGGAAAATCTCTCAGTGTGGAACTTCCTTCTTACAAATGGAATACGAAGAAAATGTAAAATCATGTCAGTACCTAAAATAAACTAAGTTCTTCCAAAACAAATGTAGATCTTTATTTTTCTATCTCCTAAACCAATATAAGAGGTCTACATTTCAACTTTTCCGAGGTTGAAATTCGTCTTCAAGAGGTCAAACCTGGTTTAATGTTTTTCTTTGATACTGGTCTCAGTCAATCTATTCCAGTACAAGAATTCGCAATTCCTGACTACTCACCTTTAATGCCAGTCACTGTGAGGTTTCTTGGCCTATAGATCCCTGTGAGTGACCAAGCTCTCTCTCAATAGATTGCCAATGAAAATTGAAGAGTTACTATCTGCCCATTACATGAGGACTTGTTACTTTGTGCTAGCACAACCATCAACACCTACCCCATTTACTCACAGGGCTTAGGTCAACCCATAGTACAATTTTTCAGGCATTTGCCAATGGTATTGCATATTGGGATCATCTCTACAGCCCACTACCATCAAGAAGTTAATTCTTTGATAAATCAACCATGGTGAGATGAGATTTTAAATGACTGAACTACTAAGAAAATTTGGGACAGATATTAGAATAAGAAAGAATGTTTAGTGGGAACAATCTGCATAGGGATGAAAAAAAATGAATTCAGTAATGACACAAAAATAGAAAGGGGCATAAGATAATGATCTGTCTTCTCACCAGACTTATTCAAACCATTTTTTTTTTTTAATCATTTCACCCCAAGCAAGGCAGAAATGCCACTAGTACACAGGGGGTTACAGGGAGTGAAAGTGAGAGAAAAAGGAATAGGGGAGATTGAGAAAAGGACAAAAAATGAACAGGATTCAAGAATCTGTCTACATTTTTGAGATGAGCTATTGTAATTATTTACATTGTTCAGACTGTCATCCTCATCATAACATATTCACTACATTACAAGAAGATAGAAGATGGTGACTGATGTTACATTTAAAGTTTATATTGTGGTTATCAGGGAAGCAAGTAAAGAGAAGAGAGTTCCACATGTAGGAAGTGTGAGGAAATAAACTGCTGGAGTAGAAGCGGTGGTTGCATTTAGCTATTTCAACAGTAAATGGGTGGGGATCTAGATACCAAATGTAGTAGCATGCTTAAATTCATGTAGTTAAGGCACCAGGTTAAAAAAGCCTGTCAAAGCAGTTGCCATGAAAATATTTGTAGAAAATACAGAAGGAAGCCACACCATGTTGGTGAGAAAGTGACTGAAGTCAATATGCCAAGTCAGGATCGATTACATTGCAGATCCTTCTTTGGATTTTGTCAAGAATCTTGAGATGAGGAGCAGGAGCACCAGACCAGATATGGCAGCAGTATACAATGCACAGACAAATGGTAGATTTATAAATGTGCAAGATGAACTCTGACGAGAACAACCTTCTGGTACGACACGGTGACTCAAATTTTCTAGCAGTAGATGCACCTATTGATTTGATGTAGTCATTGCACTTCAAGTCAGTTGAAAACCTGAAGCCAAGGAGGCGCAGTGTGTTGCTCTCCAGGAGTCTAGCATCAGCCATGTTGATGGCAGGTAGAAAAGTTTCTCTATGGTGGTTAAATGAGAGCAATTTTGTTTTGGAGGCATCATATAGCGAGGCTATTCTGAGAGAACTAGAAGTCCTACTAGTATTTATTAATGGCAGGCAGAATCTTGGCAACATTAGATATGAAAATGACACAGTGTTTATAGCAGACATAGAAAGGAAACTGCAGGAACTCCTACAGAAGGTAGTAAAAGAAAGCGAGAAGAAAGGACTAAACACCAATCGTAAGAGAATAGCAAGAGGAACAATCCAAGACAATGAAAATGTCAAAATCAAACAAATATGCAAATTTAAATATCCAAGACAAGTTTCAACAGGGTATGGAAAATGTGACACCAAAATCTGAAAGTTCATTGGAACATCAAACGATGCATTCTGAAAGCTAGGCAAGGTATTAAGAAAACAGGAAAATTTCATTAGAAACAAAGAAAAGACTACTGAAATGTTATTTAATATCAATCCTCCTCTATGACAGTGAATGATTCCATAGAAAAAAAAGGAAACTGTCCTACTGTCTGGAAATTTAGAGACTTTCTCTTTTCAGCTAGTCCCTCGCAAGGAAACTCATGGAATTGAGCAGCTCCAGAAATGAAGACCACATGTAAGTCAACTTACCCAAATATCACTTTCTCATGTTTAATATTTCCTTTTACTGATACACTTATCACTTCCAAATAATCTATTCATTCATCAGCACAAACCAGAAACATTTACCAGCACTCACATTACAAGAACTTTCTTATGCCACTGAATTTGTACAACAAAATCCTTCTGATTACATATATATATATATATATATATAATTTAAAGAAAAAAACAGACCACTTTAAGGCTCCATGTAATAATTTATTTCACCATAGCCTTTTTAAAGGACATAGGATCATTAGACTGCACTTCCAAAAGGTGAAACGAAAAATGAAAAATGGAATATATATATATATATATATATATATTACGCAAATCATTCATATGAAAAGCAGATAATGAATGATTCGCGTAATATAAATTGAACCCGCACCACATGATATATATATATATATATATATATATATATATATATATTATAAATGTTTCAGTTTGTTGTGATGACTATATGTTATATTTTATTAACCAAAAACAGGAAGCAAGCAAGGTCCATTATAACAGTCTGCTTACCTTTTTTTTCTTTTTAAATAAATGTATTGAATTAAATTTCCTATGGCAAGGTTATGGTATGTTTTTTTTTAAATTTAAGCATGGTATTAATTTGGTCATTGTTCTTTAGAAAATTTAATTCAATTGTTACATGTAAAAAAGTAATAAGCTGACAATAAATCAATTGCTTTGGTAAAATAGAAAACTTGGTTATTACCAATTTACTAAGGAAGCAATAAATTGCTACCACTTTCCTAAGAAGTGTTCCCAATAAATATTAGTTGCGTCAAATATAGCATGCAATAATGTTATAGATTTTATTTTTTCCCATGACCAAGAGAATCAAACTTGTTTTTCTTTTTTTGCTTCACAAATCTTCATCCGTCCTGGGTATAACAATAAACTACGCCCGGCAGCAAGACCTCTGATCAGGAGGTTTTGAGGAGCTTGGAACAACCTCTTAATTGCTGTTGTTCCCATTTCTACCCTGATCTGGGGTGGTAGCACTGGGCAAATAGTGAACCCCCAAACTGGGGTCAAAACACTATGAAAGTGTAGAAATACATTTTTATAGTGAAGGTGACAGCAATGCATTTTCATAGTAAAAAAATTACCATCAATACATTTTTGTAAGAAAATAAATATTACCAGCAAACCATTTTTTGTAAAAGAAATTACTAATGCTCCCAAGAAAAATAAATTTCAGCATCAAATGACCCATAAAGAGTTGATATGCCATTAAGGAAACAAAACAAACAAATCTTCATGAACTAGTTACATGGAAGAGAAAAAGATGCTTTTAGAAACCAAACTAATAATAAGTGATCAATTATTGATAGTTTTCTATTAAATAAGACTTTTCGATGAATCCATCAGCAATAGCTGGCAATATTAAAGATATCAGTTAATTGGAACAATTAAATTGATTGAACAAGTTTCTATGTGAAAATATCCCAATATTGAAAAACAAAAAAAAGAAGGAAATCTGATCTGAAAATCGAGAAAATAGAAATGATTATGAGGAATAGGTTTGCCAGCAAAAGAGAAAGGCATGCTGCCTAAACGTTACCATGGTTAGCCCAAAAAATTGCTTTGTGCTTCCATGACGGCAGACTAAATCCAATATGGCTGATTTGTTTTATCAATAAAATAATAATTATTGTAAGATGAAGCACACAGTTCTGCATTTCTTATAAGTTGCATGTCATTGAGTTATCAGGACAAAGGCAGGAAATGATGAAAAGACTGACTGCAAAAAACTTTCAAAATCTATTTCATCTCAGACATCAGTGATAAAAAAAAAATGGAATCAGAAATTGGAACATATGTTCCCTAAATATGAGAAGGATCACCTCAAAAGGAAATATTCTGAAAAATCTCTCATTTAAGATTTATGTGGAGGCTGTCAAATCTGACACTAGACTTCACGTCTACATTTTCTTGCATAGAAAAGCTGTTTGCTTTGCCATCTTGATTAAAACCCTGTTTTTATGACATGTTTTTATCATCTCATCTCCTTTGTCTTATTGTGTAACATTGCAAATACCTTTTCATCACAAATATTACTGATTGTATATCATTACAAACACTTTTTTCTTATAGTGAACAGTACACATGCTTTTCTCAGAGTGTAATATACAAAATCTTATCCGCTTAGTGTTAACAAACAAATATACACATTTTTCTTTAATCATTTCACCCCAAGCAAAGCAATAAAGTTACTAAGGCACAAGGGGTTGCTAAACTTTAGAGAATATTAAAAAAAACACTAAGGAGAGAGAGCAATAAAAGAACAAGAATTAAGATGACAGTATATAATGATTGACATTGCATTTAAATTTTTGAACATCAAAGGTAACTGGAAAGCAAGAATCCGGAAGAAAGTTCCACAAGTGAGAAGTGTGATAGAAGAAATGTTTAGCATAGAATTTATGGCTACATCTTGCCATTTCAACTATAAAATGAATTGACCTTGCTACAAATCTAATACTGCACCTAAATTCATTACGTGTAGGTACCATAGAGAAAAGTTAATCAGAACAGTTGACATAAAAAGAATTTATAGAATAGGCACAAGAAAGCTATGTTAAGGTAGTGGGAAAGTGACAGAAGGGGAAATGCTATGCCAGGACCAATAACATTGCAGATTCTTCTTTGGACTTTATCAAGAATCTCTAAATATATAGCAGAAGCACCAGATCAGATCTAGCAACAGTATTCAAAACAAGAGCAAACAATATTCTTTGCATGGTTATATATATATATATATATATATATATATGTATATATATATATATATATATATGTGTGTGTCTCCTCTAGCAAATGCTACAGTTTACACATCCATGATGCCATTTCCTTCTGGGAATATATCTTCTCCAAATATAGAAGAACACTGGCTCACAGTCCTCAATTTGGGAAAACCCAAGACTCGCTGTTTCCTCTTCATGGAATATGTTCTGACCTGGGACACAGTAGGTGAATCCAGCCTGTTTGAGTCTGGAGTCCTAAGCATGGCTTCACTAGAAACAAAAAAAATCTCCATATTACATGTAAGATGCTTCTTTTTTGTTTCTCCTTACACTCTGCTTGATCTGATATATATATATATATATATATATATATATATATATATATATATATATTATTCTCTGCACAATATATATGTATATATAGTTTTGTGTATGTCTTAGTGGTATAAAAATTTATCTGAGAACAAAGCATATTTGTCATTCCTTTTCCTTTCAGCCATTCTCTGAAATATGGTGTTATATCATGTATATTTCATAATGCCCATAATGGGGGAAATCATTTCTATCATAGCTTTAATGGTGTATTTCCTGAATAAAGTGGTCACATCAGTATGAAGTGTGGACTTTTTTCATTGAAACCAGTGTTCAGTTACACCATATACTGTCCCATTGTAAGATGTATTGATAAGAGTATTGTCACTGACGTACTATAATGGCTAACAGAAGAATATGGCCAGAGCACTATGTAGACATGTCTCACATCATTTGAATTGGAGATGGCCAGTGCTAGGTAACCATTTTTGCTCTGTAGATGTTACAAAGGAACAAATAGTTCACCCAGAACCGAACCATCTTTTAGGCTAGTAAAAGCTGCAGCCTAGGGCCTCTCAAGCTTTTATAAAGTAAAGATTTTAATTTTCTAGATGTTATAACTTCCAAAATATTTTCATAAACTGAAATGATATCAATATAACAAACTTATATTTATTTGACTTTGCAGAAAGCAACACAAAAAAATAATATTTAATTTGTGTCATTGTGTTTCAAGTAGAGAATATGTTTGGTTTTGGTTCAGAATTTTAAATTTTATTGAAATTTTTATAAAGTGATTTTAATTTTTGAGATATTATAACTTCTAAATAGTGTCATAAACTGAAATAATAAAAATATTACAAACTTATATTTAATTTGATTGTTTTATTACTATAATGTTGGTTATAAAAGATTTGTTGTTTCACTTTTTACTATGGTCATGTTGAAATATCTGTTAATTTGGTTTGCAATAAATAGTAAAATAGTGGCATTTCTTAAAGAATATTTTTATTGACAAACAAAAGATAACTATTCTTGTCTATTTAAAGAATTTGCAATAAGTTTACTTCAAGTTATGCAAATGTTGCTATATATCACAACCAAAAAATATTCAAGATGAGTACAGGTGAGTAAGTGGGTGGCTCCATCTGAGCTGGGGTGGGGGTTGTTGCTTTCTTATAATTTCATTAGCCTAGGGGCCTCAAAAGGTCATAATCTGGCCCTAAGTACACCAGTTATTGAGATGAGAGGGCAAATTAACTGACCTGTGAAGAGAAGAATCTAAATTTTGTTCATAGATGATATTCCTTCAGAAGTTCATTCTAAGGTCTGCTTCAGCTCTGTACATCTGCACCTGAACTCTGAAATTTTATTCACTAATTATTTATTTCATTTTATTTATGTATTTTTCTCTTCTCCACTAATAGGACTCCCTGATCATCCACTGCACACTCCTCCCTGGTCTTTTGAACAGGAGTAGAGGTTTATCCCTTGTAAGGGAATTATAACTCTGAATAAATAATTATAAACACCCCTCACGTTTATATATGAAAAAATACTTGTAAAAAGAGAAAAAGCAAGACATGGAAACAACAAAACAAGTATTATTTATTATGTGGTTGTCATATGGAATTGGAGACACAAGAGACAGTAATATTGAATAAAATTGTGAGGTAAGATGTAAAATATGAATCAGAATCTGGCAGAATGGTAAGATAAAGAATAAGTAAAATGTATACAGTCTTACACGATTGTTTTTTTTTTTATGGATGTGTGTAATGAGTGTCCAGATAATTTAGTTAGAAAATACAAGAAGTTTTTTGGGGTTTTCTTACCTTAAATTTTTGTTGAGTGTTAAAAGATAAATGTTACTATTATGGCCTGAAAAGGGAAAAGGAGCCAAAATTTTCATTGACATACATTTTACTGACCTGTCCATGTGAACTGCTTGTCTGATAGTGATAATGTCACATGTGTGTGTTGAGGAGAGAAGTGGGATTGATTCTCATTAATTTAGAATGAGTGAATTAATGATAATTATAATTGTTATAATTATTTTATTATAATTATTTTGACACTATAACTAATTTTTATTTATTTTTTCATGGACACAACACCTTTGTTTCCTGTTTAAGATTAGGTTTCTGGTTCCTTCTAAAGTTTGCTTCAGCTCTATACTCTTAACACTTGCCCTTTCTTACACTAATACAACTCCACAGCATAATCCTCAACCTTGTGTGGATCTTGAGCCTTGTATTGGCTGACCATTAATAAAAATTTAAAAAAAATAATATAAAAGAATATGTGACATATTCTGCATAATTTGAAGGAAAATAAAATCATTAAAAAAATAAAAGGAGGAAGAGAGACCAACCGTCATCTCCAGGAGCAAGCATCTGTGCTAATTCCCCATCCTCCGCACTGTCCTTGTCTATTAATTCCTGCTTTTTTTCTAACTGGGCATCACCAGAAGGACAAGCTTCGCCTGTAACTTCTGTCATCTGCAATGGCGCACTTGTATCTTCAGCGTCTTGGGACATTTTCGCATTTTCTTCTTCCATATCAATCTGAAAAAGTGCAAAGTATAACTTATTGTATAATGTTGTTTGATTGATTGATTCGTTTTTACGGCTTATCAACCCTTTGCAGGTTATTTAAAGCCAGAAAATATTTTAAGATTTTAAGAATATATTTTGGCGATAATAATGGTTTGCAAGTCTTACTAATTTCTTCTTTTAATTTCTTCTACTTAATCAGTAGATTGATTGATTGATTCGTTTTTACGGCTTATCAACCCTTTGCAGGTTATTTAAAGACAGAAAATATTTTAAGATTTTAAGAATATATTTTGGCGATAATAATGGTTTGCAAGTCTTACTAATTTCTTCTTTTAATTTCTTCTGCTTAATCAGTAGATTGATTGATTGATTCGTTTTTACGGCTTATCAACCCTTTGCAGGTTATTTAAAGCCAGAAAATATTTTTAGATTGTAAGAATATATTTTGGCGATAATAATGGTTTGCAAGTCTTACTAATTTCTTCTTTTAATTTCTTCTGCTTAATCAGTAGATTGATTGATTGATTCTTTTTGACGGCTTATCAACCCTTTGAAGGTTATTTAAAGCCAGAAAATATTTTTAGATTGTAAGAATATATTTTGGCGATAATAATGGTTTGCAAGTCTTACTAATTTCTTCTTTTAATTTCTTCTGCTTAATCAGTAGATTGATTGATTGATTCTTTTTGACGGCTTATCAACCCTTTGAAGGTTATTTAAAGCCAGAAAATATTTTCAGATGGTAAGAATTGTTTTTTTTAGATAATATTGATTTAGGGATACAACTCTTACTAATTAACCCATAGCTGGGGGAAGAATAGGTGGATTTATACCTTTCGCAAGAGTAATTTTGTGTAAGTGCATATAATGAACCCAACTGGAATTGTAACTTGGTTCTCTGATTAAAAATTCAAAGACATATTCCATTACACCACCTGCACATTCAAGTTTACTGCACTTAGTATTCCCAAGTGGTCACCCATCTAGGTACTGACCAAGCTCGATGTTTCTTAACTTCAGTGTAAGGAAAATCATATTTTGACATGATGTGTCTATAAATCTTGTGTGATGTTGGTAACATCTGATAAGAATGCAAGACTGAATCTTTCATTTCTATTTGAAATTCTTGAATTAGGAGTTACCATTTTTTATATTATTTATATTCAGACATATCCCCATCTTTGTTGTTGTTATTCTAAAATTTCATCTGTTGTGCTCTTTGGTCTCCTTCAGGTGTCTGTCAACGCAGGTAACCTTCAGGGCATTTCAAGTTGGCTCTTTTATTTGATCTAAAAGGATTGGTCCTGATATTCATAAGCTCAAATAAAGATGAGGCGTTGTTGTGTTAATCTATCAAGAGGAAAGGACCGCTTGCCTTTAACCACGTATAAACACTAACCACTGATGTCATAGAGAAAGATACAACTACCTCAACCCCAAAACATCATCAGATTCAGTTAGTGCATTTTTGCAATGCTGTGGTCATCACTTCCCTCCATCTCACAATTGTGCTTCATGATAACATTCCTTTTGCACTGAGGATGTTGAGGTTACCCTGTCCTTCCTCTCAGAACCTAAAGGAGCAGAACTTGAAAGGCAACAGGTGGCTTGAATTCAGAGTTTTCCTTCTCCTACACTGGCTGCCAACCAAGGCTATACGGCCCAGTCCTGCTATTTACCCATAGCTGGTGTGGGAAGGCGAAGCGGTGAATTCATACCTTTCTCATGGAAAAGGATATTAGCACGTAAGAGAAATGCAATAACTCAACTTGAATTCAAACTCAGTTTTCTGATTCATCAACTCGAGCTGCTATTCATTACTCCACGATGCTGTAATGTCAGCTGACTAGGTTAGCATTGCAGAAAACTGTCCAATGTAAGACAGACTTTTATATAGGCTTCCTGTTGGTTCTAGTGGTCAGTAAAAGCCAAGATTTTGATGCTGATTTTTAATCAGGCTCTCTTCTGTAATGTTAATCTCGTCAGCCTTAGATTGAAGGCAAGACGGGCAGAGGCAAACAACGCATAACCTACCTAGCAAGCGAAGAAGAAGAAGAAGAAGAAGAAGAAGAAGAACCTTGTCATAGTGTATTTTACTGGCTTATTAATTAAATAAGCTATATATCTCTTTCTTCCGTTTCTTTTTAATTATCCCCCCAGCAGCCAATTAATTAACAACCATTTTTCAGTTATCTTTCAGTTTAAATGCTAGTGGCATGCCACCGAGTGGCAGATTGGTGGCTTGCGTGTAGAGAAGGCCTTGCGCTGTGAGATGCTTAACCAATTTGAACTTGATTATGTCCTCGCTTAGGCGATCATGTATCTTTCGATACATGACTGACGAGGCAGATTTTTTTTTCCGCAGTAGGTTGCCATCCAAGGCTATAGAATACAGTCTGTCCTGCTATTTACCCATAGCTGGAGGGAGAAGAATAGGATTCATACCTTTCCCAAGGGTATTCGCACGTAAGTGAATGTAATGGACTCGACTGGGATTCGAACTCGGCTCTTCGATTCCTCAGTCCGATCGTGCCTCCTTTATTATAGTAGTATAACAAAAAATCTTTGAAAATAACTAATAGTTTGGCCGAAAGTTCTTGGAACCAGTTCTTGCAATCATAAAACTCAGAAAAGGGAAGACTTGTATGCTCTGAAGAAAATTATAATAAAAAACTAAACAAAAGTACCCTGTCAGTTTTATTTAATGAAACACACGCGCGTGCGCATACATACACACACACACACCATCAATATATATACACTGCTGACTCAGATCTTAATGCCAAATAAAAAAATAAAAAAAATATACCTCTTGCGTTGTTAGACATTTGAGTATGAGATATCTCCCAGAAATTGCAATTACAGTTCGCTCAACATAGTTGTAGTATAAACCAAGGGTCGGCTCTTTGCGTGTCAAAGAAACACAAATGTGCCCGAGCAGGCGTCTGCAACTGGGACTGGTTAGCCGCCCTACGATACGGGTGTGCTTGGAAACCAGTAGCCAGCCATTATATTACATTACATTATATCATATTTATATGTTGTAAGTTAGGCGGAGAGAAAGATGAGAGGGGAGTAGGACTGATATTAGACCAAGACATGAACAAATGTGTGCTGGGATGCTATTAAATATCTGAAAGAATTCTTTTAGTTAAACTGAAAGGGGAGACTTTCAATAAATCCATCATGGTTGTATATGCCCCGAGAGCACAAAGTACAGAAGAAGAAATTGAAAAATTTAAAAGTTTTTTCTGCGCGCTAAACAACGCCAAGGCTCAATGTAAATCGCAAGAAACTACAATCGTCATAGGAGACCTGGATATCAAAGTAGGCAGGGAGAGAAAAGGTGAAATAGTTGTCAAGTTTGGACTATGAACTCGTAATGAACGCGGATAAAATGCGTCCAATGATGTACGGCGAATGACCAGGTAGTAGCCAACACCTGGTTTCAAGAACACCCAAGGCATACATGGACGTACATGGAGAAGCCCAGTGGGGAGAAACAAAACAAAAAACAAAAACAAAAAAAACAACAAAAAAAAAAAACAAAAACAAATGAACTATAAAACTATGAGTAAGAGATTTAAAAATGCAGTTTTACCCTGCAAAACATACCCAAGTATCGTCTGCGGGAGCGACGGCTTTCCAGTGATATGTAAACTTAGAGTGAAACTATGGAAATTGAAGTGGGACAAGGCAGCACTATATAGCATACCCCGGAATTACCCGAATGTGAAGAAATATACGGACAGCGTGAAAAGCGGATACAATGAACAAAATGAGAATGGGAACTCGAAGTGGGGCACATCAAGGGAAGCTTTAGTAACACCAGTAATCGGGATCTTCTTAATGAAAACCAGACAAAGAAAAAATTAATAGATAACTAATGAAATTCTCGACATGATGAAAAGGAGACAAAAACAACACCAAGTTAACGACACAGAATATAGGACATTACACAAAGAAATTAGAAATAATGGGTACCAGAGATAAAGTAGATATGCAAAAAAAAAAAAAAAACATACAAGAGAACTGACAAGACAAAAGACTTGCTCATCAACAGGGTGCATTAAATCCAATGACGGGACACTGATATTAGAGAAAGAAAATGCCCCAGAGATGAAACAAATATACCGGAGAATTCTTCCACGGCGAAAGAGGACAACCGACAATAAATAGAAATATCGGGCGACCAGAAATATTAAAATCTGAAGTTAAATCATCACTGGCTAAACTGAACAGAAACAAAGTAGCAGAGCCAGACGGAATTGTAATAGAGATTCTGGTAGCCTTAGATGATTTCAGCATTGACCAGATTTCAGATATAATAAATGGAATATACAACAGTGGTGATATACCGGAAGTATATCAATTTCCATAGCACTGCCTAAGAAGCCAGGTACAAACGAATGTGAACTCCGTCGGGCAATCAGCCTAATGAGCCATGTAGCAAAATGTATTCGAATTCTGATGAATTAAGTGTTCAGCATAATTAAATCGGAAAAAGGACAAGAACAGTGCGGGTGATATTTATGCTCAAAATGATGTAAGAAAGATCAGTGCAGATGCAAAAGTATGTATACATATGCTTTATAGAGTATGCAAAATAAAGTACATCACAAAAAACGGCTAGGTAACCTTGACGTATTTGGGAAGGTTATTAGAATAATCCAGAATCTATACTGGGAACAAACTGCTTGCATGCGTATAGAAAATGAATGGAGTAAATATACAAAAATAGAAAAGGGTATAAGACAAGGGTGTGTCTTCTCACTGGACATATTCAACCTATTCAGGAAGGCGATTTTGAGAGAATTAGAAGTCCCACCACGAGTTATTAATGGCAGCCACAATCTAAACAGCATAAGATATTAAGATGACACAGTGTTGATAACAGACACAGAAAGGAAACTACAAGAACTCCAATAGAAGGTAGTGAAGGAAGGTGAGAAGAAATTAATATGTAATATCAGTCCTCCTATATGGTAGTGAATGTTGGACAATCTTATCATAGATGAAGAAGAGACTTGAAGCAAAGGAAATGTGATTCTACAGAAGGATGCTGAGAATACCATGGACCGAGTATGTGAGCAACGACAAAGTTTTAGAGAAAAGGAAAACAGAAAGGACATTAATATCAGGAAGAGACAGTTGAAATTTCTAGGGCAGATAATGTGAAAAGAAGGCTTGGAAATTTTGATACTCACAGGACAGATTGAAGGCAAGTGGGGAAGAGGAAAGCAACGCATAACTTACTTAGTAAATGGATGCCGGAGCAAGGTTTAGGAGAGATAAAAAAAAAAGACAAAATTTATTAATAGCTACAAAGGACAGGAAATTGTGGAGAGTCATGATCGCCAATGTCCTGAAGGCATACGGCACACACAAGAAGAAGAAGAAGAATTAGTTCTCGAGATAAAAACAGACATTAATACTTGCATTGACTAAGTTGATTGGGATTAATTTTGCCGCCGACCGAGAGGAAAGAAGTTGTTTAGATGTTTTAAATATCATTGGTGCTTGAAGAAAAATAAATTTAGCCTCGCGCAACCAAAAACAGTAAATTGAATGGGCAGGCGCTGACGTCCCGATTACATAACTAGACAGGCGTTGACACACGCACACACACACACATGCAGAATTTAAATTCATTGTCTTGTGTTAGTGTCTGTTAACAAGTGCATCAAGCAATGCAGACGTGTGTTGTCGGTGCGTAGGATGTTCCAGAGTTTTATATGCGTCTTGCTGATACACTGTCTGTAGTCATTATTGAACGTATAATTTACATATCTTGTCCCGAGTGTTCTGCATACTCCGTCCACGCTTTTTTTTTCTCTTCAAGCGAAGCACCTAGCATGCTTAGTCATATCGTCATGTTTCCTACAGTCCATGATTCCTCTAACGCAAATGCCGAGAGAGTAAGAATGCTCATGTGGCTAGCAGGTCATATGAAAACCTCCACAGGATTCGCGACTGATAACACAAAATAACGCTGTTTATTTTAGCCCACAGATTAAGTTTATTTAATTGCTGTCTTCACTAATAATTATTTTATATCTACTTACGTAGATCTCTTCAGGACGTTTATAGCACGAACGGGAAACAATTTTTACAGCCTGCAAAATTTCAAAAGAGGGAGTCTTTGTCTAAATTAGTCGACATGACTGTTCAGATGTTCCAAGGAGAATAGATCGTTATGAATGGATCGTGGAGACTTACCACTAAAACTCAGATCAAATATCAATACTCTTGTTATCGCTCATCAAACACATCATCCCCATTAATGATGTCGACCACTACAATTAACACTTACTAGTAGTACCCATGAAAATTTCACGATTTTGCTGTATCAATTTTCTTAAGAATCATAATTCGTAATTTAATGAATGAAAAGCTCATGGAGAGTTCTACGACGATAAAATACTCGTAGAAATTCTCCTATAGCACTGTTAAATATTTTCGTTTAACAATATCAACAGTAATCATCAGTATAAGTAAGAGGGTCCAAATGAAAAGACTTAATTTTTTTTATTTTTTCCATTTCATTGAGGCAGTCGTTAAACACAAGAGAATATTATCGTCCATTATTTATAAAGTATTGGCAGGACGTAAAGTACGTGCTAACTAAAGAACAAGTAGAATTATATATTAAAATATTCTAATGTGTTTATTATTATTTATGAAGGTTTTCGCGTTATTTTTATTATTATTATTATTATTATTATTATTCGAAAAAACAAGTTGAGTATAGGAAGAGAAATAGGAATTGAAGAAGCGAATAAGAAAACGTAATGCTAAGAAGAATCTTGATACCATTAAATAAAAAACAATTATTATTGATATATTTTTTTCATACGAGCCTGGAGGTAAATGGAAGATCAAGGATTCCATGAAATTTGGGGATCTCTGGGCCAGAGAGAGGGAGAGAGTAGGGACATTGAGATAGGAATTTTTTGATGCACCAGATCTATATTTAAAATCCTGACTTTTTACCTGGTTTCGAATACATCATTCTTTCAGCGATGAGGCAGACCCAAATACAATAGCATGTATACTTTTGTTAAGATTACACTGAATGCCCAAAAATTACGGTATAGCATGTTTGTGAAGGTAATAGTAGGTGGAAACGCTATTTTTTAACATACCCGGAGGTCGCAGAGGGATAAAGGGCTCGATAGTCTAAAACGTTTGGGGGTGCCCGGTGTTAATGCGTGTGCTATTTTTACTAGAGTCATCGCTGGTAAGAGAGGGATCGACAGTCAGTTTATCTTGTAAGTGATAATTTTATTTTATTGAACTAGCAGCATGGCCCGGCGTTGCCCGTGCTTGATTCAAAAATCGTACGACTCATACAACAATCGCTATCACTTGACTTAAAATATTTTTGCCCTTTGCATTTAAACGAGTGCCCTTTGCCGTGCCGATGTTGCTACATGCCTTACTTCTTGCCTATCTCACACTGCGAACTTTTACTAAGCTCTATACTAAACATTAAATCTGTTACGAAAAAAGAACTAAACAAAATGAACACAAAACGATCAGCTTTAAAAAAGGACTCGCAACTGAAAAAACCGAATGAAAAAAGAATGTTAACAACAAATACTTTTTCACACCCAACCCAGTTTTGCGGAATCAGAATCAACGTTGAGTTTAAGCAAGCGAATGAGCCAATTGGAGTAAAGTGCCATGCAGATTTAAATTTTTCCCACTTGTGACGAATGCAGCTATCGATTTTTTTTTGCATGCTAGCATGCTAGTTAACATTCGTGTCAGTCAGCTGTTGGCTCTCACGCTGGCCAATAGAATCTTCCTGCCTATTCGTGGCAGCCAGCTATAGGCTCTCACTCTGGCCAGTAGAAAATGGCCGCAAACTACATGAAAACTGCCGTAGAAGCATGAAAAAATCGATTATTTCCACTATCGATGGGAGTTGGGAAATGCAAAGTCAGTGTTGGCCTTTCCACTAACTTGGAGCATGTGCATGTAAATTTTGGTGCAAATCCGTCGAAAATTGCGGCCGTGCATTCGTTACACACGCACACACATACATCCTGATTTTTATAGATAGAGATTTTCTAAGTATTTGATTGAATATGAGCCATTATTTATGTTTCAACTGCATTAGGAAAAGATAAACATAGCCAAAAAGAATTTGAAAGTTTCTTGAAATTTCTCTCTTTTCAATTGTATGAGCGATGAAGAACCTAGCATTCCTCATAAGTTTCCTACTTTGGTATATCGTTGGATCTAAACGAGTAACAAAATGTAGTATATGTTCTTTGACTTCTTCTACGCGCCATGTCCTTTCAAGACGTGGGCGATCATAGACCTTCAGAATTTCTTATCCTTTGTAACTCGAAGAAATGTTTATCTCCGTACTATCTCTTCCAGTTCCTGTCCTGCCGTCCATTTACACAATCCGGTTAAATAGATTAATCGCTGTTTCCCTCTGCCCGCGTTCCCTTCAGTATATGCCGTGAGTGTCAGAATCTCCAAGCCATTCTTTCTCGTTATGTGTCCTAGAAATATTAACTCTCTTTCTGATTCTAAATATGTGTGCTTTTTTGTTTCCAATTTTCTTAAAACTTTCTCGTTGATCACATGTTCCTTCCACGCTATTCTTAGTATTCTTTCTGTAGACCCACGTCTCTTGCCTCAAGTCTTCTCTTCTTCTGTGAGGAGATTGCCCAGCATTCATCGCCATAGAGGACGAGTGATATTACATAACAGTTCGAGCAATCGTTTCTTTGTTTCTAATGAAAATTTCCCGTTTCTTATTACTTTACTTAGCTTTATACTACGATCATTCGCTATTACCATGCTTCCTTGTATTTGTGTGTCACATGTTCCGTCGTTTGCTAAAACACGTCCGAGTTAGTTCAATTTTTATACTTGCTTAATTTCGGCTTCTCCACTTCGTAGGTCGTACCTTGGACTGTCTTTCTTCCTAATGACTGTCTTCCTACAGTTGCTGTTTAATCCTTTCTTTTCGCTTTCCTTTGCTGCAGTCTACATATTCCTGAAGTTTTCTTTCTGTGTCCACCACCGACACAGTGTTATTTGCGCATCTTATTTTAAGATTCTGACCGCCAATAATAAAATTATCGTCGCAATTCTGGATCGCTTCGCTGTATAGGTTGAATAAATCCGGTGAGAAGACACATCCTTGTCTTACGCTCCTTTCTATATTTTTGTTCAATGCTCAATGCATTTTCTAACCGTATGCCGGCTGTTTGTTTTCCCAGTTCATATACTTTCACGGTAATTGCTCCGATGAGCTGCTTTCGCTGGTTCCTAGACCTCATTAATTTAAACGACCTACGAGGCTGGCATCCCGTTCCCACCCCTTCACCGTTGAAACTGTTAGATATAGACGTCTCTTCTACTCCAATAGCTTCATATCTCGCATATCTCGCCTGTAGAACTCCCTTCCTTATTCCTGTTTCCCTGACAAATACAATCTCCAACTATTTAAGTGTAACGTCAATCGACATCTCCAGTTGCCTTGATCTATCCACTTCCCTTCTCCACATCCTTTCACCTTTCATTCCTATCTGCTCTCGCTCCAAATCTGCTGTAACCCCCTTGCCTTGATCGATCCACTATCTTTCTCCACATCCTCTCCTTTACCACTCCTATCTGCTCTTCCTCCAAACCTTCTGTAACCCCTTGCGTGCTAGTGGCTTCCAGCCTTGCTTGGGGTGATAAGCTTAAAAAAAAATGTTATGTTTATATGTTTATGCTTCCCAATACATGTTCCATATTACTCTAATATTTATCTTAACAATTCAAATTGTTCTTTGTATCGTACGTTATCAAATAAAACTCTCTTCCATTTAAAACTTTTTAGTTGTTTCGCTAAAACCGTAAATTAACCTTCTTCCAAACGACTACAAAACACAATTTGCGAATGAATTCCCAAATTTGTAGAACTGCATTCATGCCGAAGATATCGTATTAAAAAAAAATAAAAAAACAAAAAAGCGGATTAATGTTTACTGATAACGAAAATTATTGCATATTTGATAAAGATAAAATGTGTTAAATTCACTGCACTTCCTGTTCTCTGATTTCTGGCATTTAAATGAATAGACAAATCCACTATTTCGTGATAATTTTTTTCAGCTGTCGAACAATTACCAAAAGGTTAATTTTACTGACATCATCAAAACTTTGGCTATTTGAACTCTCAAGAAAAATTACGTAAATGTGTATTTGGTGGTATATAAGACCTCTCCCTATACCAGCAAATAAAAAGTTTCCCTGGTCTTGAAGTATTTGGTAGATGACTTTCCCTCTTTTTATGTGCCATGTCCTTTCAGGACGTAGGCGATCATGGTTCTCAACCTTCCTCTATCACTTGCAGCTCTCAACAAGTTCCTTCCCTCTGCTTCCTCTCCCAGAACACGTTCTGTCATCTACTTGCTTAAGCCCGCCAGGAATGTCACGGGTTGTTTTCCCTTGTCTCTCTTTCCCGTTATTAGACCCGTGAGTATCAGATTCTCCAGTCCCTCCTTCCTCATTATGTCTCCCAGAAACTTCAGCTGCCTCTTCCTGATGTTAAGTATAAGCCTCCTCCTTGTTTGCAACCTCTCTAGGACCTGCAAGCGGATAAATTAGTAAAACTATGAGTCTGTGCTTCTTCTCTCTTCATTTTCTCCCAGGATCTTGCATTGTTTTTATTTTTATTAAAAAAAATAAAAATAAAAAAATGAAACAAAACAACAGCTATGAGAAAGTGACAAAAAGTTCAAGACTTCATTGGACTAAAATGACGCGATTACACTCTCGCACAAAGAAGAGGGTCCCTGAGAATATTAAATTTAAATTACAATTTTTTTTAAATATATATTTTGTATACATAGTTTAGCCGATTCCATTTAGTTTCTTTTTCTTTTTGTTCATGTTTCCATCACTTTTGTAATTAAATATTCCATATTATGATAACATGAGGTACTGACAGTGCTCCGCACAAAATGGCGAAAGCCATAACAAAAATTTATCCCCCTTCTCCTCGTAACAATCATATGTAAAAAATTCTTGTAACCTGATAGAAAAAAAAACGAACAGGAATAAATATTACTGACAAACTCAAGGCTAGTTTAAATTTTAAAACTCTTTATACCAACGTTCCTGTTGAAAATGCGTATATATATCGACATTTCTATATCTAATATATTTAATATATACAGGATGTCCAGAAAGTTCGTGTGCACTTTAAAAAATTTATAACTTTATTTGTATTTGCGGTAGAAATAATCTGTAAAAAATGTTATAAAGTTTAATGTACCTAGTTTTAAGTATAGCTAAAATAACTAATGTGATTTCAGGCATTACTGTAAATTAGTTGGTAAATGTTTTCTGTGAACTGCAAAATCGTATTACCCTTTGTATTGCTAATGATGGAGGACATGTGGAAACTTAAATAAAATTTCAATAAAACCTTAAAAAATACAGATTTACTTCTTTCTAATCCTTTTTACAAATTATTTCTATCGCAAATACAAATAAAGTTATAAATTTTTTAAAGTGCACACGAACTTTATGGACACCCTGTATATATATATATATATATATATATATATATATATATATAAATTTAATTTCCTTAAATATATCAACATTTCTATATTTAATATATATATATAATTTCCTTAAATATATCGGCATTTCTATATCTAATATATATATTTTTTAAGCTTTTCACCCCAAGCAAGGATGGAAGCGAGGGGTTACAGAAGATTTGGAGCGAGAGCAGATAGGAGTGACAGAGGAAAGGATGTGGAGAAGGATAGTGGATAGATCAAGGCAACTGGAGATGTCGATTGACGTTACATTTGAATAGTTGGAGATTATAGTTATCAGGGAAACAGGAATAAGGAAGGGAGTTCCACGGACGAGAGGTGCGAGATATGAAGCTATTGGAGTAGAAGAGACGTCTACATTTAACAGTTTCAACAGTGAAAGGGTGGGAGCGGGATGTCAGCCTCGTAGAACGCTTGAATTCATGAAGCCTGGGAACCAGCGAAAGCAGCTCATCAGAGCAATTACCGTGAAAGTAATTGTAAAAAAAAAAAAAACAGAGCGAGGCGACGGCGCGTCTGTGAGAGAGCGACTGCAGAGAAGATGACAGATCAGGGCCAATTACGTTGCATACCCGTTTCTGGATCTTATCAAGTACCCCGAGGCAAACTGAAGGGGCTCCAGACCATATATGGCAGCAATACTCCATGCAAGGGCGAATGGTTGATATATATATTTAATTTCCTTAAATATATCAACATTTCTATATCTAATATATTTAAAATATATATATATATATATATATATATATATATATATATATATATTTAATTTCCTTAAATATATCGACATTTCTATATCGTTTTCCCATGTTGCGTTTCATAAAACGGCTTATTTAATTTCTTCCAAATCGTGTTAAAGATATTTGTTATTTCTAATACGATTTCGAAGTAATCGGAGCTATGAGATATTCACTCTCTGTTGACTCGCTTTTTCGATCATTGTTCCCTCGCTTTTTCGATCATTGTTCCCTCCGACCAACGCTTCTTATTTTTGGTGCTCCTTGGTTATTGCCCAACCTGCTTCCAATTGATTTCAAGTACACAGGTACAATCCCAGTGTGTACTTGCGCTCAGTAGAAACAGAGCGAGCAATAATTCAGCAGTACTAAAAATAAGAACTAGACGACATATCCCTAGACATGGGGAGTAGAAATAGAATTGTCTAACGATAGATTAAGTAAAGAGTTCATTTCGGAAGTCCTTTTAGATTTTCCGGATCGAGATGCACCTGATGAAGGTCGGAGAACACAACGGCCGAAATGTTGTGAGATGAGGGCAATAGTCCGCAAGTAAACAGTGTAAATAAGGATTACTCCTCATCTTAGAAATTCAGGTAGAATGTGATCAGACGATAATAACAAATATGAGGAAATAGCCCGCATATAAATAGTGTAAATGATGATTACTTCTCATCCGAGAAATTCAGACAGAAATGATGTTTCTTACAGGCAAAGGGTTTTTATACTATATTCATTAGCAACAAAAGTACTCATACCATATTTATACATGAAAAAATGTTTTATACAGCATTTGTTGTGACGGAGTTAACTTCCTAATTGTTCAAATTGTTCACTAAGGGACGCTCTCCCTACACTATAAATACTGGGCGATTTCTTGCCTCGTTCTCTTTTTCATTTCTTCATTCTCAGCGAACACATTTACAATGTAAGCTCTCGCAGAAGATTGCGTCTTCCCACTTGTGGGAGACGCCATGAACGTTATACACACATACACGTACGTACGAACATTCACCAAAATACAAACTCTTTACGTTCACACATAAACACAAATGTTAATGTCTATGTCCATTGTAAATTTTGTTGTTTAATACATATATTTGTTGATACAGTGTAACCCAGATATAAGAGAGTTGTCTGGACCGGAGAAGAAGTCTCTTATATCCGGGTTCTCTTATATCCGGGTTTGGTCTATTATATATACATTAATACAGGCTCTAATTTGGGACCAGAGAAAATCTCTCTTATATCCGTGTTTCTCTTATATCCGGGTTACATTGTATATATATATATAGGTCTTGTTGGTTTTCTTTACATCTTTGGTTGGGCTCAACTTGTGTCCGCCATATTCTTGTAGTGGGCCCTTTTAATATTCTATCAGGAGTTACACACGTGTTCCTAATTTAACAAAACGCAAACCCACGGTCCAGTACAGTTGCAAACAAAAAGCTTTATATCATATTTATTGCAAGCAAAAAGTTTTATACTACATTTATAGCAAGCAAAATTACCTGTGCAAAAAATGGTGGCTCATAATTCAAGAAAATTTGAATGTTAACATTAATCTTTCTGATCAACGATAAATTTAATCAATGTGCAAACAGTCTATTTAGATCCCTTTTTGATCCACTCATTCTCCATGAATCTATTTTGTATTCCAGCTGAAATATTTCAGTATCCGAATGATGCTGTCGCGCCTCACATCCAGTTACTTAGTTCTGTAGATTCACCGTAGATAAAGGCTGAACAAACTTCTAGTCTAGTCTACCACTGGTTAAAATGTAAAACGTGTTATGATTCATGATGATGATAATTAGTTATTCTAGAAAAAAAAGAAAGAAAAAGATCTGAAATTTCATCATTCTAAAAAAAAAAAAAAAAAAAAAAATTCAAATCCTTATTTATAGAATGATGAAATATCATCATTATCATGAATCATAACACATGTTCAGAAGACAATTTGCTTTTAAGAATGCAGAACCTTATATAAACAACCAACAGCGATATTAATCAATGTTAGTCTATTATGCTTCGGGCACTCTGAAGTCACATATGCATACAATTATATTAACATCAACCAACCATACGGACTATTATTACTACCAAGCTACCAACCTGCTTGTAAAGACATTTGCACTTAATAAATCATGCTATACACCCAAATTTTGCGTACTTTCTAATTCAATGCTTTCTTACAAATATTTTTTTTTTTGCTAACATTGGAACAAAGTTTATTCATTCCAGTCCTTAATTTATGACTGTTTCGAACATTTAAAATGTGAAAGACATGTCTCTACCTTCGGCATTTTACAAGACTGACAGTAACGGGATCAATCAATGAAGGAACACACTGGTGGTAAATTTTGAACAAAAATAACACATTTTATGACGACAAATGCCTATTTTTTCAAATTACTTCACATCAAGCAAGATGATAAAGCCACTACGACGCAAGGGTTTACTGAGTATTAAAGAAACCGAGTAAAACAATATTGAAGAGAAAGGACAATAAAAGAACAGGAATCAAAGAGACAGATGCTGATCACTGATGATGCATTTAAATTTTAGAAGATCGTAACTTACAGCAAAGCAAGAAGCCGGAAGAGAATTCCACTAGCGAGAACCGCGAGGGAAGAAATTGTTCGCGTAGAACTGACGCTGACATCTGGTAATTTCAACAGCGATATTAGAAAACCTAGCTGCCAATCTCGTACTGCGCTTAAATTCGTGAACTCGGACGACCAACGAGGAAAGCTCACCACAACAATTACCATGAAAATATTTATAGAAAAGGCGAAAGGAATCTGAGATGCCAGGTCATATATTGAATATTCTTCTTTAGATTTTGTAAAGAATCTCCAGAAACATCTAGAAGCTACTAAGACAAGGGACTGTAAAAGAATCTGAGAACAAGAAAAACTAATATTAATGAGAACGGGAAATAAAAGAACAGGAATTAAGAAGACTGAAGAAAACAATTGACATTGCATTTAAATTTTTGTATATCAATGTTGACCGGGAAGCAAGAAGCTGAAAGAGAGTTCCACAAGCGAGAAGTGCGAGAAAAGAAACTATTAACAAAGAACTTGCAGTTTAATCTAGCCAATTCAATTGTAAAATGATGAGACCCAGTTGCAAAAATATTTATAGAAAAGGCACACGGAAGCTCAACTAATGCGGTGAGAATGTGACTGGAGCTGAGATGCCAGGTCAAGTCAAATAACGTTGCAGATTTTTTGAAGGCCGATGTTTACTTATATACTTAAGTAACTTAAGTATATAAGTAAACATCGGCCTTGTTTATAGTTGAGTCTAGGTAAACATCGGTCGTGTTTATACTTGATAAACATAAATTGGATTTGTACTCGAGACTATAGGTAAACATCGGCTATGTTTATATGCGAGCCTACAAGTAAATACAAGTCGTGTTTGTACAAGTGTCTACAGGTCAACATCGGTTGTATTCATATTCGAGTCTATAAATAAACATCGGTCGGTTTTATACTAGAGTCAATAGGTGAACATCAATCGTGTTCATACTCAATGTATAAATAAACATCGGTTGTGTCTATACTTGAGTCTATAGGTAAAAACATCGCCCGTTTTTATACTTGGGTCTATAGGTAAACATCGGTTGTGTTTATTCTTGAGTCTATAGATAAACATCAATCGTGTTAATACTCAGTGTATTGATAAACATCGGTTGTGTTTATACTTGAGACTACAAGTAAATATCAGTCGTGTTTGTACACGAGTCTACAGGTCAAATATCGTTATAATCGAGTCTATATTTAAACGTCGATCGGATTTATACTCGAGTCTAGAGTAAAAATAGATTGTGTTTATACACGAGTCTATATTTAAACATCGGTCGTGCTTATTCTCAAGTCTGTAGTAAACATTAGTCAATTATATTCGAATCGATAGGTAATTATTTGTTTAGACGAGTCAGCGAGCTACGTTAAGTTTCCTCTTTTGTTTTTTATCTTGCTCTCCTGCAGCGTATATTAAGCTCGCCGACAGGGCGTTCCAAATGTTGAAATAAAAAGCGACAAAGACTATAATACTGGTCGGAATAATAAGACTTAATTAATTTCAAAATTTCAGACGACACTTGATTTACCCGACTTGATTTACTGGTCCAATGCTCCGTCATTTACTCAGCGAAGAGAATGACAGGTTTAACATGTATTGTAAATAGAATGAGCAACTTTGCAGTAACCATTTGATGTTTTTTCACTGCTGATTAGTTTCGTAGGCATTTCTGATACTGTACTTTGAAATTTACTGTAAATTTTCCGGGATAGTGGATCGATAAATAGTCTGATCGATAGTTTACCATATACGAGAATCGATGAAAAATGTTGACACTTACATTTTTATAATAAGATTATCATTCATTTTTATTAGATGAAATATTATCAACCATAAATCATTTTGACTTGAACTTTTACTTATCTAATTTTAGTTTAAGTTTTTTTTTTTATCGTAATTACTCAGAGAGTCTGCAACTATTTGGGCACTTCAGCAAGCTTGTCTCGCTAGATCAATTACGACTGATTAGTGAGTTCGATGCTCACAGGATGTCCCATATTTTCTGCCTCTTACCACATCTAAGCAACGCTAAGAAAATAACCATAACAAATGATTATTAGGGACTCTTCGACGTGGTATAATGGTTAACAAGCTTGTCTCGCTAGATCAATTACGACTGAATAATGAGTTCGATCCCCACTGGGTGCCGCATACTTTCTGCCTCTTGCCACATCTAAGATACGCTTAGAAAATAACCATAACAAATGATTATTAGGGACTTTTCGATGTGGTATAATGGTTAACAAGCTTGTTTCGCTAGATCAATTACGACTGAATAGTGAGTTCGATCCTCACTGGCTGTCCCATAATTTATGCCTCGTACCACGTACAAAACCACAAAGCTGTGACCGTCAATAGGAAGTGTATATTGGCTCGGTTAGTGTTGTTGATTTTCTTTCGACACTTTGTTGAATTATTTAGTGTTATGAAAATCAATGACAAAGTGGAAGGTTTTGTGGAATAGCACACTATTCCACCTACAATTTGACGCGCGCGCGCGAGTTTTCACCCCTTCCTTTCACTTTCGGCTAGTAATAGCAGTAAACCGTTGTTCGTAGCCGAAAGTGAGGAAGCTGCTGCTGCTCATGTTTTCGCGCCTTTTTGCTCTGACGTCATGGACGAACTGTCTTTTCGAATTCAGTCGCTGCCTGGTGGCTGGACCGGGCAGTTGGCTCATTTATCCCTCATCTGTCAACCATATATTGGACAGGGATATCTTACCAGCAAATATTGCTTAGACCCTTTTGGCTCGTCGCTGTACCTTAACATGTACGACACTGTCATCACATTACCTTTTACGATGACGAATTTTTCGTCCTGATGCGAACATCTTTTTCGAGCCTGCCTACGTCCATGAACAGGGAACTTTCGAAACCGTCAACAACACCAGAACGAGAACGAGAATATCTCTATTACGAACCAGTACCTTAAAAATAACATTACACTCACAATTACAAAATCTCGCAGTGAGTATTTTTCTTTGCTGTGTATGTTTATTATTCATTATAAATTGACTGTTCTGAACTTTCTTCCCGGAGAAACTTTTTCTCGCCTTAGCCATTTTGAATTTCATTTTGGCGCGGAACCGGATCTACCTTTTAGTGATTACTTGTCACTGCCTTTTTATCAACTACAATAATTCCAGTAACTTTACTGAAGGTCTCCACTGAAGACAATTTACTTGTTAAATACAAATAAAATTTTGCATTTGTTCCTTTACCTTTGTCGTTCTGCCTGTCTACTTATTTTTACTTTGTACGTTTTTACAGTAAAAGAACACGTCTTATATATATTTCTTAATTTTACTTTGTTAGTGGATTCGGTAGTCGTGTGTGGAGTCTGGCACAAGGCCATCTTTTCGTAGGCCAGCTCTGCAACGCTATCGGGTCCGCAACAGTTTTTTTTCGTGGGACGCGTTTCGTCCTTGAGGACTTTCTCGGGCTAAAGTGATGTTTACGTTGATGTCCTCACTTTTAGTATAGATAGTAAACTTTTAAATATATATATTTCTTTTTAATTTAAAAATTGAAAACTTCAGCGTACCCTCCTTTTCGTGTGCGTATGTTGTCACATCCACATAAACATCACTTTAGTACGATGAACTCCTAAAGGACGAAAGGCGTCATAAGGAAAAAAGGATTTCCCACTTTGTCATTGATTTTCCTAACATTGTTTTAGTATCTAAACAAATTACATATCCTTTTTTCAATTATTTAATATCCAAATCAGATTTATTTTTAATATTATATTTGTGTTTATTTACTTGATGCGTGGATAAGTAGATTTTTTTAAATTATTTCACCCCAAGCAAGGTGATAATGCCACTAGCAAGCCAGGAGTGAACGAGAATGAGAAAACTTTAGTGAGGAGAAAATAAAATAAAGGAACAATTTTCAGGAAGACAGATGGAGATTGGCGCTACATTTAAAATTTTTGAATATTGTAAGGGAGCAAAAAATCGAAAGAGAGTTACGCAGGCTAAAATGTAAGAAAAGAAACTATTAGATTGGAACAGACGGTTGCAACTGGCGAGGTCAACAGTAAAGCGGTGAGACCTAATTGCCAATCTAGTAGCACGTTTAAATTCATGCAGTCGAGGTACTAACGAATAAAGCTCATCGGAACAATTGTCATCGATGGTCGCTTATATTTGATTCTGTAGGCATTTATTTGGTTCGGAATGGGTCAATATTGTTCGTTTATTTGAGTCTATAAGCATTTACTTTTTTATGGATGTTTTCCCTCTGTATAGAATACAGACGTTGTGTGCCAGACCCTGACGACAGGGCAGAGAGCGGATTGGAAATCTGATGCTATTCTTTTGTACGCTATTGATTTTTTCTATTTTTACCATACATTAGTATTATTAGTAGTATTATTATCGTTAGTAGTATCTGTGTTACCACATAAAATACCTATGAAGGTAAAAGATATTATTATCTCCCTTTACTAAGTCGAAGAAAGAATTGATTGTCAGACCGTTCACCTCTCGCCAAAGGATACTCTTGCGGCTATTAAATGAAAAGACGATAGGAGATACTAAGCCTTCCCATTTCCTGCGTCGCCTGATATGACGTACCGGCAGTTTGTTTTTCATATTAAGACTATCTGTACTAAACTTAAGGACATGATGTCCTCTTCATTCTCAGGCCAGTCATCATTGACGTAACAAGTCATCCTAGTGTTCCAGGGAACGGTACCATATTTGTGCCATCTTTCTTATATATCTATAATTCTCAAAATGTGTGCGTGTATGTGTGCGTGCGTGCGTGCGTGTGTGCGCGCGTGTATGATCGGATGTTGTTTTGTTTATGCGTTGGCACAATTTTCATCCGATTTCGATGAAATTTTTTTTTGTTTGATAGATAGTTCTTCAGTGCCGGTTTTGAGTACACGGGTATCCTCGAATACGAGTGACCAGCTATACATCTAAAAATATTTTATTTTGATCACCTTAGACTAGTAAGATAGCGTAGCAAATTCGCATATCGCCTGGTTCACGCGCCTCCCCAGCCTTTGGAACAGGAGAAGCAGCTTATCATAGGAGCAGATAGGTTCGTCTATCGCCCGGTTCTCACACCTACCCAGTCTTTTGAACAACAGCAGAGGTTTATCACTTGTTTCCTGTTTAGGATTGGGTTTCCGGTTTCTTCTCATTACGTTTTCACTCCCAGTAGCCTCTTGTGTCTCGGTTATCATTATCGACTTGCTGGGATTGAAATGATTAAAACAAATATGACGCGTTCTAGGACTTCAACCCATGTTGGTGTCTGTTATCAATTTGTCTAAAGAGAAGAAAACCGGTTTCAAAAACCCCAAAAGGCGAATCACCTATTACTAGTAAAATCAAGTTTAACTAAATAAAAATACAAGAAATAGAACAATTACTCGAGAGGCGGTCGGACACTCCCGTAATAAATGTTTTATAACGACAAGTTGAAGTGAAAACGTGACTGCGATCATGGCCTCCTAGACAAGCCTTCCAAATTCATTACTAAACCTATTGACAAAATATAATAAGGGTATTTTTCAGCGCACCCACGTCTCTACCGAGTGTGGCACAAGGTCGAAGTTTAGAGTAGGTTTAACGGCAATACCGTGGAAAAATTGCTCAAGCCCCATCGGCACTTCCCTTCTTGGGAACCAAAAAAAAACTGTAGATAATCTGAAACTTTAGATCATAGCGTCTTGTCAGAACATTACAATTCGAAGTAAAAAAAAAAAATATTCGTATGTGAGGGAGGTGAAAACTGCAGTCCCATAAAACAAGGATATAATCAAGCGGAATGGACACATCGGATTTACAATTACAGGTGCTCCTAATTGAGCTCCTTGATAAAATCCAGAAGAAAATCAGCAATATTATTGGCCCTGATCTGGCGACTCGGCTTCAGTCACTTTCCCATGGCCGTAAGGTTGCCTCTCTGTGTCTTTTCTATAAATACTTCCATGGTAATTGTTCGGATGAGCTCTTCACTATGGAACCTAGACTTTTTGAATTTAATCGCAGCAATAGACCGGCGTCGAGATCTCATCAATTTACAGTTGGTCTGGCTCGATGTAACTGTAAGTTCTATGCTAATAGCTTCTTTTCTCGCACTTATCACCTGTGGAACTCTCTTCCGGCTCAACGCCTTCCAGCCAACTTTAATCTGTAAAAAATTAAATGCAATGTCAATCGCTATCTACTGTCGTCCTGATTACTCTTTCCTCTTCCTGTTCATTATTAATGTTTCTGTTTCTAATTCTTTCACACCCTGTAACCCGTGTGTCTTAGTGGCTTTATTGCCTTGCATGGGGTGATACTGATTAAAAAATGGTTTGAAGTTCGTGTTTTTAGTTGTTGAGTGACCATCTCTCAGTGATCAGTATGGATGGCGAAATTCATTTTGTTGCCATGTATCTTCAGAGTGTGGGGGCCATGGCTCTCCAAGGCTTCCTTCTCTGTATATTTCCCTTTCTTATTTGGAAAGATAGCAGATTGTTTTTCTGTTGCCTTCTCTCTTTTCCTAGACTGGCTGTTATCTTAGTCTAGATTGCCGAGTTTATCCTGCTATTTAACCTATAGCTGGGGCGGAGGAGAAGATATGGATTCATGCCTTTCCTAAGTAATTAGTGCGAAATTGAAGGCAACAAGTTAGTATGGAGTTTGAACTCGGCTCGCCGATTTCGCTTTCCGCGTCAATAACTGTTATACCTCTTGCACATATGTTCCAGTAAGAAATGACTTGATGATTTACATATGGATCAGTACTTTTGTTTCGGATCAAACTGTTATTCTCCGGCATTTCTGCTTAGGATCAGAGTGTTGTATCTGTGCTTCATGTGAAAAGTGTTTCAAACAAAAAACAAATATACAAATTAGGTTTTATATACGTAGATGCTTAAAGGCCACAAACAATGTGTTTTTCATATTTTTACTTAACATTTACTATTTTCGTTCCAGTAAAAATGTGGATCAGTAGTTAATGTACCTAAGAACTGTTCATAAGATTTTGATCCAGCGCGTTCGGTTACTTGCTTAGCCATTACCAATTCAAGCCTGCAATGGTTGGATGAAAAACCTGTTATTAAAAATATTATTTTTTAATTCATTTTTTAAAAATGTTGATGCATGTATATCACGTTGGCTGTTTTTTCTTCTTTCTTTTTTTAAACGGTTTCAGATTCTTGCAGCAACAATTGTTAGAAATGAAGAGCTCAAAACTGAATAAGCTCTTCTTCATTTCAGAAAATGGGATTTCGAATATATTTAACAACTGATCATTACATATTGTCCAATGAGAAATTCACTTGCATAATACGGAAATTTAAAAAATGAAATTAAAAAACAACTAACGTTATTAACTTTGGTTTTTCTCCATAATTTTAACGATTGTTAAATGAGTGGTCGAAAGACATGCAATCAAAGGCCTTTAAGGCAGTTATTGCATACAAGAAGTAAAGAAACTATGTTAACTCATACTAAAACAGGAAGTTTTAAGTAAGAAAAATTATTTGCTTGTGGCCTTTAATCAAGCATATATTAACGAAGGTTTGAAACCCCGACTCATACATTAATACGTTCAAAGCGAAATCAAATTAATTGCATTTTATATTTTTTATTGCTGGTTCTAATCGTATACGGAAATGACTGAAAAATCATCCCCCTCCCCAAATTTACAGGTGCATGCTGGGATTTCTTCCTAGCCAATATGATAAGCCACTTCTCGGTCATATCAGATTTTTAATGGTGTTTTTTCTTGTCTTGATCGCTTGCCTGTATCCCTTTTGTTTGTGAGTTCACACCATTCTTAGTTTGTGAACTTTTTGCCTTATTACTCTTGCTTTGCCTTACTGCTGTTGTCTTGCCCTGCATACATTGTTTGCTTAATATTATTGCCTTGTTCGTCTCTTTTCTTTTTCTTTTTTGTTTTTGTTATTGTTTATTGCAAATTTTGTTTGTTTGCTATTTCTGCTAATTACATCTAACCCTGGCCAATTACTCTACATTTATAACTCATCTGTAGTCTGGCCTGGATGCGCGGGTAGTGTAACGAGTAGTAACTAGGGATGTGCTGAATTCGAATCTTGGCCAAACTCGTTACGTTCACTTTCGCCCCCTTAGGAAAAGTATGAATCCATTCCTTCTCCCCAGTCAGCTGTGAGTTAAACAGCAGGGTTGACTGGATATCCTTTCTTTTATGTGGCAACCAGTCTTGGAGAAGGTTAAATCTGTACTCAAAACCAACCTGAAGAAGGAGGGACTCTTCAAGCTGTATTTCCCTAGACACACCACTGCTGCTATGGCTGCAGTACATTTTTTTAATCGTTTCACCCCATGCAAGGCAGTAAAGTCACTAAGACACAATGGGATACTGAGTGTGAAAGAGTAAAATAGAAACATTATTAAAGAGAGAGAACAATAGAAGAGTGATCAGGAATATAGTAGACTAGCAGCATGGCCCGGCGTTGCCCGTGCTTGATTCAAAAATCGTACGACTTATACAGCAATCGCTATCACTTGACTTAAAATATTTTTGCCCTTCTTTGCCTTTAAAGGAGTGCCCTTTGCCGTGCTGATGTTGCTACATGCCTTACTTCTTGCCTATCTCACACTGCGAATTTTTTCTAAGCTCTATACTAAACATTAAATCTGTTACGTAAAAAGAACTAAACAAAATGAACACAAAACGATCAGCTTTAAAAAAGGACTCGTAACTGGAAAACCGAATGAAAAAAGAATGTTAACTACAAATAATTTTTCACACCCAACCCAGTTCTGCAGAATCAGAATCAACGTTGAGTTTAAGCAAGCGAATGAGCCAATTGGAGTAAAGTGCCATGCAGATTTAAATTTTTCCCACTTGTGACGAATGCAGCTATTGATTTTTTTGCATGCTAGCATGCTAGTTAACATTCGTGTCAGTCAGCTGTTGGCTCTCACGCTGGCCAATAGAATCTTCCTGCCTATTCGTGGCAGCCAGCTATAGGCTCTCACTCTGGCCAGTAGAAAATGGCCGCAAACTACATGAAAACTACCGTAGAAGCATGGAAAAATCGATTATTTCCACTATCGATGGGAGTTGGGAAATGCAAAGTTGGTCTTGGCCTTTATGCTAACTTGGAGCATGTGCATTTAAATTTTGGTGCAAATCCGTCGAAAATTGCGGCCGTGCATTCGTTACACACACACACACACACACACACACACACACACACACACACACACACACACACACACACACACACACACACACACACAGAGCCTTTTATAGATAGAGATAACGATTGACATTGCATTTAAATTTTGAAAAAGTTGGCTGGAAAGCATGAATTCAGAAGAGAGTTCCACAAGAAGTGCGAGAAAATAAGCTGTTAACATAGAATTTACGGTCACATGTAGCCTATTCAACTGTAAATTGATGGGACCTTGTTGCCAATCTAGTACTGCGCTTAAATTTATAAAGTATAGGTACCATAGTGAAGAGTTCATATGAACGATTACTGTTCAGAAAAAGTGACTGGATGAAGAATAACCAAAACCGAAGTTGGAAATGAAATGGTAATCAACAAAGTGAAGTAGGTAAACCACTGCTAGTGGTGGACTACTTATACAGTATATTACCCCCCACTTACAATAGTGCCCAACGTATTTATGAGGATTGGGACATACCCATTAGTGTTCATAGGTACGCTATATAACAATTACCATGAAAGTATTTATAGAAAAGGCACAGAAAATCTACATTACGGCGGTTAGAAAGTGACTGAAGCCGAGACATCAGGTCAGGAACGATAATATTGCTGATTCGTTTTTTTGTGTTTTATCAAGGATCCCTAAATATATAACAGAAACACCGGACTTATTTATAGATTCTGTAGAAAAAAATTGTCTAGCACGAGATTCGGTATAATCTTTCCACTTCATGCCAGCCGAGAATCTTGGCCCCAAAAAGGCGTCACGCGTACATATACTGTTCCTTTAAGTTTTGTAATACCATGATATCCGATAAACACAGGATACTTTCAGACAGTAAGTAAATGTGAGAGAACGAGAAATGTGAACTGATTGTTGCGCAACTCCGAGGAAGAGGAAAAGAAAAATACGTTTTAATGATCGGAAAGACTTAAACGTTTATCATTTTCTTGTCTGTATGGATACAAAAATAGTTAATTACTTCCCGCAATTCCTTATATAAAATAACACATCTTCCTGTTTTTGTTAGAGGAACAGCTGAAATTCTCTAAAAACAGTTCTTCGTTCGCGTGCTCATATTAAATGAGACTTTTCGTTTCCTTTGGTCAACTTAGAATTTAATGAAATGTCCCCCCCACTTACCCAACTAAAACCCCAGGGCCGATGTAGTGGCCTCGTGTCCTCCACGCCCACTCTATAATACTTCCCCCGATCTTTGATACGGTCCAATGCAATATAAGTGAACAATGCAACCTAGAAAAATAAAAATAAATCCAAAATGTATCTAAATACAAATTATCGACATGTCATAATAGATCATTCCATCTTAAATAATTAGAGACATGTCATAATAGATCATTCCATCTTAAATAATTAGAGACATGTCATAATAGATCATTCCATCTTAAATAATTAGAGACATGTCATAATAGATCATTCCATCTTAAATAATTAGAGACATGTCATAATAGATCATTCCATCTTAAATAATTAGAGACATGTCATAATAGATCATTCCATCTTAAATAATTAGAGACATGTCATAATAGATCATTCCATCTTAAATAATTAGAGACATGTCATAATAGATCATTCCATCTTAAATAATTAGAGACATGTCATAATAGATCATTCCATTTGAAATGAATCAGTAATGTTATGCGGCAATTTTTAACGTCAACTTGAGATTTTTTAAAAGTTGAATGATTTTAACATATTCAACATTATAGATAAAAACATAGTGAATTTTATATAGTATTTTTTTTTCGAGACATAACATGAGCAAAACAATTCACGAATTCGGACGTAAAAAGACGACAGAATGACGTCAAAATACTTCATCCTTTAATAATCAGTTGTGCTTAGTTTGAACTGTAATGTATATAGATGTATGTAGGAAAAGGCAAATGTTGATAAATAGCGAGGGTCACAAAGCACAAAATCGGGGGCTTGCTTGTACTTAATCTACTACCCTAAATAAGTAATTTACTAATTTTAAAAATCTTTTTTTTTTCTGGTTAGCGAATTAATCTTGTAAGCAATTAAGAGAAACATCAAATAACCTATGTGATGATAGAACAGGGCCTTGTGGGGATGGCAAGTTGACAAACACTGCTTCGAACTACAAAGGATAGGAAGTTGTGGAGAGTTATGATCACCTACGTTCTGAATGGGACTTGGCACATAAAAAATGAATATATTTCAATCTATAAGCATTTATTTAGGAGGAGGGCACTGTCATATGTTCGACAAAAGAAATAAGATAAAGAGTATTAAAGGGAACACAAGAAGACCAATGAGGTTTTATAGTAAACCAAAAATGTTTTATTTTAATTTTAGCGATTTAGTCATTGGCTAAAAAGGAAAAAGACATAAAAGGTTTACCGGCAAAAAGTTAGAAACACTTCAAACTAACTTCAGTCGGGAGTAACTGGGATTTGTGGTATAGTTTACATGTCAGGTCAGCGAAGGGTAGTGAACGGTCTGACCTGAAGCAGATTTCGGCAACAACTGACTTTACCAGTCAATTCACTTCCTTTTGGCGCCGACCAACGAATACGAATACCCAGATGAAAAACCTCCACTTGTAAGGTCATCCGACCGCATCAAATGGCCCAGAACTCAGAAAAGTTTCATTCACAAAAATAGATTCTCTTAACAGACACTTTTTTTTAATTTTAAAAGATTTAAATTTAAAAAGAAATGAAAACAATTCTTGTAAAAATTCATTATTCATCTAAAAATATTTTTCTTAATATATATTTCTTAATGTATTTCTGTCCTTAATACATCTTATTTATAAAAGCAATTAAAAGATTTTTTCTAATTGAATAATGTCATAGTTTTATTGCATTTTTTATTTTACGATCAATGATTTGAAAAAAAAACAAAAAACAAAATGATGATTTAAACTCTCTAAGGAGCTCTGCTTTTAACTAATATAAATATGAAGAGGCTGAAATTTTAATTTCTCGAAATTTTATAAAATTGTGTAAGTGTGGCTAGGAGATGTAAAAAAAAAATATTTTTACCAAGATTTTCAAAAAAAAAAATTACAAAATAATTTCATTAATTTGTGAATAAGTCCTGAAAAAGCCATTAAAATCCGACAATTATTTGATTTTTGCAAGAATTTCCAAAACAATGTATTTTTTTTTACCGCAAAAAAGACGCTAAATTTCTTAATACTAAACTTTGGCCCACCCGCTGACACAAGAAAAACATTTTTAAACAAAATGTCAAAAAATTAAAATAATAAAAAAAATATTTTCGTCTTTGTTTTTATCAAGTTTCGGGCCTTATTCATCATACTATGCCCTATTTTAGAAAGTTTTTTGGAGGTACCTATTTTATTGTCAATCACTCTAAATTGATTTAAAGCAGGGCCAATCAGTATATTAAACTTTGCTGCGAGTTCCCCAGCAAACGGCTTTGGAACATATTTGGATAGATTTTGCTAGAGTTAGTGTTTGATACTTAGCAAATACGGATTCGAAATATTCCTGTTCAAAAGGCTGTTTTTAGTCAACCTGCTTAAGTTTATTAAGAAACAGAAAGACTTCGCTTGAAATAAGGAAAATAATACTAAACCGTTAAGTGATATCTGTCCCCCTACATGACAGTACTGGACAATCTCTACAAAGATGAAGAAGAGGCTTGAAGCAACAGAAATCTCGTTCTACAGAATGATGCTGAGGATACCATGGACGGAACATGTGAGCAACGTCGATGTTTTAGAGAAAATGGAAACAAAAAGAAAAAAAATTATACTTAACATCAGGAAGAGACAGTTGAGGTTTCTATGGCATATAATGAGGAAGAGGGCTTGGAAATTTGATACTCACAGGATAGATTAAAAGCAAGAAACACGGATGAAAACAACGCATGACGTACTTAGAGAGCTTGATAAATGGATGGCGGAACAGGGTTTAGGAGAAATAACAGAAAAATAACATTCATTAAAAGCTGCAAGGGGCAGGAAGTTCTTGAGAGCCATGATTGCCTACGTTCTGAGGGAACACGCTACATAAAGGAAACGCTTAAGTTTATGAAGTGTTTCAATGTGTGTAAAATTGAGTCATTATGTTTATTTAATTCTATTTAACCAGGAATTTAACCAACGTTCCAATGTCTACGAGGATCGTTGTTTTCTTCCTTCGTTGAACCAGAGGCAAGAGAGAATATCAACCAATGACCCAGCCTTTGTGGTTTGACGGATTCTCCTGGTGAAATTCAATATGCGATCGTTCTTGTTGAAGGCTGTCATGAAAGTTTTGTACAACTGGTCTTGAGTTACCATGGTGTTTTAATGCTAACACCAAAAAATCAATAACGAAGAATATGTGAGCTCGGAAATATAATGATTTTAAATCGCCACGCAGATGCCACAATTCCTATGGCTGATTTCAAGCAGTGTGTAATTGTAGCAAGCGAGAATTGCATTATCACATGACAACTAAATAAACAAATTTTGAAAGCGATAGACGGATGAGATCGCGCTTATATGTATAGCTCAGATGAAAGAAATACGAGCTAAGAAAGAATAAAAAAACAACAACACATTAATTGTTCAAACCTGATGCGAGTTGTTTTCCCGCTCTTTAGTAGATTTATTCATGTCGTAAAAATTCACCGTTAAATTAATGGATTTAACGACGTTTCAACCCCTGCTGAGTCATTCAATGTCGATGTCAGTCCCGATTTATTTATATTTTATTATTTATTTTATTTGTTTTTAAATTATTTATTTGTTCAATTTTTTTTAATCCAGGAGAAAAATCACAATGAACAAAGAGTGCCAATGTTAACCTTTGTAAACTAACTCTTCCATATTTGTTTTTAATGTTTTATGCATCAAGGCATAGAATTACTGAACGAGATTGTTGTAGGGTACAAAAGAAGGAAGTATCTGCAATGTAATCGACCCTGATCCGGCATATCGGCTTCATTCACTTTCTCACCTGCGTGACGTGGCTTCCCTCCGTCTTTTCTACAAATATTTTCATGACAACTGCCCCGAAGAGTTTTTTTTCCCGGATATCCCGATTACATGAATTTAAGCGTGCTACTAGATTGGCATCTAGGTCTCACCCTTTTTACTGTTGAAATAGCTAAATGCAACCGCCACTCCAACTCCAACAGTTTCTTTTCCCGCACTTCCTGTGGAATTCCTTTCCGTTTACTTGCGTCCCCGATAACTACAATCTTCAAAAATGTAAATACAACGCCAATCGCCACCTTCTGGCTTCTTGAAACACTGGGGCAAACTTTAGTTACACACGGACATTTTATTGTTATTATCACAACGTTTTCGGCCGATAGATTGTCCTTAGTCTCACAGCCATATCACATTGAAAGACCGGTTTTCATACGATCACCGAAGTTAAGCAACGGCGAGACTTGTCAGTACCTAGATGGTTGACCGTTTTGGAAGACTAGGTGCTGTAAGCTTGGATTTGCAGACGATGTAATTTTGGCTCAGAATTGAAAATCGAAGAGCTGAGTTCAAATTTCAGTTGGGTTTGTTCTATTCACTTACGCGCAAATACTCCTGGTTACGGTATGAATCCACCCCTCCCCCAGCTATGGGTTAATTAGCAGGACTTGTATCAGTAAATCATTATTATCCCCACCAAAAAAAACTCCTTACAATCTAAAAATATATTCTGGCTTTAAACACGCTGCAAAAGGTTGATAAGCCGTAAAAAAAAAAATTAAATCAATCAAGATTGTTCTCGTTCCGTTGCCCAAGTCTAGGAATCTCTCGTCTAGTATATATTTAATAAATAAAAGGGTCATCTCAAAATTCCCGAATCAACAAGCATTTGATGAAAGCCTGAGAGCATAACGGCCGGAACGTTGTCGCCATGACAACAAAGATTAGGAAAATAGTTCAAGTGTAAATAATGTAAATAATGATAACTCTTCATCCGACAAATTCAGACAGAAATTGGACAAGCCTCTCTTTCGTGTCAACTTGTCCAGGCAATCGCAATAAAAAAATAAAAAAAAAATAAAAAATGCTCATCTCATTATCAACCATAACAGGAACCGCAAAAGTTGTTTCAACTATAAATCAATCATTTGAATGTTGAAATGAAATATTTTCATTTTTGACTAGTTACCTTGTAAGGAAATCGCTACAAAGAAAACTTGATTTCGTATCTCATATCAATTGGAGTTCGTCTTTCGTGGACGATACCTTAATCAATTCAACAACGGACAAGGTTCAAATTTATAGCCACATTCCCAACCAAGTCTGTGTAAAACCTCGCACTATATTGTTAATAAGAGTAATATAATTGTTAATGACAGTTCGGGACAAATTTGTTAAATCTGAAATATGTTATCCCCTGTGTTCATAAAATCAAATCTATTTACTCCTGCCTCAAACGCAAATCTACTGAGGCGGAAAAAGTTAACCTGGCAGCCCAAATTGAAAAGGACCTCCAATCAGTTGTGATCTGGGGTGAGAAATGGATGGTTAACTTTAACGCGTCTAAAACAAAACTGCTCTCCATCAACCACCACAAGGTTCCATCCCTGCATCCCATTAGAATGTCTGATGACCATCTTCTCGAGAGCCCCTCCCTACGGCTGCTCGGTCTCACGCTGTCTGCTGATCTGAGATGGAATAAATACATCGAGTCAGTTGCATCAGCCACCGCAAAGAAAGTTGGTTCTCTGTGCCGAGCCAGGAAATTTTTCTCCCCTGAATCGATCCTTCAAGTCTATAAATCGACCATTCGCCCATGCATGGAGTATTGCTGCCATATATGGTCTGGAGCCCCTGCTGTTTGCCTCGGGGTTCTTGATAAGATCCAGAGACGGATATGCAATGTGATTGGCCCTGATCTGTCATCTCGTCTGCAGTCGCTCTCTCACAGACGCGATGTTGCCTCGCTCTGCCTTTTTTACAAATACTTCCACGGTAATTGCTCTGAGGAGTTGCGTTCGCTTGTCCCCAGGCCTCGTGAATTTAAACGCCCTACCAGGCTGGCATCCCGCTCCCACCCCTACACCGTGGAAACTGTTAGGTGTAGACGTCTCTTCTACTCCAATAGCTTCATGTCTCGCACATCCCGCCTATGGAACTCCCTTCCCTACTACTGTTTCCCTGACAAATACAATCTCCAAAGGTATAAGTGTAGCGTCAATCGACATCTCCAGCTGCCTTGATCTATCCGCTTCCCTTCTCCACATCCTTTCTTTTCTCATTCCTATCTGCTCTCGCTCCGGATCTTTTGTGGCCCCCTTGCCTTGATCGACCCACTGTCTTTCTCTTCTCCCTCATCCCCTCCATTGCCACTCCTATCTGCTCTTCCTCCAACCCTTCTTTAACCCCTTGCGCGATAGTGGCCTCTGGCCTTGCTTGGGGCGATATGATTTAAAAAAAAAAAAAAAATGTTTATTATTAATTATTTATTGGTTTTCTTCAAAATTTGAATCCCATTCTTCTTTTTGCGGATTTCTTTGCATAGCAAGAAAAATACGAGAGAATAAGACCTGTCGTGTCCATAAAGAAATACATAAATAAAAAATAATTATACTGCCACTGCGTAGTTTCCATATAAAAATAAATAAAAATATAGTGTCAAAAATAATTATAATAAAATAATTATAACAATTATAATTGTCAATAATTCACACTTTTTAAACCAATGAGAATCGATCCAACTTATCTCCTCTACACACACAAACACGTGCCATTCTCATTATCGGACAGGCAGTGAACACTGACAGGCCATCAACACGCGCGTCAACGAAAATTTCGCCTCGCTTTCCTTTTTCAGACCATAATAGTAACATTTATCTCTTAGCACTCAACAAAAATTCGAGGTGAGAAAACTCCAGATACTTCTTGTATTTTCCAATTAAATTATCTGGACACTCATTACACACATCTATATAAATAAAAAAACATACGAGAAAAACTGAATACCACTTTACTTATTCTTTATTTTATCATTCTGTCGGATTCCTATCCATATTTAATCTACATTTGACCTCAAACTCACAATTTTACTCAGTATTACAGTCTCTTTTTCTCCCAAACCACATAACAAGATAATAAATAATGCTCGTTTCCACGTCTTATTGTTTCCCATTTTTATGAGTATTTTTGTATGTATAAATGTTAGGGGGGGTTATAATTATTTACTCCTCTACAGCCCGAATAGTAGAACAAACTAGTGATTTCAAACATGAAATCACTAGTGTTACGCAAGATACTATGAGAATTAGTGTAATTTGCTACCATTTTTAGGGTTTTTAGACTTTTAATCGATAAAAAGAAGTGGAAAGATCATATTGAATCAATTGATAGGTCTGTTGCTAGGAAAGACGTTTCACTGTGTTGGGCTAGACAATTTTTCTCGTCAGAATCTATCTTACACATTTATAAGTATATAATTCGTCCGTACATCGAATATTGCTGTCACACCTGGTCTGGCGCTTCTGTTATGTATTTAGAGATAATGTAATGTCCAAAGAGGAATCTGCAGTTGTTATCGGTCCTGACTTGGCATCTCAGCTTCAGTCCCTTTCCCACCACCGTAGCGTAGTTTTTATCGTGCCTTTTCTATAAATATTTTCATATTAATTATTCTGGTGAGCTATCCTCTTTGGTAATTCGACTTTACGAATTTGAGCGTACTACTAGATTGGCAGCTAAGTCTCATCATTTTACAGTTGAAATTCTTAGATGTAATCGTAAGTTCTATGCTAACAGTTTCTTCTCTCGCACTTCTCGCTTGTGGAACTCTTTTCCGACTTCTTGCTTTCCGGTCTACTTTGATCTTCAAAAAATTTAAATTCGATGTCTATCGTTATCTTCTGTCGTCTTAATCGTTGTTCTTTTATTTTTTTCTCTCCTTAATAGTGTTTTTTTCTTTCTCATATTCTCTTGAACTCAGCAGGCCCTTGCGTCTTACTGACTTTATTGCCTGCTTGCGGGTGAAATGATTAAAAAACAGTTAAGATGTTTGGATGTAATCTTCTTTCAAGTATAAGTTCGGATTTCACCGAGAAACTATTCTTTCTGATCGGCGGTGTTTACTTAGACTGACGGTCTCAATATTTGCGATTAAAAGCAAACGAAATTAAGGTGAAATAAATGTTTGCTAAAAATTAACGATAGTCAATTTGATTGTTCAGACTTGATATTTTCCAATTCGAAAAAAAAAAAAGAAAGATATGCGTTTTTATCGTGAAGCGGCAATATTTAAACAGAAGACCCCCCCCCACCACCACCACCAAAAAAAAAAAAAAAAGATATTAAAGACCGCAGTACACCGGATGGTTTCATTCTCACCGACATGTAGAAATGACGTATTTGTCGCGCCATCGCTAAATGGTATATAGCTTTGGCGGCTATGGGAAACGCATAAGTTTTAACACCGTTTGACCGTGGAATAATTGTTGGGACCAGAAAGATATTTCATTTTATTCCCGAGGTTACAACTGCTTTAGGTTTGACTTTTTTTTTTTTTCATGCAAGTATAGCAAGGGTATACCAAATATATGTGAATTTCAGACAGACATCATTGGCACGTGAAAACTGCGGGCGTCTACAGGTGATGTAAGATCATGACCTCAGGCAATTCATAAGGATGGTGAACACCTTAACCAAGGCGTATATCACTGCATCTAATCCCGCCCAAATCCAACGCTCGTGTCACTCAATACATCAATCAACACAGTAAATGCTGTTTCGTAACCGTTGACCAACAAATTCAGCATTACTGACGTCACGGCATTAGTTATTGCGCTTGACATAGGTCGGATTGATTTGATTTTTACGGTTTATCGATCCTTTGTGGTTTATTTAAATAATATTCTTTCCAGATAAACGTTTTACTTTTTAACCCAGAGCTGGGGGTGGAGCTGGATTCATACTTTTCCCCAGGGGTATTTGTGCGTAAGTATTTTTTTTTTTTACTAATGTTCACCCAATGCAAGACCCAAGAGCCACTCAAGGTAGATGGTTGCTGTGTGGAATTGTATTAGCGTAAAAAAGGACATTGTTAGAAATATAAAGCTGAAGCAGACTTTAGACGGAACCGGAAATCCAATCCTAAACAGGAAACAAGGAATAAACCTCTACTCCTCTTCAAAAGACCAGGGAGTTGTGTGAACCAGACGATAAGCAAACCTATCTATTCCTATTGGTGGAGGAGAGAAAATAAATATATAAAATGAAATATAAATAGTGAATACAATTTCAGAGTTCAGCCGCAGACGTTAGGAGTACAGAGCTGAAGCAGACTTTAGACGCAACTGGAAACCCGGTCCTAAACAGAAAACAAGAGATAAACCGTCTACTCCTGTTCAAAAGGACGAGCGAGGAATGTGAATCGGACGATAGGCGAACCTATCTACTCTTCTAAATGTCACGATGACGTGAGCATATTGTTATTGAACAGCAAAAGACAGGCGCAGTACCACCTGATAAGAAACATTTCCATCTCTTTTGGGACAGACGATTGAGTTTGCGTGTTGGAGAAGTTCGCACGAGGCTACTGACCCAGCCTCTCAGCAGAGCGTTGTGCAAAACCGGTGGAGGATCTGTAATGGTGTTGGAGTGTGTTCTATTAGAGCCCCAAAATTCATGTAACTAAAGTCTATCTTGACAACTGTGACGTAGATGTTTACTGGTGGTAATATTTTGTCCCAGCCTACGTGGGAGGGTATCACGAAACCAGTTCATGTATCACATGACTGACTTTGATGTATTTTATTAGTCTCATGCTCGTCAGATTTAAACCCTATTGTACAGGAATGGGGCTTGTTGCAAAGCACGTTAAATTATACGCAGCCATGCACAAGAAACATAACTTTGATAAACACACGCAACGTCTCTAGTATTTGAGTGAATTTGCTGTTATTTGAGTGAAGAGTTATATATTATTTAGTAGCCTTAGTAATGTTTCTGTTTCTAATTCTTTTATACCCAGTAACCCCTTTTGTTACAGTGGCTTTACTGCCTTGCTTGAGGTGAATTCGATTAAAAGAAAAGACGTCTCAAAATTTTTGGCTCTTCAGTTTACTTGAATCTGTATCATAGACAATATTGTTAGAAGAAGTGGGCAGAGGTCAAGAGTAAGTAACCTACCTAATAAGTTTGGGTGAATGGATAGTGGAGCAGGTGAAAAGACTGATGATAGAGTATCAAATATTGCTTAGAGCTACCTGGACAGGAAGCAGAGGAGTGCCATGATCATCCACGTCCTGAATGGGCACGGTTCATAAAAGATTATTCCAAAAACCACGGTGAGGAGGGTTACCTAATTTCCACAATGGCAGGTTTAATACAAAGCCATAATTAACATACGACCCGCCCGAAATATATATGCGGCCGGGCCAGAAATTGTCCATCGCCCTCGGCATGTCTCTTTTGGAAGGCCTTGGTTATCAAGGACTGACCCCGACCCTCCCCACTTTAATCGTAATAGAGAAAGGGCAGCCTGAAAAGGGAGCCCTCTGATGGAACTAGACTTTGGTTAATTTCCGCCTCGCTGCGAAGCGATGCTGTGTCTCGACAATATCGAATAATGTTGTCCATGCGCAGGTATCAGTAATTGCACTGAGGGAAATGAACAAAGAGGAAAAGTGTACGAGGTGTGAAGATAAATTTTAAAACAATGACGAAAGCATTTTTTAAAACAGAGTCAAAGGGTTAGGGCGACAGGGCCTGGTGTGTGACACAAGTAATCTCGGTGGAATGTTAGCGGTACGTGCAATGAAAATCGACAAACATATCATATGTCTACAGAGACACTTCAATCTAATGTTCTGCCCACTAATAATAGTTCAGTTAGTGAAATACCTTCTTTAATATATCTTTCCGTCTGTTCATTTATATTTTAACCGCCGTAAACAATAAAAATATTTTCTTAACCGCCATAAATAATAAAAATGAAATAAATTGCTCGGAAAATGTGTAGAATAACGAAAATAATTCATCTCAGAAATTCAAACACTTGACGGAGGCTTAAGAATATGAAGTGCTACTTACTATAAGTATTCGGGGGAATTCGACCATGAAAATAAAAGTTACCCATATACATAGTTTCCACCGCCTACCTCCAAATAATCGATTTGGGCATGTCAGATAGCGTTTCCAAAGAAGACGGCAGTAAAATCCAGATTATATCCGATTTGAGATGCTGTTTCCGATTTTCCGGACTCTTCATATATCGACCAAAAACGTCGTGTTAAAACAACAACGTCGACAGTCTGTAGTGAGTGCGAGATAATAATAACTTCCTTTACCCATTCCCTTAAAATTCGGAGAACTGAGGAAAAAGTTGGAAAGGAATTCGCGAGCCTATGTGAAATTTTCTTTGGACCAATTAAAGCCTTCCTTCACAGAGATTGACCGGCGACCAATGTCTCCACAGAAATTAGCCGTTGAGCCAAAAAGAAAGAAAAGAAAGTAGCGAGCCTATTCGAAATTCTTTTTGATATGAAATGAGGAGATAAAGTAAATTAATAAGAGAATAGTGTCTGAAGTCATGTGAAAGTTTTCGTTTTTGTTCACCGCGTCCAGCGTTGAAGTTTTCGCCAGTGTCAAATTACTCACCAATTATATTATCGGCTTTCAGACAAGCACGCGGCAATTCAAAGAACTTTATTTCAACAATCCAATTAAACTAAGCATTTCAAACTATCTCGTTTTGTCTGCTTTTGAGTGTATGCAACCGTATATCCCTTCGGTGAGCAACGAACTCTTTTGCCTTTGTTTTAAACATTTTTGAATATTAATTTTATCTTTTATATGAACATTTCTTCTTCATGACAATTTGCTAAAATTTGAAAATTAATGATTTATTTTCCTGAAACGAGCTACTGACGTTTCAAGCGTGTAAATTCATATATAAATTTCTTATCTTGTTTTGTTGAAATTACCCGTGTTTCCTCCATATTATCATACTTCATTAATCTTCTTGGCGTGAGTAAATCAACTGTTCATTTTAACCCCTAAGCCCAAGGCTACTATAAGTCCGAAAACAAACAAAAGATGGAATAATGAAAATATGACTGCGCGTTTCTCACCTGCGTCAATGACCTACATTTGATTTTTTTTTGTGATGTCAACGGACACTCGTTTCCACTCGTGTGATGTCAACGAATACTCGTTGTCACTTTCGTAATGCTCGTTGTAGTAGAGATTTTGTAAACGTAGATACAACTATAGTAACGCCGTTGAACAATACTGGTGTCAGACGCCTTCGGATAACAGTCAGTTATATGCCATGTGTGATACACGCTTAGGCCATTATGTATCTTTCGATATATGACTGACGAGGCAAATGTTTTCCTGTAGTAGGTTGCTATTTCTTTCTGCGGTAGACTATTTGCCATCCAAGGCTATAGAACCCGGTCTGTTCTGCTATTTACCCATAGCTGAAGGGAGAAGAGGAGGATTCATACCTTTCCCAAGGACATTAGCACGTAAGTGAATGTAATGGATTCGACTGGTACTAGAGTTCGGCTCTCCGATTCCTCAATCCGAGCCGCTTTCGAATAAGACTCGCTCTAATAGTACTTGCTCGATAATACCCGCTCGAATAGTAATCCGTATAGTGATCAGTATAGAGAAATAGTGTAGTGAATAGAGTAGAGAATAGCTGTCCGTATAGTCATAAAGAGAAAAAGGAGTAGAAATAGTGATCATTTAGACGCCACGCGACTTCCTACTTATGCGTTTCCCCCGTGGTCACGTGATCTACTTAATTCAATAATGGGATCGCCTGTGTTTGCTCACTGGCGATCTATGTTCAAACTCAAGTGTCGGCAGCGATATTTTATTCCTATATAACGGAATTAAAGTAAAAGCCAGTATTTTGAACTGACGTTCAAAATCATAAGGTGCAACACAATCTTTCTAACTCAATTTAATAGTAACTATGCTTGATTTGAAAGTTTTTTTTGCTTGCTTTGAATACCTCGGTGGAAAGAGCAGTTATAACAAATTTAGAATAGGAAATAAGGAAATTGAACACAGGTTAAGCTGCGCTAACACAGAAAACCAAAATATTAACCTAGAAAACTTTAGTAATGCTTTTAGCTTCGTTAGATCTAGACTTTCATATGGACGTGTAGAAGTAGGTTAAGTTTAATAAATAAAATAAAATAAAAAATATTTCTTAAATCCCCTGAAATGTATAACCTACTTATCATTTCCTTAACACCTCATTAACATTAACACCGGCATTCTTAAGGTAAGATAATCAGATTACTGCGTTTCTGTAAATCAGATAATTGAATAAGCAAAATAAAGAAGCCAATGACAGTGGTGAGTGCGTGTAGGATTGTCCTTCGCATTAGTGCAGGGTATATGATTTTTTATCATATACCCTGTACTAATACGAAGGACAATCCTAAGTCTCCCAACAGCAACAACAACAACAACAACAAAAATGTCTAGCACATGTAACATGTAAAAAAGAAGAAGATCTATTCAAGATAACTTTAAACACTACCATAGACAAAAGGTTAGGAAGGAAACTCCTATATCGATAATAGAAAGGGCGATAACTGTGGACATGAGAAGTTTAATAGCCTGGAAACAGTTTTAAGTTTTTATAAATTTTATAAAAGATTTCTAAAATTTCAACCTACAGTAACATTAGCTGTTCTGTAGAATAATTGGCCAAGGTTAAATGCAATTGGCAGAAATGCCCATCAAACAGAATTGACAAAGTTTGCAATAAACAATAACGAAAGAAAGAAAAGAACAGGGCCAAAATAATACTAGACAAACAATATAGGCAAGAAAAAGGTAGCTAAAGCAAAAATAATGGGGCAAAAATGTTCACAAACTAAGAATACACAAAAAGGATACAGGCAAGCGATCGCAGCGTTCTGACAAGACAAGAACGAGCAGAAATATGGCGGATGAGACGCAGAAGTGACCTATCATATTGGCTAGGAAGAAATCCCAGGATGCATGTTTTGTCTATAAATTTGGGGAGGGAGGAGATGTTTTTGAAGTCATTCCTATACTGATTGAAAGCAACATATTCGGTCAATGAATTCTGAATGTTTCCCGTATTTCGGCATTACTTTTGAGTGAACAACAACGATGATTGTTGTTCTTTCTTTAGTTTTTATAAATGACATGTCTTTTTAGGGCATAAGCTTTCATGACTCTCCACCGATTCCTTTTCTTTATTATCTGGGAATTGCCACGACTTCTTGAGAAAGAAAGCTGGGGAGTTTCCCGTTTCCTTCTCCTCTGGTTAAATTAAGAGTTTTCCTTCTTTTTCGTTTCCATCCAAGGCCTCTGATCGGGAGGTTTTGAGGAGCGTGGAACCACCTCTTAATTACTGTTGTTCCCAGGCCCACCTTTATCTTAGATGGTAGCACCTGTTAGGGTCCCAGCTATGGGAAAATATTTAATCCCAAAACTGGGGTCGAAACACCATAAAAGTATAAAAATATATTTTATAGTAAAAATAACAGTAATACATTTTGAAAAGAATATTACCAGCAATACATTTCAGTCTCGACAAAAACACTCTTTACAAAAATACGTCAATGAAACCTGATCTACAAAGAATATATATTCTATACATACGAACCTATCCAAAAAATCTTGGCATTAAATAACTCATTGAGGTTGATAAACCGTAAATCAAAATAAATGAAACCAAAGTGCTATTTAACTCATAGCTAGGGCAAGGATAGAAGGATTCATGCCTTTTCCGAAGACATTTGTGTGAAAGTGAATGCAACAGACTAGCTCGGAATTTGAACTCGACACGCCGATTTATTAGAGCAGATAATTTCTAAGCTGTATGAACGCACGTAGATACAATTCTAGTACACCCCCTCCGCCAAGCCAATTCAAATAAATAACGATGTTATTGATAACCTATATCTTTCGTAGTCCTTTTCTGTTGTTTGCGCTGACATACACCAATGACTTTGAATATGAGAACTGGAAAAAGAAAGACGACGATACATCCTGACACATATTATTCATTCTGGACCTCTGATGAATATAAAACAGCATTTGCTTGCATTCAGAAATCGTTCTTTGAAATTTGTAAGAGAAAAATATATATGTCAATAAAGATTTTATTCTATGACAGTCACAAAGTTTAAATGATAAAAGCCTTTCGTACATTTTAAGAGAAGTAATTGAAATATTTTTTCAATAGGGACATTTTGGGTCTGTCCTTTCTTGTAACTTTATGCTTCGCTGCGCACACCGTAAGTCCAAATAAACAACTTTATTTTCGGGAAAATGTGGAGGGGAAACAATCACTTAAACACCGCTGAGTGAGTGGAATGCACGGGAAGAATGTATTTCTTTATCATCCGTCCGTGTATTGAATACTGCTGTCATATCTGGTCTGTTGCTCCTGCTATATATTACGAGATTATCGATAAAATCCAAAGAAGGGTTTGTAATGGCATCAGTCCTGAACAAAATATTGATATATTGGAAAATACAAACATTTGAGGATTGTTTTTTTCCAGTCTTTCATGTAACAAGACATATTGGGCAACGGTTTGTCTTCAATTTAAACAATATATGCTAAACTCCAGGAGAGCAACACTTTGTGCCTTCCTGAGCTCATGTTGTCCCACTGACATGAAGTGAGGGTGAGTATATTGAATCAATTGCTAGGTCTACTGCTAGGAAAGTTGATTCACTATATCGTGCCAGACAATTCTTCTTGTCAGAATCTTTCTTACACATTTATAAATCTACTATTCGTCCGTGCATTGAATTGTCGCAGTTAACTCCTCCTCATTTCCTTAACCCTCCAACAGGGTTCTCTCTCTCCCGGGAGTATAAATACTGGCTGACCTTTCGCCTCTGCCTCTTTTCTCTGCTTACGCGCACGTGCGAGCAACTATCTCGACTTCGGCCGCGGGCCGCAACCTCGCACGTGAGGCGAGGTATACAAAACTTTCTCTTAAAATTTCCAATATGTGAACTCCTATACACGACCAGCGTTTCCCATATTCTGGGAACACGCTAAAACAAAATTCACCCCGTACGGACATTCAACTCAACACACACACAACCTTCCATACAGGCTGTAACATTTTATCCATGTCTTCAATGTATTTGTAATTCGTGTATTAATCTATTTGTTATTAATATATATTTGTTCGCATACATGTATATCGGTCTTGTTTGTTTCTTTGGACTCCATTAAAGTCCAACATTCTTATGTAGCTGGACCGGCCAGCGGAAGCCTTAACCTAGAGATAACTCATCTTCTCTTCTCACATTCACACACCGCATGGTCCCCTACAGAATGCTACTGCCATATCTAGTCTGATGCTCCTAGTAGATAGCTTGAGAAGAGTGTGTAATGTAATCAGTCCTGATCTGGCATCTCAGCTTCAGTTACTTTTCCACCTCTGGCTTCCCTTTGTCTTTTCTGTAAATATTTTCATGACAATTGTTCTAATAAGCTTTCCCATTTGATACCTCGACCTCTGCATTAATTTAAGGGTACGACGGGGATTGGCGGCTCGGTTTCATCAATTCATTGTTGAAATAGATAGATTTAATCGTAAGTTCTATTCTAATAGTTTCTTTACCCGCATCTTTCGCTTGCGGAACTCTCCTCCAGTTTCTGGCTTCCTCGCCAACTACGGTCTTCAAAGATTTAAATGCAACATCAATAGCCATTTTCTGCCTTCTTGAATTCCGTTCTTTTATCATCCTTTCTCCTCACTAAAGTCTTTTCATACTCTTTCACGTTCGGTAACTTCTTGAGCCCCGCGTGGCATTATCACCTTGCTTGGGGTGAAATGATTAAAAAAAAAAAAAAGAAAAAAAAAAGACCAATAACAACTTCATGGACACTTACTGTAGAGCTAGCTTTCGCAAGCTTGTCTCGCGGACAACTTCGTTACTGTACTAACTTCGATTCTCGCTATTACCAGGCTAGTCTGAGTTTAATAAATAGTGATGTGTATACCCGCCTGTCACGCGGAAGATAGGAGTTTGATTCACCGCCAGGGAGCGTCAATCTTACGTATTGGGCACGTTGCCGAGTGGTTAGAACGTTCGCTTCCGACCACGGAACCCGGGTTCGAATCGCACTATGATCGATTTGTCAGGAAGGTGACTTCTTGATGTTATTGGCCTGTAGAAGTGATCCCAGCGCGCGACACCTTTGGAAAGTGTTTGAAAACTATACCAAGGGCTGAGTGAAATTTCGGAGCATTCGATGGTTGAGCTAACATGAAGTCACAAGTCATCGTGACCGAAGGTTTGAGGTTACTGGCTTTGTTCAGACTGTTGATCACACCAAATAACGCGTTCTCTCCCAGAAACTGTAACTAAGGTTCACTCAGCATAGTTGCAGTATAAACCAGAGGTGGGTTCTGTGGGTGTTAAACAAACACAAATATGCCCGAGCGGGCGTCTGCAATAGGGATTAGATAGCCACCGTATCAGACAGGCATACTCGGATACGAGCAAGTTTTAAAAAAAAAACAGTTTGCCTGTTGCAGAATGATGATTATCAACCTAACCCTATAGATCAATTCACGAGTACAAGTGGTTCAATTTCCATTGGGTGCCCCATTAACGTAGCTTTTTATCCGACTATCTTACTGACATAGCCATGATCAGGATACCCACGTAGTAAAGTGTACGTTAAATGATTTTATCTGAGCCTGAGATTTTATGACTACGTAGACAATAAAATCTAGTTATGACATCTTCAAAGCAACCACAAGCTGTACACAAGTAGAGAAAAAGGAAATATAGTATATAAATAAATGTAAACTTTTGGTATCAAGTGTCACTCATCCGGAAGGTAGGGAAATCCGGTCATAGGTAGAGCTATGGTTAAAGTAAATCAGTTCCATTTGACAAGCCGTTGGTGCAGAACCAGAGACACAGAGAAGAACGAAGAACGGTAGGAGAGAGCTGACAGTCAGAAAGAGAGATATAGAGTCGGAGGCAGATAGGATTCTCGCTGGCCGAAGGGGAGTCAAGGTTCGTCAGTGTGTCGTGAGAAAAGACAGAAATAGCAACGAAGTTGTTCCAGGTGTCGCTTGTCTATCCCCCACCAGACAGTGCCAGGTAAAGCCGTGAATAAATAACCCACTGTACCGGAAACAGGATTCATCTCTTTTTTACCTTCCGTTCCCTTGTGAATAGACACCGAGGCTTTCCCGATGCAGGCATAGGGTGAAGCTGTCTAGTCGGTGAAAGACCAAAAGAGGCCTTTGAGTGTATATCCACAATCTAAATTTATTAATATGGGTGCAAGGAGTTCAATCGTCATTGGATATCTTATTAACGTAGCCTTGTGCCAGACTAAGCTTAGTAAAAAAAAAGAAAATTTAAAGTATTCCCATCAAAATCATTATGATTCTGATCCTCGGTATTTTGTTGAGTGGATAGAATTAAATGAAAATAATCATTGGCATTCATAGAAATGAATATCAAATTGGCAGCTGATCTAAAAACCAACCTAAATTCTATTATTAACTGGGGCAAAGAATGGTATCTTAATTTTAACGCCTCCAAAATGAAAACTGCTCTCTGTTAATCGTCTAAGTGAACCCTAACCCTGTTTTCCGTCAGCATGGCTAGTGCTAACTTCCAGGAGAGTGACACATTGCACCTTCTCCGCTAACATGAGGTGGAAAGATTATGTTAAATCAGTTGATAGGTTTGCTGCTAGGAAAGTAGTATCACTGTGTCGTGCCTGACTAATTTTCTCGCACGAATCTATCTTACATATATACAAGTCTATCATTCATCTATGCTTTCAGTATTGCTGCCAGATATGGTCTGGTGATCCTGATATATATTTAGGAATCTTTGATAAAATCCCAATAAGAATCTGCAATGTAATTGGTCCTGACAGTCACTTTTCCACTGCTGTAATGTAGCTTCCCTGTGCTTTTCTATAAATACTTTCATGCTAATTCTTCTGACGAACTTTCCTCGATGGTATCTAGTCTTTATGAAGTACTATATTGGCTGCTAGGTCTCATCAATTTACAGTTGAATTGGTTAGATGCAACCGTAAGTTCTTTGCTAAAAGTTTCCTTTCTCGCACATCTCACTTGTGGAACTCTCTTCCGGCTTCTTGCTTTCCAGTCAAGTTGGATATTCAAAATTTTAAATGCAATGTCAATTGTTATCTTCTAAATTCTTGTTCTCTTGTTGTTCTCATTCATTAATAATGTTTTTCTTTTCATATATTCTTTCACACTCAGTAACCCTCCTGCGTCTTAGTGGCTTTGTTGCCTTGCTTGGAGTGAAATAATTACAAAAAAAAGAAAAAGAAAAAAGAAAGGAAAAAGCACTACTACGACAGTGACTAAAACGGTTCTCACACAGACATTTCTTGAGGAGGGTGGATAGAAGCCCATGGTTAAAAACAAGACTTGTCAGGTGGATGGACTTTCTTGTATGGTCAACGGCCATCTATCACTGAGCTCCATAGATATGAATGCTGAAGGACTGACTGTGCTTTCACCTGGGGAGGGATGGGATATGCCAAGTCTATTTTCCCAAGACAGGCTACATATGAATGAATAGCTCTCCAGTTTTCAACTCCTATATGTAGAGGGAACTGGTCACGTGCTCAGTTACACAGCGATCCCACCACGATAGGACTGGTGATGATGATGATGATGATAATGAAGGTCGGTGCAAGTGTTTCATGCTCGCCCCCTGAATCTATGATACGCCCCCGCATTCTACTACATCTCAATTTTCATAAGGTAGTATTCATATAAAATACAAATTTTATTTTAACCTAATTATGTACAATAATGAATCATATGCAATATAGGTGAACAATTCAACTAGAAAAATTGAAAATACATATAATGTATCTAAATACAAATTATCGACATGTCATAATAGATCATTCCATCTTAAATAATTAGAGACATGTCATAATAGATCATTCCATCTTAAATAATTAGAGACATGTCATAATAGATCATTCCATCTTAAATAATTAGAGACATGTCATAATAGATCATTCCATCTTAAATCAACAATGTTTTGCGGCCAATTTAAACACCAATTTGAGGTTTTAGTGAATTTTATATAGTATTTTTAGACTTGGCATGAGCAAAACAAATTTACGGATTTGGACAAAAAAAGACCCCAGAATGACGTCAAAATCCGCGAAAATTATTCATCCTTTAATGGTCAGTTGGGCTTAGTCTAATTTGTAACGTATATAAACGTAGGTAGAAAAAAAGTAAATGTTGCTAAGATAGCGAGGATCAGAAAGCACTGTCCGGGGACAAACCAGGCTTGAGACCCCTCTGGTCGGGGTGTTCGGAGGTTGTACGCACCGGCTTTGCTGATGATAAATAAATGCCCACTTCTAAATCACATTTTAAACTTTGTCGCTCTGATCAAGATTTGTCCTCATCTGATTAGTGACCCATATAGAGGCAGACTTGAACAGAAACACAGTGAATATATATCGTATGTCTTATTAGATTTATGACTAACTGTATGAATATAGTTACTAAACATTAACAAAGGATAAAAATAGGTTAATGGTAGGCATTGGTACAGACACTATTACAAAGTAATAGTTTTTAGATTGTAAAATATTTTGAAAAAGCTTTAAGTTTTTAGCAATTGTCATGTAGGCATTTTAAGCTACAAAGATTTTATTTTTTCTTACGAAAGTTTATTACAGATTTGTATGCGTTAGTTTTTTACAAATTTGTATGCATTCATGTGTATAAACATATGTTGGACAGACCGGAGTTTCAGTGAGCGAACAAAAAATAATAACTGTCTATATTTCTGAGATGAGGTATTATGTACATTATTTACATTATTCGGACTATTGTCCTCTTCTTTGTCGCCATATTTATTACAACGTTTCGGCCGTTGTACGCTCCGGCCTTCTTCAGGTGGTTGGAATGTCCTCAAGGACACATGGCACAGTGGATAAAGGCGTTGGTTAGATCCAGTGACAGGACCCGAAGAGTGCGAGTTCAATACCCGGTTAAGGCAGTGGAGAACTTTCAGAGGGAAATTAACAGGAGATAACTGATAACTGACATCCATTAAAAACATGGCACGTGGAACTAGAACAGTCTACCCCAGTGAGCGAATAAAAGGGTTCAGTTCGACATTCCAACCGCCTGAAGAAGGCCGGAGCGTACAACGGCCGAAACGTTGTAATAAATATGGCGACAAAGATGAGGACAATAGTCCGAATAATGTAAATAATGAACAAATAATAAGTCATTCAATTCAGCAATCTGTTTGTTCCTCCTTAGAAAATGTAATGTACGCCGGGATTAAATACGAAAAGAAAGAAAGGTAAATGAGCAACATAATGGGCAACATCATCGGCAGTCGATAAGATCGAATCCATAAATCATCCGCTAAATAACGAATGCACTAGCAAATCCTTGCAAGATGTGTATACTAATCATTACTCTATAAAGCAGTGGTTCCCAAACAGTGTGACGCGCCTCATATGTGCGGCGAAAGAGGATAGCAGGTGAGGCGGAATGATTGAAAGGAAACTGAAAAAATTAGAAACAGTTTTAAAAAATTCATATGCTAAAATAAATATGATTTGAATATTTTAAATGTTATTATGGTTTACTTGTAATTGCATGCATGGGTTCCAGTATAAATAGTTATAAATAATTATTGACCGATTTTATCATTGTGCTATTTTTGTATTATATCAAGTATTAAGAATATAGTAACTAGGGTCCGTAAATTGGAAGAAAGAGTTATCAATGATAATGTTCTGACTTCGAATCTGCGGTTATTTCCCTTCAACCCTTTCTCTGTTTTTTTATTATTATTTTTCAACGTACTTTCTGTTACATAAAATTTGGTGAGGCGCGAGCAAAATCTCATTCCGAAAACGTGACCGAGAGAAAAAAAATGGGAACCATTGCTCTGTGGCATACGTATATAAATATAAGAGAAAATGTAATATGATATATATACAGGGTTAAGATGGATGCGTAGCATTACAAGAGTTGGTGGTCTGCTCTTGTCTCGGCTATAATTTATGCACACAAAGGGCCAGGTGCGAGTCTGGCTGGTGGCAGGAAAATTAAGTCGCCTGGACTGTTTGAAGCCAATTAATCAAAACATGTACTCTAGACTTCTATTTTCTTTCGCATTTTATGACCAAAGCTAAATCACTAATGCAATGACGACCATGCCATTTATCAAGTAAGACCTTACTTCTCTTCTCTTTTTCATATCTGTTAATGTGTACCTCTTTAATTGAATGAACAAACTCTTCAAATTCATGTTCTGTAAATATGTATACGACGCGTTTTCTTTCAAGCATACATATATGTCCTTGTCTGTTTTTACTCAGAAAGAAAGTGTTACTTTCTTACGTGTATAGTTATGCTTATGTTGGGATGGTGTTGTGGAGTTATTTCCACAATATAACTTGTAGTCGGACTAAATGCGTCCTAAATGGGGTAAACGTACAGAAACGTTAGGAACTTGTAAATAAGTGTTACGCAGAGTAATCGAGTTGTGGTCGCTGATAACTTACTCCTCCCTCGACTACCTACTGACTCCTACTTATAATAGGTGGGAGAGTCTATTATCTAGACAAGGTGTCTTCCACTATAACAGATGGTTATATAAATGTATCTCCAACGGTCATTTCAATATATGGATTAAAAATCAGGATGCTGATATATGATTGGACAGAGGTAAAAAAAAAGAGGGGAATTCAGTTTGATATATTGCACATATATATTTTGTATTAAATATATATTATGTATTAAATTTATGAAAAATTCGTTTGAACATTACGATTAAAGGGTGGATTAAACCATATAATTTTACGCTTAGAGGGTTTCTGTTTATTTACACCTTCTTTTCTAACTTTAAATTTACTTTATGATGGCTTCATTCTAAAGCCCTTATTTATTTAACTTTGTTATTATCAAGTTTTTCTTATTTTTTTTATTGCTAGAGTTGGTAGATAACCTAACTTGGACTGATTTATGTAAATTATCTAGAATTTTGTGGTGGTGGTGGTTTGATTCTTTACTTATGTATCTATGGTTATATAGATCTTTGGTATATGGTTTGTAATAATCATTATTCAAGTCTAAGGTCACATCGAGAAAGTTAATCACTTTAGCACTGCTGCTAGTGGTAATATTTAATTCGTGATCTTTAAAATATTTCTTCAGTTCCTTTCTCAATAGATCTATATTTCGTGGGCTTGTTTTACGGAGGAGAATTACACCGTGATCTCTATAGAGTCCAGTGTCCTTAATATCGAAAGTAAATGTAAGTCTCCACAATAATAATATTCCGACTAATTCGCACGCCTGCTGAGTCAAACGCTCCTATAGCAATATTAAATTCTGGGTTACTTCTTTGGGTCCACAGATAGCCATTATGAAATAGTATAGGTTTTTGTACCTGCTTTATGGTATTTATTTCGCAATCGCTAAGAGGACAGTTTTTTTCTTTTTGCTAGATTTACAGCCGCCATTAGCAAATTTTCGGTGACGGACGGGTAAATTGGATAAATGTACATTTATTCTTCCTTTTTATATTAGTAAACCATGCTATGGTTTCTATTGTCTCATTCCACTGGTTAATTCCTAGAGCATTTTTGTTGTATTTGTATGTTCTTTCAAGGATGGTTTTGCTGATTTTAACGATATTATTTGGTTGAGTCATCAGTATCGAGGGTTGTTTAGGAAACTTACCTTGTTGTCTTTAACTGTGATGAATGCTTGATGTTTGTGCAATTTGTGGATCCTATCATCAGTATTTAGATCAGTGGCTATTTTCTTGGCTTCGCTATTGATGCTATTTTCCCAGTTGTTGGGTGCCTTTTTAACGGTGAGGAATAATATGTATATTTATTAATATATACTTAATAACTCTGTTGTATTACATCGAGCACTGTTTTATTAACACCAACGCTATATGTACAATATTTATATATATATATATATATATATATATATATATATATATATATATATATATATATATATGATAGAAATTGTAAGGAGGATTTGATAACTAGAATTAAGTAATTTGATGTACGCAGGTCCTTACTTTCCGTACAAACACTAATTTTTATTTCATGGGTGACTTTCACTGGATTTCGCATTTAATTTCGATTATTCGCAAATTTATTTTCAAGTTATAAAAATTATTATCGTGCAAAAATTCGTCGCAAAAAAAAAAAAAAAAAAATCACGTAAAAAATCGATGAAAATAACCACAGTAATGAAAACTTGGGAATCCAATATTTCCTGATTTCGGGTCTAGATCCAGTCCGGAAAGTTTTTAATTTCCTCACGGACTCGACTTGATCCCAAAAGGGTATGACATGTTGGGCTACGGCTTTTAGGAGTAAAGTTGAAAAGATGTGACACAGTGACATTCGCATTTATTATATATATATATATATATATATATATATATATATATATATATATATATATTTAAGATCTGTCATTTATTATTTAATATACTGTTATTATACATTTATTATGCATAAATTATTATTTATTATACAGCAAAAACAAATACGTGTATTATTTAAGCCTTGCCAATTCTATCAGTATTCTTATTTTATGTGTCGTGTCTCTTTAGGACGTGGGCGGTCATGGCTTTCCACAACTTCCTATCCTTTGTAGCTCTAAGTAATGCTTGTCTCCTTATCCATTTACACAAGCTGGTTAAGAAGATTACTCAGTTTTCCTCTGCGTTCCTTGGTCCCTGTTAGTGTCATTTTCCCAAGCTGTTCTTCGTCATTAAGTATCCTAGACAGTTTGTAGTGGACCGGGGTGTGAATGTGAGGATGATATCTGTGGGTTAAACTTTCCCGCTGGCCGGTCCAGCTACATAGGAATGTTGGACTTTAATGGAGTCCAAAGAAGATAAAGAAACAAACAAGACCGATATACATGTATGCAAACAAATATATATTAATAACAAATTACAATGACATGAAAGGTTACAGAGTGTTGTATGGAGAAGTTATGGTGAGTGTGTTGAGTGTCCGTACGAACGCGTATATTGTTTTTAGCGTGTTCCCAGAATATGGGAAACGCTGTATGTGTGAGAGGTCACATATTGGAATAAGTAAAAAAAAGAGAAAGTTTTTTTTACCTCGCCTCACGCGCGAGGTTGCGGCCCGAGGCCTGTGTCGAGATAGCTGGCCGCACGTGTGCGTAAGCCGTAAAAAGAGGAAGAGGCGAAAGGTCAGCCAGTATTTATACTCGTGGGAGAGAGAGACCCCTGTTGAATGATTAAGGAAATGAGGAGGAGCTAACTGCGACAAGTTCAACTGTCTCTGAGCATAGCACGAGTGTCGTTTTTGTTTCCATTTTTCTTAAAACTTCCACGTTACTCACATGTTCTGTCCATGGTATTGTCAGCATCCTTCTCTAGAATAATGTTTTTGTGGTCTCAAGACTTTTCTTCATTGGTGAGAAAATTGTCCAGCATTTACTGCCATATAGGAGAACTGATATTACGTAGTAGTTCAGCATTATGTTAAGAAATAGAAAAAACTTCGTTAGAAACAAAGAAAAGAGTACTGAAGTGTTACGTGATATCTGTCCTCCTACATGTCAGTGAATGCTGAGCAAACTCACAGATGAAGAAAAGACGTGAAGCAACAGAAATGTTGTTCTACAGAAGGATGTTGAGGATACCATGTACCGAATATGTGAACAACAATGAAGTTTTAGAGAAAATCGAAACAAAAAAGAAACATCTACTTAACATCAGGAAGAGACAGTTGAAATTTTTAGGGCACATAATGAGGAAAGAGGGTTTAGAAAATCTGATACTCACAGAACAGATTAAAGGCGAGGACAGAGGAAAACGACGCATAACACTTAGTGAGCTTGAGTAAATGGATGGCGGAAGAAGGTTTAGGAGAAATAACAAAAAGACAAAATTTATTAAGAGCTACAAAGGACGGGAAATTGTGGAGGACCATGATCGCATACGTCTTGAGAGGACACGATGCATAAATAAGGTTAAGAAAAAATATTGGTAGGAAAAAATCTTTTAAAAAGTTAATTCCACGGTAACATAGATATTGGACGTTTCCCACGACATCAAACCATCTTACTGTCATACCTAGTAATCCACCTTAAAAGTATATCTCCGAGTAATGGAGAGGGAAGATATTTGATGTCACCCATCTTTCTAAATATCATGCGATCGGCACCAGAAATAAGGAATGATCCCTGACCGGACCCATTGCAGAATGTCCCCAAACAGATTGTCTCTACTACGATAGCTGGTTTGCTGACCCCATTCTCTCTGTGCTCTTAACCGTCAAGTTATGCGGACATACAAACATCGCAGCATCTACAACGGAATTTACGGTATGCCGTGCGCGCGTACGAACACACAGCCAACATACACATTTGCTCACTGATATTTTACAAACACGGACCCATACCATTTTTATTTCTTGTCAGAATGCCTTTTAGGCAATAACAGAATTAGATTATCTCAGTGGAAAAAATGTTTTTTTTTTCCTTTTCTTATCAATTTCTTGTGGGGTGGGCTGTAATCGAGATAAAGCTATTTAAGATATTCATTCATTTTGGCTTGTGTACAACGCCTGTCCGACGTTTATTCGATATCTCGGCACAACTGGACCATATTTGGAGAGTCGAACGCAAAGCATGAAAACTTATCACCCGCTTTTTTTAAGAAGATACCCTAATAGCAGATTAGAAGCTAATGTGTAGGTATTAATGATGAGGATTAGACAGTGTGGCTTATCAGTGCGCATATATATATATATATATATATATATATATATATAATCATTTATTTAAATATTATAACATAAATATGTTATAAAATCACTACAAAAATAGCCATTTCGTTTCGACACTTCCAGTGTCTTATCCAGTGAACATCATCACTTGATAAGTCACTGGAAGTGTCGAAACGAAATGGCTATTTTTGTACTGATTTTATAACATATTTATGTTATAATATTTAAATAAATGATTATATCTGCTCTACTCTGTATTGAGCACTCTTTTAAGAATAATAATTGTTGGTTATTGGAATTTACTCCGTATATACCAATCCCACACACACATATATATATATATATATATATATATATAAGGTGTAATTAGGTAGCAATTGTTCATTTAAATGTTTTATCAAAAAGTTTTATACATTTTATATCCATTAAGTTTAACTATCATTTCCCGTACGATCACCGAAATTAAGCAACGTCGATGGGTGACCGCTTAGGAATACCAGGTGTTGTAAGCTTGTATGTGCAGGTAGTTAGGTAGGTCGTTAATTCTGGCATAAAACATTGGAAGTTAGAAAAACTAAATAAAATTTGCTCCTACTGACAGATCTTTTCGATATTCTTTAATAAAACTTGTTTGAAAGAATTCTTGCTGCCTAAATATACACACACACAGATTGTATTTCACAAAACAAAACACCGATCGAATATGTTAATAGTGGAAGATAATGTATTTAAGTCAATGGTTAACTGCTCGGAATTGTTAATCTGAGAACCATGTTCTAATTGACGTTGGGTTCATTATAATCACCTACGCGCAAGTATCCTTGAGAAAGGCATGAATCCACCACACTCTTCTCCCCCAACTATGGGTTAATTAGTAAGATTTGTATCACTAAACCATTATTATATTTCTTTCTATCTTTTTTTTATCTTATGAAGCCTAGAAAAGGCGAAACGCGTAATCTAATAATTGCTGCCTAAATACACACACACGTGTGTGTGTGTGTGTGTGTGTGTGTACAGTAGAATACAGAATCCCATAAAGTTTGAAGAATATAAGAAATGGAAAACCGTTTCATTGAAATTAGATTACGCGTTTCGTCTTTATATATATATATATATATATATATATATATATATATATAGATAGATAGATAGATAGATAGAGAGAGAGAGAGAGAGAGGAAGAATGTGACTTGTTTTGAATTCCCCTCGACTATTATTAGTTCTCATATCTTTGAATGAACAAATATTCGCATATCTAACAAGGTTATATGCATATATGAGTGCAGTTATTTGTACAAACGCCGGATTATGTGTACACCAGAATTACTGTGCCTAAGAATAACAACCCAGAATTATTCCAGATTCTAACATAGTTATTTAACCGCTGCTTGAAGGAGAAATCTTTCCCAGACATGTGGAATTTGGTAAATGTATGCCTGGTCTTCAAGAATGCGGTCAATCGATCCCCCTCCCTGTATAAACCCATTAGTCTTCTCAGTATCATCAGTAAGCTTTTTGAGACCTTAATCAAAAAGAAGGTTGTTGAGCACCTGTATAGGGACAAGCTCTTGTGCGACGAGCAGTATGGGCTTCGAAAAGCCCAATCCACTGCTGACGTCCTAACTACCATTACACAGAGAATTAGTGCAGCCTTTGACGACACACATACCGCAAAGACCATAGCATTAAATATCTGGAAGGCTTTCGACAAGGCGTAGCACAAAGGTTTGCTATACAAGCTCTACAGCTATGGAATCACTGGAAGGGTTTTCTCTATTATAACAGGTAGATCTCTGAAGGTAGTTATTAACGGCCAGTCCTCTGAGGCCCTGGCGGTCAATGCAAGCGTCCCCCAGAGTTCACTTCTCGGACCAACCCCCTTTCTGATTTACATAAATGATCTACCTCAGAATATAATCTGACCATTTGTAAACGTCTATGTCGACGGTACGACGATATACGGGCGCACCTCTTAAAGTCTTGACGCTCAGAGTTTGGAAGTTAACCTCTCTTCTGTCTAACACTAACTTCTCAGTGGGGAAAAACTGGCTGGTTACATTCCATCATCGCCGATCAGACTCTGAACTATCGCCAGTCATGATGAACGGATGTCCCCTCAAGGAGGCCTCGTGCCTCGAGATGATATTGGGCCTCAAACTCACACCCGACCTCAAGTGGAATTCCTATATACCACCCATCGCTAATGATGCAGGTGAAATGATAGGCTCCGGGCACAGCTCCAATAGGTACCCGACCCCTCATGCTATCTTCTACCTTTATAAAAGCCAGATAATACCGAAAATGGAGTACTGTTGCCATATTTGGGCAAGAGCTGCCCAGACTTCACTTTCCAGTCTTGATAGAATTCAAAAGCATCTCCGAGTCCTTGTGGGAGAAGAATTATTTCACACCCTTCAACCTCTCTCTCACAGAGACGGGATGTGGCGAGTCTCACTGCTCTATCTCTACTATCATAGAAAATGCTTGGACGAATTGCATCTCCTGGCTCCGCCAGGTCTAATCTTCACAGCTAGGACCCGCCATGCCACTTACATAGTAGAAAACCACCCATATTTTCTCCGTATTACATCGGCGAGAAGTAAGTTTCACTCAAACAGCTTCTTCCCGTGAACCATTGCCCTATGGAACAGATTCCGTAAAGGATGTTTCTCCGATCACTACAATCTTAACCGGTTCAAGTCTAAAGTTAACCGTTATCTTCCCTTCCTATCTAAACTACCCCTTATCGTAACCTTCTAACACGAGTAGACCACGGACAGGGTAAACTCTGCTGTAAAAAAAAATTAGAATTAAAAAAATTACTAGCGTGTACGTGGGTTCTGGCATAGAATAAGAGGAAGAACAAAAAGAAAAAAAGAAAAAAAGAAAAGAAAGCGAGGGAGTTAGAGGTGAGAGAATCCATACATCTGCGCATGCGCGTGTGTGCATGCGTTATAAATTATAAGAGTCAGTGTTGGCAAAGGCGAAAACTTTTCTGTATCCTGGAAGCTAGCGAGTTAAATCTGTTAAATAGAGATTAGAAGACAGCTGGTTAAGCAAAGGAAATAAAAGCAAAGGAAATAAAAGCAAAGAGCGAAAAGAAGCAGGAAATCACGGAATGATAGTGGGAAGATACTGACTAAAAAGAAAAAAGAATTAAGGCGATGGAGAAAACAAAACAAAAACAGGAAAGGGCAAAAGAGAAATTATTCTATGGATATACTTTATTTCAACACACTGCAATAATAATAATAATAATAATAATAATAATCAGCTAGTCATTTCTGAACACACCCGCCTGCTAGGGCGGCTAGCTAATCCCTGCTGCAGACGCCTGGTCAGACACATTTTCGTTTGTTCAACACCCATAGAGCTCCACCTGTGGCTTATACTTCTGAGCGAACCTTAGTTATTGTTTTTAGGAGAGAGCGCATCGCTTGGCGTGTTCAACAGCCTGAACAAGGTCATTAAGTTCAAAACCTCGGCCACGATGACTTGCTGACTTCGTATCGGCACAACCGTCGACAGCTTCTGAAGAGATTCGTCTTCTCAATTTCCCTCACAAAGTTTGGAGGAAACCTCGGGGTATGGTTTTCAGGCACTTTCCAAATTTGTCGCACGTTGGGGTCGCCTCACCATGCAGGCAACATCAAGAAATCACCTCTCTAGCCATGGTGAATTTCACAGCCGTGTCTCATGAACTGAAAAAGGAACTTTCTACTCACTCGGCCACGCACCCAATACATATATACATGCATACATATGCACATTTGATTAAAAACCAGTGAAAGTTCTTTGTGGATTTTTTTCTTTTTTTTCTTCTTTTTTTTTTTTTAAATTTTTTAATGTTTTTAATAATTGTTCTGAGTTCAGATTAGTATTTGTAAATTCTGTAAATATATCTGTCCATGTCTAAACGCTTTCAGCTTGACATTTTTGTTTTGTTGGCAATGTCGTCAATAAATTTTTACAATATCAAACCGGAAAATTAAAAAAAAGAAAAGATTAGAAACACTGAAAATGTAAATAAAAAATAATTAAGAAACTGTCAGTGTTTTTGAAACAGGCATGAATAAATGGAAAAAAAATACTGCCCAAATACACCCAATTCATATCACACACAAACACACACTCACAAATAAATAGATACATATTGCATGGTAGTTGCCAATTTATGCTTCAATGCAACCTTCAGACTAAATATGAACAATATATATATATATATATATATATATATATATATATATATATAAGAAATATAGTCTTAAAGTGTGCTATATTTATGGGATAAAGTGCTCAATATCAGAGATAGAGCGTGTGTAAATATAAAAGTGAACATAGAAGTCAACATTTAGAGGCGATAGTCTGTTTCATGCTAGATGCATCTAGCATGAAACAGACAGTTGCCTTTAAGTGTGGACTTCTATGTTCACTTTTATATTTATATATATAATATTTCGATATTATATATTATATATATATAATATATATATTATATATATATATTGTCATCCACAGACAGACTGTTTCGCTGTATCACAGCTCATCAATGTGGCTAGACGTCCGGTTGCCTCCAGCTAGGATCGAAACCCAACTGAATTAGTGTCAGTCGGGTTTCGTTGACGCACGGCAGGGATGAAGGAGATTATATATATATATATATATATATATATATATATATATATATATATATATATATATATATATATATATATATATATATATATATATAATGCATTGGGACAACAGATAATTATTTAAACATATATTGTTAAATATAACAGACAATGAATGTCTATTATATTTGATCATGAGCCGTTCTAAATGTACAAACATACGAAGAACGGCTCATGATGAAACATAATAGACATATATGTCTATATATATATATATATACACTCACCTGAAGATTGCGTTATGCATGAAACGCCGAGTTGCGCTACTGGTGAGGGATATGATAATATGTATATTTATTAATATATACTTAATAGCTCTAATAGTTATATTACATCGAGAACTGTTTTATTAGCACCAACACTATTTGCGATATATATATATATATATATATATATATATTCATACATGTTTCATTAAATAATATAGACAAGTGTTGTCTATATATTTTATGTAAGTTCTTTTCATATCGTCTGAAGAGCTTAATAACATTATCATTAAACAATGAAAGAAAATCACAATATTGATACATATTTTTAATCCAATCTAAGCTTTCGGCTTACATAAGCCATTATCAAAGATGACAATTACACAATATATTAAGCGATACACGAACAAGAAATTGATGATAGTCTGTTTTTGTTTACATGGATGATTCCCAAGCAACGATAAACACGTGCATATAAGACGCTGAAAGCGAAAATCGCACAACAGCTCATGACGTCACACATGACCACGAGAGAGTGAATCCGATGAGTATTGAGTATGGAAAGCCGTTGGTATGAACCAATGGCTTCTGTTACTAATTATAGGCATTTAAGGATATTTGTGGAGATTTCATAGTTTATTTTGTTCAGGTTAGGTTTCAACTGTTTTATGTATATAGCTTCAAGAATTTTTACTTTTTGTTTATTGTTTTCATGTTTAAGTATAGTTGTATTTTCGACGAGGATATTCCGGAATTGTGTATGCGGCCAGGCATGTTGTTTTAAATGCCTAAAAATGTTAGAGTTATCATTCAAATGTAGTGTCAAACGTCGTGAAAGCGAGTTTGTGGTGTGACCAACATAGATATTATTTAGTTCGTTGGAGATACAATCTCCCAAAGGGCACCTGAATTTGTAAACTATGTTGGTTTTTTTCAAATCGCTAACCGGGGGAGAAGAATCATTGCGAATAATTGAGTTGGATATACTAGATTTAGTGTAGTATATAATTAACTTAACTTTTTTGCTAGGATCTGTTGTAGATATGTTAGTATTTACTAATTTTTTTAGTATATTTTCATCTTGTTTATAATTAGTATGCATTTCATTACGATATAGGAGATTAATATGTTTGAGATTAGTAGAAGCAGTATTATGCTTAGTATTGAGATTTCTAAGAAAGCATCTTATTTGTTCATCAATGATATAGTTTGGAAAACTATTATTAACAAGTATTTGTTTTATATTCTTTAGTTCACTGTAAAAAATCTGTTTTGTGGATGAATTAGTCTCTGCACGATGTATTAGATTTTTTATAATTGCTATTTTGTAGTAATATGGGCATTCGCTCTTGTAGTTAAGTGTACATGAATTTATGCTAGTAGGTTTTTTATATGGCGAAATAGTAAATTTGTTATTATTTGTGTTTATCAATATGTCAAGGAAAGGAATTTTATTATTAGTATTGAGTTCATACGTGAATTTGAGGACAGAATTATTTTGGAAACATTTTTGTAGTTGAAGTATTTCATCTGTATTTTCAACTAACATAAGAATATCATCAACGTATATTACATAGATGGATGGTTTTTTAAAGTCTGTAAATATCAGTATATGTAAAAGTCTATATATATATATATATATATATATATATATATATATATATATATATATATATATAAGCAATGATGAGTAGCCGATTTACCTATGCAGTTCCTCCTAGCACCAAACCAGCAAAAAAAATAAGCAATCTAGAGGTCATGACCGTAAATGATCTTCAGCATTAGCCATAAACAGCATAAACTGTGAATGGCCAATTTCCTCTTCCCTCACTTCCATTAATCTCCCAGTGACCCAGCTCGCTACAGCCATCTTAAGGAGTAGTGGCACTTGGTCTGAAGATACATAAAAACATTGAAACCATAAGTTATCGTACCGTGTTGATGCTATATCCATAAAGTTCTATTTCTGGTATTGACCCCTGCTTCCATGTAAATAAATTTTATATTCTTATATCGGATAAGTTTTCCTTTCGTTTTTATTCCTCTTACAGATATATTGTATTTGAAGTTTTTTTTTTATCTCCCCTCCATTATATATATATATAATTGTGTATTTGGGTAGTAACCCCTTTTTTATACAAGTTTTATTAAATACGATTGACTAGGTACTGCGATTAAGCCTTTTTATTTAATTTTTCTTGTGTCCGCATAAATATTTTTTTATGGACATAAAGTGTGTAAAAATTGTCCAAATATATATATATATATATATATATATATATATATATATATATATATATATTTGTGTATTTAGGCAGCAAATCACTTTATAAAACACACACAAACTATTTCTAATTCTAACAGTTGAAATATAATCCTTGATAATGGCTAAATGTATAGCCGAAAACGCTCGGAAAAGAACATTCGGACAATTTTTATATAATTTATCCTCTGAAAAGAAAAACTTTATTAGATCACACGAGAAATTATATAAAAAACTAAATAAAAGCACCTTGTCAGTCGTTTTTAATGAAATATATATATATATATATATATATATATATATATATAAATAAAAAGGAAAGAACAGTAAGATATAAAATCCGGTGTTCTTATAGATATTTTTATTTTTACACAATAGTGCTCTATGTAAATTTAAATTTACAGAGCATTAATATTATAAATTAATAGATTTAAAATATGGTTTTACCGCTACACACATATATATATATATAACACTATTGACATTTATAAAATTAAATATATTACCGTTAGATTTTTTAACTTCCGATTAGTTGTTTTATGTCAGAATTAACTTTCCTTTGTTTATTGTATCAACCCGAGTACTCGGAAGGATACAATAAAGGAAATTTATAAAAAGTTAATTCTGGCAATAACAAAATATTAGGAAGTTAGAAAAACTAAATAAAATTTGCTCCTACTGACAGATCTTTTCAATATTCTTTAATAAAACTTGTTTGAAAAAATTCTTGCTGCCTAAATATACACACACAGATTGTATTTCACAAAACAAAACACCGATCGAATATGTTAATAGTGGAAGATAATGTATTTAAGTCAAACAGTCTTTGCAATTGTACTAATCTATATGAAAGATAGAACAACAACAACAATAATAATAATAATAACATTGGCCTTGGAAAATTTGCAACTTTTATGGGAAGGAAACGTGTCGGAGTTAGCTCCTCCTCATTTCCTTAATCCTTCAACAGGGGTCTCTCTCCCACGAGTATAAATACTGGCCGACCTTTCTCTCTCTCTCTTTTTCCGACTTACGCCTCGGGCGGCCATCTCGCGTGGAGATGAGGTAAAAAAATCTCTTTTTCGACTCAGGCCTTGAGCCGCTACCTCGTGCGGAGGCGAGGTATAAAACTTTCTCTTTTTCACTTACACCAATATGTGACCTCTCACGCATACAGCGTTTCCCATATTCTGGGAACACGCTAAGAACAATACATGTACGTACGGACACTCAACACAAAACACACACATAACTTCTCCATACAAACACTATGTAACTTTTCATGTCTTCGTGTATTAACGTATTTGTTTACTCATAATATATATTTGTTTGCATATATGTACCGGTCTTGTTTGTTTTCTTTATCTTCTTTGGACTTCATTATTGTCCAACATTCCAGTGTAGCTGGACCGACTAGCAGGAAATCTTAACCTTCTGATATCTCATCACATTTCAACCCCCAACGGTCCGCTACAAACTGCAAGAAATTTGTATGAACATCACTCAGACCTGTTTACAGACATAGGACCTATAAGGATTTTATGGGATTTTACAATATACGCAGACAGAACTATCAAAACAAATCGCCCAGAATGTGCTTTCTTATTGACATGGCAGTCCTCGCAGACTGTCATGTAGCGTTGAAGATCTTCAAAATGCAAAGATATTTATGTGGAAATCTTTAAAAAAAAATGTACAGGATGACACCAATAATTTCAGTTGTGGTTGGGGCCCTCAGTTCGATTGTAAAAGGTTATGACAGACTCATTGCATGGATCTCTGGCAGGCACATGCCTTTAAAGAAATACAAAAGAAATGTTCTCACAAGCATAGCTCACACATTACAAAGAGCTTTATCTATGTGTGTGGTCTTAAGTTGTTTTATTTTATTTTTTAAATGTTTAGTGGAAAATATCATGATGCAAACAGTTTTGTAATTATACTGTCCGTAGATCTCTTGTTGGGACCCAGGAGGAAGTGAGTATACAATATAAATGAAAGTTAATAATAATAATAATAATAATAATAATAATAATAATAATAATAATTGATATGGCTTGCCCAGCAGACTGTAACATAGAAACAAAGGAATTTGAAAAACTATCGAAGTATAAAGATCTTGAAACCGAAATAGAAAAATGTGGAAATTGAAAACCAGAATAGTACCAGTCATGGTAGGTGCGCATGGAATGATAAAAAAGGAACACAGCAACACATTGAAAAAATGGCTGGAAATTCCAGCTTAAGAGAAATACAAAAAATTGTCTTGATAAGTACAGCCCACACACTAAGAACGTTGTCCATGTAACGCTAGTGATGTTATAGGAGTTAGAAAAAGAAGTCATGAAATGTAGGCATAAGAGCACACCACTATCTGCCTTAGGTCTTCCCGTAGACTGGTAGGTAATGTGACCATAGCAGAAAGTGAATAATAATAATAATAATTTAAATAAATTTGTACAGTTAGTAGATTTGATAGAACTGTTTTTTTTAATTTATAACATAAATACAGTTCTCTATCAAATCCCCTGAACAGTAAATGTGGATCCATAAATCAATATTCAATAGCGAAGAGTACAATATATATATATATATATATATATATATATATATATATATATATATATATATATATATATATATATATATATATTTGAATTGGACAAGGTCCGACAATTTATTTAAAGACATTTTTTATGATATGTTTAACTTTCTTTTTATAGATACAAGTATTTAAGCAAATGCTCTGTTTTATAATAAACAGTATTAAATAACATTTACCGGCCTGAATGTCCGAGAAATTTCGGAGAACGAAAATTTTCTATGAAAATTTCTCGGACATTCAGGCCGGTAAATGTAAATGTTATTTAATACTGTTTATTATAAAACAGAGCATTTGCTTAAATACTTGTATCTATAAAAAGAACGTTAAATATATCATAAAAAATTTCTTTAAATATATATATATATATATATATATATATATGTGTGTGTGTGTGTGCGCGCGTGCGCGTTGTGTGTGTATCTGTATGTATCAGCAAGCTCGCGAATATGTGATTAGGAGTTTGTCGTTCCGAATATAAATGGAGTGTTTTGATATCAAAATTTGTCAATTTGTCTAGGAAGTAACTTCTCGGTGATAATATAAGCATGGGGAGACTATCCCAGAGCAAGGAAATCACAGACTGACATTGTGAGGGAAATTGGCTAGACGGAACTATTCCGAATCCGCCAATGGTTGTGCTAGCACAAAGTTGCAGCTGATCGTCAATGAGTTTTTGAGCAGCCTGACGTTGTTCAGCTATTGATCACGCCAGATTCTGCGTTCACTCCCAGAGAAACAGTATCCATGGCCTGATCAGCATAGTTATAGTAGAAACCATGGATTGGCTCTGTGGATGGTGAACAAACAAAAATATGTCCGAGCAGGAGTATATAACAGTAGCCACTCAAAACGATTAGCCATATAACAATGATTACCTAGTTACCCAAACGATCAATCAACCATTATCATTACACACACACACACATACACACAGACACATATATATATATATTTAAAAACTTAGATCATTCAATCACGCTACCTTGGTTTCAACCTTTCGGTACCCTCAGGCGGCTTGGATCAGCGTGATCTATTTTTTTATTTATTTAAAAGCTCTTCATGTTAATTTTTTATTTTCTTTATACGTATATTGAGCACTTTTTAATACAACTGTTTCCTGGTTTAATTCAACCTTGATCAATAACTTGTGTGTGTGTGTGTGTGTGCTATTTATTTCGCTTCCTAGGAGGCGAAATAAATACTACTGAAAATAATGTGAAAATTCGCATAGCTAAAGCATGTGCCACCGCGAATAAAATGGATGTAATCTGGAAATCTGATCTACGAGACAACCTCAAACGGATATCCTTTCACGCCACTGTAGAGGTGGTTTTCTAAGTTTGATGGAACCTATATCCGGAATCTGAGAGCTATACTTAACATCTCTTGGAGACAACATCCAACTAAATGACAGCTCTTTAGACTCATCCCTGATATTCCTACAATCTGACGCGGACGCAGAATGCAGGATATTGCCTGGTGAGAGCAACAGGAACTCGCGAGTGATGTACTGTTACTAGCCATGGAGCAAGACAAGTTGGTCACGAAGCATCCACTTACATTGGCCAGCTGTTATCACACAGAATGCCACTTTAATAAACTTCCGACCGTGATGCAGGACCGTGATGGTTGGCGTGATAGTCTCATGAATGTCCGAGCTAGCTTGACTGCAGAACCTGCTGAAATTAAATGTTAAGATCCGAGTACTTTCGACCATCGATGGTTGTTTTCAAAGAAAAAACTCACAAAATAGGCAGTATGGCGTTTGTATTGACATTTTAAAGAAACTCACCCCCAAAATTGACCTTCCTTTTTTAATTTTTGTTCTATTTACTAGGCCATCGACACCCGGCAGAGAGAAAGACGATTTTTTTGCGTATTTATTTTTTCATAAACACACCATTCACTCAGAGAACTCAATCACTAGGAGCGCCTTACATTATCAGCAGTAATAGTGACTATTTACAAATTCGTTCCTTACTCTCCATAGAGCTCGACCGATTAATATATATATATATATGTATGTATTTATTTATTATAAGTTTATCATATAGACAAAACCATTTTACTCACAACAAAGATGCAACTTGGTTTCAGTGCACATCTACGGGTGAGGGTAGGAACCCTCACCCGTAGATGTGCAGTTAAAATGCACTGAAACCAAGTTGCATCTTTGTTGTGAGTAAAATGGTTTTGTCTATATGATAAAATTATAATAAATAAATAATTATCGCTCTACTACCTGTACCGAGCTCTTTTTTGAATTAACGCTGCGAACGTTAGAATTTATATATTACTTTCGTTCTCATCGCATCGGATATATATATATATCGCACAACCGCGGCCACCACCCACACTCCTATGTGATTCCTGGTCACGACACTTCAGGAGTATGCTGGGCCTTCACAGACATCTTCGTCACAGCCACTAGAGGGGAGGAAGGGAATAAGGAGAGAGGATGACGATCCCGATACTCGGATGCGAGCGGGTGCCGACTATATATATATATATATATATATATATATATATATACCCCCAAGTACAGGATTGGAACAAATGGAATAAAATTCCGATAACCAAACCATTGCGGCCGTGCATTCGACACACACACACACACACACACACACACACAGCCTTTTATAGATAGAGATATTGCACGTGTAAAAAAGGCTAAAATAATGGAAGCCAATAAAAACAAAAAAAAATAACACTCAATAATATCAACTATAAACATGGACACAATATCTTGACCGTGTTTTGAAAATTAAAACATTATATAAATACATACATACAACAATATATTTGTTGTTAACAGTTAATATATTTCAACCTTGAAAATGGCTAAATGTATAGCCGAAAGCGCTCGGAAAAAAGAGCAAGTGAAGAGTTTTTATATAATTTATCTACCGAACAGAAAAAAATTATAAGATTACATGAGAAATTGTATGAAAAACTAAATCAAAGCACTTTGTCTTATCTGTCATATTCAATGAAACATTCATGAAAGAAGGATTGCTGCCTAAACACACACACACACACAAAGAGTAAAAGAAGACGACGAGGAAGATAAAAAGGGAGAAAGAAAAGAAATAGGAAACCGAATCGAGTCCGTCGACAGCTCAGGATTGATCAAATAGCAGTCTTATGGTTACACCTCTTTTTTCTTTTTTAATTTATTTAACACACGACCCTCCCTGTAACATCCACTATCAAACCATATAATAATTATCAATGTATATTTATTTATATATTTCCTGTGTATTTATTTATATATTTTCCAATTCAAGCCGAAGAATGAGTTGTTCAAGTAACAACCCACGTTTAACTTCAATTGAGTGGAGTTCTTCAAATCACAAACTCTGCGGAACTTCAGAACCGCACGTCACGAAGCCTCTCACTTTTCACCTCTTGATTCCTTGACACTTTGAAGAAACAAAATTTATTTCCTCAATTCACAACATTTTGGAAATATTTTAAACTAAATTTAAAACATTTTTTTTTAAATTCCCAAAGTTTTTATATTACTTTTTAAACTCTACATAAATTTAAAAAAATTAAAAAATCATTTTTTCCAGTTATTTTAAAATTTGAATTTTTAACTGTTCCCTCCTCATCCGGATACAAATCCCAATGATGGATGTTCAAACACCAGATGAAGGGCAGGTTTTCAATTCCGGGATCATCCTGAATCCAAAAAGGTACAGTGTAACCCGGATATAAGAGAGTTGTCGGGACCGGGGGAAGAAGTATCTTATATCCGGGTTTCTCTTATATCCGGGTTTGGTCTATTTTGTTTAGGTAAGTATGGCTCTAATTTGGGACAATAGAAAATCTCTCTTATATCCGTGTTTCTCTTATATCCGGGTCTCTTATATCCGGGTTACACTGTATATGTCTATGTAGAGCAAGTATGGCCCGAGGTAGAGGGCGTTTCAGACACACACGGACGGACAGAATTTGCCGTTTATTTTATGTAGATTATTATTTATAGTTCCTAAAGTACATCTTTAAACAAACAAGACTGTCTTTGAGTTTTTATGAAGCATTTTCAAATAATACATTTTTGTTACTTTTTTTGTCGTCTTTAGTTGCTAGGCTCCACAGTCAAAAAAAAGAAATTTCAATCTGCACTAGGCTTACGGTCACCCTAAAACACCGATTCCCGTACGTAAGATCATCGAAGTTAAACAACGTTGAGGCTGGTCAGTACCTAGACGGGTGACAGCTTAAGAATACCAGGTGTTGTAAGCTTGGGTGTGCGGGTGGTGTAATGGATAATGGCTTGGAATTGTTAATCGGAGAGCTGAGTTCCAATTCCAGTAGGGTGTGTTATATTCACTTACACGCAAACACCCTTGTGATAGGTATGAAGCCACCTCTTATCTTCCCCCAGCTATGGGTTAATAATTAGTAAGACTTATTTGTATCACTCTAAAACCATTATTATCTTCAAAATAAAATTGCGAACAAAATATTTAGATTTCGTCATTTAAACCATAGAGTTTGATATGCCACTAAACAAACAAAAAAAAAACAACGAACCAGTCTTCTCTTTTTATTATTGGCTGTAGAACCTGACGGTCTGAAAAGTTGTAACTAAAACCAAATAAAATGATGAAATAAAAATACTAGTAAAAATTAAAAACAAACCAGCAGAACAGGTAAACTCTTCTTTTGTTTAATTTTAAAATATTAAATTTCGATCCCTTCAGCCCCTTTCTCTGCCACCAAATCTACAAATGCTAGTAGTCCGTATTATTTTAAATTTAGCAATTTAAAACACGTCAATGACAGTAGTGGTTAAAATACCTTTTTTTTTTTAATCTGAAATAAACCAGTCTTTACCTGAGAGTTTATTTTTCTAAGAGTGTTCTAAGAATACCCCGGTATCATTTTGTTGGGCTACAATACATTGACTGAAAATAAAAAGCTAGTAATCCACATTCGTTTAAGAAAAGTAAAATATAAACTAAAGAAGCTGGTTGAAATTATTTTTTATTTTGTTTTATTACTTTTATTGTAAAATAAAAAATAATCTTTTAGCTGAGGAGAGTACGGGAGACGAATATTGTTACCTGTTGTTGCTGTTGTTAGGTCACGTAAGCAGTTATTATGGCTGAAATATCCTGTAGCAAGAGAAGCCGGTCATTCAACGAAACTACCTTTACACCCAGCATAATAAGAACTTGTCCGACCTTGACTGATTATTGATTCAAACCAGAATCAACCTTAAATCCGAGACTGGCCGTGTCCTTGAATCTTACAACTAGCAAGGTCAAGGTTGAAATAGAATGACCTTTCTCTTTTATAATTAATTTTCAATATTCCAACTAAACGATTTACTCAATAGATGTTTTCATTCATTCATTCTTCATTTTTTTCTGGTATTATCTTTTTCTTTAGTTAAAAAATTATTTAAAAAAACATTTTTCAAATATAGATTTCAGAGAGAAATTAATATTAGACTTTTTATTTTAGATGTTAATTAAAAGTTCCGAATTAAAAAGCAAAAGTCGGAAAAAAAAGAAAAGTAATAAGAATTTTTCTCTTTTGTTAAACAACGTTATTTTTTTTTTACGGGTAAAAGAAAAATAATAAAAAAACAACTTCTCATCTCATAAATTGTTACAATTACATCAGCTTGTTAAATTTTTCGGGATTTTCTTTTACTCTTTCTTTCATTTTCGTTTTTAAAGAATTTTTTGCATAGATTTTCATTTTGAATAACAACCCCCCACCCCCACCAAAAAAAACAAAAACAAAAGAAAAAAAACGGAATTAAGGAACATTTTTTTTTTAATCTTTGATAGAAAGTATTTCTTAGGAATTTCCGTGGAAGAAAATACTCGTCGGCGTTAAAATAGAAAAAGTAAATAAGAAAAACAAATCAGGTTACTTTTGTTTGCTTTTTTAAATCGATGCAAATAGTTTTATTAGCAGACATAATGACAATATACAAATAATCATGTTCGATAATGCTATTTTCCAATAAAGAGTTTTTAATCGTTTTTTTTATACACACACACACACACACAAAAAAAAAACAAACATTTGCTTTCTTTATTTTCAAATAAGAAAGTAGTAAAAAAGAAAACTTGACACCACATTTTTAACGCAGAATTTTTAAAAGCGTTAAATATTATTTAGTGTTGAATTTTTAATTTATGTCACTTGATTGTTGTCTCAGTAAGAGTGGCTTTGTTTAGTCTGGTACAAGGTCAGATGACTGAAACATCCAGTGAGGATCGAATTTCTTATATTTCTAGATTTGTTCATTAACCGTTGTGCACAGCGAGGTCTATCTATCTCTGTATGTCTGTCTATCTATCTATCTCTGTATATCTATATATCTCTGTCTGTATATCTATCTATCTCTCTATACCTATCTATCTCTATACCTATCTATCTCTGTACCTATCTATCTCTGTACCTATCTATCTATCTATCTCTATGCCTGTATACCTATCTATCTATGTTTGTCTAGTGTGTTTTACATAGGTATGTTATGAGTATGTGTGTATACTGTATAAAGGTATGTCATATGGCTGTGTATGTATAAATAATATACACCTGTGGACTGTAATTTTTTTTTCGAGCGAGAAAGGGGAAAAGGAGCTTGAATTTTATTTTTAAGTGATTGATTACAAAATAGTTATTTGATGAAGTGGGAAAAACATTTAACTTGTTTAAATATGTAGTTTTTTAATTTAATTTTTCTAATAATGACTTTTAAAAAAGAGTCAGACGCAACAACTAAAAATAAAAGACTCAAAAAGGAAAAAACGCCCATAAACTAAAATGTAAGAGTATATATATATATATATATATATATATATATATATATATATAAATTAAACTAAACCAAATAAAAGTTTTTTTCTTTTTTACATTTTTCCAAATTTCTTTTAAATGCAAAATAAGAAAACAAATGTCCATTATAGAAATAAAGAGCCTTTTAGTTTGGAACCCTTTTTTAGTCGTTTTGGTAACAACGCGACCTTGACCGATGAAGAATTAAAAACTAAATAGCTAAAAAAAAGCAATATTAAAAAAGAAAAACAAAACAAAAACTTCTTACCTTGATGATATGTGAGTCTCTTGAATTGAACCTGTTTTTAAAATGGTAGGTGGCCGGCAAGGGTACCTATTTTATTTCCCAATACGGACAAGATAAATAAGTCAATGCCGAAAGTAACGGAAAATTGGTTGATTAGTTCGGTTACCAGATTGAACAACGGGCTTTAAAAGCGAATGTATCAGGAAATGGATAAAAAAAAAAAGAAAGTGAAAAAAAAGAAGAGAGTGTGAGATTTTAAATGAAGGGAGGAGTGAAGCAAGAAAGAAGATTGATTGGTAATAAAAAGGAGTGGGTGATTTAAGAAGTAGTGAAAGGAAGAGAGATTGAGTAAAAGGATCGAGATGTACATGGAAGGGGTTCGGGAGTGGAAAGAGAAAAAGGAAAAGGTTTTTAGAAAGAGAAAAGAAAAGTAAAGAGAAAGTAAGGAACAAGATGTTCGTTAAGAGAAGGAGTTTTATTAGAAGTGGTAAGAAAACGTACTGATTAAAAAGAAGGTTGGAAAAAGAGAAAGAGTAGGAAATACAGGGAGGATTTTACGCGAAAGATAAGCAGAGATTTTGAGTTTGTTTTTTTAAGAAAGAGAGAGAGAGAGAAAGAGAGAAGGGGGAATTTAAAAATAAAATGAAAGGGAGTGGAATTGAAAAAAGAAAGAAAGAATCAATGAAGAGAGAGAGAGAGTAAGAAATGAAGGCAAAAAAGAAAAGGAACAGATTAAGTTGCGTCTATTAAAAAAAGAAGCGTTTCATTGATTTTAAATTTCTTTTTATTAACAAAACGATTGATGAATGAACGTGTGGAAATACACCTCTATGTGTACTTGTAAATTTTTCTCACCGGGTTCGAGCACAGTTTAAAGGCAGGACATTTTCTTTTTTTTTTTTTTTTTTGAAAGCTGACTTTAAGACCAAGTAGTAGGACAACTCTACAGGCGCAACACAATTTTCATACTTCCCATTCGCACTACAAATAGGGCCAACGTCGTGGCTATATATATGAGCGATAGTGGTCAGCATTCCTTTTTTTTTTTTCAATGATGATTTTAGTGCCCTCCACATACATACTTGGAGGATTGGCGAAACCCAACATTTTTAATTTCCATTTCTCTAATCAAGCAAACAAAAAATAAATAAAAATAAAATTAAAAAGTTTAACTCGTGTCTTAGGAATTTTTTTCGGATTTCCGTCGGTTCCAGAGGTCGGCGTATGAACCTAATAAGAAAACCGGATTCTGAATGCTGATTTGACGCAGCGCAATCTTTCTTAACATTATTTCCTTATAGTCGTGTGTTAAATAACCTAATCAAAGAAAATTATTTTTTTTGTATCGTACTATCTTAGTGAAAGAATAAATCACGAGAAAGGACCTATTTGAAAACAGTGATAACATGTTAATCGTTTCTTCCGTCCTAAGTTTGTGAAGCTGAAGATTTGGTTTCGTTTTGCAAGAATTAAAATTGAAGTCTTCCAACAACAAATCTTTCAGTTATAAAAAATTAGCATAATGGATTTCCATAAACCGAAACGACATATTTTTAGTTTTAAAGTTTTTCATAAAAGAAAATGAAACAAGTTAAGAAAGAAAGTAGTAATAAAAATAAATCTGTAGAAAAAACAATGAAGAAAACAAAGTAGAACTAAGAAAGCAAAAACAAACAAACAAAACAAACAAACAAAACCCTAAATATCGTTGTTAATTCTGAGTCCGATTTTACGTGGGCGAATGCTCGCAGTCAGCTTACGTGTGGATCTCAATGGACAGGGTCATTTTCAGTGTGGAGCGATAGCTGTATATAGCAAATTCTGTTGGTTTTTCTGCTTCTACTTTAAAAAGAAAAGAGCTATGGAAACTGCTTGTGCTGCTAAAACTAGCCTGTTGAAGTAACACAGAAACAATCGTTTCCCTGACAACTCCAGCCGATTGTTATCCATGACTGATCTATCGATGAAGAAGAAGAAGAATAGGCAAGAAGTTGGCTTGTTGCTTCGTCGCTGAAGAAAAGAATTTACGTTTCGCACCCGCTGATGCTTATACAGATCAGTGTTCAAAACCAGGTAAAAAATAGTCAGTCTTTCGAATTTTTAGGCAGGTACACACGCAGATTAGCACAACACAAATGCTGATGATATTTCTCTGTTTTACTTTGGACCGTATCAATATAAATATAAAATATGCAACAGGTTGATCTGGTTAGGAGGTTATTTTCAATTTTTTCTTAATGTTTTTGTTTATTTATTTATTTATTTATTATTTACTGGGGGTGGAATGCTGACTCTCTTGCCTTCCGTAAAAAATCAGTGCATTCGTATTCCTGATTTTTTTTTATCCCTTGGTCTCGAACAGTGATCTCTTGTCAGATATTCCTGGTGAAAAAATAAAGTAAAATAAAAATAAATAAATAAAAAGCGGTTTAATTTCTGATGGTGATTTTTACATCAGGCAGTTGGAAACTACTACTACTCTTTCCCATGAAGTCATGGCAATCTATATTATAAAAGAAAGAAGAAACGATAGTCTGTACGTTATACACTGCGTGTGACTTTGTATGCGCGTATGTAATGTATATTGTGGAAAAAATAAAAATTGAAGAAGAAATAAAGTGGATAAAAAAAAAACTTTTTTCTCGAGAGATATAGTGTCTCCTGTGCGTCAGTGTCAAGGCCCTCAAGGGTGTTGTCAAAGGCCAAAATTTAAATGAAAAATTAAATTCTCAATCAAATTTAAATTTTATCCGTATACTATTTTAAAGTAATATATTTGAATTACAATTTAATATATTAATAACACACAGGACTACACTCCCGATTTCTTTCTCGGCTTCTTCAAAGGAAATCAACAACAAACCCACTCGATGAAGCAGACGATCTTATAAACAACTATACCGTTAGTGCTCGCAAACCAAACATTTATTTCAACAAATCATAATTACATGCATATTGGTCCATATGCTAAGTGGGTAACAAACATAAATGAACAAAAGGATTTTTACTTACAAAACAATGTTGTCAGCAAGTAGACAAGGCAAACATCTTTCAACTTTTTCTTTACAACAAACAATATTGTTAAAGCATTTTCTCTTTTTTTTACAATCAATTCAATTCCTTTAGTGTTTCTTCTTTCTTCAAATATTTTCTTTTCTTTCTTTGAAACTCTTTTTCACTTCCTCTGGAGCTGAAAGGGTAAATTGAAAAACACAATCCTAACCTAGTCTAGGATCTTAAAATCTTATTCCATGAAGAATATCTTTCAAAATATTTTAAAACTTTAGCTTTGGAATTCTTTTAAATCTTATTTTAATATAAAGAACGTGAACAGGGGCAGAATTCCCCGCTTCGACTGACTCTGTCATACAAATAGAAACGTTGATTCTCCGAATCAACAAACAAATAAATCAAATGAAATAATTCCCCTACTAGGGAATAAAAAATGACTTCTTTTAGCTTCGGAATTCTACCGAAGCTAACCAAATCTTTTCTTCCAAATTTCACAAATCTTAGCTACGGAATTCTACCGAAGCTCACGAAATCTTTTCTTCAAAGATTCTCAAATATAAACAAATCTTAGCTACGGAATTCAACTGAAGCTGAACAAATCTTCTCTTCAAAGTTTTTCAAATATAAACAAATCTTAGCTACGGATTTCTACCGAAGCCAATTAAATTTTCAAACAAAGCCCTTCGATGCGAAAACTCACACTCCCCTGTTCCCATCCATAAATAAAATCAGTAATATAGCTATTAAAGCTAAATAAATATTAACTCTATAATCTTTAAAGGCAAATAATTCGATACTGTAATTAATATACGTCGCAAACTAGAGTAGTTCACCACGGAGCCAGAATAAACACGTCTTTATCGTCCGAGGATAAAATTCTGACTGAAGACAAAATCTTCTGATACAAAGGACTCGCTTTCAGCTTCCCAATTCCATGACAAAGCGCGGCAACAAATTTACCGACCGCCTCGTCCACAGGCCACCGACCCAAGATATGAAAACAACATATCATATATAATACCAAAGTCGTTGAAAGATCTCTTCTCACACTCATGTTAAATTTCTGTCAACAAAAATTTCCAAAATATGTATGTATGTGTTGCGTCTGAGGGGTGGATCTTTTTTCTGTTAACTCACCCCAAATAATGTAAAGTTGCTTATCCCAAAAATATTAATTCACTCCAATAAATTATAAATTTTAAATCAAAGTTTGTTTGCCTTTTTATCAATTTTTTGGCACTCGTTTAAAATTATAAATTTTAAATCAAAATTTGTTTAGCTTGCCACAATTCCAACCCTCAGAATGAAAAATTACCAACATTCAGGGAGTTATTCACATTTCGAAAGTGCGCATGATATTCGTCGAGGCACTTAAATTAATTTTATATAATTAAAAAAAAGATAAAAATGGTAAAAGAAATAGCGCACCTGTGTCGTTCACATTTGGGGGCGATCGCAAAGGTCAGCCCAACTGGAGTGCAATGGGAAAATTTGGTGTGAATTTTAGTAAATATAAATAAATTCTTTTTATTTTGGGGTGAATTTATAAAAAAAAAAAGTGTCTGTAAACGTCTGTGCAAGTTGATTTCTCGCGGATATATCTTTTCATAAACGGACTTAGTATTTGAAATGTTCGTAGAAATGCACCTGTATTTAATATAGAGAACGTTTGCAACTGTCATTACGCAAAATTTAAAGGAAGTGTATAAGTATCTTGATCTCGATAAGCCGCCATGTAGATTTTGTCGTCAGCTTTTGCTTTTGATCTGTCATCACATCGCTTTAGTATCTCATTAAGTAAAAGTGAGTCGTTTGGCATACATTTGCGTTCATGAGATAACAGTTCTGTGTTGGCTGACTACAACCTGTTTCAAAGTCTCGTATTCATCTGTTTTCAGTAGATACAATTTCGAATTTTTAAATCATTTACTCAGACTAAATGCGGCTTGCTGAAATTTCTCTGTTTTTTACAACCGGTTTTCAAAAAATTCATGGAAAACAACAGAACATTATAAGAAAACTAGGCAAATATTTTGCTATTTGTTTGCAGAAAAGTAAACTTAGAATTCCGTTTTATAACTTGTATAACCTGTAAGAAGTAATTCGAGGTAATAAATTGAAGTTTATGCCAGTTTAAGAAAAACGAAAAAAAAAAAACGCAACAAAGCAATCCTCTTTAGAGCAGTTTGAATCCGGCTCAAATTGAAGCAAGAGCTAATTTAAAAGTTTTGGTAAAACTTTATTGGATGATTGAGGAGATTATAAATCTTGTGGAAAAAATTAAAAAAAAAATATTGAAGAAGAAATAAAGTGGAGAAAATAAAATTTTTCTAGAGAGAGAAATAGTGTCTCCTGTGCGTCAGCGTGAAGGGTGATGTTAAATGAAAAATTAAATTCTCAATCAAATTTAAATTTTACCCGTATACGATCTTAAAGTAATATATTTAAATTACAATTTAATACACTAAAGTAAATAACACACAGGACTAAACTCCCGATTTCTTTCTCGGCTTCTTCAAAGGAAATCAACAACAAACCCACTCAATGAAGCAGACGATCTTATAAACAACTATACCGTTAGTGTTCACAAACTAAATATTATTTCAACAAATCATAATTACATGCATATTGGTCCATATGCTAAGTGGGTAACAAACATAAATGAACAAAAGGATTTTTACTTACAAAACAATGTTGTCAGCAAGCAGACAACGCAAACATCTTTCAACTTTTTCTTTACAACAAACAATATTGTTAAAGCATTTTCTCTTTTTTTTTTTACAATCAATTCAATTTCTTTAGTGTTTCTTCTTTCTTCAAATATTTTCTTTTCTTTCTTTGAAACTTTTTTTCACTTTCTCTGGAGCTGAAAGGGTAAATTGAAAAACACAATCCTAACCTAGTCTAGGATCTTAAAATCTTATTCCATGAAGAATATCTTTCAAAACATAAAACTTTAGCTTTGGAATTCTTTTAAATCTTATTTTAATATAAAGAACGTGAACAGGGGCAGAATTCCCCGCTTCGATTGACTCTGTCAAACAAATAGAAACGTTGATTCTCCGAATCAACAAACAAATAAATCAAATTAAACAATTCCCCTTCTAGGGAATAAAATTACTTCTTTTAGCTTCGGAATTCTACCGAAGCTAACCAAATCTTTTCTTCCAAATTTCACAAATCTTAGCTACGGAATTCTACCGAAGCTCACGAAATCTTTTCTTCAAAGATTCTCAAATATAAACAAATCTTAGCTACGGATTTCTACCGAAGCCAGTTAAATTCTTCTCTTCTGAAATTCTACATATTCAAACAAAACTTAACTACGGAATTCTACCGAAGCTGAACAAATCTTCTCTTCAAAGTTTTTCAAATATAAACAAATCTTAGCTACGGATTTCTACCGAAGCCAATTAAATTTTCCGACAAAGCCCTTCGATGCGAAAACTCACACTCCCCTGTTCCCATCCATAAATAAATCAGTAATATAGCTATTAAAAGCTAAATAAAAATTAATTCTATAATCTTTAAAGGCAAATAATTCGATACTGTAATTCGAATTATTTAAGGTAACATTAATATACGTGGCAAACTAGAGTAGTTCACCACGGAGCCAGAATAAACACGTCTTTATCGTCCGAGGATAAAATTCTGGCTGAAGACAAAATCTTATCCATAAATAAAATCAGTAATATAGCTATTAAAAGCTAAATAAATATTAATTCTATAATCTTTAAAGGCAAATAATTCGATACTGTAATTCGAATTATTTAAGGTAACATTAATATACGTGGCAAACTATAGTAGTTAAGGTAACACTAATATATACGTGGCAAACTATAGTAGTTCACCACGGAGCCAGAATAAACACATCCTTATCGTACGAGGATAAAATTCTGACCGAAGACAAAATCTTCTGATACAAAAAGGACTCGCTTTCAGCTGCCAAATTCCATGACAAAGCGCGGCCATAAATTTACCGACCGCCTCGTCCACAGGCCACCGACCCAAGACATTAAAACAACATATCATATCTAATACCGAAGTCGTTGAAAGATCTCTTCTCACCTCATGTTAAACCTCTGTCAACAAAAATTTCCAAAAAACACTCAAAACATGAATCTCACCACCGAAGTCACCGAAAAATGACCTCTCACACTTATGTTAAATCTCTGTCAACAAAAATTTCAAAAATCTGCAATATACAAATCAGCACTTCGTTTTAAAAAGGAAGCGACAGAATGAAAAATAACGAAAGGATCGGCAGACCATAAACATCCGTAAGAAAAATTAGATGCTGTTCAAGATTTAAGGGTTATCGATGTTAATCATCGTCGGCAAAAATAACAGCTAACATTCTAGATATCCAAATTTGTTCGTCCCACACAATTTTATCTGAAATATTTGATCAGTTATTCTGTTCGTTGGGCACCAAAACTATTGTACCACAGACAAAATCAGAACTTTCAATGTAAATTTTAAACAAATGAGATTGAAATCATGAAGGCTTTTTGAGGCGAATTTTACCTGGAGATGAAACTTAGCTTTACCAGCACGATCCTAAAGACAAACCTCAGTCAAAGCAATGGTTACCTTAAGATGGAAAGGGTCCAGTCCAAGCAAGAGCAAACCGGACATGAAGAAAGGTCATGGCGATTTCTGTTTATATGACAATGTTTTGAAAAAATAGTTAAAATTTAGCATAAAATATCATCATGAAAAGTTTCTTAAGAGAATCATTTTTTTCACCTCGACAATGCCTCTTCTCAGTCCTTTCAATAAAGAATGGGAATATTGTAAGTATTTCGATGGGAAATTATTAGACATTCACCTTGCAACTCTGATTTAGCATCTTGTTTTTTTAGTATTTCCAGCCTTGAAATTGTTTGAAAAGTGGACATTTTGAAAATGTTGATGGCGTAAAAAAAAATGGTTGCATTGACTTAATTAAGCTCTTCTGAGATTGTATAAAAAAATTGCTTAAAGAAATGCTTTGATGTTGATGGAGCTTAGGCGGAGAAATAAAGTTTGAAGTAAAAAATAATGCGCTAACTCCATTTTTCCCTCAGAGAACTTGTCGATTTTTTTACTGGATCTGCAAATTTCTAAACTTATCTTAGATTTTATTTTTTGTCAGCTTTGTTCTGAAACTTACCGTTTGATTATATATACATATATGTGTATAACTGGTACACACACACACACACACACACACACACACACACACACATATGTAGTGAACAAAACATGATCTAGATTTAAAATTCAAATGCTAAGCACTGACTCATTGATTTTGTTAGAAATTAAAAAGACTCGAATTTACAAACTTTGCTTAACACACATGCAAAAGTGAATCCAAAACAAAACTCGTGAAATTTCATACCTTGATGCGAAATTTTTTCGACCAACTAGGAAACATTTAAAAACAAAATTCAAATAATCTTCAATTCTCAGAAACAAATTCTTTTACGGACCTTTTTTGCGAGCCGACGCGAAGTTTGTTCGTCGTCCAATGGAAAGGCCCGAATCATGTCCGGAAGTGAATTCTCAAATGACTTTTTCAAGTCACACAAACAAATTAAAAGACAGGCAAGTTCGACTGTCACCAGAGAGAAGGAGACGAGCGTACTAATACGTCATTTGACAAACGTCAAGCTATCATTATTATTATCACTAACTTTCTCCCTCACCTCTTTTATACTTGATAAACGAACGGAATATTTTAAGACTGAGCGATTACTTCAAAAACATTCCTACCCTACGATAACGCTCATACATACATACATCCACACATACGTTTCTGCCTACATACACGTAAACTCATTCTTGCAAGGACTACTACAAACATTTTGACAACCTTGTATCAACCAAAATACATTAATTTTGTTTGCAGAGACCTTGATTGATTTATATGTATATAAATTTATTGTTTCACTTTACAATTTGATTTTCTTGTATTATACCCCTCTTATAGTGGGCTATATAGCAAGGCCAAATCGAACTAATCTGTTTCAACACTCATACACTTCACTATAACTGATAACCCACTATATATATATATATATATATATATATATATATATATATATATATATATATATATATATTCAAGCATGTTTGGTTAAATAATAATTCTGTTTATAGTTAGAATGCTATACCGTAATCAAATGCATTTTCACTATAAACAGGATGAAAAAATTCTAAAAGTTTCATAAACACTACTATATCCCCCACTTTTCCCAGTAAAAAAAATAATTATATACTGTACTAAATTTAATGCAAACAACTTAGTCATTCATAACAACTCTTCTCTGTCAACTGGTGCTTTACAAAAGACCAACATCGTATATCAATTTAAATGTCCGTTGGGAGATTGCATCTCTGACAGAAGTGTTTATAATATGTATGTTGGTCTTCCTACAACGACCATGACAAGAAGGCTTACGTTTCACTTAAACATCCCTAGTTCAATCTCAGCCTATTTAAACAAACATTTATGACCACATTCACAGTTAGGGACTATATTAGTCAAAACTACAACGGTACACCACCAAGATAATAATAAGCAAAAATGAAAAATTCTAGAAGCTATTTATATAAGGAAATTGCGGCAAAAAATAAATAGTCAACTACGAGTATAACAACAAAGTTCTTAAATATCTATAGCAGCAAAGTCTTTAAAAATTCTAAATTAGAATTGTTAAAAACTATAATTTTTAAAATCTTTTAAACCCATAAAACATACTCCAAAAAATCGCATAAGTTACCTCCATTGCATAACGGATACATATTTTGAATTTTGCGGTGAGCATGCACAAAAAATATACTCAAAAAATCAAATAAGTTACCTCCTTTGCATAAAGGGGTGAATATTTTGAATTTTGCGGTGTCCACGCACACATATCCACAAACACTCAACCCCTGAAGATGATAATGGAAGAGACTGAAAGTACTTGGGAAAATAAAAATTATTTGAAAGAAAACTTTGGAATTTTTCTTGGTCATTTTTCGACAGCTACCAAGAAATTAATCCGAGGACTTGAAAGGATTAAAATAAAAATAAATAGGCATAATGCGTCTAAATTATTTAACTAAACATGCTTGAAAGAAAATATGCTGCCCCTATATATATATATATATATATATATATATATATATATTCATTAATGGCCGAGTGGTTAGCAGTTAGAACGTTGACCCAAACCTTGTTAGTGAAATTGGGTAGATGGAACTATTTGTGAGCCGTCGATGATTGTGCTAGCACGAAGTCACGAGTCATAGTGACCGAGGGTTTGAGCGTGCTAGCCTTGTTCAAACTGAGTCCTGGATGTGACGATAAAATTGCAACAAGGTCTCTGATCGGGAGATTGGCGGTTCTGGGGAGCGTTGAACTACCTTTTAATTGCTTGTGTTCCCAGGTTTACTCTCACTCGGAATGGTTGCACCTGTTAGGGTCCCAGCTATGAGCAAAATAGTAACCCCACACCAAACAAAAACAAAAAACTATGAAAATATAAAAATACATTATTGTTGAGGGGTCTTCCCCTTTTTGACACAAATGGACTCACCCAGGGTATACATATACTACTGCCAGTGAATACCCGGACAGTAGAATAACGCAGCGGCAAGAGTCACAGTCACGAGCCCGTAGACTCAATAAAAAGTCAAACAGCGATACGTCGATATCAAAGACTACATACATATTTTCCTACTAACCCGCATTCCTGGAACTACTAACCTGTATTACCAATTTGTACGTTAACACATTTATTTTCCTATATTTATTCTTGGCGTTTGTTATTATTGATACCGGATTTCATCCCGGAATCCACAACAATTATTATAGCAAAGATACCAGCAATACAGTTTTATATATAAAAAAATTACCAACAATACATATTTATAGTAAAATTACCAACAATACATATTTATAGTAGAATTACCAACAATACATATTTATAGTAAAATTACCAACAATACATATTTATAGTAGAATTACCAACAATAGATATTTATAGTAAAATTACCAACAATACATATTTATAGTAGAATTACCAACAATAGATATTTATAGTAAAATTACCAACAATACATATTTATAGTAGAATTACCAACAATACATATTTATAGTAGAATTACCAACAATACATATTTATAGTAGAATTACCAACAATAGATATTTATAGTAAAATTACCAACAATACATATTTATAGTAGAATTACCAACAATAGATATTTATAGTAAAATTACCAACAATACATATTTATAGTAGAATTACCAACAATACATATTTATAGTAAAATTACCAACAATACATATTTATAGTAGAATTACCAACAATAGATATTTATTATAAAATTACCAACAATACATATTTATAGTAGAATTACCAACAATAGATATTTATAGTAGAATTACCAACAATACGTTATCTGTAGTTGAAGGCATACATTTGCGTTCAAAATATATTTAATTGAAGACATAAAATTGTGTTTAAAATATTTAGATTTCGGCATTTAATAAACCATAGAGGTTGATATACTGCTAAACAAAATCAACCAATCAACCAACCAAATTGTTGAAACTATTGATCATGACAGATAATGTGCTCTTTCCCAGAAACTATAACTAAGGTCCGCTCAGCATAGTTGCAGTATAAATCACAGATGGCCTCTGTGGGTGTTGAACAAACACAAATGTGCCTGAGCAGGCGTCTACAACAGGGACTGGCTAGCCGTCCTCGTAGACTCGGATACGAGCAGCCAGCCACCACATTTATTATTATTATTATTATTATTATTATTATTATTATTATTATTATTATTATTTGTGTATGTTATGTTTCCTGCTTTGTATCCAGTAGAGCCGGGTTCAAACTATGGTCCTTAGGAGAATTGTCATTTAACTGATAACATATTTCTTTATATATAGGATGTTCCTGGTAGGGCGATCTTCTGGGTAAATTGTATGTTCATGTTACCTGGGAAACTGTTAGTAAAATTGCCCATCCCTTTTCTCACAAGACCCAGAACTCCGATTACTATTGGTACAGTCTCAGTCTTCATTCCTCACATCCTGTTAATCTCGATCTCCAGTTCCTGGTATTTGGACAATTTCTCGATAATCTTAATGGAGGTGTTTCTCTCAGATGATACCGTTACGTCCATAAGCATGCACTTTCTTGTCTTTTATGATAATATCAGGTCTGTTGACTTTCATTTTCCTGTCAGTTTAAATTGGTAGTACATCGTTATTTTGGGTAAGTGTGTCTGGTTGGTGGTCATACCAATTCTCAGTGGTTTCGATTTTGTGCTTCTTGCATATCTTCCAGTGCACACATGTCACTATATTGTTATATCTGTGGGTATATTCAATTTTGCTAGTTCCGCACATCCTGAGATAGTATGGTAGACAGTCTCATCTTATTTTCCGCAGATCCTGCATTTCGGGTTACTGCCATTCTTGATTATGTGACAGTGATAGAATCTGGTTGCGAGGCTTTGGTCCTGAGCTGCAATAATTAGGCCTTCTGTCTCAGCTTTCAACCCGGTGCCCCAGTCACTGATGTGTTTTCTGTTGGTTCACATCTGCTTCTTTCGTTCATTTCAGGTATTTGCCATGCAACGCCTTGTCCTTCCAATTTAAAAAAAAAATTTCATTTGGGCAAATTGTTTTGCTTTCTGTTTTACTCGTTTGGTGTAGATAATATTCGCTTCGTTTTTTGGTGGTAGGATTTTAGTTATATTAAGCTGTTTCTTAAAGAGTGCAGCTTCCTTGTTGATGGAGTGAATTTGGTTTTTTACTATTTGTAGGAGATAGTCATTAGTTTTTGTGAAGTAGGCTATCAATACGATTTTTGTAGTTTTTAGAGTTAGTTCAAATTGGATTAGACTTCGCCCTCCTAAAGCTATAGGTACAAAAAGCCCATCAACATCTGATTTTGGGTGGTGCATCCTCATTTGGGTAAGCATTTTCTGGTCTTGGTGCCCAATCTTTTAATGACGTTCAACTTCCATTTAATAATGTTGAAGCTGTATGTTACTTCGGGTATAGCTAAAGTGTTGATAGCCTTTATTTTATTGGCCCCGTTTAGTTTCACTTTCTAATATCAAACGTACTCTCTTATATTATTTTCTGATCTTTTATTTCATAAGTGAATGTTGTATTTCCTTTCGTTTCTGGTGTATATACATTTCTTTTCGGGTCCCGACCGGAGACCTAAGGTCAGAAATGGCATCATGACATTGTTCACTGAGCAGTTTTGAAAAAAATATCGCATATATTTTACATCGATAAAGCTCTTCGTAAGGTGTGATCTGTACTTGTGAGTACATTTTGTTTTGTATTTCTTTAAGGCATGGGCTACCAGGGATTCCTCCAACTTTCCGTCACATTTTTGAGATTTCGATTTCCTTGTATTTTGATAGTTTTTTGATGATCTTCCAAGATACATTACAGTTTGCAGGGACTGCCATATCAATAAGGAGGTACATTTTGTCTTTGCAATTATTATTATTATTATTATTATTATTATTATTATTATTATTATTATTATTATTATTATTATACTTTCTTTTTAGGCATGGTTTTTCCTTTTTAACCGGAGATCTTGCATTCTGGGTGTTCTCCATCAAATTATACGATTTCAGATACATAGCACATTTCACAGAATATTTGCAATGCCAAGAAACACAGACTTCTGAAGCAATGAGATTCTTACCTTTATTCCGATTTTTTTCAAGGTAAAACTTTTAAGTTTGGTAATATAGTCCCCGACGCCACAGTGATAACTGGACAATCAATGGCCTGAACGTCCCATATTCTGGCAACTTCAATCGGGGGTTGGTGTTTTACCTAAGCTTGCTAGTTTCTTTGAAATTATTATCATTATTAACGATTTTCCAAGGTGGTCTCATAAAACAGTTTCGCATAACACAAATACTGTTTGTTTAATTAGATATTACATTAATATTTTTTCGTTGTGTCTTTGAAGCAACGATCTTCTACAATGTTCCCACACTGTCCTTCTTGAATGCGATAAAGCCATTTGGACGAATACGCGTTAGAAAAAAATGAAAGATGAAAAGCTAAATGAAATATCGGTCTTGTAACAACACGCTCGTGTGCACGCGCACAGACAACACACACACACACACACACACACACACACACACACACACACACACACACACATAGAGAAAGAGAAAAGAACCAGACGTTTTTATCACTTCAGAAATAATAACACTGATCGTAAAAGGTATTCAGAAAATGGCAGTTGTAATTTTATTGTTGGTTGATTCTAAAATAAAAGAAATCGAACAGAAAATAAAATAAAAATATAATGAAAGTGTGTCAAAATCGGACAACTGAGAAACGAAAAAGACGCAGGCTTCCTTTCTCACCACAATTAGCTGGCCTGACTTGTTCATTAACAGACACATTTACGAAAAGGCTGAAGTTATTGCCTTTTTTTTCATTTAACTCTCAAACTAGCTGAGTCATCATAAAATTTAATATTTAAATAGTCAATTTATAAAATAAGAGAGCTGGCTCACTGTCACTTCCAAAATTGGCGCAACATAATCTTCCTCTTCTTATTTCCTAGACTAAGTTGAACGAAGATTCAAAAAATTGGCTTGCCTCGTAGCCTAGCCGTATTTCCCCAACGGGCGTCTATATTCGAGCCCAAGTAATTAAAAGTATAACAGTATAAATAATACTGATATTCAAGGAAGGCATTTCTTTCCTATAAGAAGAAAGAGGTTGAATTTTCTTGCTTCTCTGTCTTATTAGTAAATATTTAGAAACTTACTAAGTGGTTGAGGTAGTTGCATATTGCTTCTTAACGGAATTCGAGCCTAGGCAAGATTTTGAAAGCTGACTTTTACGGCAGGCAGTTCTACTTGAAAGATTAAAGCAACATATTACTCGTTACCATGTTACCCTATAGCAAATTAGGTGAGTTTTATTCTGGGAAGTGAATGGGGTCTAGCCGTAAAAGGTACGGAAAGTAGAATCGGGAACTTAAAGACCGATTGGTACAGTTTGTGTTTACTTAGTACTAATGTCTCTTTGAGGAGGCATGGATCCATGTCCCTTTCCTAGCTGTTGGTAAATAGTAGGTCAGTTGAAACTCTTCCCTTTAGTCCTGTTAAGCAGTTCATCTTGGGCGTCAGGCTTGCACCCCGATGTAGTGTAATGCAGCGGTCCCCAAGCTTTTTGCCCCACGGACCGGTGTCATGCAAGACAATTTCACCACTGGTCGGAGGCGAGGGTCGGTGTCGGTCATGCGCATAACAAAACACTGTCTCTGCGCGGATCGATACCAAATGGTTCACGGCCCGTTACCGGTCCGGTACGCGGTGGTTGGGGATCACTGGTGTAATGGATAGAGGTTCGGAATGAGAAATCTGGGAGACGAATTTGAAGTCCAGTCGAGTTAATTATATTCACTTACATGCAAATACCCCCGGGGGAGGTATGAATCCATCTCCATCTCCATCTCCATCTCTTCCCCCAGCTATGGGCTAAATAGTAGGACGTGTATCTGGAAAAAATCACTGTAATTTACAAAAAATTGTCAATGCAATATACACTGAATTATACTTACAATCAAAAGAATAACGTTGGCAAGTCGTAAAAAAAAACAAATCAATCAATAAAAAATTCTCTTATTGAATTTTGGCTAAGATACCACCAAGTATGGTCCCTATTTCAATTGTCAGCGAGTGAGGGTAAATAGTAAATGCTCATTCTTTCACTTGATCCTACTCGTCAAAACTCTATTTCGTGATGAATTCAAATCTCAAACAATTCAAGTTGCTAATTCATTAAGCATCACCCAAGGCTCCCCGCCGGCCCTACCCTCTTTTTGCTCAGTATGAACGATTTTCCAGGGAACCTTCTCAGATCATTAGTAAATATATATGCAGACGATTGAACGGTTTATGGGTGTGCCTCCAAAACTCTAGATAACCACTGCATAACAGCTGATCTCTCCTTTGTTCAGCAGTTCGATGAAGGGGGAGGACATGTTTGTAGCATCCAATAACCCGCCAAAAACAAAAAAAAACTAGTAACGTTTTATCACCACCGAGCAGACCCTACATTTTCTGCAGTCCTGATGAACGGATGTATTCTCAATGAGGCTCCTTGCCTTGAACGTCTCCTCGGACTCAAGCTCACTCCAGACCTCAAGGTGAACATGTATCTACGATCGCTAAGGTGCTAGGAAAAATGGCCGGTTCCTGATACAGCACCAGAAAGAATCTGACTTCTCCTATCATGCTACATCTTTACCAGAGCCGGATCATTATTGCTGCCATATCTAGACAGGAGCTGTCCAATCCTCAATTTCCAGACTTGAAAAGCGTCTACGCGGCCTTGTGGGTGATGATTTAATTTCCACCCTACAACGTCTTTCCCAACTTATCTACTCCTATCGATGAAAAAAAATAGTAAATAAAATACCAGACTTTAGGCAGAGACGTTAGAAGTATAGAGTTCAAGTAGACTTTAGAAGTAACTGGAAACCCCATCCTGAACGGGAAACTAGGAATAAACCTCTACTCCTATTCAAAAGACGGGGGAGGAGTGTGATCTTTGTGTAATATATAAGTAAACCCTGTCCCCAAAAGGAACAAGTAGCGATACTTGGGCATTGTTTTTCTTCCTTAATTAATGTCTGACACAGATTGGGGAAAGATTGGTTTGTATCATTCAATACCTCCAAAACCAAGCTGGTAACGATTTGCCATCCTCGCGCAGAACCTAAAGTTTTCTTCAATCCTAATGAACGGTTTTATTCTCAATTAGGTTCATGTCTTGGACATCTATGGGGGCTCAGACTCACTCGAAACCTCAAGTGGAACTCTTATATACAAGCCATCAATCAAGATGCTTGAAAATGATTTTCTCGTTGTAAAGTTTCCGGAAGTACCTGAGTCCGCCTGCTTTGCTATATCTTTACAAGAGTCAGACCAGACCAAAAATGGTGTACTGTTGCCACATCTGGGCTGCGGCTTCTCAATCATCGCTTTCCCGTTTTTCAAAAGCGTTTACGCGGTCTTGTGGATGATTAATGATTTTCCAACCTACAGCCCCTTTTCCCACAGATGAAACGTTGATAGCCTCTCACTATTCGGACCAGTTACTCTCCTTAGCTCCACTAGTTCAGATCTCCACAGCTAAGACTCACGTAGACACTAATTTGTCATGCTAGTCTTCTTCACAGGCTAAAGGGTTATTGTATTTCTGGACGAATTTGTGAACTGATTCAGTCTTTCATATCAAATCGCAAAATGAAAGTTGTCTTGAATGGCTAGTCCTCTCGATCTTTTTACATAAATGCAGGTGTTCCCCAGGACTCTATCCTTGAACCTACGTTGTTTCTAGTTTTCATAAATGTTGTGGTGGGATCCACCTAATCTGCATAGGTGACTACCAACTATATAAATAGTGGTTGGTACCGGAAGACGGGGAGGAGGAATCACGAGATCCATCTAGAGACTCTGATCGACTGCGACTAGTCAACACATTCTCCAGGAACGTCTTCCCAGAAATATACAGAAATACTATATGTACTTATTGTGTACACTTTCTTGTTATAATACATTCTTGTTCTAAGTACATTTTGTGTTGCATTATTATTCCATGCATTAGGCGAGATTCAACAATGAGTCAAGACTCAACAATAAATGACCTTCCTGATGTCATCAGATCTCAACTCGCTATCTATGTTGATGACACAACTATTTACTCCTGTCTTAATAGTAAGTCTGATCGGTTCGAACACGCATCCATACTCACCTACAAGCACAAAGATCAGTAGGTCGAAAGCAAACTTCTTAGCACGGTTTATCGACATTTTGAACATTTACTGAACTCTCCAGATTCTTGATTATTTTCGGTGTTTTATTCTTTCTTCTTTCTGTTTTATTCTTGTTGAATAACAAGAACTCTCTTCTCATTTGATTCATTCGCCTCAAACGATGACTTCCGATAGAATTCTTTACGTTAAATTTCTCTAACTGACCAAATCAAAGAAAATACACGTTGTGAAACGATCATCAAAACTACTATACCCAAAATGGATCAACAAGACAAACGCAATGTATTGGAAAATATCTTTGTGTCAACCGAGTGAGACTACACCATTTTTTTCTTTTAATACGAAGCGTTACTGTAAGAAGTTGCGTGGATTTTTTTTAATCCTCATATCTCAAGCAAGGCGTTAAAGCCACTAAGACGGAACGTCTTACTGAGTGAAGGAAACTGAGAAAACTTTACTGGAAAAATAAAAAGAACAGAAATCAAGGAGACAAAAGATAACGATTGACGTTGCATTTAAAGAAAGCAATACACTGGGAGAATCTTCCATAGGTAAGAAGTGAGAGAGAAGAAACTATCAGAATAGAACTCACGGTTTCATCTAGCAATATAATTATGCCTAGCTTCCAATCTTGTCCCGCGCTTAAATTCGTTAAAACGAGATACCAAAGAGTAAAACATAATCAGAACAATTAGCATGAAAATATTTATAGAAAAGACACAGGGAGGCAACCTTATGGCGGTGGGAAAGTGATTGAAGCCGAGCCATCAGATCATGACCGATAATATTGCTGATTCTTTGGATTTTATCAAAGAGCTCAAGGTAAATAGCAGGTGCACCGGACCATATGTGGCAGAAATATTGTAAGCATGGACGAATGGTAGAGTTATATATATATGTATGATAGGTTCTGGAGAGCATGCCTAGATGATAGGTCGAGGCCGATAATATAGCAGATTCTTCTTGTTGGGTATTAGATTACAAGCTTGATTCAAGATTGATGTATCTATCTCTTTCTACGGGAACCTTGTCTATGCTTTGAGATCTAATGCACCCAAATAAGCTCCATTTCTTTTCCCTGTTAGTCGTAATTCCCGCAACACCTACTGATCAGAACTTACGATGAGAAGACATGTTCTCGCATTAATATTCTATTTGACGCTTTGTCTAGCAAATAGAACGCAGTTAATTAGCAAACAGCACACTTTCCCTCTGTCTTTTGAAAAGGAGTAGAGGTTTATCCCTTGTTGCCTGTTTAGGATCGGATCTCCGGTTCCTTTTAAATTCTACTTCAGCTTCGTCTGAATTCTGAAATTTTATTTATTAATTATTTATTTTAATTTTATTTTATCTCTTTATTATTATTAGTGATGTTATTGTCATCCATTCCTTTTAATCGAAGTAGTAGTCATAAAATGCAAGAAAGGCAAATCATGCGAAACTGGAGACAACCAGTTAATAAGACTAAACCATTTAGTGGGACATACATACAGTTGTGGACAGAGTTATTCACCCCCACCCCCGAATATTTTTGGTCACGGAAATAAACGTGATATGCCGATTTTTTTATTTCCGCTAAATCCCACAACTCTGTCGATGGCACCACTCATGTCCATGTTTGGTTCATGTGGTGTCTCCACGATGTTTGAACCCGACATGGTTCAGGAGGCCACATCGGAAATGGAATAGTCTCGGACAATGATTGCATGGTAGGGCGGGTAACGATATTGGTTAGAGCTGCCGGGCCTTGCGTTACCTTATTTTTGTTTCTTCGTCAGTCGAGAAAGACTCTCCTCGAAAGAGGAACAACTGAAATGAATTGCTTTTCGCCACGATGGACGGTTGGCAGCTTTTGTTTCCCATGCGTTAGGGCTGATTTCGGCTCGAAGGAGAGAAACTCTTCAGTTGGTCTTTGAATCTGGGTTTGGGGCTCCGCAATGTCGTTTGCCGTTGACGAGCTCGCTGTAAAGGATGGTCAGCGAGAGTCTTGAAGGGTCCATTCGGATGGCATTTCGTAAGTACCTGACGCGATGCTTGAGGATGGCGACTTCAATGCTTGGTATTTCTGAGTGATTGAGGACTTTGCTTTTGGTGCATCGGTCCTGCCATTTGATGTTGACGATCTGATGGAGCTTGGCTTGTTGGAAACGTTCAAGCTATCAATCTGAAGACATTTACATACAATTCATATTGTACTCGACGAAGATAAGCAAAAAAGCTTACACATGAACTTTTCGTTCTTTTTAAATCAATGTTAATTTGTTAAAAATAAATTCTTTTGTTAACGTTGACACAGTTTATTTATTCTAGCCGTCAATTTATGAGTTCCAAATATTTACAATGTGAAAGGCATGTCAGTACAATAAAACATTTTACAAGATTGATTATAAAGTAGTCAAATCAGTCAGGTGGTAAATCTTGAACAAAAGAACAAGGTTTATGAACACAAATGCACATTTTTAATTATAGGTATCGTGATGTCGTCATGCCGATTGATAACCACTTCACATAAGAAGATTGACTGTCATTCATTTCTAAAAATTTTTTAAATCTAACTGATAGAGTTTTAATGAATTTGTCGCGCATGCGAGAGGAGGCGCGGTGGAGTAATGGATAGCGGCTCGAATTGAGGAATCGCAGAGCCGAGTTCGAATTTCAGTTGAATCCATACATTCACTAAACGTGCTAATACCTCTAGGAAAGGTATTAATTCTCATTTTTCTCCTCTGGGTATACAGACCGGGTTCTATAGCCTTGGATGGCAACTGGTCTACCGCAGAAAGAAATAGCAACCAACTGCGGGAAAAAAATCTACCTCATCAGTCAGTCATATACCGAAAGATACGTGATCGTATGGCGCATACGTGGCTGACTTGCATGCGAACAAGCGATGAAGACAGTATGCAGATTTGTTTGGCTTCGAGTAATAATCATATAAGTTATTCATCGGGGGAACGCCGGAAGTAGATGAGCAAAGGACCTGTAGTGCTCAAAGATAGTCCGAAATAGCTGTACTGTCCGGTGTAGGCGTTGTAATGAACCAATCGGAACACTAAAAATGGTCTAACCATAGTGAGGAACAAGTACTAAAAAAAAAACATTCAAATCATGTTAGACGAAAAAAACAAAAACTTTCATTCTTTTTAATTGAATTTTAATTTGTTAAAAATTTAAAAAAATAGTTAATAGTTAAAACTATAGACAAACAAAATTTAGTGACGTGCCGAGGTCTTTGTCCAAGTGGGCGCATGAGCTCGACTCGGCGCCTCCTACCACAACCAGTGGCCAACAAACGGGATGGATCAAATACTATTTTTTTAAAATTCAAATACAAATACTTCTCGTGATTATTGACGCGATATAATTGGAAATAAAATATAAATACAATTAATTTTTTTCCAGATTCAAAAAATACTAAAACGAAGGCAAATACTTCTGAAACTAGGCAAAAATCTTAGTATAAATGCTTTTTCACACAAATACAAATGCTCTGAAAAGTATTCAAAAACAATTGAAATACAATTGTATTTGATGCGCCACTACCAACAAGCACGGTTCATTGGCAAAAGCTGGATTGATAGATGTCAAGACGAGAGCAATTCATTTCATCTATTTGAATTTGTAAGCCACGACATATGACCAGGTTTGGTGGTCAAAAATTTGCCAATAACACAATCCACATTTATATGTCCAAATTCTTCATTTTCGATGCTTAAGAAAGCCAAATTGCTTTGGGGTTCCTGACCCATTGTGCTTCGGAATTTATTTTTTTTAAATTTTAGTTTGTTGAAAGAGCGTCCGCAGAATGCCACAGAGACAGCAATATCCAACAGTATCCGCAATGCTATTTGTAAATTGGGGAACACACCATCGCCGTAAGATATTGTAGAGGTGAAAAGCTCGATTGGGGTTTTTGGTTTAACGAAGGCACTGTCTTTTCTTTTTTGTATTAACATTCGACAGCCTGTAATTTCACAACCGTGTTCTGTGCCATCAAATTCAACCTTGCACGCTGCAGCGGCATCTTTGCCCTTTTCTACTGTGAATTCGTTTGAGTCAATGAGGAACCTAAATTGCTCATATAACTTTTTTTTTAAGCTTATCACCCCAAGCAAGGCTGGAAGCCACTAGCACGCAAGGGGTTACAGAAGGTTTGGAGGAAGAGCACATCGGAGTGGTAAAGGAGAGGATATGGAGAAAGATAGTGGATCGATCAAGGCAAGGGGGTTACAGAAGATTTGGAGCGAGAGCAGATAGGAGTGAAAGAGGAAAGGATGTGGAGAAGGATAGTGGATAGATCAAGGCAACTGGAGATGTCGATTGACGTTACATTTGAATAGTTGGAGATTATAGTTATCAGGGAAACAGGAATAAGGAAGGGGGTTCCACAGGCGAGATGTGCGAGACATGAAGCTATTGGAGTAGAAGAGACGTCTACATCTAACAGTTTCAACGGTGGAGGGGTGGGAACGGGATGCCAGCCTTGTATGACGTTCTTAACCTTGTAAATGGATCTTTCAGTTCTGTATTCAACTTGTCCAATAATGCCTTCAAGATAACACTCATTTCTTCTCTCACATTTTTAGAGGCTCATCTTTCGTCTCCTCTCGAGGAATTCTTTTCTTACGACGCACCCTTCTCTGTTGACTAACGTCAATACCCCATTCTAAGCATTTTTCCTCGTCTTTTCGCAACTGGATTTTTACAGAGAGAATCCCGTTCATTCACAACTGATTGTTGCAGACTTTGAATGTCAGCTCGAGCTTCATTGAAGTTCTGTACTCAGTCAATGGAAGTCGGAACGTCGTCCCGGAATGGCTGCATTGTTAGAAAGCTGAAAGTCTGCATGTTGTGTAGCAAGCAGCTGGCGTCGCTTCTTGTGTCGACTGATACTGAAGTGTCACCTGCCATATCCTCCAACAATTTAGCTGTCATCCATCTTGTATCGGGAGACCTCTTTAAAGCCGTCTGAACTATCTCCTTTAATTTTTTCCCACCGCATTGTTGAGCTGGAGAATAATTTGTACAATGAATTAAGAACTCTAAAAAATGATATAGCGAACAGGTGTTCTGATACTGCGTGAACTCCTACGAGGTTCAAAGAATGCTTGTCACAATTCACAATTCGCGTTTTTCCGTGATATGCGTTTCTGGACCTTTCCAGTCATTGTTACAGCATTGCCATACGTGTGTTCACGACAGTCGTTCAAATCAAGACAATCTCATTCCAATTTTGAAGTAATTTCTTCTGTAACACTCTCGGCTTTTTTCATGAATTTAAATAAAAATCAATAAACACTTCCATCACTACAGCAGTTTTAGTTTTGTTAGATACAACATCGACAAACTTGAGAATTTGAGACATTTGTTCGTTGTGAGAATCATTAAGAGTTGTGTCGAACATAATCCCATAGTGTCTGCAAGAACAAATGAGGAAACAATGGGATTGTCACCATTTCCATCTGGACGTGGCATTTAAAAAAATACTTCTTCATAACTTGACTGGTTTTCTGTACACCTTCGCGTTCTCTTTTCCTACGATTTCTTCCTTCCACGCCAGATTCTTTCTTCTCTTGTTGCTCATGTCGCTCCATTCTTAAAATTTCTGTCTGAAATAAAAATATAGTCCCCTCCCCCTCAGTTCTATAAAGATCGTGAGGCTAGTTTATCACATACGGGTGTTTATTGTCAACCAAACGACAACACCATGGAGCCTATCGTAGCGCCTCCCGCTACTCCCGTTCATGTTCGTGGCGCACGGGTTATTATTTCGAGACCTTTGCCTTTTCTTCGTTGCATAACACCACTTTCTTCTAGGCAACATGGCAGGTTGATTTATATTTTTATAATCAACTGCATTTCTCTTAGTTGTTTGATTATTATTAACGCAATCTAAATACTCCTCTTGAATATTCCATGGTATTTTTTATACATCATAGCAACTCGGTATTTATTTATTTTTTGGATACTAAGTACATATCAAGCTCGGCGACTTGATTACACACATATAAACCTGTGACCTTTTCGCTGATCCTGGAGGAGAGAGGAGGAGGAGCGCAGGCCCCTGCTCCCTGCGACCAGGGCGCTTGGACGAGTTCTATATTAAGTTATAGCCCATTTAATTTGTCTACCAACTGGACGCTAGTTGGAAACTTTCCTGTCTACTCTTACTTACAGCATTACTGGCCTTTACCACTTTCGGCTCCCACGGCCCCTTATCTTCCGGCGTTTTTACTTAACTTCTGCCGTTTCTAACCTGCGCATACACCGACCATACCAGCTTTCTACTTCCGGCTTTCGTTTCTGCACTGACCAGCACTTGCAACGGCCAAAAGCCACTGGCATTTCTGTGCCTGCTCATACAATGGCTGCCAAAAGCCCTTACCGTAGGCTTTTCTTGACTTGCGCATTTAATGGCAACTACAGCTATTTACTTTCGGCTACACATGGAGAGCCCATTTTTAGCGTTCCAATTGGTTCATTACAACGCCTACACGGGACAGTACAGCTATTTCGGACGATCTTTAAGCGCTACCGGTCCTTTGCTGATCTACTTCAGCGTTTGCTTTTCAAGCTAAATCATTTGGTTTACTCAACGCATCACTGGACTTTACCTACCACCGTCGATTCCTGTCAACCTGACTCACCCGGTTTAGGAAGTTGTTGCATGCGTAACGTCTATACTTCAAACAACCTATTCCGTACACTTGGGTTAAATACTACGGAAGGTCCTTCGTTGGACTGAACCAGCAACTACTCAACGCCAGCTCCGGACATTTAAACTGAACTTTCTAATTTTGCCTTTTCCGGCCAACTTACCTGGACTCTACTTATAGCATTTAGTCACAGTTATCTTTGATCTTCTACCTGGTCAGTATTCCTCCATTTACACGATTCATTGTTTGTTCATGTTTCTTTAACAGAAACACTACTTCTGTATATTTTATAAATAAATTTAAATTTTAAAGTATCCCCGTTTTGGTTGTCCTCTTGTTGACCTTTCAGATTTGAAACGTCTTTTATTTTTAAATGTTTGTGGGACTCCTGTGACTCATCTTTACTTGGGCGCACAAGTCATATCCTATATTATATAGAGCCCCCCTCCCCACTTAGCGCGATAACACCATAACACCGTTCCACCGTAAATAACACCGTGACAACACCACCGTGGAGACTGTAATAAACAAAAGGGGTCAGTATCAGAATCTATCCTAACTTAACAGCCGAATACATTTACGTTGCAATTATCGGCACACCCCTCCTACCATCATCGTTTGCCTCAAACCTTTTCTCTTTCTCTCCTTTCATCGTCGTTGCTACCCTGTGAGCAACGACCCAACACTTTCGATGCTAAGGCACGTGACCGTTTTGAAACGAACATCCATTCAATGTTCTTTGGACGGTTGGCATTTTGCCGCCAGTCAAACGACCACGTGACTCATCGGATACCCGCCAAAAAGTATCCACGAGTAAGAGAGGACCTGCGGGTATCGAGTCGGGAAGACGTGTTTTTACATCTCATCTCTCTGTCTCTGCACATAAGCTTCAACCGTCTAGATTTCGGGAATAGACCTCTTTTCATAGTCAATTTGTTTGCCGAAGCTACCTTCCATCGGTGTAGACTCAGTCTTAGCCCAACTTTCTGACCTAACCTCCTGTCTAGAGCAACAAACTTTTTCGTCACGAACCTCAGTATCGAACGGACCTGCCTAAACAACAAGTAAGTCAGAAATCTACAAGCTTACACACGTAGTACCTATACCTAAATTTTCTGGATCTCTCCCTTTTTTGGTCTATACTTCTTACATGCAACGAACGCTTTTGCAGGTCAGTAATCTTGGTGATTTTCCTCGGTCGAAATCTCACAACCGACCGAATTAGGTCTGTCACTAAGTTTCTTCTGATCTTTCTTTTTATACAAAAAAAGGACATTCTTAGATAAAGTTGCCTCTCTTATACTGTTTATTCAAAAAAAATAAATAAATAAAAGAAGGAAACTTTTCTCCACGTTTTGGACTATTTCTTCTCCCAAGGACACTTGGCGCCAATATTACTACATTTTGGCGCGCAACAGCCTCCGACCATTAACGTCAACCTCACATTGTGCAGATTTGGTTGAACCGCCTTTCCAGAGACCAAGAATTCTGCATTCCCTCCTCTACTGCACCCTGGCAAATTTGCTGTTGAAAAAAAAGAAAAATGTACATCTTGTTATGCCTTTTCTTATCTAATGGTGTTTGTCCACTTTTTACATTACTAACTTGTTATGAACCATTGATGCTCTAAGAGAATATCAAAATACTTTTATACAGAGAAGTTTGGTAGTCTGACACAAGGACATTCGCAAGAAACCGCACTAGGCAACCAGGCTCCTCCTATACAATAAAGCATTTATCCCTGTTGTTTGCGGGGGTGCATGGTTTTCCGTAATAAACTTCAAAGACCTTTCATTGAGTTTCTCGGTGTAGTAAGGCTTCAAAAAAAAAAAAAAAAAAAAAAAACACCCTGCAAAGGTTTTGCCATCGCTAGCGAGAACCAAAACTCATAAAACTCGTGAATCTTTTCGCATCAAACAAAAAACCCTGTACGGGAATATCCGACACTGAGTTACAATAAGTATAAGATCATTATGTCTAAATATTTTATATATTCATTGAAATGCTATGATCTTTCAATTGAGGCGAGGAGAAAAATTACCATTATTATCATTTTTACAAAGAAACACTGGGTTTAGGATCCCAGGAATACATTTAAAACATAAAATGGATTAGTTTTTCAATCTACCTCAACCGAGGGAAAAAAGAAATAACACATTTTGGAAGGCATGCGCTTCCGTCCGCACTGTGCGCATGATCGAAGAATTGCTGAGCGCCGTCGCTAAGATAATTCATGACGCACCGTCAATGAAATAAGTATCATCTGCGGGCAGTCTCAAAGTCAACAAGGATATTAAGGTAAATAAAAGGATATTAAAGTAAATGTAAAGGAGAACATTTTAGGTTCCCTTTCACCACTTTTTTTAATTAATTTCCTGACATTTTCACCGATAAATGTGTTTAAAACTCTCTCCTGGCAATAAATACTGGCTGACCCCCCCCCCCCGCCTCTCTCTCTTTTTTTCGACTCAGGCCTTGGGCCGCTACCTCGCGCGGAGGCGAGGTAAAAACTCTCTCTTTTTCACTTAGGCCAATATGTGACATCTCACAGATACAGCGTTTCCCAAATTCTGGGAACACGCTAAGAACAATACACGTGAGTACGTGTCGCAGTTAGCTCCTCTTCATTTCCTTAACCCTTCACCAGGGGTCTCTCTCTCCCGGGAGTATAAATACTGGCTGACCTTTCGCCTCTTTCTCTCTTTCCATCTGCTTACGCGCACGTGCGAGAACTATCTCGATTTCGGCCGCGGGTCGAAACCTCGCACGTGGGGCGAGGTACAAAAACTTTCTCTTAAAATTTCCAATATGTGAACTCTAATACACAGCCAGCGTTTCCCATGTTCAGGGAACACGCTAAAACAAAATACACCCCGTACGGACATTTCAATTCAACACACTCACAATAACTTTCCATACAGACACTGTAACGTTTTATTCATGTTTTAAATGATGTATTTGTAACTCGTGTTTTAATCTATTTGTAATTCACGTATTAATATATATTTGTTTTGTACATATATATCGGTCTTGTTTGTTTCTTTATCTTCTTTGGACTCCATTAAAGTCCAACATTTTTATGTAGCTGGATCGGCCAGCAGAAGCCATAACCTAGAGATAACTCATCTTCTCTTCTTCCATTCACACACCGCACCGGTCCACTACATACGGACACTCAACACAACACACACACATAACTTCTCCATACAAACACTATGTAACTTTTCATGTCTTTGTGTATTAATATATTTGTTTACCCATAATATATATTTGTTTATCCATGTATATCGGTCTTGTTTGTTTTCTTTGTCTTCTTTGGACTTAATTATAGTCCAACATTCCTATGTAGCTGGACCGGCTAGCAGGAAATCTTAACCCAGAGATATCTCTTCACATCTTCACACCACGGTCCTCTACATGCCTTTCTTGGCCTACCCTATCCTAACTTGGTCTTCTTAACGTTTCACCACATAAATAAGTTTGGTTAGATTCGGTCAAGTTATTTAGGCGAGTTTTTACACATGATTTTGTGAAAATATTGGAAGTGGAACATTTCCCTTGCAATTCACTCCCAGTTCCGCCAATAAACTTGCCAATCACCAAGCGTTTTGCGTCCCATGACGGTGCGCCTGCCCTTCCCTCCAATGTTCCACCACTGATGGACCCCCCCCCCCCAAAAAAAAAAAACTTAAACTTAACTTCAAGAAGAGACAGTTAAAATTTCTGGGGCACGTAAGGAGGAAGGAGGGCTTGAAAACTCTGATACTCACATAGGTATAGTCAATACTTCGCTAAAAAAGAGCATCCCCTGATAAAAAAAAAACAGATTTGTTTAAACAATTTTTTTATCGTCTAAATATTTAATTTATGTTATTATTAAAAGGAAAGAACAAAGTGTTCTTTGAATAATTAAAAAAAAAAAATTTGAATCCCTTCTAGCAGGTCTGAAATCTTAGTTAAAAATCTTCTTTTTTTTGTGTCATCAAAATTTATATACAATCAATCATGTCAGCCATTTTTAACAATTTTGTAAACTAAAGGAAAATTGTCCGTTTAGAAATCTTGTAAAATTCAATTATACTTTTTTTCAAAAGTTATTTTAGGAAAATTAGAAAATGTAAAGTATATTTAATGTAATTTGAAACAAACATTACTTAATTTTTTAGAAAAATTTTAGTTGGAAATAAGAGAAGCATGTCTAACCGTGGTGATTGGTTTTGGAGGTGTGAATTGGCATTTATGTCAATGTATCGACAACTAACGTCAGGGCAATTTATTGGATGGAAGGGCAGAAGTGACAATATTTTCGAATTTTAAGTGAACTAGCTTGTTTAACCATGGAGTAATTCTTAAAAATTAAATATTTTCAAAAGTGTAATACTTTATTGATTTTTTAAGTACTTTTTCAAACGAAGATATGTCCAAAGCCTGCATTGTTTCTAAAATTGAATCTAAAAAAGAAAAAAATAATAATTGCAGTATATCTCTCACTGAAAAAGAAAAATTGATTATATTTAAAAAATGAAAATATTTAGTGAAATATGTAAAAAAAAAGAAAAAAAAGGAAAATTAAAAATGTTGAAAATGCAACGATGACGGTCGGTCAGTCAGAGAATTTTATATGAAATCAACGCAATTTATGATGTCTCGTTATCAGGAGAAACAACTCTTAAAACACGGGACATTATTTCTGAATTGTGCATCCGTAGTTTCGCCGGAAACGTTTTTAATACATTTTTTGGCATATTAAAAAAATATTGTAAAAATAGAAACGCTTCGCAGATTATAATAAACTTTCAAATTTAAGATCTGTAAAGATAGATCTTTTAATAAGAGGATTTCCAGAGATGCGCATATTCAAACTTAATTTTAAAATATTTAACTTCTTTATCACATCTTGTTTTTAAAATTGAAAAAAAGAAAACAATTCTTGTAAAAATCCATTTTTCATCGAAAAAATATTTCGGCTTCAGACAAAAATGTCCTTAATATATATTATTGATAAAAAAGCCATTAAAAGCTTTTTTTTTTTAATTAATGTCTTAGTTTTATTGGGTTTTGTATTTTACAATTCAGAGCTGAAGTTTGGGTAGAAACGCTTCTCGATATACCAAAAAAAAAAAAAAAAATCGATAATTTATATTCTTCAAAGTTTTCTGTGTTCAATTAAAAAAAAATAACAGAGATGTGCATATTCGAGTTTTCTTTTCAAGTTTTCATAAAATTAAGCAGTGGGGGGGGGGGGTAACAGATGTAGTAAAAAAATATTTTTACCATGACTTTTTAAAGAACAATCATTTCTAAAATAAATAAGTTCTGAAAGTTTCATTAAAATCCGACAATTATTTGATTTTTGCAAGAATTGCCAAATTAATGTGTTTTTCAACTGAAAAAAGCGCTAAAAAACTAATGCTAAATTATGCAACCGCTAACTTAAAAAAAAAAATTTTCAACCAAAATTTCAAACGTTATAAGGAATAAAAAATTTTAAAAAAATAATTAAAAAATACGGTAAATTTTGGTTTTATTTCCCGAGCGCTAAAAATCCCTTAAAATTTTCCAAAATTGTTATAACTCCGTGCAAATGTATATGCTGAACTCGAATTAACAATTAAATTAAATAGGCAAAATTTATTAAGTGCTCTGTGCTACGAAGGACAGGAAGTTGTGGAGGGCCAAGATTGCCTAGGTCTTGAGGAGACACGGCACATAAAGTAGAAGACACTTCGACGTAATGTAAGTAATAGTTATCTCGTTTGTAATGCAAGATCTATTATGACTGAAAAGTGCATTCGATCCTCACTGGGTGCCCCATATTGTCGGCCTTGTACCACATCTAAGATAGCGCTTTAAGATCATTATTCGCACTTCGACGTGGTGTAGTGGTTTTAGCAAGATTGGCTCATAAGATCGATTATGTTTAAAAAGTGGGTTCGATTCTCGTTGTGTGTCCCATCCTTTCGGACTTGTACCACATCTAAGATACGCTTAGAAAATGGCCATAAAAATATGTTTTTCTTTTTTTTAGCACAAAATTAAAAATCGATGAATGAAAATAATGGTTTTAAGTTTTCCTAATGCAAGGGAAGCTACTCTTGCTGTCTTTATTTTTTATTTTTTATATTATGCTTATTTTTAGTGTAACTGAAGGTCAGATTGAAATAAAAAGATTGTATTCCAACAACTTTCCAAGTTAGAGAAGCTGTCTATCTAGGAAATCAATATTTGAAATCCTGCCTTTTCACTCGGGATTCAAACTTTGTTACAAGGGACAACAGTTTCTAAAGAATTAATGGATTCATTTTTAAGGCAATTGTACTTCAAAACAAACGTTAGCGAAAGTGGATTTGAAATAGACGCCACATTTTTATTTTTATTTTAAACAGTGTGTATTACGTCTAGCAGTCTATGCATTTCAGACATCATGATAAAGAAAATGTGCTCTCCATCAGGGAACCGTAAAAGGGAAAATAGGGAATTGCTTGACTGACTGTGACACCCTCTGTAGCCGAGGGGTAAAGTACTCCAGATCAAACGGTGGTTTCTCCTACAAAGGAGGGGTGCAGATCAAATTCAGTGAGGAAGAGTACTCAAACATCTGGTGGAAAAAAAATTCAAACTCAAATTAAGATGTCACAAATTTATACAGTGTAACCCGGATATAAGAGAGTTATCGGGACCGGAGAAGAAGTCTCTTATATCCGGGTTTCTCTTACATCCGTGTTTGGTCTATTATATATACATTAACACAGGCTCTAATTTGTGACCAGAGAAAATCTCTCTTATATCCGGGTATCTTATATCCGGGTATCTTATATCCGGGTTACACTGAATGTAACCCGGATATAAGAGAGTTGTCGGGACCGGAGAAGAAGTCTCTTATATCCGGGTTTGGTCTATTATATGTACATTAACACGGGCTCTAATTTGTGACCAGAGAAAATATCTCTTATATCCGGGTTTCTCTTATATCCGGGTTACACTGTACTCACAAGATAGGTTAGGGTAGGTCAAGAAAGGCACAAGTTTTAAACACATTTATCGGTGAAAATGTCAGGAAATTAATTCACAAAGTGGTGAAAGAAGACCTAAAATGTTCTCCTTTTTATTTACTTTAATATCCTTTTATTTACCTTAATATCCTTTTTGACTTTGAGTATAAAAGCTATCAAAATCAGGCATCAGAGAAATGCAAATGCCTACTTGTGTTGAAAACAATTTTACTATAAATAAATAAATAGTAATATATTAACATTTATTACTGAATATTCAGCATTTATATGATAAAGATTATAATTTTACTCTTTATCATTGTAGTGATAGCAATAAATTACTAAATAATACCCAACCCTTATTACTAGACTATGTAGTCATCAGAAACCAAAATAATTAATAATAAAAGAAAAATGAAAAGTTAAGCAATAAAAATACTTTAAAATATAGATAAGAATGGTAATTAACAATAAAGATAGATAAAGTTAGATTATTAAAAAAAAGTTAAAAAATATATAGAATACTCCCATGATGCATCAAAACAAGCACTTTTCTGTCAAAAGAAACAAAACTCAAACCTTTTTCTCTCTTTGTTTTTCAACCGCTGAAAAAGGCAGACATTTGGACAGTCTCAGATAAAACGTGTTACAATACAGATAAGCAAAATTTCTTTATTTCTGTATACATATATGTTCTTTAAAATATACAATCATTTCTCTGAAATGTATACTAAAGCATTTTATTGATTCTGTCTATGCTTATTTCGTTGTATCTCATATAGGATTTTGTTCATAATATTGTAATCCCATTATGACTCATGATACCCTTTTTAACCCTAAAAAATGCATATATAAAAAAATAACATTCAGACAAGGTCAGCACATCATCAGAACACCACGACATGCTTTACACATTCCATTAATTTTAAATATAGAATTAATTTTCATTTTAAGATGTTAAATATGTATCATAGAAATTTACTGTTTCTCAAACATCTACCTAACACTTTTTGTTTTACCTTAGTTCGCACATTGAGGAAATAAAGCCTGAAGGTCATGGTAAAGGTCATCTTTCTGTGAACCTTGTGGACTAGTGCTACAGAATCACAAACAAAGAACTGTACCAAATAACAGAAACCACAACATTTGAGGATTACCAACAGCAGCAACAAATAAAATGGATAGCACATGTAACTAGAAGAGGAAATAATGACAAAATCAACATGTTAACATTTGACACCACTTCAAAGAAAAGATTCAGAAGTAAACTGCCATTCATACTGGAAAGAGCAATGACAGCTACTGGACTTGAGAAACCTGTTTTCCTTATAAAGTACTTTAAGAGAAAGATTTTATAAATTTTAACCAAAAACAGTACTGGCTGCTCTGTCAATGAATGCCAAATGTTTTCCTGTAGGGAAACAGCTAATATTACCATTATTAATACAAACATGGAAGACAACTCAAGGCAGAGTGTTACTGAGTGATATTATTGTAAAAAATGGGAGAAAGAGGAAGTTAAAGGAGCATATTATAAGGATAGATATTGGCTGAGCCTAGACTTGAAGAGGTTAAGAGTGTAGTGATCAAGGAAGCACCTACTCGGGAGTCTCTTCCTCAAAGTAACAGTTTTGGGGATGAAACTGTCTGAGTAGCAGTTACTACTTTTATTTTTTAATCATTTCACCCCAAGCAAGGCAATAAAGTCACTGAGACACAAGGGGATTAATGAGTATTAGAGAAAAAAAAAACATTATTAAGGAGAGAGAACAATACAAGAACAGACATTAAGAAGGCAGAAGATGACAACTGACACACTATTCCTCACCAACCTGCAATTGGCCAAGCCATGGTCAGTCAGAAAGGGGTTCCGCCAGCAGGAGTGATTAGATTCTGGATTTGGACACCCATCCTACAGACAAAGAAAATTTCCTGTATAAACAGCATTTTCAGCAAGACAGCTATTTTCTAAAATTTTTTTTTTCTATATTTATGCTAAGTGTACTTCCTGTTGGACATAACTACATCAAGCTGGCCATGAATAATTTTCTCATGTTTGTATTAATAATAATAATAATTAATTTAGTAGATTTACTATTTTTTAATTTGTTTATTAATTCAATACAGTTTTACGAATATCTAGTTAAATAAGTTATTTTGACTTATAATTCCATAATTTCTTCAACTCAACTAATTTGTAATGTGAAATGGCAGATGACAACAATGGTTACTATGAACTTATCCAGAAATAAAACCATATTGCTGGACCTAAAACTATAGAATTCTATAAAAAATGTTAACATTTTCAAAAATTATTTACTATATGCCCGCTTCCTTAAAAAAGAAGTTATTTTTAAAACTTTTCTTTAATTTGATTAAATTTTAATTTAAGTAGCATTTAATTTAATAATTTAATTTAATTTATTTAATTTAATTTACTTATTTTATTTATTTTATTTATTTAATTAATTTTATATTATTTTAATAATTTAATTTAATAATAAATTTAAATTCAAATTAAATTTAATGAAAATATATTTAAAAATTTCTTAAAAGGAAAGTTATTTTTAAAAACCAAGATTACACATATTTTTCATTTTATTGAAATTAATTTTTTTCTAAATTATGACTGAATTTTAACAAGGCAGATATAAATTATTTCTATATAAACAATTTTTTTAAAATTTATCAAATGAAACATTGCTTATAAATGGCAATTTTAAAAATTTTAATTAAATTATATTTATTACAATATGCTTTTAAAAATTTTCATGTAAATTATATAATTTAAAAATTATACAATTTATAAATTATATTTATTATATTTATTACAATTTGCTTTTAAAAATTTTCATGCGAATTATAAATTATATAATTTATAAATTATATAATTTATAAATTATATTTATTATATTTATTACAATATGCTATTAAAAATTTTCATGTAAATTATATAATTTATAAATTTTATTTATTATATTTATTACAATATGCTTTTAAAAATTTTCATGTAAATTATATAATTTATAAATTATATTTATTACAATATGCTTTTAAAAATTTTCATGTAAATTATATCATTTATAATTTATATTTATTACAATATGCTTTTAAAAATTCTTATGTAAATTATATAATTTAAAAATTATATAATTTATAAATTATATTTATTACAATATGCTATTAAAAATTTTCATGTAAATTTTATAATTTATAAATCATATTTATTACAATATGCTTTTAAAAATTTTCATGTAAATTATATCATTTATAATTTATATTTATTACAATATGCTTTTAAAAATTCTCATGTAAATTATATAATTTAAAAATTATATAATTTATAAATTATATTTATTATATTTATTACAATATGCTATTAAAAATTTTCATGCAAATTATATAATTTATAAATTATATAATTTATAAATTATATTTATTATATTTATTACAATATGCTATTAAAAATTTTCATGTAAATTATATAATTTATAAATTTTATTTATTATATTTATTACAATATGCTTTTAAAAATTTTCATGTAAATTATATCATTTATAAATTATATTTATTACAATAGGCTTTTAAAAATTTTCATGTAAATTATATAATTTAAAGATTATATAATTTATAAATTACATTTATTATATTTATTACAATATGCTTTTAAAAATTTTCATGCAAATTATATAATTTATAAATTATATAATTTATAAATTATATTTATTACAATATGCTATTAAAAATTTTCATGTAAATTATATAATTTATAAATTATATTTATTTCAATACGCGTTTAAAGATTTTCATGTAAATTATATAATTTATAAATTATATCATTTATGAATTATATTTATTATATTTATTACAATATGCTTTTAAAAATTTTCATGTAAATTATATATCACTGCTTATGTTATAAATGCTATTTTTTAGAAATATACATAAAAGGTTTTTTTTATATGTTTGTAAGATGGCTTTGGGCTAGGAACAAAGTACAGTACTTCTCTTCAACCCTCTGTCACATTTCTGTCTTTGGACAGTTCATAGAAAATCTATTTAGAGTTGCCTGATCTTGGGAATTCCAACACTGTGACAGTCATTCCTCCCTGCACTAAATAGGGAGGGTTGGTGAATACTGATGTCAGTGTGACAGTGGTCATAGTGACTGAGTAATTTCTGTTCTTTGCCCCATGTATACCCACATGGGGACCCCTCATTAAAATGAACATGTGTCATATCCTGCAACCATGGGAGTGGGGGCAAGTAAATACCAGTGGTATGGCTTTTCTTAGTCTTTTGTGTGGGATCAAAGTGCAGTATCTACTCTTCACCTCTCTGTCATACAGTAAATACTGTTAGTGGTTCAGGCTGGGTTGTTTTGTTCTGCTGAAGTAAGGTGATGACACACAGACAGAATGTAGCCTGATTCAATTTTATGAAAGATTAAATAAATTAATTTATATTAAGATAAATAAATTTATATAACTATTATTTTTTTTTTTTTTTTTACTTAAATGTTATTTTTTAGCGGTTACTCATATTTGAGTAGAAGCTCCATTTAAACAGCACCTTAAACATTAAACAGCACATTTATTTGTTTTCATCTACTCGCCTGAATATTTGAGAAATCTTATCAAAGAAAAATATGTGCTCTCTAGAAGGATTTGAACTTTCACCCAAGCTTGGCAGGGGAAATTGTTGTCAGATATGACATGCTTTCAGACCATCTCAGCCACAGAGTACATCACTGGCCAGGCAAAGTTAAATTGTTCCCTATAAATGTAAATCTTTCTCAGAATCTTGAAACTTTTTTTCTCAGTTTCATATCCTAAAAGCATTAAATGATTAAAAATGTTCACGAATTTTGATGTCATTCTGCATTCTTTTTTTTGCACAAATCCGTGAATTTTTTTTGCTCGTGCTAAGTCTCCAAAAATCACAAAATAAAATTCATTATTTTTTGTCCATAATGTTGAATGTGTTAAACTTATTCAACTTTTTAACAAAAAAAAAATCTCAAGTTGATGTAAAAAATATCTACAAAACATTGTTGATTTATTTAAGATGGAATGATCTATTATGACATGTCTCTAATTTGTATTTAGATATATCGTATTTATTTTCAATTGCTTCTGCTGGACGGGACACTTGTCCAGAATGCATCTCACTCAACTCCCATGTTTGAAGAACTCATCAGTGGCAAGAGGGTCAGTTGAAGACATCCCTGACACAGGCCAGTATTGACCCTGACCTGGAAAATAGGTCACAAATAGGCCTTCCTGGCATAGGATCATTAGAGGTGGGACTGAGACTCTCGAGCCTAACCGTCAACATGAAGAGGATCTGTGACATACTGTCGGAGGGCTGACATCCCAGTCATGTCTACTACTAACACTTTTCTATGACCTGCTCATGACTCTTCAGGAGTAGGGTGGGCCTTCAAAGCCATCTCTGCCACCACCACCACCATCATCACCACACTAGAAGAGAGAATGGGAATAAAGAGAGATAATGATGATCCCAATGTGAGCAGGTGTCGACTATTTATTTATTTATTTTTTTTTTTTAGAGTATATAGGGTAGATTTATTGGATAACACTGAAATACATTATAGTATAAAAAGAAATGGTAAGTTCAATCTAAGGGAAACAATGATTGAAACGAAGCAAGTTCAGTCGGCCAATGATGACAATTCCGGAACAACGTAACTATAAACAAATATTTTCAATTTTTCTAGTTGAATTGTTCATCTATATTGCACATGATTCATTATTGCACATAATTAGGTTACAATAAAATTTTTATTTATAAGAATACTACCTTATCAAAATTGTCCGGGTGAAGGCATATCATAGATTCGGGGAGCCCAGTATTATATGTATATTCAGGGGTGGGGACACAAGACCCTTGCTCCATCTATGAATCTGGTATAAACATTTTTTTTTATCTTTTGAAGACAATTATTATATTATCACATTAAGAATTAATGAACTAAAAATTCTTTAGTATCAAAGAAAAGAGTGCTGAAATCTATGTTACATCAGTCCTCTTATATGGCAGTGAGTACTGAACAATTTCCTCACAGATGAAGATAACACTGGAGGCAACAGAAATGTGGTTCTACAGTAGGATACTGAGAATACCATTGATGGAATGCATCAATAACAAGGAAGTCTTAAGGAAAATGGAAACAGAAAGGTAATTTTTATGGCTTATCAACCCTTTGTGAAGCTGAAACATATTTTAGATTGTAAGAATAATTCTTTTTTTGCAATTGAATATTCCATTAACAATCTTTTGAGAATAACAATAATTTTTACAGATACAAGTCAGACTATTTAGCCTATAGCTGGAGGGAGGCAATAGATTCATACCTTTCTCAAGGGTATTTGTCTGTAAGTGAATGTAATGCATCCAAACATGATTCAAACATGACCCTATGATTTCTTATTCCAATTTGCTATCAATTACACCGCCCACACATCCCTTGTACTTAGAAAGAGATGGTTGACATTTCTAGGATACATAATGGAGAAAGAAGGCTTGGAGAATTTGGCACTCACTTAGCATACTGAAGGCAAGAGAGGACAGAAGGAAACATTGAGAAATCTACCTGACAATCTTGCGTTAATGAATGGCAAAACAGAGAAAGGGAGAGATGGTAAGGGGACAAATATTGCTAAGTGCCAGAAAGGATAGGAAGTTGTGGAGAGCCGTGATCTCCCACGTCCTGAACAGACATGGAACATAGAAGAAGTTGAATTCCGTTGCCACTTTTGGTGGTTGTGTCGTCACAAGTTAACTCCTATGTATAAAGATATAGACAGAGAAAAGAAAAGAGTGGACAGAAATATAACATTGCAAAAAACTAAGGATGTAACCCGTTTTTATACGCCAGCTATGGGAACAAGGCAAGCAATGCAAATAAAACTATCCATCATATTCTTTTGTGCCAATCAAGAGAGATGTCTTATTTTTAAATACAAAACAATAATGGGCTGAACACAAATATGTTGGATCTATAAGTTTGTGTCGCTTAATTTAACAACATATCAAGTCTTGTTGAATATAAGACTTATCAGATAAAATAACTATGGACTGATAGATAAGTAGATAAACGTTTGTGTTATGCTGATCAAACTTAGTAACGGTAGATATCCTAAGTACACCGCCTCAAAGTTGCCCATGAGCTACAGTTATAGCTCTCTTTATGCTAATTACCTATTAGCTAAATCAATCCCATTACATCTCCCTGAATCTTTTGGGTTTTACGCCCTGCGTGGATCTACGGATTCTCCTACATCCACCCCCCTTTCACTTGTTTCACGAGTATTTCTCGTTATGGGGGACCTTGATCTTGTTCTTTTATTCTCAGTGTCCCATGTTTCATACTCCAAGTCTTCTGAAGAACTTTGATCAGCCATTGATTCCTCTGCCCTTCTTCCCTTTTCATCTACATAATCATTCGAACTAGCTTCGCTTTGTACTTCCTCATAATTTTGGATATCTCTCAACTGGTCTGCACGGACAGCAATATTTTTTACCATTTTTGCATATTAATGTCAGGCTGTATCCTTTTTGCATTATGAAACTCGCCTTTTTCCGGATCGTTTTCTTTATTTCTTTTGTGCCATATATTTTCATTAATGGTTAATGGAGCTCTAATCTACCTGCCCATTAATGCAGGTAAGCTCTCTAATCTGTCAGCATGTGGTATCTTTCTGTAACACAACAATAATCTTGGTAGGAAAGTTTTAAATCCTTTCTTGCTGAGAAGAAAATGCTTTCAATCCCATCTTTATTGTTTGGTCCATTCGTTCAGCAATCCGATTTGATTAAGTTTCGTAAGGAGGTGTTTTATATGGGACACAGACAATCTTCCTTAACCACGAGCATAGACTTTTGTCACAGAATTTGGGGGCAGTATCAGTTACTGATGTTTTTGGTACTCCATTTCTAGCAAATATTATGCGTAATATTTGTTTTACAGTAATAGATTTTTATCTTGGACTCGGAAAACTCCAGACCAGACAGAAAAAGTGTCAACCAGTATTAGCCATAAACCTACCCTGTTAACTTGTGTATGATCCATATGAACTCTAGACAATGGTTCTGTTTCCTTAGGCCAAGAGTGTAACTTATTGTGGCGAAAATGTTTTATTTCAGCACATTTAGTACATTTGCATACATAATTCTCCACATCTCGGGTGTGTCCCGGCCACCACGCTTCCAGTTTTAATCGTTTTTGTTTAGCGGTTATCTCACAATGCACACCATTATTTACCCTTTTAATTACTTCTTTTCTACCCCATTACAAATTAGACCATTTTCTATTGTTAGTTTGTGTCTGGTTTCTTTGTAGGGTCTTTCTGCTTTTGAACAATTACTCCATTTATTGTTCCTTATTCTAGATAAAATTCGACTTAAGATTGGATCTTGTAACGTCTATTCATAGGCAACATAGCCATTTCCACCTAATGCAAAAATTCGTCCTTAACTTTTTTTATGTTTTTTTTTGTTTTATTCCTTTTCGAATTTTAGTCGGGACAATGAGTCTACGTATGACATCGTACTTCCCTTCACGTATTCTATATCATAATCAAAAGCCATTAACTTCATAGCCCATCTTAATATTCTGAATTATGTAACTTTTGGTATTTCCTTCCTAGGATAGAATATAAATTCTAAAGGCTTATGATTGGATCTCAACAAAAATTTTTCCTAATAAAATTTGTCCTGCTCTGGTCATACTCCATAAAATCACAAGTGCTTCCTTTTCAATATTAGAGTAGTTCAATTCAGCTGGTGTCAATGTCCTGGAAAGATACATCACCGGGTGTCCTTTCTGGGACAAAATTGCCAATACAGACTGGCCACTCACATCTGTGTTAATTTAACGTTCTTTCTAGGGTCAAAAATATTGACCATGGTTTTTTCTTTTTAGATAGAGCTTCTTTTAATTTAATGATGGCTGTTTGGTGTGTATTAGTCCATTCAAAGTCCTTATTCTTTTTTCGCAACTCAGAAAATGCTTCAGTTCTTTCAAAATATTTTGATAAGAATTTGCTATAAAATTGCCTAACCCAAGAAATGATTCCAAATCTTTTTTATTAGTTGGAGAAGATATATTTAGTATTTTTGTATTAATGTTTTCTGGAATTTGGTAACCCAAGAATGTTAATTCTTAGTAATTAAATATACACTTATTGTTTCAGTTCTTCTTCAGTGTCCTCACCTAAACATATATAAATAAATTTAAATTATCATATTTTCTGCTCTCCCCGCTAACAAATTTTCTATAGCTTTGTTGGGATTGCTATGAATTAGTGTGTAATCAGAAGGGTTTTTAGGTTTGTGGTAATAAACGTGAAAAGCATGTTCTTCATATTAATCACAACAATTTTAGCGTAGACATACAAAAGGAATAAATCTCAAAGGCAATATTGAACGAAGAAACAAAGGTAGTCGTGAATTCAATTAGAAACAAACATTGAATATTTATGTACAAATAAATTACAATACAATTTTGGAAAAAGTTGTGTTTCAGTCAGAATAACTGAATTGTTGAACAAAAGTTGAATGAAGTATTTTATGAACTCAAAGTTCATGAATGTTCCTTTGTTTAGGAAAAGTGTTCACATAAAAATTTGAGGAAAATTTATCGAGAGATAAATTTTAAAGTATTGTAGTTGCGAGATTTTTTTGCTGAATTTTGTATGTTTTTGTTTTGGCAGAGTTATTCACCTTGGACCGTATTTTTTTATATATATTTGCTTTAGTAATAATTTCTGTTTGGTAGTGTAGAATAACACTTTTTTAGAAACGTACTAAGATTTCAGAGAGAGAGAGAGAAAGAGGTTGAAGGTTGAGTCAGGTGTTGACGCGCGAACAGTCCTTTAAGTCAAGGTGTAGACACGCGTGGATCTCTGTAGAAATCTCTCTGAGAGTGAATTGCTGACTAGTGAATCGGACTAAGATTCGTCCTTTTATTTACTCTGCGAAGATTAGATCGGCTCCCAGCGCATTCCCGCCGAAATTTATCCTGGGGCGTCTCGACCAATAATAAGCCGAGTTTCGCAATGTGTGGTGTTGATTGGTCGAAACTAGCTCTTATGGAAAATTCCACCTTTAAACGAGTTGAGTGGAAAAATACGGAGGATTCTACAGCTTTTTGAAAAATCGAGCTGGCTGTCTTAATTACAAATTGTAAGCGGGACCATCTAAGTAAGTTATGGGGGAGTTTATTGTTGTGATTTCCTTAAATTCGTCATCAACTTGAATTTGGTGGTACGCATTTTTTAAATCAATTTTCGTAAAATATTTCATTCCTGCCAGAGAATGTAATTTGTTTTCTATGTAGGAATCCGAACAAATTTTATGATTTAAGCCTACTTTGTAATCTCCGTAAATTCTAAAATCGCCATTAGGTTTTCTTAAAACCACAATAATAGGTGATGTCCATTTGCTGCCTCCAGGTTCTACATATTGAAGAATGCCTTCTTCCACCATTTTTCGCAGCTTATCAACTGCCATTGGCTTTATATGAACAGGAAGGTTTGATAGTTTTTAACTTAAGCCTCGCTTTATACTTTTTAATGTCCCAGTTTTGGGACTTCCCGTATTCATAGCATTAAGTAAACATGTGCCATTAATTTTTATCAAATCAGTTCCTACTAAACCGTGACTTTTTATAATAGTGATGGTTTGAAATCTAGTTTTGTTTCAAAAATTGCCTTGAAAGTGTCATATTTTTTATACACTTTCCATCAAACTGTCTTAATCTTTCTAAGCTTTTCTTTAATTTTGGTTTCGATAATTGTTCCCAAAATTTCTTCGGAATAAGGGTAACTTCACTTCCAGTGTCAACTTGCATTTTTAAGTCTACAGTACACCGTTTAATTTAATATTCGTGTAGGTGTTCTTTTTGTTTCTCTTTTCTATTGAAAATAACAAAAAAAAAACAACGTTTGTTTGACTTTTTATATCATCGTGTATTATTTCGACAGTTTTTATATTGGCATCTCGCTATCTACATACGGCTTGAAAGTGATTTTTCTTTTTGAACTATGTCTGTCTCCATGCTGGACATTTCTCTCTCTTTGATTCATGTTTATAGCTGTAATATCTGCATTTTATCTTTGTATCGCACATGTGTCCATAAGCTCAGGTTGGTTTTCATTTGTATTACATTTTTCAATTAACTCCGGTGTTGAAATTTTATTTTGGCACACTTCGTTATATTCCTGTCTCTTTCTTCTCCCTTTCTTTCTCTCTCACTCCTTCTCTCTATATGTTGTTCCACTCCCTTTCGATGAATATGTCACGCGATCGGATCTTGTCTCCTGATTGGTCCTGATGACAGTTCCCGCCTTGCCAGAAGAAATTCAAAGTGGAAAGTTAGTGGGAGATTCGCGACGACAGTGAAAGGACGAGCTATCTTCTCCTCCGTCGAAATAAGACGTTAAAGTTGTCCAGCAAGTCGACTAAGACAAAGACAGAATTAGTCGCAAGGATTCAAGTTGCGGGGAGCGGAAAAATTCGCCTAAAAAGCTAGGCGTGTTTAGTTATAGTCTCCGTGTGAAGACAGAGAAATAGCGCAGGATTCTCCCAGGACTGTTTATTTATCCTAAGTACTGGATAAATGGAATTTTGAGGACACTCTCAATAACTGAAAGGATTGGTAGATACCTTGGCGCGGTAGAATAAACCAACAAGGTAGAATTTATCTGCGGCTAAAGAAAAAGGACATTTGGTTCATCTAACCTCTGAATATTGCTACACGTGGGAAGGAGGCAGGCATTCTGAAGTGTTTTGTGAGGAGCTACTCGAACTACCAAAAGAAGGGAAATAGACCATTTTTGTCCCTAGCCAAAGGACTGTTATCTACAATATTCGAATGTAAGGGAGTTAACCCTTTCCCTTTCTTTTCCCCTTTACTCGACAAAAAAGAAACGGGTCGAGAAAGAGTTTTAAAACAAATTTTTGACACAATATCGTAAGTGGAATCTTGACTCTTCTTTCTTTCTCTATTTTCTCTCTAACTCTTTCTTTGTTACCGACATAAGATTGAATTCTTATGAGCTAAGAGGACTTTTTTAGCAGTGCAGTTGTGAACTTCCCTTTTTTTTCTCATCTTTTTTTTATACTTCTTGTTTCTCTCTAATAAAGTTGAATTGTCTATATAGGCCTTTCTTCTTTCATCTCCTTTGTTTGTTGTTTTCCTTTTCTGTTTTCTTTCTTTCTCTGGTAACGTTGACGAGAAGACACCTTCGTTGGAAAAAGCGATAAAATCTTTTCACCTCTTGTTGTATGAAGTCAATACAAGCTTCTAAAGTCATTTGGTTTGTCTGTGTAACCACTCTAAAAATTTTATTCTATGAGAGGTGTTGTACAGTCCTTCATACCAATCGGAGTTGAATTAATTCTTCCTCTGTGATTATTCCTTGTTGTCCTAGTTCACGAAATTCACAATATCTGCTGGTATCTCTTAACCTTCTTAAGATATTTCCTTATAGGCTCCCCAAATTCTTATTTCAATGCTAAGAATTTGGTTCATTTGGCTATGACAAATCTTTTCTTTGGTTGAATATTTCTCAATATTATTTCTTTGACTTTCTTAAATGTCAGTTTTTCAATTTCAGCCAGGTAAGTCATTAACAAAATCTTCCTAAAGGCTTCGCATCCTGCAGTGGCCAAAAATAAATTGGTAATTTCTTTCTGTTCTCCATGTGTTTGGTCATCTTGTAACTTCTTTATTCTGGCACGTGCCTGGAAGCATTTTATCCAAATCTATACGTTTTCAGGTTCTTCTGTGTTCAACGGATTTCCGTCAGGCGTCACCATTTTGTTATGATGATCAAGCTTAGTAACCATTAGATATCCTACGTACACTTACTCAAAGTTGCCTGTAAGCTATAGTTATAGCTCTTTTTATGCTAATTACCTATTAGCTAAACAAATCCCATTACAGTTTGGTTTTCACTAGAGTCCAAAAGTAGACATATGCAGAAAGGCGTGTTCTTGTAACATAACAACTACATTGAATCAATAACTGCATCTGCTGCAAGGAAAGTTGGCTCACTGTGTCGTGCCAGAAGTTTTTTTTCGTCAGAGTCCATGTTTCACAACTACAAATCTACCATTCATCCATGCATTGAATGTTGTTGCCATATCTGGTCTGGTATCCCAGCTGTTCATATCGTGGTTCTCGATAAAATCCAAAGAAAGATCTGCAATGTAATTGATCCTGACTTGGCATCTCAACTCCAGCCACTTTCTCACAGACGTGGTGTGGCTTCCCTCTGTCTTTTCTACAAATATTTTCATGGCTACTGTTCTGTCGATCATTTTTCCCTGGTGCCCCGACTACATAAATTTAAGCACGATACTAGACTGGCATCTTGGTCCCACCCTTTTACTGCTGAAATAGTTAAATGTAACCGTCACTTCTACTTCAACAGCTTCTTTTCTCGCACTTCTCGCCTATGGAACTCCCTACCATTTATTTGGTTCCCTGATAACTAAAATCTTCAAAAATTGAAATGCAACATCAGTCGCTATCTTCTGATCCGTTCATCTTTTATACTTTCCTCATTCCCCCTATACACAGTTTTTCTCTCACCTTCATTCTATGCAACCCACTGCGAAGCTGTGGCGCTCCTGCCTTGCTTGGGGTGAAATGATTGAAAGAACAAGGTTATGCAAAGGTGTTTGACAAAGCACATCACAATGATCTGCTAGAACTGCCCAGTAACCTTAACATATACTGGCAGCAAACCACCTGCATACGGACAGAAAATGAGTTCAGCAGATATACAAAAATAGAAAGGGATGTAAGGCAAGGATGTGTCTTCTTACCGGATTTATTCAACCTATACAACGATGAAATTCTGCCAGGTTTCATTATTGGCGGCCACAATCTTAAAAATGTGAGATATGCAGAGGACACAGTGCTGAGAGAAGATACGGAAAGGAAATTACAACCCCCCTACAGAAGGTTGCAAATGAAAGCAAGAAAAAAGGACTAAGCATAAACTACAAAAAGACAGAATGCATGGTTATCAGCAAAAGGATGACCCAAAATGCAAATTACAGATTGGGGTTACTAAAATCAAGCAGGTACAGAAATTTAAATATCTTTGATGTATTCTAACAGAAGACAGAAAGTATGACAACATCTAAAAACGTATTAGGATGGCCAAAGATGCATTTCAAAAGCTAAGCAGAGTATTAAGAGAAGAAAATCTTTGTTAGAAACAAAGAAGAGAGTACTGAAATGTTACATGATATCTGTCCTCCTATATGGTAGTGAATGTTGGACAAAGATAAAGAAGTGACGTGAAACAACAGAAATGTGGTTCTTCAGAAAAATGTTGAGGATACCATGAACCAAACATGTGAGCAACAACAATATTTTGGAGAGAATGGAAACAAAAAAGAAACTTATACTTAACATCAGAAAGAGGCAGTTGAAATTTCTGGGGCACATGATGAGGAAGGAAGGCTTTGGAAATCAATAGGCACGGGACAGATTGCAGGAAAGAGGGACAGAGGAAAGCAGCGTGTAACATACTTGATGAACTTCAGCAAATGGATGGTAGAACAGGGTTTGGGAGAAATAACAAAAAGACAAAACTTATTTAGTGCTACAAGGGACAGGAAGATGTGGAGGGCTATGATCGCCTACATCCTGAATGGACACAGCTCATAAAAGAAGACAATTATAACTGTTGGATGAATAAGTAAAATATACTGAACTGTTACATGATATCTGTCCTCCTGTATGGTAGTGAATGCTGGACAATCTTCTCAATGATGAAGAAGAGACTTGAAGCAACAGAAATGTGGTTCTACAGAAGGATGCCGAGAATACCATGGACTGAACATGTGAGTAATGAGGAAGTTTTAGAGAAAATGGAAACAAAAAAGAAACTAATACTTAACATCAGGAAGAGATAGTTGAAATTTCTAGGACACATAATGAAGAAAGTGGGCTAGGAAAATGTGATACTCACAGGACAGATTGAAGGCAAGAGGGATAGAGGAAAACAACACATAACTTAATGAGTTTGAATAAATGGCTGGCAGAACAAGGTTTAGAAGAAATACAAAAAGACAAAATTTATTAAGAGCTACAAAGGACAGGAAATTGTGGATAGACATGATCGTCTGGGCTCTGAGGAGACATGTTTCATAAAGAAGAAAATCCAGTTTATGCCAGAGTCAAAAATTGTAGATATAAATCTGGTTTACATTAGAATAAAAATGGTAGACATAGATATGGTTTTATGGTTGAGTTAAAATGGTAAGCATTGGTGAGTTTTGAATAAAAGAAAAAGTAGACACAGGGCTGGTTTAATCTAAAATAAAAATGGTAGACATAGATATGGCTTTATGGTTGAGAGAAAATGGTAAGCATTGGTGAGTTTTGAATAAAAGAAAAAGTAGACACAGGGCTGATTTAAACTAAAATAAAAATGGTAGACATAGATATGGTTTTATGGTTGAGAGAAAATGGTAAGCATTGGCGAGTTTTGAATAAACGAAAAAGTAGACACTGGGCTGGTTTAAACTAAAATAAAAATGGTAGACATATGTTAAGTTTACCTTAGAGTCAAAATTGTACACATAGGCTGGGTTAAACAAGACGCAAATTGTAGGCTTAGGCCGGATTTACCCTAGAATTAAAATAGTACACATATGCTGGCTTATACTTGACTCAAATTGTAGGCATATACCTGGTTTATCCTAGAATTAAAATAGTACACATAGATTGGTTTACACAAGATTTAAATGGTGGGCAGATGCCTGGTTTACACTAGATTAAATAAAGTAGAAATAGGTCCACATTACACTATATTCAAATTGTTTAAATAAGAGGCATAAAGGTAGATATGGCTCCAGTTTACACATTGATCAGGTTTATATCTGCGTCTACAAGTACCCACTTGTAAAGTGGTGAGTTTTGTGAGAGGTTTCTTCAGGGGGGTGCAGTTGGTGTACTTTACACTCCATCAATAGGATAAACTTAGCTCTGGATGGAAATAGGTCTCTCCGTCTCTGTGGAGCAATGTCCTTTTGGGTTTCATCTGCTCAGATATATATTGCACCCCTATCTTTCTCCTGTTGGTCTTCATTTAGCTTCTCACTGATCAGAGGCCACAATGACAAGACATACTTCCATATAATGCTTTATATTGTAATACAGTGGAAAGTTTTATTGATGGTTGTTTTATTAATTATTTTAGTAATGATTTATTAATATTTATTAATGATTTATTATTTATTTATTTATTATTTATTATTATTATTTTATTTTATTATTTTATTTCGTTCATTTATTTGGTTTATTTATTTGTTTATTTATTTTGTTTATTTATTATTTTATTTTATTAGTATATTATATTATTTATTATTATTTATTTATTATTTATTAATGATTTCTTATTTAATATTCATTTATTTATTATTTATTATTATTACTTTATTTTATTATTTTATTTTGTTTATTTATTTTATTTATTTATTATTTTATTTTATTATATTATTTATTTATTATTATTTATTTATTATTTATTAATGATTTATTATTTATTATTCATTAAATTTATTATTTATTATTATTATTTTATTTTATTATTTTATTTTGTTTATTTATTTATTTTATTTATTTATTATTTTATTTTATTACTATATTATTTATTTATTATTATTTATTTATTATTTATTAATGATTTATTATTTATTATTCATTAAATTTATTATTTATTATTATTATTTTATTTTATTATTTTATTTTGTTTATTTATTTTGTTTATTTATTTTATTTATTTATTATTTTATTATATTATTTATTTATTATTATTTATTTATTATTTATTAATGATTTATTATTTATTATTCATTAAATTTATTATTTATTATTATTATTTTATTTTATTATTTTATTTTGTTTATTTATTTTGTTTATTTATTTTATTTATTTATTATTTTATTTTATTATATTATTTATTTATTATTATTTATTTATTATTTATTAATGATTTATTATTTATTATTCATTAAATTTATTATTTATTATTATTATTTTATTTTATTATTTTATTTTGTTTATTTATTTTGTTTATTTATTTTATTTATTTATTATTTTATTTTATTATTATATTATTTATTTATTATTATTTATTTATTATTTATTAATGATTTATTAATGAAATATTGATGATTTATTAATATTATTAATTTATTAATTTTGTTAATTATTTTATTAATGAAAACATTTGATTTGATGGTGAGAGTATATCAATATAATGATGGAAATATCCGGTTTTCAATTTGACACTGTCTACTTTGACAGGAACCTGGCTAGGCGTATTTTTAATTAGTCACTGGTATTGGCTGTGTTAATGAAAACAATCTAAATTCGAACAGGTAGTGTCGCATTTATACTCAAGTGTGAAGAGAAATAACATCGTTGGTCTGACAACCTTTTCACCTGGCATTCTACAGGTAGTAATTATCTTTATCCTATTGTTAAATTTGAAATTTTTATGAACTCCAGAAAATGGCTTAAATTTCCACTGATTGCAAGTAAGCAATAAACAATTCAATGAAGTATGTGCTTTTTTTAAAAAAATTTTTCATCAAAGGTATTTATTTCCTTTCTTCTATCTGGTGACACTGGCAAATCGTTTTTTCCTGAGGATTTTCCAAAATGAATGACTTATTATTATTGATCTAAATTTTTAATTCATTTTTAGGATGATAATCATAATTTTAAATGATCATGATAATTTTAAATGCTTACTTTGAAATGTGAGGTCATTTTAATAAAATATTTTTGAACAGTGAATCTAAAAAATGTTAAGTGACGACTTTATATGAGAACACCTCTCTGTTATAAAAAAAAAAGTTTCTGTCTGAAAGTGGAATGAGGAGTTATCATTATTTACACTATTTACATTTGGACTATTGTCCTCATCTTTGTTGTTGTTATCACTGACTTTCTGGGATGAGGAATTATCATTATTTACACTACATCTGGACTATTGTACCCATCTTTGCTCTTGTTGTTATCACATTTCTTCTGTTGTTGCTTACAGGTTTCATCAGGTACTGTATAGGGTCAGAATTCCTTGCAGGTTAACTGGATTGATATACACTTGATGAAGGCCAGAGAGTACAGCAGTCAAAACGTGATAATAACAATAAAGATGAGACCAATAATCTGCATATAAACAGTGTAAATAGAAAAACCGAATGTCTAAAAATTTCAAAATTAAGATCTCTTTACGACATTACATTATGTGTAAAAATGATTTCTTATTCTGAAAACTGCCTTCTTTGTTATTTATTTACATTCGGACTATTGTCCTCATCTTTATTTCAGCCGTGGTGGCCTCCTGCCTCCTCTTTTTTGATATGTGTAATGTTCATGTAATTTCAAACTGAATACTTTATTCAATGTACAGGGAGAGATTGTCTCCATTCTGCTGTGTATGTTTAGGGATATCTCATCTTGTTCTTTTGGCTTATGGCCATATCACATTGAAACACTGGTCCCCATATGATCACCAAAGTTAAGCAATGTCAAGCCTAGATGGAGACTGCTTGAGAGTACCAGGTGCTGTAAGCTTAGATGTGTGGCTGAAATAATGGATAATGGCTCAGTATTGTTAATCAGAGAGCTGAGTTCCAATTCCTGTTAGGTTCATTATATTCATTTATGAGCAAATGTTCCTAGGAAAGATATGAATTTACCTCTTCTCCCCCTGGATGGGTTGATTAATAGAATTTGTGTGACTAAACCATTATTATCACCCCACCCACCAATTCTTACAATCTAAAAATATTTTCTGGCTTTAAATAACCTGCAAAGGATTGATAATCCATAGGAGAAGAATTGATCAATTACTCTTGTTCTTATTTAGCATTACTTAGTTATTGCTCATCCTGTTTCTACTGTCAGCACTGCTTGACCCAGTAACTGAACTCACTATTACTATATTACTAAATAAATAATGAATTTGAATAAATAATTAATTTAAATCATTTAAAACAATATTGAATAATTAATGTAGTTAATAATTTAAATAAATAATTTGAATAAAAAATGAATTTGAATAAATAATGAAATTAAATAAATAATTTGAATAAATAATGAATTTAAATAAATAACATATTAATAATTTAAAATAATATTGAATAAATTATGCATTTAATAATTTAAATGAATAATTTGAATCAATAATTAATTTGAATAAATAATAAATTTAAATAATTAATTTAAATAAATAATTTGAATAAATAATTTGCATAAATTTCAATAATTAATTTAAATACATAATTTGAATAAATAATGAATTTAAATGAATAATGAAATTAAATTTCAAAGCAGTTCATGAAAATTAAAGAAGTGAATTTTTAAAATGGAGACCACATGAAATATAAATAAAAAGATTTCTTGTAAAGCAAAAATAATTTAAATTTAAATGAATTTAAATTTAAATGGATTTATATTTAAATGAATTTAAAGTCAAATAGATCTAAATTGACACAGATTCAAATTTAAAATTGATTTAAATGTACACAGACGATTGTTTTTCTAATAATGGTTTGAAAATATGATTTTTAACATAAAATCTACTTAGTAGCTGAGATAGTTGGATATATTTTTTAATCACTTCATCCCAAGAAAGGTGGGATGTCACTAGTATGCAGGGGGCTACTGAGAGTGAAATTGAGAGAAAAACTGAGTATAGGGAGGATTGGGGAAAGGATAAAAGATGAATGGGCTTCAAGCAGATAGAAGATGACGACTGACATTGCATTTAAATGTTTGAAGATTGTAGTTGTCAGGGAAGCAAGTGAACGGAAGGGAGTTCCACAGATGGGAAGTGCAAGAAAATAAACTGCTGGAGTAGAAGTGGTGGTTACATTTAACTATTTCAACAGTAAAAGGGTAGGACCTAAATGCCAATCTAGTAGCATGCTTAAATTCATGTATTCGGGGCATCAGGGAAAAAAGCTTGTCAGAGCAGTTGCCATGAAAATATTTGTAAAAAAGACAAAGAGAAGCCATGTGGCATTGGTGAGAAAGTGAGTGAAGTTGAAATGCCAAGTGAAGATCTATTACATTGCAGATCCTTCTTTGGATCTTATCACAAACGTCGCAATGAATAGCAGGTGTACCAGACCAGATATGGCAGCAGTATTCAATACATGGATGAATGGTAGATTTGTAAATGTATAAGATGGTCTCTGATGAGAAAAATTATCTTGCATGACCCAGTGACCCAACTTTAATTGCAGTAGATGCAGCTATTGAATTGATGTAGTCGCTCCACTTCAAGTGACCAAGAAGGCACAGTGTGTTGCTCTACAGGAGTCAAGCATCACCTATGTTGATGGCAGACAGAAAAGTTTCTTTATGGTGTTTAAATGAGAGTAGATTTGTTTTGGAGGCATTAAAATTTACAAGCCATTTCCTGTCCCAGTTAACCACTGATTAGAGGTCCTTTTCAAGAGCAGCTAGCAAGTTAACTTTGTCAGCTCTGACGGATTTGCTATTGAGACAGGAGGAAATGGTAGTGTCATCTGCATAAATGCCTACTTGGGAACTGATGACATCAGGAAGATCATTGATGAAGATCAGAAACAGCGTAGGACCCAGAATAGAGCCTTGGAGACAGCCACATTCATGTGATAGGAAGTCCATTCAAATCGACCTTCATTTCATGATTTTATATGGATTATTGGATTAAATCAAACAATCATTCTGTAATACCCTAGCCCTGGAGCTTACGTAGAAGACCAACATGCTAAACTCTGTCAAACACATTCGAGATATCTAGATCAACAGCTTGAGCGTCACCATTATTATCAAGAGCTTGATATACATATTCAATGATGCCTATCAACACATCAGCAGTAGACCTGGCAAAACGGAAGCCATATTGTTTGTCTGAGAGTAGGTTGTAAGAAGTAAGATGCTTAACCACTTCACAATTGATTAAAGCCTCGAATACTTTGTTGAAAAGCGGTTAGAGATTAATAGAGCGATATTTAGAGGAGTCAGAAGGTTCTCCAGAATTCTTAAAAACAGGAACTACAGAGGAGGACTTCAACAAGAGGGAAAGCGGGAAGCAATGAGGCAATACTTGTAGAGTTAGGAAATAACTGGAGCTAGCATGAGGTCACATTTCTTTAGGACGACGACTCAGATCCTGCCACCATCGCTTGCCTTATGTGTGTCTAATTTAGAAATTATGTCTGAGACTACTGGCAGGGTTATGCAGATATCACTCAGTAGAGCCTCTGTTCTAGGGGGGAGATCAGGTGTGAGTACTCTAGATGAGTCGAGTGTGGAGTTGGAAAAGAATTTCCGAGCAAAGCATTCAACCATATCTGCTGTAGGTGTCATTTTAATTTTTATAATTAATAACGTTTTTTTTATGGCGGGCATCAATGGATTAAATCCATTAGAATTCATATTATTCTCTGGATGAAATTACCAATATCCATCAGCCTGCAATACCATTTTCTCTTTCTCTTTTGTTGTCTCTCTTTCGAGCAGTGGTTTGTAGTCTCATCTAACAATGAAAATCGGGCACGGACTTTTGCAATGATCTGATAGTGTTGAAACTTGACTAATGCATGGAATAATAATGCAAACACAAAATGTAGTTAGAATAAAATGTATTGAAACAAGAAAGTGTACACAATATTTACATATAGTCTTTTGTATATTCCTGGGAAGACCGTTCCTGGAGAATGTGTTGACTAAGTCGCAGTCGGGCAGAGTCTCTAGTTGGATCTCTTGATTTGCCTCCCTGTCTTCCGGTACCAACCATATTTATATCGTCGGTACTCCGCTATGCAAATTAGGTGGATCCTACCACAACAGATAGTTACGCAGTAAGTCAGATATATAGTATTTTTATATCCCCCCGGGGTGGGGGGGGGAGGCGAGAGAGAGAGAGAGAGAGGGAGAGAGAGAGAGAGTGTAATATAGCAACAACTTTACGTAGAAGCTTATTAAGCTTTATTTTACTAATTCAGCTTTAGCGCTGAATAACGTTTATTTTATTGTGACGAATAATACAAGGACGATGGGAGATGGGATGTGCACATTTTATTACGACAGAGAACATATTGTAAATGAGTAAGGACAGATGACATGTTGGTTCAGGTTGGAGAATGTGACTTTTAGCCCCCCCCCCATAATTCCTCTAGCAGACGTCTATGTACGCAAGTCTCTTAAAATTTTCCATGAGGTGAACTTGCACTTGTCATTTTGCCGCCTTCTCCTAACCCAACCCATAATGTTAATATTTCTTATCAGATTATGTTGATTGATCTGTTTTGGTTGCCGGCATGTCAAATGAAGTGTTTACACATTGATAAAAAAAATTAAACCTATCTTAGCCACGACACATTTAAAATGTATATCCTCGCCATTCTAAGGAATAGTATTATATTATACGATAATTAATATTATCCAGATAGGGCAAAAAGAGAAACAAACAAAATAACATAGGCACTTCCAAAAATTTTGTAAAAAATTATCATGATGGAAAAAAAAAGGCCCCAAACTTGATAAAAACAAAGTTTTATCGTCAAAATGATTTTTGCAAGAATTTCCAAATTAATGGGGTTTCTCCGGAAACTGTTACACTAAAATGCCATTGCCATTAGTAGTACAAAGTTGACCCCCCCCAAAAAAAAACAAAACATTAAAAAATACTTTGTTCTTTCCTCTTAATAATAACATAGATATTTTAACGATAAAACTTTGTTTTTATTAAGTTTGGGGCCTTTTATCATTACTGATTTTTAACGAATTATTGGAGGTACCTAAATCATCAATTTGTTTTTGTCAAACAGAAACACCGTTTATATATAAACGTTCTGATTTTTGTAAGTACGTGCGACCATCATTCAGTTATGTGCCATGTGTGTGACACGCTTATGCGATCATGTATCTTTTGATACATGACTGACGAGGCAGATTTTTTCCCGCAGTAGGTTGCCACTTCTTTCTGCGGTAGACCAGTTGCCATCCAAGGCTGTAGTACCAGGTCTGTCCAGCTATTTATCCAGCTATTTATCCATAGCTGGGGAGAGAAGAAGAGGATTCATACCTTTCCCAAGTGAATGTAATGGATTCGACTGGAATTCGAACTCGGCTCTCCGATTCCTCAATCCGAGACCATACACGACATTATCAGAAAACAAGAGTGGTAACTATAGTAACATTTTTAATATTCAATAAAATATTAAATTACAGAGAATATTTTCCTAAATTTTACCAAGTACTTAAAAATGATATAAAAAAAGTGCTCACGTCATTTTCTTAAATCATGTTTTACAGATAAAGTCGCCGTAGAATAACATTAGATCTATCTTTAGGTTGTCAACACGCCAGAGCAGCTGCTGTCGCGTTAAGAACACTACTACTGTCGGGTTAAAAATGCAATTCTGCGATATTTAAAGTAAATAATATTTGTTTTCAAATCAGATTAATTATACTTTAAATCGGCTAATATTCCTCAAATAAAGTTTCAGAAAAGTACATTTCATTTTTGGAAGATTTTTTAATAAAGAGAATTACATTACGATGAAAGACGACAAAAAAAGGTGCTAATCAGCGATTTTAGCAAAAGAAACAACAAAAAAAATGATTTTCAGTCGATTTAAATTATTTTTTAAAATTACTGTAAATTATTTTACTTATTGGAAATTAAATTAAATTTAAGCTATTAGCTTGAAATTAAAATGAAAATAAAAGTTTCAAGAAAGATTTATCATTTTGAAAAATTCATTTTAAAACTTAGGTATCGCGATTTTTGTGAAGGTCCCTATATCTATCTATCTATCTATCTATCCCAGTTTACTCATTTCATCTCTCTCTCTCTCTTTCTCTTTCTCTCTCTCTCTCTCTCTCTCTCTCTCTCTCTCTGTCCTAATCTTTTGTTTAATATAGTGTTGAAAGTCAACATCATGCGTATATCATTATTTTCCATTCTAGTTACATGTGTTATCCATTTTTGTTGTTGTTGATGTTGGAAGTTTTCAAGTGATGTGGTTTTTGTTATTTGGTCAAGCTCTTTGTGATTTTATAGTACTGATCTGTATGGTCTAATAAATGATTGTCTTCTTTAAGACCGAAAGAGTTCATTTGCTTGTAGCCTATAGGGAATTTACCGCATACAAAAATAAATAACAGTTATCTCTTTATGCTCGAAATAACTCATTGTGAAATTGAAACAGAAAGAATCTGTTTACAATAATTTACGTAAAAAAGATGGGTGTAAATAAAGTCATGCTTAAAATATTCCTCTGAGTGTCTAAATAATTAAGCTAGACAGAGAAAAATGTTTATAAGAAAGTGTAGGCATACATTAATTGCTAAAGTCTTTTTTAAAACTCCTTAGTATAAGTGACGGCAAAGTTCATGAGGTGCTATACATTTTCTGACACATTTGGGGTTGATAGGTCAACATAATAATGCTAGAGTCTGTTGTTCAATGAGTTGCTGAGTGAATGTCATTTGTAGTAAACTTTTAGAAGTTAGTACAATTTTCTAGATTATAGTTGCAGAAAGTGGGTTATATCATCGTGGTGGATTAATTTTAAATGTCCAAAATAGTCTGTTTTTAGTTTTTTGCGTGTTGCCTGGAGTTGGTTTCTGGCCACATGATGTCTTGGAATCTAGCCTCCTCTTCTCCTCGCCGCTGAAATGTTAATTGATCTACCAACCACGTATCCTGAGTTCTGCCGCCAATAAACAATATTTAAACCAGATTGCTGATTCCCTTATATTTGTACCAGTAGGTTCCTTTCAAAATTGTTGCACGTTTCAAATTCTGTTCCTCCGACTGGTTGAAAATAACACAGAGAAAGCGCTTTCTCCTCAATCTTTTTTTTCCCGGAACATTCCCCTTTTTTATTATTCTAACCAGACATAGCATCGCTATAAGAAGGCTCGGAATCAAGGCTTATCAAAGATGTCCCTTCTGAACACCTCATTGGTTCAAAATGTCTTTGCCATTTTTAATCGTTGATCAGAGAAAACAGTTGTATCTAGATGATGGTTTCTGAAGGAGTTGAATGCTATGCATGGCATCTATATAAAATGCAGTTTATTTGTTTTGTTTTTTACCGTTAGTTCACACAAGGGCCACTCAAGGTAGATGGTTACTGAGTGAGATTGTTGCAAGAGGGGGAATATAAGATCGATATCAGTTGACCCTGAACTTAAACCAAGATTGTTGGGAGTTTGTTCCGCAAAGTAGCAAGGGTTTTTTTTTGGTGGGGGGGCATCTGAGTGGAAATAGTTGTACATAAATAAACAAGTAAAAATATCAAATATCACTGTCCATATAGAGTCGAGAAAGAGATAATCAATTGCCTAAAACGTTGGGCCAAAAACCAGACACATACCAGCAGGAAATTATCCGTATTAGAAATACCATTCAGTATAACAATGTTATAGTGGAAGACACCTTGTCTAGATAATAGACTCTCCCACCTATTATAAGTAGGAGTCAGTAGGTAGTCGAGGGAAGATTAGTTATCAGCGACCACAACTCGATTACTCTGCGTAACACTTATTTACAAGTTCCTAACGTTTCTGTACGTTTACCCCATTTAGGACGCATTTAGTCCGACTACAAGTTCTATTGTGGAAATAACTCCTCAACAAACAACTACTCTGCTAGTATAATATTAGTTTCCATGAGAATCGAGAAGTAAGGATCAAAATAAAACATTGCCATGAGATATCATACATAAATGTTACATCTGAAAAACATAAAAAGGACCTGCAGCCTATTCAATTTCATGATTTATTTTACTATGAGTTCACCCAATACAAGGCCCAAAGGCCACTCAAGGTAGAAGGTTACTGATTGAGATTGTTGTAAAGGAGGGCGAAGTAAGAGAGTATTATGATGATTAGTATAGATATCGATTGACCTTAAATAAACCAGGATTGTGGTTTTCAGGGAAGCATTCTCTCGGGAGTTTGTTCTACAAAGTACCATTTCTGGCGAAGAAGCTGTCAGATTGGAACTTTTTTTTATCAAATGAAAGGAGTGGGAATGGTTTGCCACCATGAACATGACAAGGCAGGTCCTAGTTGTGAAGGTTCGAGCTTGTGGATCTAAGGAATGTAACACGTCTGAACATCTGTCATACTAATAGTGATAGAGTAGTAACAGGCTAATAATATTTTAACTGTGGAATTAAGATTACAGAATAGAGAATAATTCAACACCTACAAGGCTGCGTAAGTGCTTCTGAACTCTGTCATGAGTTTTGGGCGGCACCGACTCAGATATGGCATCAATGTTATCAGTCCTGACCTGACATCTCGCCTTCAATCATTTTTAACAGCGCCATAACGTAATTTCTCTGTGCTTTTTCTATACATATTTTCAAAGTAATTGTGCTGATGAGGTTTCCTCTTCGATAATTCAGCTTTACAAATTTAAGCGCAGTACTCTATTGGCGGCAAGGTCTCATAATTTTACAGTCGAAATGGTTAGATGTAACCGTAAGTTCTATGCAAACAGTTTCTTTTTTGCACTTCTTGGTTGTGGAACCCTCTTCCAGCTTCTTGCTTTCCGGTCAAGTTTGATGTTCAAAAATTTAAATTCATCATTAATTATCTTATGTTCTGTTCTTTTATTGTTCTTGCTCTCTTAGTTGGGGTGAAATGGTTAATATATATATATATATATATATATATATATATATATATATATATATATATATATATATATATATATATATAATAATAATAATAATAAATGCGAATGTCGGTGTGTCAAACTTTACTCCTAGAGGCGCTAGCCCAAAATATCATACCATTTTGGAATCAGGCCGACTCCGAGAGCAAATTAAAAACATTCGGGGCCGGATTCGGGCCTAGAATCCTGAAATTTTGGATTCACAATTTTTTATTACTGCGATTGTTTTCCGCGATTTTTTTACGTGACTTTTTGCGACAATGTTTTTTGTACGATAACAATTTTTATAACTTGGAAATTAATTTGGGAATAATCGAAATTAATTTGGAAAACCAGCGAAAGTCACTCATGAAATAAAAATAATTATTTGTACGGAAAGTAAGGACCTACGTATAACAAATTGTCTTTGAATTAGATGCCAGCAGAATAATTAAAAGTTAAGCTGAAATATTAATGCAATACTTAAATGCAGCGGTCAATTTTGAGTTCTTCTGTAGTTTATTGTTGTATATTGCATCTACTCCGCCCTACCTATTGTAATGAAGGCTCGTGCCACTGTTATGGTCCAAGGTTAGGACCAAGGAAGAACAACATGAACACAAGAGTAGAAATAACAAAGATATATTACAACAGAATAATAATACAAGATGTTGAAGGTGTTAGTATGACTGTCAGTCTGGTTTGGAGTGAAGTACTATTGGCTCGACTCGATTCCGTCTCGACTCGTTCTTACGTCTCTCTTGAGAGGTGCAGTCTTTATAGTGTCAGGAAGAGTTCATTGTCGCTATAGGTAAGATCCCATAACAATATATATATATATATATATATATATATATATATATATATATATATATATATATATGTATATTGGCTGATTGGCATTTGTTTACATTTGTAAAAACAATACGCTAGATTTAGTTGTGTAACTCTACCGAGTGAAGATAGCTCTGGCTGACACCAAATTAGTTGTGTTTCAATCCTGGCTTGAGGCATTCGGAAGTCTAGTCGCACTGAGGAGCTGTGATACAGCGAAACAGTACTGTCTGTGAATGACATATATATATATATGGGCAGCTCATGTTGCATAAGACGACAGAATACATAATGTCCTCGTGTATAGTCAGCTTGACAGTGGTCAAAGGACTGTTGGACGGCTGTGACTCAGGCTAAAGAATAATCTATCAGTTGTCAGTGTGCCTCAAACTAACTTTGAGGGAGTTGCCTAGAGGTATTTGTGGCAGAGTGGTGTCAGAAATTCCGGAGTCAGTCGTATTGACTGGCTAAGAGACGAAAGACAACGCCGAACAGTTTCTTCTACTGCAGTTCGCGCTTGTGGAATTTTCTTCTGTCTCCTTGCTTTCCAGCCAATACAATGTCAATCGTTATCTTCTGTATTCTTAATTCCTGTTCTTTTATAGTTCTCTCTCCTTAATAATGTATTCTTTTTCTCATATTATTTCTTCATTCTTAGTGGCTTTATTGCTTTGCTTGGAGAGAAATGATTAAAAGAAAATACTCCATTCTTGGTCAGATGTGACTCTTAGTATTTGATAGTGGATATTTGTTCAAGCAAGACCATATGGTTTCAATGTTTCTTGCTTAGTTAAAAAGTACAATATCATTAAAGGCCACATTACACTTATCGAAAGACAATACTTTTATCGACTTTTATCTATTCATACTGTGGACAAGCTATACGAGACACTTACTCTTGTAATGGCAGTAATTTGGAGTGAAATGTACAGAAGTTATATACATATATATGCTTGATCATGTGTAACTGACATGCCACAACCTGTATATCGGCTTTTATAAGACGTGTTATGGAGTTTTGATTTTCTTCACGGGTGACAAAATGAAATTAAAACCAAGGAATGCTTGATCTTTTGCCTTTTTATTGCTGGTTTCTTGGAAAAGCTTATATACGGGAACAATTATAGGGCCCGATTTCTCGGATGGATCAAGAACTTTGTATATAATACGCACGCACATATGTATGTAAATATATTGAAATATGTATTAAAGAGAGATTGCAGACCAAATACACAGGTATTATATATATATATATATATATATATATATATATATATATGTATATATGTATGCAGGTGTGCAGTGAAATAGGAAAGAACACGTTAGGTAGATAATCCGGTGTTCCTTAATATTTAGCTTTATTTTCAAAAGGACAGTGCTCCATACAGAAGTAGAGCTTATATCATAATAATATTTTTAGTTTTTAAAAATATGATTCCTCCGCTACATAAGAGTTCTCATGTTTCAAAAGCGAGAGCCGAGACCCCTAACATAATTTTTTAAGTTATGAAGAGTTAAGGCGTCTGGACCCGCTTCCTTGTCAAGCGAGAATTTGGGAATAAGCTATCTTTTGGTTAGCTGGTGTTTATAACTACGGTATCATTGGAACATTTGTTGCTATGGAAACGGCTAGTTTCGGCCGTTGAAGTTTGGTGGTTTAAGGGGCTAAGAATTAAGAATTAATTTTTATCTACAGGCCAGTCCCTTTCTAAAGAAGCGTATCAAGTTACAATGTCCAGAGTGTTTTTGGCTTATGCTAGTCAGACGGCGTCTTTTTTATTTATGGGTTTGCCTTGAGTCGTTGAGTGACTCGCTTTTGAAACATGAGAACTCTTATGTAGCGGAGGAATCATATTTTTAAAAACTAAAAATATTATTATATTATATATATATATATATATATATATATATATATATATATATATATATATGTATATATATCACCACATAGGTATGTATACAATATACACTTAATAGTTGTGTTTGGATAGTAATCCTTCTATAATATATGTTTCTTTGAACAAAAGTGACAAAGTACATTAGCAGGGCCGGATTATGACCTTTTGAGGCCCCTTGGCTAATGAAATTATGGTGACTGTATGGAATTTAAGTTGTGCGATGGTGTATTGTAGGTGTGTGCGTGTTCATATATAAACAATTAATGTAGAAGCAACAAAAACTTGAGTTTCTACTACGGACCATTTTTTCTTTTTTATAGTGGAAGCTTTAGGGAAACAAAGTTCTCAATGTCTCTTGGATATGTCCCTTTTCTTTTTTCTAGTTCAGAAAAAAGTTAGGGTAAGGATAAGTATGGTTTTAATGTTCAAGCTTAAGTTAGTCTTGTGCTGAGTTGGAATGACCAAAGCAAAGTTTGTACTCACTTCATCGGTAGTTATGATGGTCATTGTCAAATCAGCCTTGCGCTCAGTTGGAACGACCAAGGTAAAACTTGTCTTACTTCATCGGTGCAGATTCGGCAAAACACATCCCAATGTCATGTGTTAGAAAGTGTGAAAAAAGTTCAGTCGTCATTCGACCAGGGAAAAAGACGTTTTCTAGCGAGGACGTTTTCATCCACGTGACATCTTGTTACAAGGGAAAGAAAGAGAGTTCAGTCGACCTGGGAAAAGAGACTTTTTCCAGCGGAGATGTCTCCATCGACGTGTTGATACATCTTGGTACAAGGGGAAGAAAGAGAGTTCAGTCAACCTGGGAAAAGAGACTTTTTCCAGCGGGGATGTCTCCATCGACGTGTTGATACATCTTGGTACAAGGGGAAGAAAGAGAGTTCAGTCGACCTGGGAAAAGAGACTTTTTCCAGCGGAGATGTCTCCATCGACGTGTTGATACATCTTGGTACAAGGGGAAGAAAGAGAGTTCAGTCGACCTGGGAAAAGAGACTTTTTCCAGCGGAGATGTCTCCATCGACGTGTTGATACATCTTGGTACAAGGTGAAGAAAGAGAGTTCAGTCGACCTGGGAAAAGAGACTTTTTCCAGCGGAGATGTCTCCATCGACGTGTTGATACATCTTGGTACAAGGGGAAGAAAGAGAGTTCAGTCGACCTGGGAAAAGAGACTTTTTCCAGCGGGGATGTCTCCATCGACGTGTTGATACATCTTGGTACAAGGTGAAAAAAGAGAGTTCAGCCGACCTGGGAAAAGAGACTTTTTCCAGCGGAGATGTCTCCATCGACGTGTTGATACATCTTGGTACAAGGGAAAGAAAGAGAGTTCAGTCGACCTGGGAAAAGAGACTTTTTCCAGCGGGGATGTCTCCATCGACGTGTTGATACATCTTGGTACAAGGGGAAGAAAGAGAGTTCAGTCAACCTGGGAAAAGAGACTTTTTCCAGCGGAGATGTCTCCATCGACGTGTTGATACATCTTGGTACAAGGTGAAGAAAGAGAGTTCAGTCGACCTGGGAAAAGATACTTTTTCCAGCGGAGATGTCTCCATCGACGTGTTGATACATCTTGGTACAAGGGGAAGAAAGAGAGTTCAGTCAACCTGGGAAAAGAGACTTTTTCCAGCGGAGATGTCTCCATCGACGTGTTGATACATCTTGGTACAAGGTGAAGAAAGAGAGTTCAGTCGACCTGGGAAAAGATACTTTTTCCAGCGGAGATGTCTCCATCGACGTGTTGATACATCTTGGTACAAGGGAAAGAAAGAGAGTTCAGTCGACCTGGGAAAAGAGACTTTTTCCAGCGGAGATGTCTCCATCGACGTGTTGATACATCTTGGTACAAGGGGAAGAAAGAGAGTTCAGTCGACCTGGGAAAAGAGACTTTTTCCAGCGGAGATGTCTCCATCGACGTGTTGATACATCTTGGTACAAGGGGAAGAAAGAGAGTTCAGTCGACCTGGGAAAAGAGACTTTTTCCAGCGGGGATGTCTCCATCGACGTGTTGATACATCTTGGTACAAGGTGAAAAAAGAGAGTTCAGCCGACCTGGGAAAAGAGACTTTTTCCAGCGGAGATGTCTCCATCGACGTGTTGATACATCTTGGTACAAGGGAAAGAAAGAGAGTTCAGTCGACCTGGGAAAAGAGACTTTTTCCAGCGGGGATGTCTCCATCGACGTGTTGATACATCTTGGTACAAGGGGAAGAAAGAGAGTTCAGTCAACCTGGGAAAAGAGACTTTTTCCAGCGGAGATGTCTCCATCGACGTGTTGATACATCTTGGTACAAGGTGAAGAAAGAGAGTTCAGTCGACCTGGGAAAAGATACTTTTTCCAGCGGAGATGTCTCCATCGACGTGTTGATACATCTTGGTACAAGGGGAAGAAAGAGAGTTCAGTCAACCTGGGAAAAGAGACTTTTTCCAGCGGAGATGTCTCCATCGACGTGTTGATACATCTTGGTACAAGGTGAAGAAAGAGAGTTCAGTCGACCTGGGAAAAGATACTTTTTCCAGCGGAGATGTCTCCATCGACGTGTTGATACATCTTGGTACAAGGGAAAGAAAGAGAGTTCAGTCGACCTGGGAAAAGAGACTTTTTCCAGCGGAGATGTCTCCATCGACGTGTTGATACATCTTGGTACAAGGGGAAGAAAGAGAGTTCAGTCGACCTGGGAAAAGAGACTTTTTCCAGCGGAGATGTCTCCATCGACGTGTTGATACATCTTGGTACAAGGGGAAGAAAGAGAGTTCAGTCGACCTGGGAAAAGAGACTTTTTCCAGCGGGGATGTCTCCATCGACGTGTTGATACATCTTGGTACAAGGTGAAGAAAGAGAGTTCAGTCGACCTGGGAAAAGATACTTTTTCCAGCGGAGATGTCTCCATCGACGTGTTGATACATCTTGGTACAAGGGAAAGAAAGAGAGTTCAGTCGACCTGGGAAAAGAGACTTTTTCCAGCGGAGATGTCTCCATCGACGTGTTGATACATCTTGGTACAAGGTGAAGAAAGAGAGTTCAGTCGACCTGGGAAAAGATACTTTTTCCAGCGGAGATGTCTCCATCGACGTGTTGATACATCTTGGTACAAGGTGAAGAAAGAGAGTTCAGTCGACCTGGGAAAAGATACTTTTTCCAGCGGAGATGTCTCCATCGACGTGTTGATACATCTTGGTACAAGGGAAAGAAAGAGAGTTCAGTCGACCTGGGAAAAGAGACTTTTTCCAGCGTAGATGTCTCCATCGACGTGTTGATACATCTTGGTACAAGGGGAAGAAAGAGAGTTCAGTCGACCTGGGAAAAGAGACTTTTTCCAGCGGAGATGTCTCCATCGACGTGTTGATACATCTTGGTACAAGGGGAAGAAAGAGAGTTCAGTCGACCTGGGAAAAGAGACTTTTTCCAGCGGGGATGTCTCCATCGACGTGTTGATACATCTTGGTACAAGGTGAAGAAAGAGAGTTCAGTCGACCTGGGAAAAGATACTTTTTCCAGCGGAGATGTCTCCATCGACGTGTTGATACATCTTGGTACAAGGGAAAGAAAGAGAGTTCAGTCGACCTGGGAAAAGAGACTTTTTCCAGCGGAGATGTCTCCATCGACGTGTTGATACATCTTGGTACAAGGTGAAGAAAGAGAGTTCAGTCGACCTGGGAAAAGATACTTTTTCCAGCGGAGATGTCTCCATCGAAGTGTTGATACATCTTGGTACAAGGGAAAGAAAGAGAGTTCAGTCGACCTGGGAAAAGAGACTTTTTCCAGCGGAGATGTCTCCATCGACGTGTTGATACATCTTGGTACAAGGTGAAGAAAGAGAGTTCAGTCGACCTGGGAAAAGATACTTTTTCCAGCGGAGATGTCTCCATCGACGTGTTGATACATCTTGGTACAAGGGGAAGAAAGAGAGTTCAGTCGACCTGGGAAAAGAGACTTTTTCCAGCGGGGATGTCTCCATCGACGTGTTGATACATCTTGGTACAAGGGAAAGAAAGAGAGTTCAGTCGACCTGGGAAAAGAGACTTTTTCCAGCGGAGATGTCTCCATCGACGTGTTGATACATCTTGGTACAAGGGAAAGAAAGAGAGTTCAGTCGACCTGGGAAAAGAGACTTTTTCCAGCGGAGATGTCTCCATCGACGTGTTGATACATCTTGGTACAAGGGGAAGAAAGAGAGTTCAGTCGACCTGGGAAAAGAGACTTTTTCCAGCGGGGATGTCTCCATCGACGTGTTGATACATCTTGGTACAAGGGGAAGAAAGAGAGTTCAGTCGACCTGGGAAAAGAGACTTTTTCCAGCGGGGATGTCTCCATCGACGTGTTGATACATCTTGGTACAAGGTGAAGAAAGAGAGTTCAGTCGACCTGGGAAAAGATACTTTTTCCAGCGGAGATGTCTCCATCGACGTGTTGATACATCTTGGTACAAGGTGAAGAAAGAGAGTTCAGTCGACCTGGGAAAAGATACTTTTTCCAGCGGAGATGTCTCCATCGAAGTGTTGATACATCTTGGTACAAGGTGAAGAAAGAGAGTTCAGTCGACCTGGGAAAAGAGACTTTTTCCAGCGGAGATGTCTCCATCGACGTGTTGATACATCTTGGTACAAGGGGAAGAAAGAGAGTTCAGTCGACCTGGGAAAAGAGACTTTTTCCAGCGGAGATGTCTCCATCGACGTGTTGATACATCTTGGTACAAGGGAAAGAAAGAGAGTTCAGTCGACCTGGGAAAAGAGACTTTTTCCAGCGGAGATGTCTCCATCGACGTGTTGATACATCTTGGTACAAGGGGAAGAAAGAGAGTTCAGTCGACCTGGGAAAAGAGACTTTTTCCAGCGGAGATGTCTCCATCGACGTGTTGATACATCTTGGTACAAGGGGAAGAAAGAGAGTTCAGTCGACCTGGGAAAAGAGACTTTTTCCAGCGGAGATGTCTCCATCGACGTGTTGATACATCTTGGTACAAGGTGAAGAAAGAGAGTTCAGTCGACCTGGGAAAAGAGACTTTTTCCAGCGGGGATGTCTTCATCGACGTGTTGATACATCTTGGTACAAGGGAAAGAAAGAGAGTTCAGTCGACCTGGGAAAAGAGACTTTTTCCAGCGGAGATGTCTCCATCGACGTGTTGATACATCTTGGTACAAGGGGAAGAAAGAGAGTTCAGTCGACCTGGGAAAAGAGACTTTTTCCAGCGGGGATGTCTCCATCCACGTGTAAGAAAGAGGGTTCAGTCGTCAGTCGACCGGGGAAAAGACACGTTCATCAGCGGGGCTGTATTTATCCACGTAATGATACATCTTGGAACAAGGGGAAAAAAGAATTAGAAGGAAATGTTTGTCTTTTTATAGAACTTAAACAGCACCCGCTACTGGATGTTTTGTCGGCTCATTTATACGAGCATCACTGGAAAATGTATTTCTTTTTTTATTCACTATTATTATTATTATTATTATTTATTTATTTATTTATTGATTTTATTTCATTCTTCTACAGCTCCCTCAGACAGTCACCCTTTAACTTGCCCGCACCAGTCTTGAATATTTTTTTTTACTCGTGATATATTCTAACGACATTTACATAGCTTAAACTTATTGCAAATTAATAAACTAGAATTAGAATAGCTATCTTTTTTGCTTGTCAATAAGAAATACCACTGTTTTAATGTAAACCAAATTAGCACATATGTCAACACAACCGTAGTAAAAAGAAAAAAAAAGATTTTATAACCAGCATTAACAATAAAACAATCGAAATAAATATGAGTTTGTCGTATTGGTATTATTTCAGATTATGAAACTATTGGGTTGGTGCGTTATCAGGCGTTTTTCTATGCGAGTTATTTGTTAATAAAAAAAAATTCTGTTTTGTTTACTTTTTTTAATAAACATATTATTTTATTTTCAAGTTATAAAAATGTGTGTCGATAATCATACGCTCCGAAATAATCATTTTAAAATGTTATTGTTGAATTGTTATGTTTCTTTTTCCATAATAAATATTGCTTAAAAAATGCCTGATAATTATGCACCAACCCAATACTTAGAAGTTCCAGAAAATTAAAATTATTGCTTTATTAAAGGAAAAGCCCTCTGCAACCTAATCCAGTCTTGTGCATTTGTTTTTAACTTATGTTTTTCTTGTATGCGCACCGGTGTTGCTTTTTTTGAGACTTTGTTGCGGACCCGATAGCGTTGCAGAGCTGGCCTACGAAAAGATGGCCTTGTGCTAGACCCTACACACGACTACCGAGTCCACTAACAAAGTAAATAAAAAAGAAAACATAAGACGTGTTCTTTCACTGTACAAACGTAGGGGTTACCAATTTTATTTATTCTTTGTTTAACAAGTAATTTGTCTCGACAGTGGAGACCTTCAGTAAAGTTACTGGAATTTTTGCAGTTGATAAAAAGGCTGTGACAAGTAGTCACAAAAGGTATGTCAGGTTCCGCGCCAAAACGAAATTCAAAATGGCTAAGGCGGGAAAAAGTTTCTCCAGGAAGAAAGTTCAGAACAGTCAATTTATAAGGAATATTATGCATACACAACAAAGAAAATACTCACTGCGAGATTATTGTAATGTGTGTGTAATGTAATATTTTTATGGTACTGGTTCGTAATGGTTAGAGTCAAAGATTATGAGACGTTCTCGTTCTGGTGTTGTTAACGGTTTCAAAGTTCCCTGGTCATGGCCGAAAGGCAGGCTCGAATAAGATGTTCGCATCAGGACGAAAAATACGTCATCGAAAAAGGTAATGTGATGACAGTGTCGTAAGCGCTAAGGTTACAAGCGATGAGCCATGAGGGACTAAGCAATATTTGCTGGTAAGATATCCCTGTCTGATATATGGTTGACAGACGAGGGATAAATGAGCCAACTGCCCGGTCCAGTGACCCGGCAGCGACTGCCTTCGAAAAGCCAGTTTGTCCATGACGTCAGAGAAAAAACGCGCGCAAAAATATTAGCAGCAGCTGCCTTCCTCACTTTCGGCTACGAACAAGGGTTTACTGCTATTACTAGCCGAAAGTGAAAGGAAGGGGGTGAAAACTCGCACGCACGTCAAATGTAAGTGGAAACACTGTGTGCTATTCCACAACTTAATGAATATAAAAAATTGTCCAATGCGTGTATGTATGTAATGGCCCAGTGGGTAGATGGATCAATACTATTTATATTATTATACTTTCAACGTACAGAATTCAAGTAAACAACAAAACTACAAATGTGAATCAACAAGTATACATTGAACCTACAAAGACAAAACATGCAATAAAATTGTATTCAATGTATAGATTAAAGGAAAGAAGTTCTTTCCCTTTAACTGTATTTTGATTTGTAATTGATTGTTCGAAGAAAGTTCTCGTGAGAGAAAAATGTTCAGGAATCAATATTAGGGCAAGGTCTGTTTGTTAGAATAGATAACACAAGAATAGAATTGATCAAAAATGTGTTGTGTTATAAAATGGTTCGAAATCAACAAAGTCCTGATTGATTGAGCTTGGCTAAAATTCACAGAGAGAAGTGTGAGTTTATATTACAAAATTCTGTGTCTGTGTGCGTTTGAAATGTTATGAGTAAGATCGTGGACTCGTTTGAACAGGCGAAATTTACTGAATCTTACTGACGACTTGTGAAAAAGTAGCCTCTTTTAATGAAAAAGGATAGGCTCCCACAGAAACGCGGGAAAAGTTAATTTTGCATTAAAATTATGTGATTGATTAAAAATTAACCAATCACTACATTCGTACTAACAAAACAGGCAAGCAAGCTCAAAATCGAAGGATTCAAAGAAACGACTGCGATGGCTAAATTATCCTATAGAAAAGTAGTATTGATTTATTAGCCAATCGCAGACGAATAAAATGTGGGCGTGGAAAAACATAGCAGGGGCCGGCGCATACTACCCACTCTCGACAGGGTCGGGTGGAAGCCTGATTTTGTGGCCCTCGATATCTTAACAACATTTGCTTTTTTTTTAATAACTACATTTATATACGTTATAAATTAAAACTATTGTACTAATTGTTAAAGTATAAAAATATTTTCGCGGATTCTGACTTCATTCTGGAGGTTGGTGTCTTTTTTTCTTTCGTTATCCGTGAATTTCTTCTAAGTCTCAAGAAAAAAAAAAAAAAATAAAAAAGAAAAAAATAAAAATTCACTATGTTTTTTCAGCCATAATGTTGAATGTCTTCTTATTCAACTTTTTTAGAAGAAAAATCTAAAATTGACGTTAAATTTGCTGCAATACATCATTGATTGATTTATTTATTTAGATGGCATTTTGTATTTATAAATTTTAGATTGTATTTATATTCATTTTTTTTAGTAGAATTGTTCATCTATATTGCATATAAATTCATATTACACTACAGTAATGGATCCTATTACGAATCATATGATCTATTACATAATTAGGTTACAATACAATTTGTATTTTATATGAATATTACGGTATTACCTTATGAAAATTATATGGAGTAGAGTGGGAAGTCCCCGTATCATAGATTGTCCGGGGTTGGGAGGCACGCGACCTTTCCACCGGCCGTGTATGTATGCATGCAATGTACATACATACATACATACATACCCACATACACACACACATACATACATACATACATACATACATACATATTGGGAAATGCTAAGGTTACGTCCCTTGAAATCTCTCGCTCACATTTCTTAAGCGGATATTTTTGTTTGTTTATTTTCGAAGGTCGAATGACTGCTGGTGTTGTCAATGGCAACCAGGTACAAATTAAAAGTCTCCGGCCCTACCCCGGCAATAAAAATAATCATATCGCTGGAAACAAATGGACGCAGAACATAAATAAGTAAGTAAGTAAAGAAAACTTTTATTACTGTTTTTCGGATAATGTATGGTAGGGTCGTTTGTCTTTAGAAAAATACAAACATACCAAGTAACATGTGCGTGCGTGTGTGCGTGCGTGTGTGCGTGCGTGTGTATGTGTGTGCATGCGTGTGTGCGGGCAGGTAAGCGCGTGTTTTTATTTATTTTTCTCTTGTGTTTGTCAGGAAAAGAAATAATCGAATATTTCTATTTGTTTAACATCGACTACTCTTCTGTTTTAGCGACGTTCATTTGTAGCGATCTTTTTTTGGTCGGTCCTACAAAAAATAAAATTTACCAAAAAGAAAAGAAAAAAAAATATACAAAACAAACGCAATAATTTAAATAACTTTTTAAGAGCACTGAATTCATGTCGGAAAGCAATAATTTTTAGACTATTAATAATGAGTTCGATTCTCACTTGGTGTCCTCCTTGTACCAGGTTAGATTCAGTTTGGTAAAAAAAAAAAAAAAAAAAAAATCAAAGATATTTTAAAGAAGTTTTACACAGGCTAAAAATAAATGAAAAGTGGATTTCTACGAACAAAAAACCTTTTCTTTTTCAAAGTATAAATTTCTTGAAAATCCAATAATTTTTTTTTATTTAAAAAAACATGTTTACTTTTGTTTTTAATCAGTATTTAACAAAAAAACTGCCATTTTTTTATTATTTCGAAAATGAAATGGTTACCGGGCTATAATTTTATTTTGGCTTGGAGTTAATTATTCTAACTTTAAATATTTAAAATGATTAATTTCAAAATTGCACCAAAAAATTACAAATAATTAAAAAAAATTAAATGTCGATTTTTTTCCCCATCAAATAGGAAAGAAAATGTAGCGGACCGTGGGGGTGAAGATGTGAAGAGATATCAGAAGGTTAAACTTTCCTGCTGGCGGGTCCAGCTACATGAGAATGTCGGACTTTAATTAAGCCCAAAGAAGACAAAGAAAACAAACAAGACCGATATACATGGGTAAACAAATATATATTAATAACAAAACAAGTTAAACAAAGACATGGACTGTTACATAGAGTTTGTATGGAGAAATTATGTGCGTGTGTTGTAAGTGTTCGTACGTACGTGGATTGTTCTTAGCGCGTTCCCAGAATTTGGGAAAAGCTGTATCTGTGAGAGGTCACTTATTGGCCTAAGTGGAAAAAGAAAGATTTTACCTCGTCTCCGCGCGAGGTCGCGGCCCAAGGCCTGAGTCGGAAGAGAGAGAGAGAGAGAGAGAGAAGGGTCAGCCAGTATTTATAGATGGGGGGGGAGACCCCTGTTGAAGGATTAAAGAACTGAGGAGGCGCTAACTCCGACAGGTACATAAAACTGACCAAAACAAAATTTCCATATAATTTTCTAAAATATCTATTCAGCATAAAATTAATTTATTAAGGAATAAGTACTGAATATTTCATTTAAATCATACCAAAAACGATAACAGTAGCTAAAAGAAACAAAAAAATTCTTAAAAAAAAGTTTCACACTCGAAAATAACGTTAAATTTTACCTTTTTTAATCTTCAAACATCTCTTTATTCAATAAAATAAACTCTTGGGACAAACAGCAAAGGGATTAATTTAAAAATTGCACTGAAAATTAGAAGTAATTAAACAAAATACAAAATAGATATTAACTTTAGATTTTTTTCCGTTGAATCCAAAAGAAAATAACACGTTTTATTAAATTTTGCATGCACCAATTTTAAAAACAAACTAATTTTTTGATTTTTATTGTTAAAATTTTTATTGTTGAGTAAATTTCACCTCTCTGTAGTTTTGGAGAAAGGATGAAGGTAATAAAGTAATTACCGAAACCTGAATGTTGCCACCATGTGTGTAAAGCAAGGATGGGAGGGGGTGTAAATTGAAGATGAAGAAAAGGGAAAGGAAAACAGAAGTGTTTTTTCTACTACAATAAATTGTTTTGATAAATGTGATTTTTTAACCAATGGCTATTCAAGCCAGTTGAAATCTGAAACGCTTGTGCTGACTGCCAAAGTGTTTTGGGTAAATTAGAGCTAACCTCTGGCTATAAAAATCTTTACAATACAACCATCAACAGGAGTAGGAGATGTGATGCTGAGGAGTAGGAGATGAATCGCCATGCATTGGGAGACACAAGGCCTTCTAAAAACATATGAAAATCTGACCGAGTGTGGACTGAAAGAAGTGTGTATGAAACCTCTGCTCAATGAAGTATAAAAACAAAATTGATATTTTCATGACAGAATTAAGTTCCGTTTTCACCCCAATTATTGTTACAAAATAGTTGTTTCCCCAACAGAGAACAAGTATTTTTCAAAAAAACAACACAATATGTTGAAGACTCTGAAAGCATTAACGGATTCTGTCACAAACTTCAACAACTCTTCAAATCACAAGAAATATTAAGAATATTCACATTTTTTACCTTCAAGGTAAATATATCCTTTTTAACTGGGTTTGGAAACCCTTTTATTGTACCTTCTTCCTTGTAATTTACATTGTTTTGTAAATGCTGGCATTTTTCTTGTGATATTTCATGTTATTTGATTAATTTTGATTGCGAACTTGATCTTTTTCCCATAAATAAAAGTGAACCCTATTTTAGAAAAAGTAAGTTACTTGTCCAGAAATGTATTATCCTTTTTTTCCGGGCACAAAAACCACCAAATTTTATCTTTTTTCCCCACAAATACCAGTGAACCTTATTTATGAATATTTAGTAAAATTTACATTTTTTTTATTTTAATAAAATTGTTTTAATTTTATATCTCACAGAGTATCTTTCATCAGTTTTCATGGTGCACTTTGTTGTCGCTTGACCTCCATTCTCCTCAATCTCTTTTAAGCAAACCCACAAAAAACATACATTAGTTTTTTTCCATTTTTCAGATTATTGAATTTTTTTTGGTAAGATGTGGGCCAAATTTTTCGTATGTTCACAATCGATATTGCATAATTTTTCACTGAAATATCTTCAGAGATTTCTTTTTATATAACTGTAAACTCTCACTTTTTAAAATTATATATGCAAAACTGAAAAGGAGGTGTGAAACAAATCCCCACCCCAATATTTCCCCCAAAATTTTAATAAAATAACCTATTCAGTAAAAAAATTTCATTTGAATCGAGTAATTCTCTGATCTTTGGCAAATATTCTAAAACAGGATGTCTTGATTTTTTTGTTTTCATTGTGGAAAAAGTGTCCATTTTGGTGGCAAAATGTATATTATAAAGCGATTGACTGAAATGATTGATTGATTTTTTTTATGGCTTATCAACCCTTTGTGGGTGTTGCAGGCCAGTGTATGTGGTTCCCAACTTGTTGCAGGCGTTAGTAAGGTCAGTGATTGAAATTGGGGATAACACACTGTCTCCTGAAATACCCACAACAAACATGGCAGACACAGGATGTGAGTCCACATAAATAAATAAAAAGAAATGGCAAGAACCAATATATATGTACAAACAAAGGATAATGTATTAACAACAAAGGTATACAAATGACAAAGATAAAGATATGTCTGTCAAATGAATGTGAAAACCTAATGGTCCAAACTATGTGTCGTGAGTGAATGTATGTGTGTGTGTGTGTGTGTGTGTGAGTATTGTTAATGCATTTCCAAAGGGAATGTGTTTTTTTGCAAAAGACTTTGGTGAATAAGATCAGAAGAGAATGATAAAAAATTATTGCAGAGTATTTATAGTCCTGAGAGCGTCTCCTAATAGCGGTTTTGAAAATTCGGAAGAATTTAACATGACACAGGTTATAAGGCCAAAACATATTTTGCATTGAAAGAATAATTCGTTTTTTGGGGGGAGTGAATATTGTATGAATAATATTTCTGAGAAAAACAATAATTTTTTCCAGATACAAGTCTTACTTGTTGCAGAGATGCTGGTTGTGTTTAGGTAGAAAACATGTGTTTCCTAGTATATTTTTTTGACAACAATTATTGTGAACTTGAATGTGAATCTGGGTAATAAATGAATAAAGTAACAATAAAACTATATGCAAACAAACGACAATGTATGTATTACCAAAAAGTCTACATAGACAATAAAGAAAAGTAATTAAAAGTGAAGTGAATGTGAGTGTCACAGTTGGGGGACACATTTTTACCAATGTGCAAACTACATTTTATTGTCTAAGAGAAAAATAGGAAAGAGAAAATGTCAGAGAATATCATTTCTTATCTATAGACTTAAGGAATGTTCCCTAGCAACGGTTTTTAGTAAAGTAACTGGGGTAAGAATGAATATCAAAAAATACAAGAATGGATTATAAATACGTACGTAGAGAGGGCCAAGAACTGAAAAAGCACGTGGTTCTTAGTCGTGACATAGCAAAGGGTGATTTGTACAACTACTCCCCTACTTTAAAACCCAACACCGAGGGAGTGGAGGTGATAGCTTGAATGTTTACATAAAAAAGAATCACTCTGTGACTGTGTCCAGGCAACATCAGGAAGAGGCAGCTGAAGTTACTTGGATACATAATAAGGAAAGAGGGCCTGGAGAATCTGATACTCACAGGTCGAATAAAGGGAAAAAGAGACAAGGGAAAACAATGTGTGACATACCTGGTTGGCTTAAGCAAGTGGATGACAGCAAAAAGTGATTTGTACGACTACTCCTCTACTTTTAAACCCAACACCGAGGGAGTGGAGGTGATAGCTTGAATGTTTACATAAAAAAGAATCACTCTGTGACTGTGTCCAGGCAACATCAGGAAGAGGCAGCTGAAGTTTCTTGGACACATAATGAGGAAGGAGGGAAAGGTAGAAAAGGGAAAACAATGTGTGACATACCTGGTGGGCTTAAGCAAGTGGATGACAGAACATGGTCGGGGGGAGGTGGCAGAGGGAAGGAACTTGTTGAGAGCTGCAAGGGATAGTGGGAGGTGGAGAGCCATGATCGCCTACATCCTGAAAGGACACGGCACATAAAAAGAAGGAAGTGGGGTAAACCACATACTATTTAAGCCATAGCTGAGGAGGAGATGGACTCATAACTTTCGCAAGCATATTTGTGCGTAAGTGAATGTAATGATCCTGACTGGAATTCTAACTCAGCTCTCCAGATTTTATGATTAAAGAAGTGCGTGTATTTTCGTGTTAGGTACAGTGCACCATCTCAAGTAAAGTGTCTTAAAATACACTTTGAGTTTATTTCATTGGATAATTTTCATTTTAATTCAGTTCTGGTTCATTTTTACATACAGTGTAAATATAGCTTTTAGTCTGGTGTGGCACAAATCCTCCGAGTGAATGTTGATTACATAGACCTCACTTCAAAATGTCTCCAATAATACTAGCTTGTTACATGTTGATTTATTGTGAGAGACAAAAATTTGTCTCCCCTTAACTCTAATAAAAGAACTAATTATAGATATTCACGAGAATTAAAAACAGTCAAGGTGACCTGATGAGAACTGCACGAGACATTGTTAGGCATGTAAATTAAACAGCCTCTTTAGCTCTGGTCAGTCAGAGTAAGTGGTCACATGCATTTCGGGCTCATGACAAATCCAAACAGATAAGTATAAAAATTACATATTGTTTTTTGGTACATAATCTTTTGTAAGTAACTACATACATACTTTGTCTTAACAATTCCAATATATATTACATCCCCATTAGATTGACGTTTATTCTGAGATTTGGGCCTTTCAATTAAAACAAAATAAATAATAAAATATATATTTTTTCTTCTTCTTCAAATAATTTTATAATATTTTAAACTTAATACAGATAAATTTAAAATTTAAAATTGGTAATTTTTAATTTTCAATTTTATAGTAAAATTTAATATTAATTATTTAGAATGATTTCTATTTTAGTCTAACCCTAACATTAAGGCATTAATAATCATAACCAAGATTCGTTGTCAAGTTTTTTGAATTCTCATATACTTGTATTATGATTGATCATTGCAGCTTATGTAACAGCATTTCCCCTATCAAGGGGTGTTTGGTCAATTTGAACCTTTTAAAACCCTTTATTCTACATTCAACACCATCACTTGATAAGACACCAGATGCGTTGAAACAAAATGGCTATTTTTGTAGTGATTTTATGACATAGTTATGTTATAATTTTTTAATAAATTATATATATATATATATGTATATATATATATATATATATATATATATATATATATATATATATATATATATACAGCATGTGTTTTTATGCAAAGACTTTTGTGTTTTATTTGAACCTTTTTAATATGTTTATGTTGTATATTCATTCACTTTGTAAATTAAGTCAATGTTACATATCCATGCACAAAAGATTCATGGTAAGGATTTGGTAAGGCAAGTGTGTTGGGACGGGATAGGAACTGAAAAAAAAAAGTTTCAACTAAATCCTGACTAACACACATGCACACACAGACACATGCATACGCATGAAGGAACAAATCTCCCCCACAAAACACACACAAAAATGCATACACACAAACTATATATAACATACTTAAATACATGTGCAATACGCACACAGACACATGAACTATGCCCACAAAACAAAATACATACATATAACAGCATACACACAAACACCACACACACACAAGCACACAAGCATACATATACACCAGCATGCACAAGTAAAAAACATACACCAACAAATGCATGTACAGGAACAAATACACACAAGCAAATCGCACCTGCACACAGAAGTAAAATACTTGCATACACATAAACTGCAAACACAAAATCGGCATAAACAAGCAAGTTCATGAGCACACACACACGCATCAGTTTAAATAAAAAAAATAAGGCTTATGGCCATATCATGTTGAAACATTGGTTCTCATGCAATCACCAAAATTAAGCAACATTTGAATCTGAGAATACCAGGTGCTGTAAGCTGGGATGTGCAGGTGGTGTAATGGATAATGTCTTGGAATTGTTAATCAGAGATCTGAGTTCCAATTTCAGTTGGGTTTGTTATAGTCACTAATGTGCAAAATACGCTTGGGGAAGGTATGAATTCACTTGTATCACCAAACCATTATTATCTCCATGAAGAAAAAATTCTTACAATCTAAAAATATGTTCTGTCTTTAAATAACTGGTAAATGGCTGATAAGCCGTATAAAATGAATCAATCAAAACAAATTAAATAAAAAATAATTAACTTTTGTTTAGCTTATTTTATTACCTCTTTTTGTTAAAAATTTTTTTTATTAATTTCAAAAACATAATTTGAATAATTTGTGTTTGAAGCAAAATTTTGCAAAAATTAAGGCTTCATTGATTTCATTTCTAATCCTTTCTAAAACAAATAAAATCATTGATCAAATGTTTTAAATTTCTGATGCAAATATTTTTGATGGTGAAAATGATTTCTTTTTAGTCAGAGCCGTGACATGTATTTTCCTGAAACACCGATGCACCATGAATCTCGCAAGCTCAAGTTCAAGTCTTCTTGTTAAGCCATTGAGCCAACAGGCAAGCAACAGGTCCAGTTCCTCCTGTAGCACTGAACATAAAATTGACCTGAGTGACTTGTCCAGTAAGGGCCTTGACTACATGGCCACGCTACATGGCTACGAACGTCTTCGCCTGCTCAGCCACATGTCCACCAATTGGATGCTATCCACAGAGGATTATCGACGAAATACGGAACCACCAGTTGGTCTTGTTTGTAATGTAAATCCATCAAATTCAAACATAAGCTTCATTTTGTTTGAAGAAGATCCAAGTATTAAACCGATTGACTACCGAGAGGTATGTGTCATTATTTCTTGATTAGATTAGAACAATGTCTTTGTTCCTATCTTTTGATTTCAATAAATGATCTCAGTATATTCTCTCCTTATTCCTCTCTCTCTCCTCTCTCTTTCCCCTCTTCTCTCTGTCTCTCTCACACTCCATCCTTCTCTCCATCTCTCCCCCTCTCCCTCTTCCTCTCTCTCTTCATTCTCTCCCTTTCTCTACCCTCTTCTTCTCCTCTCTTCTCTCTCTTTCTCTTCCCTCCATTGCCCTCTTTCTCTCCACTCTCTCTTTTTCTATCTCCCTCTCTCTTCCTGCTTCCCCTCTTTCTCTCCCTCTTTATCTCCCTATTTCTCTCTCACTCTCACTCTCTCTCTTTACTCCCCCACTCTCTTCACCCCCTCTCTACCCACTTCCTCTCTCTCTTCCCTCTTCTTTCTCTCCCTCTCCCTCTCTCTCTATTCTCTCATTTTCTATCTCTCTTTCTTCTTCCCCTCTTTCCCCTCTCTATTTCTCCCTCTCCTTTCTCTCTCTTTCTCTCTTCATATATATATATATATATATATATATATATATATATATATAGAGAGAGAGAGAGAGAGAGATGCTGAAGGTAACATCAATCAGCTAAGTTGCAAGCATTTACTCACATTCTTTCTCTCTCTCTCTCTCTCTCTCTACATATATATATATATATATATATATAGAGAGAGAGAGAGAGAGAGAAAGACAAACTTTTACTTACATTAACTCTCTCTCTCTCTCTCTCTCTCTATATATATATATATATATATATAGATGCTGAAGGTAACATCAATCAGCTAAGTTGCAAGCATTTACTCACATTCTTTCTCTCTCTCTCTCTTTCTCTCTCTCTCTCTCTCTCTCTATATATATATATATATATAGAGAGAGAGAGAGAGAGAGAAAGACAAACTTTTACTTACATTAATTCTCTCTCTCTCTCTCTCTCTATATATATATATATATACATATATATATATATATATAGATAGAGAGAGCGAGAATTAATGTAAGTAAAAGTTTGTCGTCATCTTCAGCATTCTGACTACAGAATTTCGTAGGCAGACTTCTCTATCCACTCTTAAGGGGTATCAGCAATATATATATATATATATATATATATATGGTGGCTGGCCTCTCCTATCTGAGTATGCCTGTCTACTAGGGCAGCTAGTTCTATCCAGCCATGCAATAAAACATTGAACCAGTGTTATAGATAATATTACACCCCTAAAGAAAGGAATTATCAGTGGTCAGGAATTAATACATACTTTACTGCTAGAATAGGGCTATTTTATGTATAAGGTACAATATTATCTATAGAAATGCATTGAAAATTAAAACCACTTCTTCATGGATACTATGCTAGTTCTGATGTATTTTACTCATATTAGTAATATTAGTATTATTATATATTGTTTTCTTGTTAGTTGCATCAACTGGTTCGTGAACTGATGGTTGGCATATATCTCTTGAATCAAACGCCAACTATTTCTTTGGAGTCCAATTATGATCAAACATCAACTTGCAAATTACCACCTGCCTATGAGAATACCAAAATTGGACAGTTGTTGATTGAAGTGGATTATATGATGAAGTCTCTCTGGCATGGGGTCACACTGCCCAAGGAAAAGAGGCAAAAGTTTCTTGAGAAATGGCGAGCTAGCCGGGATAGTACCAAGTCAGAATCACTCAAAGCCATACAGACAGAATTTAACAGCATTGGTAGGCATTTTTATTCATTTTATTATCAAGATGGTTTCATTTCTTTAAAAATTAATTATTTTTAGGAAACATGTTTTACAGACAGATGAAATTATTTCAAAATTTGATCTTTACTATAAATGTCATATATTCACCATGTTTTTTAATATATGAATATTTGAAATAATATCATCTGTTTTTAAAATATGTCTCTGAACAGTAATAAAATGAAATAATGTCATCTGTCTGTAAAACATGTCTCCTAAAAGTAATAACATTTGAAATAATACTGTTTGTGAAATATATATATCTTAAAATTAATTACAATTGAAATTATATCGTCTGTCTGTAAAACACATGACTTGGAAAATAACATTTGTAATAGTGCTGTCAGTAAAACGTCTCCTAAAGTAATAACATTTAAAATAATGTCATCTGCCTGTAAAACATTTTTTTCTGAAAGTAATAACATTTGAAATAATATAATCTGTCTGTAAAACATGTCTCCTAAAATAACTTTTGAAATAATGTCATCTGTCTGTAAAATATATGTATCTCCAAATTAATAACATTTGAAATAATATCATCTGCATGTAAATACATCTCTTGAAATAATGACATTTGAAATAATGTCATCTGTCTGCAAAATTAAAATCATTTCAAATAATGTTATCTGCCTGTAAATCATGTCTCTTAAATGTAATAACACTTGAAATAACATCATCTGTCTGTAAAACACTTACCTTCCAAAACTGATAACACTACAATGTTTTGTTATGACCTAGGAATGATTGACCTGACAAATGATGCAACATTTGCAGAAGTATATGAGAAGGCCAAATATTCAGCTACATCCACAAAACTCTCTGTTGACCGACGGGCATTCTATCTGCTTAGTGACCATATACTTTTGCAGATGGCCTTCCGACAAGAAACGATTATGCAATACAAGAACCTCTTTGTTTTGGATGCCGATTGGATCATTTCCAGCCGCATGCAATTAGCTGACCACCAAGTGGACAAGGACACAGCTGAGCAGTTCAATATCTACCTTCAGCATTATGTGGGTATCGTTGTGCAGGCTCTTCCTCTCAAGGCTGATATCCGGCGAAACTTGGTCCTTCTGAAATTGGTCAGCTTTCTCACCCCATTTTTTGTTGGAATGCGAAAGTGTATGAAGATTCCAGTCAAAGACAGATTACTCAGGCATTATTTAGGTTAGTGCTAATTCTTTTGATTAATTAATAGTAAATTTGATTGGTTCGATAAGGTCAAATTGAGAGCTGATCTAAAAAATGACCCATATTCTGTCGATAACCGGGACAATGAATGGCTTGTTAATTTTAACACCTCCAAAACAAATCGTCCAAGAGAATCTTTTCTGCCTTCCATCAGTATGGCTGATGCTAGCTGCCAGGAGAATGACTCGTTGTGCCTACTCGGGCTAATATTTTCCACTGGCATGAAGTGGAATGATTATATTGAATCCATTGCTAGGTCTACTGCTAGGAAAGTTGGTTCACTGTGTTGTGCCAGAGAATTTTTTTGCCAGAATCTATCTTGTATATTTATAAGTCTACCATTCCTCCATACTTCCAATATTGCTGCCATATATGGTCTAGTACTCCTGCTATATATTTTGAGATTCTTGATAAAATCCAAAGAAGAATCTGCAATGTTATTGGTCCTGACCCGGCATATCTGTATATTGGTTTCAGTCACTTTTCCACTGTCGTAATGTAGCTTCCCTGCACCTTTTCTATGAATACTTTCATGGTAATTGTTCTGATGAATTCTTTTCTGCGGTACTTAGATTCTATGAATTTAAGCACATTACTAGATTAGAGGAGGCATGGTGGAGTAATGGATAGTGGCTCGGATTGAGGAATCGGAGAGCCGAGTTCAAATTCCAGTTGAATCCATTACATTCACTTATGTGCTAATACCCTTGGGAAAGGTATGAATCCTTTTCTTCACCCCCAGCTATGGGTAAATAGTAGGACAGACCGGTTTCTATAGGCTTGGATGGCAACTGGTCTACCGAAGAAAGAAATGGCAACCTACTGTGGGAAAAATCTGCCTCGTCAGTCATGTATTGAAAGGCACATAACTGACTGACTAGATTAGCAATAAGGTTTCATCATTTTACAGTTGAAATATCTAGATGTAACTGTAAGTTCTATATTTCTTTTCTTGCACTTCCTGCTTGTGGAACTTTTTCTGGCTTCTTGCTTTCCAGCCAAGTTTGATCTTCAAAAATTTAAATGCAATGTCAATTGTTATCTTCTGTCATCTTAAATTCTATTCTTTTATTGTTTTTGCTCCTTGATAAAGTTTTTCTTATATTCTTTCACACTCAGTAAACCCCTGCATGTTAGTGGCTCTGTTGCCTTGCTTGGGGTGAAATGATTAAAAAAAAATACTTATTCAAGGTTGGGGAGTTAGAACTGGGCTGCATCAGCCCAGATATGTCAGCAATACTTCATTCTTTGATCTGACTCTTCTAATGATAAAGCATGGCAGCAATATTTAGGTATTTTCTGGAGTGGTAGTAGGAACCAGCTATTCTTCCAAACATATGAGTGAAATTTGAGGTCTGGTGTGAGCTTTAGACCCAACAGCCATTTCAGGCAAGAGGCCTCATTGAGAGTATGACCACTCATCAAGACTGGAGAAAATTCTGGAACTCAAAGCTCATTTAAAATATCTATGCAGATGATACTGCAGTTTATATGTGCAGTTCCAAAAATCAAAATGATCAGAACCTGGCAGCTGACCTCTCCTCTGACCAAGCTCTAACAGATCAATGGGAGAAAAAACTGGCTTGTATCATTAAAATCAAACTATTAGTATTTAATCATTCACTCTGAATTTTCTCACGTCATGATGAATGGTTGTACTCTTAATGATGCTTCTTACTTTGAACATTTATTAAGACTCAAGTTCTTCTCAGACCTTAAGTGGAACTCGTATATATGATCCATTGCTAAAGATGCTGGAAACATGGTCAGTTCCTTGTACCACTCCAGAAAGTACCTGACCCCTCCTGGCATGCTTTATCTTAAGTACCATAAGAACCCAACCATTAACTGGGAGATAATCATGAAAACTAAACAATACTATGGAAAGGGAGACAGATGTAACTTGTGTTTGTTGGAGAAGCTTATTATATTAAAACACTTAAATAACCCTAACTTGCTGAACACAAGAAGCGAATTCATGTCTTCATAAAACCAAGCATCTGCTTAAACACATTGACCCTGATTAAAATAGATTTTAAAATAGATCTTACTAATATTAATATTATATGTAACACCTATTAATATTCATGGAACCCATCATTAATAACATTTTTATATACCTTTACACATATATAATCCCATATTACTGTACTCAATTAATTTTTAATGTGTGTATATATAATTTCACCTTTGTAAGTATAAGGCTAGGTTCCAAACACATTAAATATATAGTCTTAACCTATTATTATATTAACATCCTGAATACTAAGTTTATTCCATAAGATATTACTTTAATTGTTATAACAGCAGTATTTTATGCAAAATGAGAGTTATCCCTCTTGATCCCTAATGGGTTTATATAATATCAAATATTTGAAAAAAAATTTTTTATTACTTTTTTAATTCTTCATCTTTTGAACTTAAGAATTTGAATGATATAAATTATAAATAATTAATTATAAATTATAGGCAGAAATAATAAAATAAACAAGTCTTAACACACAATTTTAAAACATTACTACGAGAACACAAATTTCATAATGCTCTAATAGTCAGTCTGTTTTTTGCACCTGAAGATTGCATATTTGCATGACATGCCAAGTCATGTTATCAACATTGGATAGTATATGTAATCACTAATATATATATATATATATTTATATATATATATATATATATATATATATATATATATATATATATATATATATATATATATAAAAGGCTCAAACACTAATATTAGTGTTTGAGCCTTTTATATTATATTCTTACTCTGTCCTGGACATTGAATTCTACCTGGATTCTATCCTCTTGGGAATTATATATATATTTACCTCTGAACTCTCTAATAAGGCAGGATATGACACAAGGTCTCTTTTATGTGAGGAGCCCATATGCATGTATATGCATATTAGTCAAGGTAAAAATTACCCAGTGTCAGTGTTGATATTACACTTATCCCACCCTTCTTAGTGTAATAAGGAAGGTGTTGCCACAGAGCTAGTATCTCCAGGCCTGGGTGCCTTCTCGCATCTCAAATGATGACAGATTTGATATGATGTTTTCATCCTAGCCAAAAGAAAATATTTTGTTGTGGGTTGTTTTTTTTTTTACTGATGTAAGGTGGGGACACACAGACAAAGTTTAGTCTTACATCTATATATATAAAGTTGTAGCCTCTGTCTGTCTGTTTGTTATCAAACTCCTCCTAGAGTTTTGGAGCTAGACCCCCATCACCATATATATTCTGAAACTACATTACCCGCTCCCCCACATACTCTGAATTTTTTTCCTTTCAATATGAATTAAATTTAAATTTTAATAAGGGATTGACTCATAGGGTACTTGGATAAATATATTTCATTTTGATCAAAAGGGTTTGCTTGTAGGGCACAAACCCCCTACTGACATTTATTTTCCCTTTGATTAAAATTAAAGTTAAATTTGAACAAGGGAATGACTCCTATCCAAAATATAGAAGGAGAAAGCCAGAACATGGAGGTCACATCAGCAAGATCATTGAGTAATACTGAAGTGCACTATTCTTCTCCACAAGCCATAACAATGATTTAAAATCAATCATCATTTTCTTACAAAAAAAATGTGTGACAAAACAGCAAGGGATGGGTAATTCGGTTAGTCCATTTATAAAAAGTAATAATTCCATTAAAAATATTATGCAGGCAATTAATTTAAAAATATATATATAATGTTGGTACTGGATAGAATAGATATCTTATCTAGTAAATGTAGGGGGATAATGTAGTGTTTATTGGTGCAGGAAGTGAATTTGGCAAACAGTATGCTGCATTCACTTTCATACTAATGTCCTTCGGAAAGTCTTGGGTTGATTTCTTCTCCCATCAACTAGAGTAGACTAAACTCTCTAGCCATAGATGGCAACAAATCTAGAAGAAGGAAAACTGAATTGCAAACAGTGAATAAAGACAACTGGAAACCACTCTGCTGGCAATTTACAGATAATAAAGAAAAGGAATCTGTGGAGAGCCATGCTCACCTATATCCTGAAGGGAGAATGAAAACTCTGAATTAGAATTGATTTTATTCTGATGAAGATTACAATCAATGAAAAACTTGTGAAATATTCCCCTCCTCCCCCAAAATCCTGAAATCCCCGTGACCTTACCTGTGCCTATGTAATGTACATGTGTATGTCTGTGTTGTGTATGAGTGACTTGTACGTGTTTTTTTTTTGTTTTTTTTAAGCGTATCACCCCAAGCAAGGCTGGAGGCCACTGTCACGCAAGGGGTTATAGAAGGGTTGGAGTGGTAAAGGAGAGGATGTGGAGAAAGAGAAAGACAGTGGGTAGATCAAGGCAAGGGGGTTACAGAAGATCTGGAGCGAGAGCAGATAGGAATGAAAGGTGAAAGGATGTGGAGAAGGGAAGTGGATAGATCAAGGCAACTGGAGATGTCGATTGATGCTACACTTAAACTGTTGGAGATTGTATTTGTCAGGGAAACAGTAATAGGGAAGGGAGTTCCATAGGCGAGATGTGCGAGACATGAAGCTATTGGAGCAGAAGAGACGTCTACATCTAACAGTTTCAACGGTGAAGGGGTGGGAACGGGATGCCAGCCTCGAAGGACGTTTAAATTCATGAGGCCTAGGGACAAGCGAAAGCAGCTCCTCGGAGCAATTACCATGAAAGTATTTGTAAAAAAGACAGAGCGAGGCAACGTCGCATCTGTGAGAGAGCGACTGCAGACGAGATGACAGATCAGGGCCAATCACATTGCATATCCGTCTCTGAATCTTATCAAGAACCCTGAGGCAAACAGCAGGGGCCCCAGACCATATATGGCAGCAATACTCCATGCAAGGGCGAATGGTCGATTTATAGACTTGGAGGATCGATTCCGGGGATAAAAATTTCCTGGCTCGGCACAGGGAGCCAACTTTCCTTGCGGTGGATGATGCAACTGACTCGATGTATTTGTTCCATCTCAGATCAGTGGACAGCGTGAGACTGAGCAGCCGCAGCGAGGAGCTCTCGAGAAGTTGGTCTTCAGACATTCTAATGGGATGCAGGGATGGATCCTTGTGGTGGCTAATAGAGAGCAGTTTTGTTTTAGAGGCATTAAAGTTAACCATCCATTTTCTCGGCCCAGTTCACAACCGATTGGAGGATTTAATGAATGCACAATTTCCCTTTCATCCAGTCTGTACAAACCATACTCTGGGGTGGTGGTGGTGGTGGTGGTGGTGGTGGTGGTGTTGATGATGATGATGATCATCATCATCATCATCATCACCACCACCATCACCACCACCACCATTTTTTAGGCCTGACATTGAATTAAAGTATACAAGTGTAGATGCAAACATACATCCGCACAAAGTTTGAATTAAATTGAAATGGACATATGTGCTGCAAGGGTCAATATTCCTTTTAGTCTGGCTACAAATATTGGGTAACAGGAAAATAGTATAAGCTGACTCTTTGAAGTCATGTTTATGACTGCTTCTGCATTTACACTGAATATATTTTCTAATAAATGTAAATGGACAAACAAATTAGATTTGAACTTTGATCAAACTGCTGTCAGCAAAGCAACAGGGACCAAATTAGTATCAAGAACACACTTTATATATGGGATATTAGAATATGCAAGGAGAATTAAAGGAGATAGAGTGAGCAAAACATTGCAAATTCTATATCAATGGAGATTTTAATTATTTCTTTCTTTTTCTGGTCTTTATTTTAAAACAGTTGATGAATGCAGAACTGAATCTGAGTTACCTCCCTTGATGAGCAGACCTGACGCCAAAAGTTCCGGTTACAACTCTGGAAACCATTACCATCATCTTCATGGCGGTAGATGTGGTTTTAATTTTCTGAATTTTTGGATTAAGCATTTCTTTCATCCGAATTTGAATTAAATTTATTGCAGGAAATCAGATCACCTTGTATTTGTTTAACTTTGTGGGGATCAACTTTATAGATGATGATAGTGATGAACGGAGTTATGCACATATATCACTCAGTAGAGACTCAGTTCTATGTGGAAAATGGTACCCCAGAGTACCCCAGAGAATTTATGAGCAAAGCATTCTGCTTTATTAGCAGAAGAGTGTAACACTTCAAATTGTGTAAAAAGAGGAGGGATTGAGGACTTGCCCTTAATTAACATTCTACTACTAAGCCAACAGCAGTCATGAGAACCAAACTTGTGGAGGTGATAGGGTGCCTCATTCTGTTAGATTTATCTCGGAGACCAATTTTTAACCACAGAGGTCCTTACTGCAAAGTTAAACTCAATTAAGCTTTTTAAGAAAGGCACATCTCTTTTTGGGACTTTTTAACGTCGTACATCAGCAAATTTATATTTTCATATTGAAAGCATAAAAAAATCAGTTTAAGCAATTGATGGATTTTTTTATATGAGTTTTTGATATGATTTTACCCATATTACTATTAGGAGGATGTTTACTCAGGCATATGTACTGACTAAAATAATGTTTATAGTAATAAGAACTAAATAATTTGTAACATTAAATCTGTAAATAAGGGAAAAAGGGATTGTCAGTGGTCGGGAATCTATGAAGGCTTTACTGGCAAAATTTTGCTATTTTATTTGCAATAGATAAATAGTTAAAATAGAAATACATTGAAAATCAAGAAGAAGGGGATTTTCAGTGGTCAGGAATTAATCAAAGTATTACTGGCAAAATTGGGCTATTTATCTATAAAAAAATTAACAGTTACTATAGAAATGCATTAAAAATCTGGAAGAAAGGGATTATCAGTGGTCAGGAATTGATACAGGCATTACTGATAAACTTGGGCTATTTTATGTACAAGAGATAAACATTTACTGTCAAAATACATTGAAAAACAAGATGGAATAAATTGTCTGTGGTTAGGAATTAATGCAGGCAATATTAACAGAATTGGTCTATTTTATTTTCTATATAATAAATGCGAATGTCAGTGTGTCACACTTTTTCAAATTTATTCCTAAAGGCTGTAGCCCAACATATCAGCCCATTTTGGAATCAGGCCAATTCCCTGAGCAAATTAAAAACATTCTGTTCCACAATCCTGAAATTTTGGATTCCTAAGTTTTCATTACTGCAATTGTTTTCAGTAATTTTTTTTTACATGATTTTTTGCAACAAATTTTTTTTGTACGATAACAGTTTTTTATAACTTGGAAATAAATTTAGGAATAATCAAAATTAATTACGAAATCCAGTGAAAGTAAGGATCTATGTACATCAAATTGCCTTTAAATTAAGTGGCAGCAGAAGAATTATCATTGAAGTTTTAAAAGGTAAGCTTAAATATTAATGCAATACTTAAATGCAGCAATCAGTTTTGAGTTCTGTAGTTTATTGTTGCCTATCACATCTACACCTCCCTGCCTATTGTGATGAAGGCTAAATCAAGAGCCCTCCCCAGGAGCTAGCTTAAACACCACCCAATAAGCTAGTTAATAAATAAAGAAAGGAATATAGAAATGCATTCAGGAAGGAAGGGATTGTCAGTGGTCGGGAATTAATGCAGGTATTACTGATTGAATTGGGCTTGTATCACTTTATGATTAAGGTAATCAATGGCCAAGGGTGACTTTGAAACAGGAGGGTACAGTCCATGATGGCCTTTAATGGTTACAAAAGAAATATGAGAAAATAATAAAACCAGTAAATAATGACATATTTCAAACTTATTTATTTGTAAATTAATATTCTTTGAATCAATATTCAATTCTTTGTTTCTTTTTGGCAAATTCGTTGATCACTTTGTTGTAGAAAGTATCATCACAAGTTTTTATCTTCATCTTTTTCAAAAGGACAAAGTAGCTAACTCTGTTGGTTTTTATTTCCTTCTTTTCTCGATCACTGAAACTTAACACCTAAACCTTATTTCACTCAATTCTCCAACTTTCTCTCTACCTGTGAATACAACTGGCATAGGAGTGATATACAGAAGCAAAGAACTTCTCTGCTTACACTAATCTACTAAATGAGTGCTTGTATGCAATTTACCTTAAGAAATGAAAGAATGAGAGATTTTAAAAAAATAACATTAATTATTGATAATTTTTGCTGTCCTCCTTAGGATAGTAAAAATTATCAATTTTTATCAAGTTATCTAGTGTATGCTTGCATACATGGATGCTCTGCCATTGAAAGTAATACTAATGCTGATTTTATAAGCATAGCTTAGATGTGGCACAAGGCTGAAAATGTAGGGTACCCAGTAAGGCTCAAACTCACTATTCGGTTGTAATAGATCTAGAGAGAAAAGCCCCAAATAATGTGGCACAAAGCTGATTGTATAGAGCATTCAGTAAGAATTGAATTCATTACTCAGTTGTAATTGATCCAGTGAGACAAGCTTGCTAACCATTACCCCATGATGAAGTGTCCTAAAATGATTTTTTAAGTATACCTTAGATGTGGCACAAGGGTGAATGTGTAGAGCACCCAATAAAAATCAAACTTGCTACTCAGTTGCAATTGATCTGGCGAGACAAGTTTGCTAACCATTACACTACGTCAAAGTGACCTGAAATAATTTTCTAAGCATAGCATAGAAAATAGGATGAAAGTATGGAGCACTCAGTGAGGATTAAACTCATTATTCAGTTGTAATTGATCTAAGCTTGCTAACCATTACACCACACCAAAGTGTCCCTGAAAGTAATCCTAATGAATGACCTAAAAAAATGTGTCTGTATCTTGGATAAAAATTGCAATGAAGATCCCATGTAAATAAACAATGAACACACTGAATGGTTTTTTTCTTCTATTCTTTAGGAATTTCAATAGATTTAAACACAATGAAACCAATTGAGCCAATGAAAGACATCATTGAATCTTACAATAAAATAAAGACAACAGCAATGGCACATTTGGACAAAATGCTTTGCCCAGACCAACCTTTAATGGACAATAATGCTATTCCTGTTCAGGAGATTGCTGGGAAAAGGTAGCTTTTATTGCTTGATATTGTTACTCTCTCTCTCTTCTTTGTCCTCCCTCTCTCTATGTTTATCTTTTCCTTTCACTCTTGTTTCCTTCTTTTACTCCTGTCCTCTTTATCTCTTTCTTTTGTCTCCTTTTTTCTTCTCTTGCAGACTATCTTGTTTTATCTTTCTTCCTTATTTCCACACCACTCTCTCTCCAGCTCATTCCTTCACTTCTTTTCTCCATCTCTTTTCTTTACTTTTTTGTTTGCACCTCTCTCTTCTCCTCATTCTCTATCATTTTTGTTTTCTATTTCTCTCAGAATTTTCTAATTCTTTCACACCCTTCTGTCTTAGTGGCTTTACTGCCTTGCTTGGGGTAAATTTTTCTAAAAATATTGCAGTATTATATGTAGATTAGATAAATATATCTTATAGGAATGCCTTGAAAATCAAGAAGAAAATAAATGTCTATGGTCAGGAATCAATGACGGATTGATTTGTTTTTTACAGCTTGTCAACCCATTGCAGGCTATTTAAAGCCAGGAAATATTTTTTGATTGTAAGAATTTTTGTAGCTAATAATATTGACTGATATAAGTCTGACTAATTAACACATATCTGGGGGTAGAAGAGGTGGATTTATACCTTTCCCAAGAATATTTGTTGTTGTGGTAATTTACCCATGCACACATGGACTCTCCCAGCTACAAATAGGAGCAAGTACTGCCTTTTGGAGAGGGAAGTTTCCAGCAGTCAGCTCTGACATTTGGACCAAACATTTTTGCTGTAACACTCTCTTTTGTATATGTTTGTATTACTGTTTCTGTTAATATATTTGTTTAACTCAATTCCTCTCTCCTGTCTTTATTTCTGGCCCTAACATGGCCTCAACATTTGTGCATAAGTGAATGTAACAAATCTAAGTGGAATTGGAACTTGGCTCTCTGATTTTTATGTCAGTAATGAATGAAGGTATTATTGAGAGAATTGGATCATTATAATTGAACCATTACTGAGCAAATTAGATCATTATAATTGGACCATTACTGAGCAAATTAGGCCATTATAATTGGACCATTACTGAGCAAATTTGACCATTATAATTGGACTATTACTAAGCAAATTAGGCCATTATAATTGAACCATTACTGAGCAAATTAGACCATTATAATTGGACCATTACTGAGCAAATTTAACCATTATACATATATTAGATAAATATATATTATGGGAATACATTGAAAATCAACAAAAGAATTATCTATGGTCAGGAATCAATGAAGGTATGCTAATAGAATTATATAAGAATGTATAATTGATAAAGATTTACTATAAAAATGCCTTGAAAATCAATGAGATATAGATTGTCAGTGGTCAATAATCAATGTGTTGTTGACAAAATTGGGCTAATATATGTATAATAAACATGCATTTACTGCAAATGCTTCTCATATCAAGAGGAAATGAATTATCAATGGTCAGGGATTATTGCAAAGTCTATTGACCAACCTGAGCTATTACATATATTATAGATAGGCAAACTTGGACCTTTGTATTTGCTAAAAAACAGAGTGTCTAAACAATGGTTTTCCCATTGACACTGTTATCATTTTAGCAACCTTGACTCCTTGGGAATGCTTAGTGTTTTAAAAGTGATGATTAGAATTGTAATAAAACCTAAACATATGATGAAAGTGAATTTTTACATTTTTTGTTCTTGAGAATTTACAACATAAATATTAATCACTATCTCTTTATTAGATTGCCTTTTTAGAAAAATAATTTTATATTTACAATATTCTAAAAACTAATATATTTATATTAAAACTAATACATTGCAATATTTATCATTTACCAATTTATAAAAAAATAAATAGGAAAAAAAATTATTCATAAATTTATAAACATTTATTAAATTATTAAAATATGCGGGACCAACTATAAGGAAATCCTTATTATTTACACTTTTATAAAGTTCAAATTGATTGGCAATTAGCTGAGGTTTTGCCAACTATTTCAATAAACAGTATAATAAATAGTCTAAATAAAGAATCTAATAAATAAATAGTGTTTATTATTTTTGTTGTCAATTCTCAAGAATAAAGAAAATGTATAAATTCATTTTCATATGTTTAGGTTTTATTATAATTCTAATCATTGCCTTTTAAAACAATGAACATTGTCAAGGAGTGAAGGTAGTTAAAATAATAGCAGTGTCAAGGGAAAACACATCCTTTTGACATTCCATTTTTTTGTGGGCATGAAGGTTCAAGCTTGCCAACAGATAAATATTTTGAAATGTTTTGTAAATTTCTTTACAAGACACACATTGTAAATCAGGGAGAAAGGTATTGTCAGAAACCAGGAACAAATACAAGTGTCACAGGTGCTATTATATATACGAGAAAGACATGTGAAAATTTCACAGTTTTCCTATTTGAATTTACTGATGACTCTTAAGTTAATGATTGAATAAGCTCATGGTGAGTTCTATGACAATAAAATATTTGTAGAAATTCCCCTATCGCATTATTAAATATTTGAGCATCAAAACTTTAACACAATATTGCAATAACAATCATAAATATAAATGCTGGTCGTTATTTTAAGAAGTAATGAGGTACAGGTGAGAAGATTTGAAATTGACAACTTTTTTCCATTTCATCGAAACAGACATTAAACACTTCTTTCTTTCTTTCTTTCTTTCTTTCTTTCATTTTCTCACTGAAACCAAGTAGCATCTTTGATATATCTTTTGTTTTTCTACACAATCAAAACAGAATAGTCCATTATTTATGAGGTATTGGCAGGAGACATTAAACACTTCTATCTTCCCTTCTTCCTTCCTTCCTTCCTTCGTTTCATTCATATGCATTTTGTTTTTCTACGCAATCAAAACAGAATAGTCCATTATTTATGAGGTATTGGCAGGAGAAATTAAACACTTCTATCTTCCCTTATTTCTTTCTTTCTTTCATTCATTTTCTCACTGAAACCAAGTGGTGTCTTTTCCGTTATTTCCACATGATCAAAACAGAATAGGCCATTATTTATGATGTATTGGCAGGGCATAACGGTCGTGCGAACTAACTAAAGAACTAATGAAGGGAGGGACAAGTGCAAATATAATAGAGATAATTTAACATATATTTTGAAATAATATTGTATGGAATGGATATGTTACAGGTATTATGTAATAGCGTTGGAGTTTGAAACCTTTTACTACCCACAAGAACCTCCCTGGGTGAAGCCATACCATGATGAACTAACCAAACTGAAGTCAAAGAGACCGGCTGGTGTAGAAAACTGTATTCAAGAAGTTCTACGAAAATATTTCGGACAGAAACGAGCTGCCAAATGCAAAGTAAGTGTTATACTGTACCTATGGACGATAATGGGTATGTAACAATACCTATAAATATAGTGATATATACTGTATGTTGTCTTCCACTTGGGATTCACTTGCAATTCCCCTTAATTCACTTCTAGCTCACCACTAGCAGTTGATTACTTACTACACATCGCTGGTGAATCTTGTATGCTCTTCTTTTTATAAATATTATCGTTCCATTTCTAACCTTTGTTTTGGTTATTCTTATTCAGTTACCTTTCCCTAGGTTACAACAGTAAGTAAAAACAACATAATGCAATGGTTAACAAGCTTGTCTCACTAGAACAAATATGAATGAGTAGTGAGTTCGGTCCTCACTGGGTGACCCATAATTCTGGCCTAGTGCCACATCTAAGCTACACTTAGGAAATCACCATATGGGCACCTCAACATGGTGTAATGGTTAACAAGCTTGTCTCGCTAGATCACTTATAACTGAGTAGTGAGCTTGATCCTCACTTTTGGCCTTGTGCCACATCTAAGCTACACTTAGGAAATCACCATATGGGCACCTCAACATGGTGTAATGGTTAACAAGCTTGTCTCGCTAGATCACTTATAACTGAGTAGTGAGCTTGATCCTCACTTTTGGCCTTGTGCCACATCTAAGCTACACTTAGGAAATCACCATATGGGCACCTCAACATGGTGTAATGGTTAACAAGCTTGTCTCGCTAGATCACTTATAACTGAGTAGTGAGCTTGATCCTCACTTTTGGCCTAGTGCCACATCTAAGCTACACTTAGGAAATCACCATATGGGCACCTCAACATGGTGTAATGGTTAACAAGCTTGTCTCGCTAGATCACTTATAACTGAGTAGTGAGCTTGATCCTCACTTTTGGCCTAGTGCCACATCTAAGCTACACTTAGGAAATCACCATATGGGCACCTCAACATGGTGTAATGGTTAACAAGCTTGTCTTGCTAGATCACTTATAACTGAGTAGTGAGCTTGATCCTCACTTTTGGCCTAGTGCCACATCTAAGCTACACTTAGGAAATCACCATATGGGCACCTCAACATGGTGTAATGGTTAACAAGCTTGTCTCGCTAGATCACTTATAACTGAGTAGTGAGCTTGATCCTCACTTTTGGCCTTGTGCCACATCTAAGCTACACTTAGGAAATCACCATATGGGCACCTCAACATGGTGTAATGGTTAACAAGCTTGTCTCGCTAGATCACTTATAACTGAGTAGTGAGCTTGATCCTCACTTTTGGCCTTGTGCCACATCTAAGCTACACTTAGGAAATCACCATATGGGCACCTCAACATGGTGTAATGGTTAACAAGCTTGTCTCGCTAGATCACTTATAACTGAGTAGTGAGCTTGATCCTCACTTTTGGCCTTGTGCCACATCTAAGCTACACTTAGGAAATCACCATATGGGCACCTCAACATGGTGTAATGGTTAACAAGCTTGTCTCGCTAGATCACTTATAACTGAGTAGTGAGCTTGATCCTCACTTTTGGCCTTGTGCCACATCTAAGCTATGCTTAGAAAGGCAGTTAGACGTGGTGTAATAGTTAGCAAGCTTGTCTCGCTAGATCACTTATGACTGAATAATGAGTTTGATCCTCACTTGTGTCACATCTATTCTCTGCTTAAAAAATTACCATATGTGCACCTTGACATCGTTCACCAGTTAGCAAACTTGAATAATTAAGAATGAGTAGTGTACAATATTTACATTATTCAGACTATTGTCCTCATCTTTGTCGCCATATTTAATACAATGTTTCGGCCATTGTACGCTCTGGCCTTCTTCAGGTGGTTGGAATGTCGAACTGAACCCTTTGTTTCGCTCACTGTGGTAGACACATGGCACAGTAGATAAAGGCGTTAGTTAGTTATGTCCCGTGAGTATTAAATTCTCTATGCTGTCTTTCCTCATTATGTCTCCCAGAAATTTCAGCTGCAACTTTCTGATAAGGCATATTTTTTTTGTCTCGTTCCAATTTTTCTTTAAAATTTTGACCATCGCATTCTCCGACCATGATAGCTCTACATAATTTCCTGTGTCAGTTGAGGAATTTCAACATCGGTAATGGTTAAAATAGATATTACATTGAACTCGTTGAGATTCCACACAACTTCAAATATAAATGTTAGGAAGGAAATCTCCATTATTGCTGGAAAGAGCACTAACAGACTTGGAAAACCTATTTTTCTGAAAAATTATTTCAAGAGAAAGGTTTTATGAATTTCGACCAATGTTGGTACTGGCTGCTCTGTCACTGAATTCCGAATGTTTCCTTATAAGGAAAAGGGTTAATATTACCTTTACAATTTAAAATTCTTATTTGTTCTTGTTCTGCGACTAATTCATGAAGTTGGTAAATCACTCTTTCTCCATCCTGCTTTGTTTGTTTCCAAGACATCCTGCATATTAAAGAATATTTTTTTACTCTCACGAAATAAAGCTTCCTGATTCTGTAGAGTAAATCTTTATGATCTTATATTATCTATCTATATTTCTGAGATAGCCTTCTTCAGGTGGTTGGAATGTCAAACTGAACCCTTTATTTTACTCGCTGGGATAGACTGTTCTAGTTCCACGTGCCATGTTTTAATGGATGTCAGTTATCAGTTATCTCCTGTTAATTTCCCTCTCCAAGTTCTCCACTGCCTTAACCGGGTATTGAACTCACACTCTTTGGGTCCTGTCACTGGATCTAACTAACGCCTTTATCCACTGTGCCATGTGTCTACCCCAGTGAGTGAAAGAAAGGGTTCAGTTCAACATTCCAACCACCTGAAGAAGGCTGGAGTGTACAACGGCCAAAACGTTGTAATAAATATGGCGACAAAGATGAGGACAATAGTTCGAATAATGTAAATAGTGTACATAATACCTCATCTCAGAAATATAGACAGATAATGAGTAGTGTGTTTGATCCTCACTGTGTGCCCCATACTTTCAGCCTTGTGCCACATCTAGGGTATACTTAGAAAGTCAATTCCTCTCCCTACACAGACAAAAATTGTACATATAGAAACTAGTTAGGACTTCATAGAGACTCTGAGGTATTATGGTGACTGTAAGTAAGAATGTGTTGTTTTGGTGTTAGGAATATTGTGATATGTTTGGGTCAGTGTTTGTGGCTAGCAAAGTTTAATTATAAGACAGAAGAAGACCCGCCTTCCCTTGTGCCACACTTTTGTATTTTATACAAATTAAATATCGCTTTCCTCTTTGGTATCTTGATTTTACAAATTGAAGCACTGTACTAGATTGTCAGCTAGGTCACATTATTTTGCTGTTGAAATTGGTATGTGTAAGCATAAATTCTATTCTAATGGTTTCTTCTCTTGTACTTCTCATCTACGGAACTCTCTTTCAGCTTCTTGCTTTCATGTTAACTAGAATCGCCAAAAACATAAATGCAATGTCAATCATCATTCTCTGTAACCTTGAATTTTGTTCTTTTTATTGTTCTTCCTCCTCAGTAACATTTTCTCAATTTCCTTCACTTGCATCTTAGTGGCTTTATCACCTTTCTTGGGGGTAAATGATTTAAGAAATAGAAATGGCAGTAATATTTTAAAATATGTTTAAAAATATATTAGGGCACAATACTGACACTATTTAAGTTAACTGGTCTGCTTGTAAAAAAAAAGGAAAAATTATTTTGGAGTAGTTTTTGTAAACTAGAATTCATTACAATTTTCTCTTCCAATGACATTGGTCAAAATTCAAAAATACTGAATTTTTTAAAAGTGGGTTCCTGTTCATAATATAAATGCATATAAAAATTTATAAAAATCAATGTATTAAAGAGTTACTGTATTTTGTTTTTAATTACAAATGTTAAGTTTGAAACTGTGCTTCTTTCTTTTTATGTGACATGTCCTTTCAGAACATAGGGATCATGGCTCTCGACACCCCTCTATCCCTTGCAGCTTTTAACAAGTTTCTTCCCTCTGCTTCCTCCCCCAGACTATGTTCTGTCATCCACTTGCTTAAGCCCACCAGGTATGTCATGCATTGTCTCTCTTTCCCTCTATAGGACCTGTGTATATCAGATTTCCTCATTATGTGTCCCAGAAACTTCAGTTGCCTCTTCCTGATGTTAAGTATAAGCCTCCTCCTTGTTTGCATCCTCTCTAAGACCTCATCGTTGCTCACACATTCGGTCCATGATATCCTTACCATCCTTCTGTAGAACAACATCTCTGTTGCCTGGAGTCTCTTTTTCATCTTTAAGGAAATCGTCCAACATTTGCTGCCATAAAGAAGGACAGATGCCATGTAACAGCTCAGTATTCTTTTCTTTGTTACCAAAGAAATCCTCCTATCTCGTAATACTCTGCCCAGCTTTTGGAAAAAAACAGAAAAAGAAGATATTGAACACACACCCTCACCTAAAAATATGCACAAAACCCACAATCTTGTTAACTTCAACAGAACAACATCAGTAGTATGTTTCGACACTGAAACTTTGCTTACATCATTGATAACTACATACTACTGATGTTGTTCTGTCGGAGTTAACAAGTTTGTGGGTTTTGTGTATATTTTTAGGTGAGGATGTGTGTTCAGTATCTTTTTTTTTTCTCGGTCTCACGCTGTCCGCTGATCTGAGATGGAACAAATACATTGAGTCAATTGCATCATCCACCGCAAGGAAAGTTGGCTCCCTGTGCCGAGCCAGGAAATTTTTATCCTCGGAATCGATCCTCCAAATCTATAAATCGACCATTCGCCATTGCATGGAGTATTGCTGCCATATATGGTCTGGAGCCCCTGCTGTTTGCCTCAGGGTTCTTGATAAGATCCAAAGATGGATATGCAATGTAATTGGCCCTGATCTGTCATCTCTCGTCTGCAGTCACTCTCTCACAGACGCGACGTTGCCTCGCTCTGTCTTTTTTACAAATACTTTCACGGTAATTGCTCCGATGAGCTGCTTTCGCTGGTTCTTAGGCCTTATGAATTTAAACGTCCTACGAGGCTGGCTTCCCGTTCCCACCCCTTCACCGTTGAAACTGTTAGATGTAGACGTCTCTTCTACTCCAATAGCTTCATGTCTCGCACATCTCGCCTGTGGAACTCCCTTCCTTATTCCTGTTTCCCTGACAAATACAATCTCCAACTATTTAAGTGTAACGTCAATCGACATCTCCAGTTGCCTTGATCTATCCACTTCCCTTCTCCACATCCTTTCACGTTTCATTTCTATCTGCTCTCGCTCCAAATCTTCTGTAACCCCCTTGCCTTGATCAATCCACTATCTTTCTCCACATCCTCTCCTTTACCACTCCTATCTGCTCTTCCTCCAAACCTTCTGTAACCCCTTGCATGCTAGTGGCCTCCAGCCTTGCTTGGAGTGATAAGCTTAAAAAAAAAAATGTATTGACTATGTGATTCTGTTGTGTGCAGTATTAATGTTTGAATATATAGGTAAAAGTGCACATAGTGAAGAGTTCGAAATGTCTTTTCCTTAATAACAATTGTGAGGTAGTAAGAAAAGAAACAGTACCTAACTGGTGCTGCTAATATGGGGTGTTCCAGTTCTTGACCTGGTTACCATGGTGATGTTGTGAATCAGTGAGTTCATTCTTTGGCTGTGGTCGTTGAAGGAGTGGAAAAAAAAGGAGTGATTGACTGTTTTGCTTCCATCTGTCGACATGAAGCTCAATAGCTGGCAAATTTCTACCTCCTGAACTGAAAATTTCTGTGATATTTCTATTTTTACAATGGCTGTCGATGACGTAAGGTGCGGATGTAGTTGTAAGCTAAAATTCGCACTTACTTGAGATAAATGCTCATGGTGAGGCAAATGAGTGGAGAAAAAAATATGTATTTTTCGACCAATTGCTTTTTTTTTTTAGATCTGCTACATATTAAAGAGATTTGTTCATTTCAACAGATAGAATTGGTGGCTATAATATTGTTCTTACTTTTGACTTGCTGCATATCAGTTCTTTAAAATTTCTGAATTGATTTTTTCCCAAAAAGACACTAATATTTGTTGAATGACTTCATTCTAGAACACACAGTATATTTTGAGGCTTGCTGCTCAACGGGGATTGGTGCCAGCATTTCAATTTTATTGTCGAAAGAGTCCCTCAACCCGAAGTGTATCAAAACTGGATGAGGCTGGTTACTCATTGCTTCATCATGCTGCTATGAATAACCGTCCAGAAATCATTGCCCTTCTTCTGCAAGAAGGAGTGGACATCAATCTAAGGAGACATAACCTATCATCCTCAGGTAAGATATAGGATTAGCATTTTGGGACAACAAAACCTCTTGTTCTAGTTGAAGAATATGTTGGAGGTTCTGGAGATGCATTGGCCTTGTCTGAATGTGATTTATTTTAGGTATGTATTTGGGGGGGGGGGTTAAAAGCGAATCATCAGCAACCGATTTCTTTAGTTTGTTTACATTTATTTTGTGCGTAGTTTTTATTTTCTTTTAAAATCACCATTCTTTATGATCCCTTCACATAAAGTCACTCTTAAAAGACATTAGGGAACCTGAACTATTTAATATTTCGAATATGTCACAGTACACATGCAAAGAAAAACAAAACATGTGAGCAATGTACCGTGCACAGCTTAAGTTTTAATTATGGTTTAGTTAGATTGTTTTAAATTGTTTTTTTTAAACCTTTCACTCTTTTTGATATTTAAATTTAACTTTACTTAATTTACTTAACTTTTATTTGCATTATACTAGAATAGTTAGTACCCATTACTTCAGGTTGTTTATGATTCGCAGCGATCAAAAAAACAAATGAACAGACACACATACACAGCACTATATTTATATAGATATTAATTTATCTGTTTTTTCTTCTTTTTCTGTTTCCTCTTTTAATAAAATATCTTATTTCATGTCCTGTTTTTTAATTACACAAATCTGCCATGGAATTTCTGCTGTTCTGCAAATTCTCATCTTTCTTTTGGTCTTTGGTTTGCATTTGGAAATTCATCTTGTTTTTCTTTGAATTCTGTTTGCAGGTCCTGCAGCCCTTCATCTGGCCGCTCAGTGTGGATCCCTGGATGCTGTTACATGCCTAGTTGGTAACATGGCTAAAATCAATGTCATTGACCACAACGGCTGGACTCCAGTCCATTGTGCAGCCTTCTACAACCAAGCAGCTGTTTTGGAATTGTTTCTTCAAAGAGATAAAGACTTTGCTGAACTTAAAACTGCAGACAGGTGAGAAACATCAGGAGTAGGTCATTTGAATTAGAAAAACTACCAATATTTTTATCATGATTACAAAAAAAATGTTAATTTTTGTAAGAGATGAAGGTCATATTCATTATAGACAAATTAAAATGCATAAGGAAAAATAAATTTTTTTACAAAATACATTCGTTCATTAAACTGAATATTTACCTTGAAGAATTCTCATGGTTCTATGTTGAAGTTTGAGAAAAAAGTAGGATTGGTAACAATTTATATTTTGACTCAACAGGATACAAAGTTTAATTAATTTTCTCTAAACAGGAACATTGTTAAAATCTGAATTTTTATTTAATGTGTAAAAAATGATGGTTGTTAAATGTTTTTTAGATGGTTGTTTTGCTTAAATGTGTATAAACTATGAAAATTGTTAGTTTTTGCTTCAATGTGTATAAACTATGAAAATTGTTAGTTTCTGCTTAAATGTGTATAAACTATGAAAATTGTTAGTTTCTGCTTAAATGTGTATAAACTATGAAAATTGTTAGTTTTTGCTTAAATGTGTATAAACTATGAAAATTGTTAGTTTCTGCTTAAATGTGTATAAACTATGAAAATTGTTAGTTTTTGCTTAAATGTGTATAAACTATGAAAATTGTTAGTTTTTGCTTATATGTGTATAAACTATGAAAATTGTTAGTTTTTGCTTAAATGTGTATAAACTATGAAAATTGTTAGTTTTTGCTTAAATGTGTATAAACTATGAAAATTGTTAGTTTTTGCTTATATGTGTATAAACTATGAAAATTGTTAGTTTTTGCTTAAATGTGTATAAACTATGAAAATTGTTAGTATTTGCTTAAATGTGTATAAACTATGAAAATTGTTAGTTTTTGCTTATATGTGTATAAACTATGAAAATTGTTAGTTTTTGCTTAAATGTGTATAAACTATGAAAATTGTTAGTTTTTGCTTAAATGTGTATAAACTATGAAAATTGTTAGTTTTTGCTTAAATGTGTATAAACTATGAAAATTGTTAGTTTTTGCTTAAATGTGTATAAACTATGAAAATTGTTAGTTTTTGCTTAAATGTGTATAAACTATGAAAATTGTTAGTATTTGCTTAAATGTGTATAAACTATGAAAATTGTTAGTTTCTGCTTAAATGTGTATAAACTATGAAAATTGTTAGTTTCTGCTTAAATGTGTATAAACTATGAAAATTGTTAGTTTTTGCTTAAATGTGTATAAACTATGAAAATTGTTAGTTTCTGCTTAAATGTGTATAAACTATGAAAATTGTTAGTTTTTGCTTAAATGTGTATAAACTATGAAAATTGTTAGTTTTTGCTTATATGTGTATAAACTATGAAAATTGTTAGTTTTTGCTTAAATGTGTATAAACTATGAAAATTGTTAGTTTTTGCTTAAATGTGTATAAACTATGAAAATTGTTAGTTTTTGCTTAAATGTGTATAAACTATGAAAATTGTTAGTTTTTGCTTAAATGTGTATAAACTATGAAAATTGTTAGTTTTTGCTTAAATGTGTATAAACTATGAAAATTGTTAGTTTTTGCTTATATGTGTATAAACTATGAAAATTGTTAGTTTTTGCTTATATGTGTATAAACTATGAAAATTGTTAGTTTTTGCTTAAATGTGTATAAACTATGAAAATTGTTAGTTTTTGCTTAAATGTGTATAAACTATGAAAATTGTTAGTTTTTGCTTAAATGTGTATAAACTATGAAAATTGTTAGTTTTTGCTTAAATGTGTATAAACTATGAAAATTGTTAGCTTTTGCTGAAATGGGTATAAAATATGAAAATTGTTAGCTTTTGTTGACCATGTTCACCATAGTCTATGAATATAGAATACAGCACAGTACGTAATCTGTTCAATGAAACAACGTTAAAGATTAACACTCATGAGTCAGACACTTTACTGAATCTGACTATATCACCAATACCACCAGCAGCTCTTCTGTAATTCTTCAGTCTTCAATATCAAAGGCTGGCTGTAATATTTACTCCCCCGCCACCGAGGGTTACATGTGGCACAAGGCCAGGTTTAACGTGGGATTTCTGAGCCCGTAAGCTCGGCCAAAAATATTCCCTATTGGAACCCACAAAAACGGGTTCAGGGACAGTCTACCACCCCAAATGAGACTCTACCCCTTGGCAGAGCCTCGTCCGGGTTCCTCTCTGCCTTCAGGCAGAGAGTTCGACTGCTCAGCCATTAAAGGCTGACTGTGCATATTCGGAAAAAACATGGCCGCCTTTATACACATCTCATTGAATATTTTGAGTCTTCTGATTGGTTAAATCTTCTATTGGTGAACTATAAAATGAGTCAGCTCATTTTATAGTTAACTCTTCTATTGGTGAACTATAAAATGAGTCAGCTCATTTTGGCTGGCTCACTAGTACACCAGGGTACCCAAAATCTCCAACAGTTTTTGCTTAAATGTGTATAAAATATGAAAATTGTTAGTTTTTGCTTAAATGTGTATAAAATATAAAAGTGTTAGATTTTTTATTTAAATGTATAAAAAATGAAAATTGTTAGGGATTTTGTTTAATGTATAAAAAATGAAAATTGTTAGGGATTTTGTTTAATGTATAAAAAAATGAAAGTTGTTAGAGTTTTTGTTTAAATGTATAAAATCATGGGAATACAGATGAAAGGCATTTGATGAAATAAATAGTGAATTTGACTTGATAAAATAGATTGACATAGGTCAAGAACACAGACCCATCAATAAAGTGAGTCAATTATAGTGATTACTGATGTGGAAAGTGGGATTAGTGCTTTGAGTTCAAATTCCAGTAGAGGAAGTTGCATTCATTTTTGCACAAATATTCTTGTAAAGCTAAAAATCCATCTCTTCTTTCCCCCCCAGCTAGGGGTTAATATCAGAGCAGACTGGCTTCACTAGTTCTGATTGCCAACCACTCTAGCAGAAGGAGAACTTTGAACTCAAAACCAGTTGGATGTAGTGCTAGCAACTCCCATTTGTATAAACCTACTCACTATGGGAAGTGCAGCAGCAACACCTTGTGTTGTGTAGCTATGAACCTATGTTCTGCAAGGGTCTCTACAGGGTTAACAGGCATATGATTGCCAAGGAGAGCCAGTGGGATAGTATTATTTAGAATAGAGGAAATTATTTAAGTTGTAACTATATTTTATTATAAATTTTATCAATATTATTTAAAAGGACTTTTATATAACATTTTCATTTTACATTGCTCTCATCCAAAGACTGTGTTGTGGGGATTCTGGATAATGGCCTGGTCTGAATGTAACTTTTTATATATGTATTTTTGGGGTTTAAAAGGGCATCATTAGCCCACAAATTATAAAATTACAAACAAAATCATATTTGAGATACAATGAAATAAGCATAGACAAAATGATAAAAAGCTTTAGTATACATTTTCAGAGAAATGATTGTATATTTTAAAGAAAATATATTTATGACTGTCCAGGATATCTGCCTCCTTTGGCAGTTGAAAAAACGAAGAGAGAAAGTTTTGATGTTATTTCATTTGGTGGTAAAACACTTGTTCTGATGCATCATGAGAGTATTCTATATTTATTTAACTATTTTTTTATAATCTACATTTTTCTTTCTTTCTTGTCAATTACCATTCAAATACTACGTTCATTTCATTCACTTTTGTATAAATGCCCTTGGGAAAGGTATAATTCCAGCTCTTCCCCCTCAGCTATGGGTTAAATAGCGGGGAAGACTGGGCTTTCTAGCCTTGCTTGACAACCAGTCTAGGAGAAAGACAACTTTGAATTCAAAACTGGTGGAGCACTGAGCTGACAACTCCACTCTAAGAAAATTATGGCTGAAACTCTAGTGGTAACACCTTTTAGGTGTTACTTCTTGAACAGCTGTGAACCTCTTCTCCACGAGGGAGCCTAATTTTTTAAAAATCAATTCACCCCAAGCAAGGCAAAAATGCCATTAAGATGCAATGGGCTACTGGGAGTGAAAGAGAATGAAAAGTTTTTAGGAGGAACTGGAAACCCAATTGCAAAGAGGAAACAAGGGATAAACCACTACTACATGTTCAAAAAGACTGGGGAGGAGTGTGAACCAGACAATAGGCTAACCTATCTACTCCTATTAAATGACACTAAGGGGGATGAAGAGGTGGAGGTGAGGGAGAGTAGTGAGGAGGGGGAGGTAGGAAAACTTTATACAATTTATGGTGCCTCGGAATTATCTTTCATGCTCATGATATTCTTTTAATTGTTTTTTTTGTTGGTAAACAGCTCCAAACTGACCCCTTTGTTACTAGCTGCAACTGCAGGGTCATTACCATCAGTGAAAACTCTGATTCATCTCAATGCTGATGTTACAGCCTGTGACAGCAGTGGTTACAATGCTGTACAATTATCTGTGTTACGCAGTCACACCCATGTGGTTCGATACTTGCTACAATGTGACTCCCCTCAGTTACAAGTCTGGAGGATCCTTGTGCGTAAGTCACTCTGTTTACCATACTGTTTACCTTCTTGTCTTGCATGTACCCTCAGATGACAAATAAACATCCCTCTCCCACTTGTTGATTTCTTTTAATTGTTACCACCTCTCTACCAGAAATTATTATGACCCCCCCACCACCACTATTAGCTTATTAATTTTTGAATATTTACAGTCGCCCTAAATTGCTGGAAATTCTTGTTTTGAAAAGGCATGGTGGAGTAATGGATTGAGGAATCGGAGAGCTGAGTTCGAATCCCAGTCGAATCCACTACATTCACTTATGTGCTAATAGCCTTGGGAAAGGTATGAATCCTCTTCTTCTCCCCCAGCTATGAAACAAATAGCAGGACAGACCAGGTTCTATAGCCTTCGATGGCAACTGGTTTACCACGGAAAAAAATGGCAACCTACTGTGGAAAATAATCTGCTTCATCGGTCAAATATCTAACGCTACATGATTGCTTAAGTGTGTATCATGCATGGCACATAACTGACTGACTGTGGTGGGAAACAATTGCATTTTTGTTTTAAAATTAAAGTTCATCCAATACAAGGCTCAAGAGCCACTCAAAGAAGAGGGTTATTGTTAAAAAGGGAATGATAAATGAGGTGTGTGATATGAATGAAAGAGTAGGTGGTAGCAAGTGAAGATTATGAGGATAAGGAGAATAGACAAGAATTTGACCCTCGAAAGGAATGGATCGAAGCTTTCAGTGAAGCTTCGATTCAGAAATCGGTTCCAGAAAGTGGCAGATCTATGGAAAAATCTGTCACAGTTTCTCCTTACATTTTAAATATGGAGGAAATGTGGGTGATTCAATTCCGTGGATGTAGCATGGCATGTCTTAGCTGTTAAGATATGAACAGGTGGAACTAAATAATGGAACACCTCTCAACATTTAACATGGGAATAGCGATAAAGTATCAATAGGCTTGCAGTATTGTGTCTGTGGGAGAGAAGTTTCCTCACCCAACACTGAAAATTTTCTTTTAGTAAAATGTCTTAAAAACATAACAGCCTTCAAAAGGAGTGAATAGAATTCTGCATGTGCAAGAAATAGAAAATATAGCTTATATGAGAAAGAAGAACTGGGACACTTTTCTTGGCCATTCATGAACATTTATTGATATTGTAACATTGGCAAGACTTCATGGAAATATTTTTTATTTTGCTAAAGAATTTTACTTACGGGTATTGAAAGACACTTTTTTTATTTTATTGAAGTCTTTTAATAGTTTGAAAATTTCCCAATCAAACCTTTAGGCCTTGTGCCACAACTGTTGTATTCTATATGCAATAAATCAACATTTCCCAACCAGACCATTTATCGACTCTCAGATTTATTAGATTCCCTAATCTTCCAAACCCTCCATTTATTAGATTCTTTTGTATTCTAAACCTCCATTTATTAGATTCCATCAATGTTCCAAACCCCACAGTTTATTAGCTTCCCATAATTTCCAACCCCAGAATTTATTAGATTTGTGGATCTTCAAAATCCCCATTTATTAGATTCCCCATTGCGAAATGGGACCAGTTCAATGGCTGCTTGAGTTAGGGATCTAACTGCATGTCAACTTGAGCAGAATGCGACACAAGGTTCAGTTTAAAATAGGCTGGTTGTCCACTTGTATGTGAATGGGGGACAAGCATTGCAGCACATTCCCAGTGTTTATTAGATTCATGCATCTTTTAGATTTTCTCATCCCCTGTTTATTAGATTTCCTCCTACCCCCACTGTTTATTAGATTTCTTCATCTTCCAAACCCTCCTGTTTATTAGATTTCATCACTCCCCCATTTATTAAATTGCCCATCTTCCAACCACCCCGTTTATTAGATTCACTCATCTTCCAACCATCCTCATTAGATTTCCTCATCCCCCATTTATTAGATTCCCTCATATTCCCCTCCCATGTTTATTAGATTCCCCATTTTATGAACCCCCTGTTTATTAGATACATGCATCTTTCAAACCCTCTGTTCCTTAGATTTTCTCATCCCCTGTTTATTAGATTTCATCACTCTCAAATTGCCCATCTTCCAACCACCCTGTTTATTAGATTCACTCATCTTCCAACCATTCCTCATATCCCCACCCTCGTTTTTCCGATTTCCTGATCTCCCATCTCCTGTTTATTAGATCTTCTCATTTTTCCAACACCTATTTTTAAAACAATTTAATGTCTTCTGCGACCTTACCAACACAACATTTTAGTCAGTTCAATCTATGGTCTTCTTCATGTGTGCCATACTTGAAAGGGTCCCTTCTTCTAACAGTGCAATGTAAAAAAGAAAGAAAAATGGTAGCAAATTTTAAAACAATCCATCTGAGCAGAAACACTGTCAGCTATTCCCTATTTCTCTTTTATATAGTCACATCTGCAATTTGTTTGAGTTAGGGATCTAACTGCATGTCAACTTGAGCAGAATGCAACACAAGGTTCAGTTTAAAATAGGCTGGTTGTCCACTTGTATGTGAATGGGGGACAAACATTGCTGAAATCCCCCCTCAGCACATCCATCTTTGAGAATACTTTCAGCACCAGCTAAAAACATTGAATACCTCCTGATGACAAGGTGAAGCCTGGGGTGATGGCCATTTGAAACTTGAGCTAATATTAAATTTTCACCTTCTATGGTACACAGGGATGTTCACAGAACTTTTCACTGTTAAATTCTGTAGACCTTTTGTTAAGCAAAGACAAACACATGATGTTGAAATCTTTATTAGCACGACTTGCGGTGATAGAAAAATAAATAAATAATGAGGTGACCAAATTTTCACCATATCTAAAAATAGATGTATATTCAGAATCCCCAAATCACAAAGCCATAATTTGATCAACCAATCAGAAAGCCTTCACAATCAGGATATAAAGCCATGAGCCAATCAGAAGTGGAGCAGCACTTTGATATATATCTAACAAGATTGAAAATCAACCTAAATTGGAATTGATAATTTAATTTTGTCTATTCTCTGCTGATGTGGTCATCGTAATGTAACCGAAGCTGAAATGCTGGCGACCTGAGATGTCTACACAGTCTTGCTGTATTTAAAAGCATGCATCCTTTTTTTCACCACCTTTTAAGTAGATTTGGAAACATACATACTTTCTTTCACCAACATTGTTAAGCAGGCGACTACTACATTTGAATATATATGCACACACACACGCACATATATCTATCTATCTATCTATCTATCTATATATATATATATATATATATGAAGAAATATAGTCTTAAGATGTGCTATATTTATGGGATAAAGTGCTCAATATCAGAGATAGAGCGTGTGTAATTATAAAAGTGATCATAGAAGTCAACACTTAGAGTCTGTTTCATGCTAGATGCAATTGCATCTAGCATGAAACAGACTGTTGCCTCTAAGTGTTGACTTCTATGTTCACTTTTATATATATATATATATATATATATATATATTTACTTTCTGCTACATTTGAAAACATAGATACTTTCCTTCACCAACATTGTTAAACAGGTGGCTACTACATTTGAATACATATATACATGCATATATACATATATATATATACTTTCTTTTGGATTCTTTCTCTCTCTCATATGTGTCCAGACTTTTACATTTGAAGTTTTGAAACTTTAACTTTCACCTTATCCTTCTGTATTATTATATTTTGTTATATAAAATTTCATTTATACTTTTCAACACTTTGTGCATTTCCATTAATCACTACACAAGTTCAATATACACTCAAATTAACTATAGTGATATATGGTGGAAACAGACTGTCAGAACATAAGCTTCCACAACCCCTCCATAGAATTAACTATTCCTTTAGCTCTTTCAGTCTTCAGATAATTCACAGAAAGCACTACTGGAGAATGAGGAAGTTGGAGGCAACAGCAGATATCAGTTTAGTTATCAGTGGGTGCATGAGTTGATCTTGTATGGATTTCAACACCATGCGGTTGTCTTTGCTCAACAAAGAATGTGTTTGAGAATTTTAGAAAGAAAAGATCTGAGAACTGCACATTATAGATTGGAAGAAACTGTGTGTATGATTGAAAAAGAAACTAACATTGATATTATAACTGTTGCTGCTTCATCACAGGTTGCATAACAGGTTAGGGTCAAAGAGGCACAACACGTACAGCAGCCTTAGCAGCAGTGGTGTGTCTTGGGCAAGCTAATCTGACAAAACCCAACTCTCTCCAGGCTGGTTTGAATTCAGAGTTTTCCTTCTTCTACACTGGTTGCTAACCAAAGTTATAGAGCCCAGTTTGTGCTGCTGTTTTTCCCACAGATGGGGGAGAAGAAATGGATTTGCACCTTTTCCAGGGTAATTATGCATAAATGAATGTAATAAACTTGAATAGATTTCAAACTTGGCTCTCGGATTTCTCATTATGAGCCACTATACCTTACACCATCATATATTTGCCACTGCTGCTTAGATAAATTAAGGGCTTATGGCCATATCCTGTTGAAACACCAGTTCCTATAATGACCACTGAAGTTAAGCAATGTCATGCTAGATGGGTGACTGCTTGGAAATACCAAATCTGCTCTCGCTCCGGATCTTCTGTGGCCCCCTTGCCTTGATCGACCCACTGTCTTTCTCTTTCACCACATCCCCTCCCTTGCCACTCCTATCTGCTCTTCCTCCAACCCTTCTTTAACCCCTTGCGTGATAGTGGCCTCCGGCCTTGCTTGGGGTGATATGATTAAAAAAAAAAAAGAAAAAAAAAAAGGGTACTATAAGCTTGGATGTGTGGGTGGTGTAATGGATATTGGCTCGGAATTAATAATCACAGAGCCAAGTTCCAATTTCATTTGGGTTTATTATATTCATTTATACACAAATGACATTGGAAAAGGTATGAATCCATCTCTTCTCCCCCAGCTATGGGTTAATTAGTAAGACTTGTATCCCTAAATCATTATTATCTCAAACAAAAAAAAAATTATTACAATTTAAAAATATTCTCTGGGTTTAAATAACTTACAAATGGTTGATAAGCTGTAGAAAGTGATTCAATCAACATTAGGTGAATTAAAAAATTTTTTTAAAAATCTGTTATCATTCTTCATTTTTTGCTGAAGAAGAGATTTTCTTTATGCTTATAGACAGTTACACCTGAGGAATGATCGACTGAAATGCTGTGTTTGATAAGATGACAGACATGAAGAAAAGATTAGATTGCTTGGAAAAAAATTGGAATAATTTGTTTGTTTTCTTCACAGAAATGCTGCAGATCAATGATTTCGTTGTAAAAGGATGTGCTGTTCGCTGCTTAGAAGATCTAATCTGGAGTTATCCTCAATACTGGCAGGCGATATATGAATCTGGTAAATGAAAAAAAACTATTACTAAAATCTTATAATTAGTTTCAAAATATTTTTTTCCTTTTTTAGGTTTCAAGGGCTGAATTTCTAACTAGTTTTTACTGTAGCTTGAAGAAGTGGCGACATGTTGAAATTTTATTGTTAAAAGGAAAAAAAAAGGTGGTGTAAATCCCCTTAAACAGCCAGCTTTTTGATTAACCTTTATCGTTAAAAAGAACAACAATAGACATACATAAAAGAAACTATTTGCCTCTCATGTGCATTTTATTCATTTTTTTTGTGAGATGACAGATAAATTCTACTTTTAAGCAGTTTTACCTCATTTCTATTGACAATTCTGCTTTATTCTGTTCATATTTTATGGTCCTCTTTGATAAGAGTTAATTGGAAAGCTGGCCACTTAAGAGGACTTGCACCACTTTTTAAAAAATTTTGACAGTAATTTTTCAACATGTCTCTGCTTCTTCATGATGCACTTGAATTTTGTACCATTGAGAAATTATTTAATCACTTTTTAGTAGATTTCTTGTCATCCCTAAAACATTCACACATACACACACTTGCACACACACACACACACACACATACATACTCGAAAACACTTGCACTCATATACACACTGTGTTCACACACACACATGCATATGCACACAGACATAAACATTCACTCACATGCACACATATGAACTCATATGCACTCTCTCTTTCACATACACACTTATGCACACACATACTCTCACTGATGCACTCACACTTTCACTAACACTCACAGACATATTTGCATGCACAGACACTCTCACACTCACTCACACACACTCTTACACTCACTCACACACACACTCACTCACACTCACACAAACTCTCACATTCACTCACACACATACACACATTCTCTCTCTCACACATACACTCTCACACTCACACGTTCATAAACTCTCCCATTCACTCACACACATACATACATTCTCTCTCTCACACATACACTCTCACACTCACACGTTCATAAACTCTCACATTCACTCACACACATACACACATTCTCTCTCTCACACATACACTCTCACACGTTCATAAACTCTCACATTCACTCACACACATACACACATTCTCTCCTCTCTCACACATACACTTTCACACTCACACGTTCATAAACTCTCACATTCACTCACACACATTCTCTCTCTCACACATACATACACTAACACTCACTGATTCACACTCACACAAACTCTCACATTCATTCACACACTCTCTCTCTCTTCAGGCTGGTAGAGAAAAATAAATAAATATACTATTTAATAAAGAAACAGAAAATATGAGTACCCATTAAAAATAATGTTTAAAGTTACTGGATTAATAAAAAAAAATCTGTTACATCTAATAAAATCTTTCAGATTAATAAACAAATAAAAATTAATTCCTTTCTTTAGAAATATATATATATATATATATATATATATATATATATATATATATATATATAATTACTTTAAATGCTATTTTAAGTGGATACCCATATTTGAGTAGATGCTCCTTTTTTAAACAGTATTTTATTTCATCTAAAATATAGACAAAATACTCTTTAACATTATTTCTTAGTGAATTCATTATATATATATATATATATATATATATATATATATATATATTGGGTGTAACAGCAAAATTGTTCAAATTGTGTTCCAGCATAAACATCCATCCCACAAAATGTTTAATATCTAAAAAAACACTGAACTAATTGAGTTTCTTTTTTCCAGGTTTTCAGATAAGATGTTTAGCCATCTTCACACCATTTGTTGTAAGAATCACTGAAAAACCCTTTGAGTTATTCAGCTAGAAAGAGAACAGGTTAAAATCATTTTGTGTCAGCCCCACTCATTTCCCAAATGAGCAATGGTGTGAGGAAAAAGATCATTCAGGCCTTCAGTAATGGTACCAACATTCATACTCTGGCTTCTATCCTCAAAGTCCATTCAAGAATTTTCAAGAGCACAGTGAATAAGTTTAAAAAAGAGGGAACAGTAGAGAGAAAAACTGGATCATATGGTCACAACAGGAAGAGGGATCATCATTTCAACTCAGTGCTAAAGAGATCAATTAGAATGGATCATACTCAATCCATAAGAAAATGTCCAAAGAGCAGCGAAAAAAGACTTGAAAATGAAATCATACGTGAAACCTGTGAGGCAACTTGTTACTCTAGGACAGAAAGTTAGAAAGTTAGAGAGGGTGAAGATAATCTTGAATAAGTTGGACAATGATTCTGGAATAATATATATATATATATATATATTGACTTTATTTCAATCTTTTATGAGCTTCTGATCCTTAGCTATGATTAATTAATGATGAGCATATTGTTTTCATTTATGATCGATTTCATCACAATTCTTCTATTAACCTTGAAGAGTAATTATACATTCTTATTGCTCAAAGTAGAGTCCAATAGTGTTATAAAAACCTTATAGAATTCCAGCAAGATATCTTTAATTATTTTTAAGATACAATGGTTCAAACCGTAATCTAACAAATGGACAATTTTGCTGTTACACCCTGTATATACGAGGGTCATTCAATAAATAAGGTGAATTTTTTGGTATAAGGACATCTAATACAGATAAAAGCTTACTTTTTTTTTAACGTAGTCTCCCAGCACTGTCACATATTTTTCTCATCTGTGCACAAGCTTCCGTATTCCCTCAGCATAAAAATCTTTGGACTGATGTCTCAGCCAGTCGCTCACAACACTTTTGACTTCATCGTCACTTTTAAACTTTGTGCCTCTCGTGAACGCTTTCAAGGGACCAAACAGGTGAAAGTCTGAAGGGGCAAGGTCTGGGCTGTAAGGGGGATGAGGGAGCAGTTCCCAGCCCAGCTTGTTGATGGTCTGCACCGTTTGGGCTGCTGTGTGAGGCCTTGCGTTGTCATGATGCAAGATGACTCCTTCTGACTGATGACCCCTGCGTTTGTCCCAACAGATAAGCTCAAAGTCCTTGCAATGTCATCCACTGTCACCCTTCTGTCAGACTGAATGAGGTCATTGACTGATTCGATCACCTCAGGAGACCTTACTTCTGTAGGCCTCCCAGGCCTGTCTTCATCCTCAACACTGCTCCATCCTTCTATAAACAATTTAGCCCACTTGTAGACATTTTTTGGCTGAAACATGTGGCACCATACACAGTTGACATTCTCCTATGAATTTCAACTGGTTTGCACCCTTCAGCAACCAAAAACTTGATAACTGACCGCTGTTCAATCCTGGAGCATGCTTCTTGGTCGGCCATCTTTGTTAATTGCCAAAACTCTCAAAGTTTGTTTTTTTTAATCTGCAAAAGAAATTAAATCCATGTGAAAAAGAAGTAAAACAAAAAAAATAAAAAAGAGTAAGCTTCTATCTGTATTAGAAGTCCTTATACCGAAAAATTCATCTTATTTATTGAATGACCCTCGTATATATATATATATATATATATATATATATATATATATATATATATATATATATAGATATAATGAATTCCAGACAAAATTTTAGTGGTCATCATTAATAATATCTACCCAGAGTTATTTAACCGTTGCTTGGAAGAGAAATCTTTCCCAAGCATGTGGAATGTGGCAAGTGTATTACCGGTTTTCAAGAATGTGGCAATTGATCCTCCCCCTTCCATTGTAGACCTATTAGTCTCCTCAGTATCATCAGTAAGCTGTTTGAGACTTTAAACAGCAAGAGAGTTGTCAAGCACCGGATAGGAACAACCTCTTGTGTGACGAGCAGTATGAGTTTTGATCAGCCTGATCCACTGTTGACGTCCTAACTACCATTACATATAGAATTAGTGAGGACCTTTATGACACACATACTGTAAGGACCATAGCATTAGATATCTCAAATGCCTTTGACAAGGTATGGCTTGCTACACAAGCTTTCCAGCTATGGAATCACTGGAAGGGTTTTTCTAATATAAAATCCTTCCTAACAGGTAGGTCCCTGAAAGTAGTTATTAACAGCCAGTCCTCTGAGGCCCTGGTAGTTAATGCAGGCAGCCCAGGCCTCACTTCTCAGACTAACCCTCTTTCTGATTTACATAAATGATCTACCTAAGAATATACTCCGATCATTTGTAAATGTCTATGGTGATGGTAAAAGTCTTGACAATCAGAGATTGGCTGCTAACCCCTCTTCTAATCTAATATTAACTTCCCAGTGGGGAAAGAAACTGGCTGGTTACGTTCAGTGCCTCTAGAACTAAACTGGTTACATTCAATCACTGCTGATCAGACCCTGAACTACTGCCATGATGAATGGATATCCCTTTCGAGGAGGCCCTGTGCCTTGACAGGATATTGGGCCTCAAACACACACCTGACCTCAAGTGGAATTCTTACACGCAATCCATCGCTAAAGATGCAGGTAAATTGATTGGCTCCTTGTATTGCTCCAGTAAGTACCTGACTCCTCATGCTATTCTCCACCATTATAAGAGCCAGATCAGGTGGAAAATGGAATACTGTTGCCATATTTGGGTGGGAGCTGCCCAGACCTCACTCCAGTCTTGATAGAGTTCAAAAGCGCCTCTAAGTCTTTGTGGGGGAAGAATTATTTTCAAATTTCTCCCTTACAGCAAGCCTCTCACTGCTCTATCGCTACTATCATGGAAAGTGCTCAGTTGAACTGCATCTTCTGATCCCACCAGGTCTGACCTTCATGGCTAGGACCCACCATGCCACTTACATTATAGCAAACCACCTACATTCCCTCCATATTTCATCAATGTGAAGTAAGTTCCACTCAAATAGCTTCTTCCCATGAACCATTGCCCTATGGAACAGACTCCCTAGATGATGCTTTCCCCCGATCATTACAATCTTGGCCTGTTCAAGTCTAGAGTCAATCGTTATCTCCCCCTCCTATCCATATAAACTATCCCTTATTGTATAATCCTCCTGCAATCAAACTACATGCACAGCATTACTTTTTCCATGAAGATCAGCTTTTGATGATGGTTGTGGAGATTTATTCTTGTCTGCCTTTTGCATTGAACATTGAACATTGTCATATGTGTAGTGATATGTAGATTAACTAATTAACATATCTGGAGTACCCTCTCTATATAATGACTCTGATTAGGAGGAAGAGGAGGAACTAAACATGAGCATTGAGTAACGTAGCATGAAGGACTTAGGACTTCACAACAGTATGCAACCAATTTTTCATTACCTGTTGTGATATATTTAACAAACAGTTAGTCAAGATGATAGAACTGGTTCCCAAAAGCAAAAATTACTCATGACTCAACCAAATGTATACAATGATTGATATTAATATGATTATTTACAGAACTTTCTCCATAAACTGCACAACAAATTTTTAGAATCAATAAAGAAAAATAAACCAATTTTGACAAATTAGAAAATGCATGTCGCAATAAAATGAAAAGTTATTTTTTAATGAAAAGCAAATACCCCTAATGCTAATTGATGAAAAAAAAACTGAACAAACATTTTAAACATTAGGTAGTATAATATGAATTCTTTGTCTTAAAACGTTACAAATTTTAAATTTTAAAAATAAGATTATAAATATTAAATTTTAAATTTTAAAAATAAAATTTTAAATTTTAAAAATAAGATTATAAATTTTAAATTTTAAGAATAAGATTATAAATTTTAAAAATAAGATTATAAATTTTAAAAATAAGATTATAAATTTTAAATTTTAAAAATAAAATTTAAAATTTTAAAAATGGGATTATAAATTTTAAATTTTAAAAATAAAATTTAAAATTTTAAAAATGGGATTATAAATTTTAAATTTTAAAAATAAAATATTAAATTTTAAAAATAAAACTTTACTTTTAAAATTTAAAATAAAATTTCTGACCTTATAAAAGAGCATTTTTTTAATCCTCCAGGCGGAATTCCTGCTTTAGCCAATTTGCTGAAAATGGAGAATGATGAATTGGTGACTGTTGCAGCCTCAGTATTATGCAAAATCTGTGAGCATAAAAAGGTGCAGGAAGCGTTGAGTGAGGTGCAGCCTGGACCAACCCTAATCCATTTGCTTTCTTCCCCCATCGATGACATACAGGCCAGGGTGGCCATTATCATATCAGACCTTGCATCCAATAAAGAACAGAATCAAGTTAATCTGGCCGATCAAGGTGCCATTCCAGCATTAGTCAATTTGCTTGAATCAGAAGTGGAGGATGTTTTGCTAAACACAATCAACGCGATTAGGATTATTTGCCTCAACAATTTAACCAATCAAACAGAAGTGGCTCAATGCAATGGAATTGAAGCCTTGGTCGAGTTCTTAACCATTGGATCAGGTAAGCAGATTTAAATTAAAGAAATAACATCAGTTTAAAGGGATAAGAGCTCGAATAAGGGGACATAATTCATAAACTCAAAAATGAATCAAATTCAAAAATAATGTTGATTTTTACTGGTTAACACCATGTTTTGCTATACAGAACTTGAGTATTTTTAAAAAATGACAACTTACAGTCAAATTTCTAAGAATGTTCAAATTTATTCTGAATACCTCCTGAAAAAAACATTGAATGTCATTTAATTCCTATCAGCTCAATAACTTTGGTTTTTATCTTCTGAGTGCTATTATATTCCAAGTAGGGATTGCAGTTGTATGCAGTCAGTATTGGTTCTATAGTCCAAGTACCATTTTATTTAGACATACACCCACTACAAAATGAAATGTGTCACAAAGGTGAAAAAGAAAAATTGTTGCCCAAATACCTTATTTTCCTATGTATCTTGTCCCTTCAGGAAGTGGGCAATCATGGCTCTCCACAATTTCCTATTTTTTGCAGCTCTTAGTAATCTTTGTCTCCTTATTCTCCTCCTCATTCCCTGTACTGCCATCCATTTTTATGAGCTCACTAGGTAGATGATCATGGCTCTCCCCAATTTCCTATCCTTTGTAGCTCTTACTAATGTTTGTCTCCTTACTATCTCTCCCTGTTCTGTCATCCATTTATACATGCTTCTTAGGTAAGTGATCATGGCTCACCACAATTTCCTATCTTTTGTAACTCTTAGCAATGCTTATCTCCTTATCATCCCTCCCATTCCCTGTTCTGCTATTCATTTATATGTACCCATTAGGTGATCATGGCTCTCCCCAATTTCCTATTTTGTGTGGCTCTTAGCAATGTTCCCCTCCTTACTATCCCTCTCAGTGTTTAATATTTTTGTTGTAAATTCTCAAGAACAAAATAAAATGCATAAATTCACTTTAATCACATGTTTAGGTTTTGTTATGATTCTAATCATTGCTTTTTAAAACAATAAGCATTGCCAAGGAATGAAGTTTAGCAGTGTCAAGGGGAATATCATCCTTTTGACCTAACATTTTTTTGTGGGTACAAAGGTCCAGGTTTGCTGATTGTCCTTTGATTACACCATCCTTGACCCTCCTTGCTGAAGTTACATTGCTAAGCATATTACAGTTACTTTCTGCTTTTTTTAGAAATTCATAGGAAAGATTTATAACTTTGTGGAATTCTTTTTTACCTTAAAAATGTTGATATTCTTATTTTTTAATAGAAAACAAGAAAGTAATAATTGATTGCATGTCTTATTTCAAATTAATGATTGTTTTTTATTAGGTTTCTTTTGTTCTATTCACCCGTTACTTTTTCAGATGACCAAATTTTAGAATCTGCTGCTGCAGCTGCTCTGGCTGCAATTTCCCATGGGCACAGGGACAACCAAAATATCATCATCAAGGCAGATGCAGCTCTGTAAGTCTTGTATAATTCCTCAAAATAAATAACATCTAGATAAGTAATCTTCAGTTTAATTTCTATGGAACACCTTACTTTCTATTAGGCTAGGTTATGTCAGTTTAATGATATAGAACGTCTAGTTGAGTTATTTAATGTTGACTATAAGTCTTATAGGACAAATATTACAATAGATAGGTCAACATTAGTTTGGTTTTATACTAGAAATAAAAATGTAGACATATATTCAGTTTATACTAATATCAAAAATGTAGATTTAGGTCTGGTTTCACAATAGAGTCAAAATGGTAGATATAGGTTCGGTTTAACACCAGATTAAAAAAAAAGTAGACCCAGATCCAGTTTTATGCAAGAGTCAAAAAGGTAGATTTTGGTCTGGCTTTATGCAAGTGTCAAAATGGTAGATATATACCCGGTTTAACACCAGATTAAAAAAAAGTAGACCCAGGTCCAGTTTTATACAAGAGTCAAAATGGTAGATATATGTCCAGTTTTATATTAGAGTCAAATATCTGCAACTAACCACTGACAAGTTGTTCCTTTTTGGGGAGGAGTCTTCCTCTTCTGCAGGGTATGTAGTTGGTGTTTTCTAATTCCTGCTGACAGAACATTACTTTCCATTGAAAGGCACACTATGTAGAACGTAGGTCAAGATACTAATCTCATACATCATTATTTGTGAGTCTCACTCCGGGAGTGGGGTAGGAGTTTTTCACTATTTGTGTCAGACTAGACTAAGGTTGATAAATATCTGCATATCTACATGTGACAGCTTCCTTTTATAGATCATTGGCAAAAAAAAAAGACTCATCTTTGGAGTTTAATTCTTACCTGGAACTCCTTTCTTGGAGCCTTGCAACAAACTTGGTAATTTTCTTCATGTCGTGTGCACTTGGTTGGCAAAATCTTGTACCCACTTTTGAGTGAGTTTGGTCTTCTTATAGCAGTCATTTTTTTGGCTGTGTTCCAGACTAGGATCAGTTGGTTAGTAACCTCATGAATTTTTTTACTTATATATATATATATATATCTATATATATATCTATGTGTATATGTATTAACAAGTTAATAAATATTAGGTTGACACATAAGTAATTTCTGTATTTGGAAACCTATGAAATGATGAATACTAATTGTATGTTGAAGTCAAAAAATAAATTTTTTAGTACACTATCTGAAGTAACATATCTTAGTTTTTGAATACAGTGGCAGTGTACATGGTGGATTAAAGGAAAAATGTTGTTCTCCTCCATGACAATTCAAAACTTCATACTACAGCAAGAACAACAGAAAACAACATTTTAGAACTTGGTTGGTTTCTATCATCTATCATATTCATCAGACATTGCAGCAACCAATTTCTTTTTTTTGATTGATGCAAAATCTTCTGATGTAAAAAATTTTATGTTTTGAAAACCAGATTCAAGAGTTTGTCGAAAACTTCTTCACATCAAAACACATCAAATTTTATTCAAAATGTATTGATCAGTTACCTGATAAGTGGTAACAAGTCATTGAAAATGGTCAGTGACGTGCAAAGGTTTGGTGATGCCTGGGGCCAACACCTTGATTGTATGCCCCTAAACTCAAGTAGGTGAACCTTGTGTGAGTGTAGGGTGCTTGTATAATGAAGTTAACAAAGATAATTTCAAATTTCAAAAACTAAATTTTTAGTTAACTGTTTGATTAGATTCCCTTCCATTATAGATGCCATGGGCTGTTGTGTCCTCTGCCCCCACCTTCTACATGCTACTGCAAATGGCGAATATATAATTGAATAAAATGTAATTGTACTTTATTTTTGGGAAGAATGAAGTTGATTAACAAATATGGTAATTATTTATGACTTAATATTTACACACTAGCAGTATAACCTGTCTGCAACCGGGTCTTTCATTACCGGAAATTTTTACTGTTCAGTTGGAGCAATTTAAGTTTAAAGTCAGCCTGCCTGAAAATCAATATTAGTAACAACAATTGGGTGCAACTGAGGCACATCCCCAAATGAGGGGGTTAACAATTTGAATGGGGGGGCCTGAAAAGGGCTGTTTTTGCGTTCTCCATCTTGTTTCAGCCTCACGCGCAGCAGCAGTTGAAGAGGCATTTCTCTTCAGCCATTGAGTCCTTTGACCATCATTTTCAGCCATGAATGCAGAAGCATTCAGGTATGCTCCTCTGGAAAGCCGATGACTATGTTGATCTTCAGACTTGGTGACTCTGATTGAAGAATTCCAAGAGGCATTTTGAGACAGGCAAACTGAATGTTCTAAAGATGATTCATTATCTTTTATTCGCATGGTGGACCTGGTGACAGCAGTTTTGTGACCTAGGCAAGTTCTTTTCTTTGGTGGCATGTTTTAGGCAAGTATGAATTGTCAAATGGAATGCGCGGGCAAATACCAGAAGAGAACACTGTAAAGCTACAGGGATCAATAAGCTCGAATAACATTAGGAAAGGTTGGAAAAATAAATGTTGAGTAATAAAAAAGCAAAGCTTACTTATTACTACGGTGAATGCAGTGCAAAAACTGGCAGGACAATAAAAAATTTAAATTGGGAATGGCTATAAATGACAATGAAAGCAATGCCTTAAAACTGTAGTAGTAGGCTTTATTCAATGGAAAAGGTAACCTCACTTGAGAGAGATTGAATGCTTGGCCAAGAGAAAGGGAATATGTAATTTGGACTCAAAACTGGCACTGAAGAATTATCTATCAAAAAAAAAATATTAATCGAAATCGGATAAAAACTGTGGAAACGCATAAACAACATCCGATCACAGACACACACACACACACACACACACACACACACACAGACACACACACATTTTGAGAATTATAGATATAGATAATATTATTGTAATAATTTAAACTATTTATTTTTATTAAAGTTTTTATGAAAGATATATATCCAAGAACAGTAAATAGTAAAATATTGTTGAGAGTTATAATAATCACGAAGTAGTGGAGAGCCATTGTCGCCAACAATTTGGACTCAAAACCTGCACTGAAGAATTATCTATCAAACAAAAAGATTTCATTGAAATTGGATGAAAACTGTGGAAATGCATAAACAACATCCGATCACACACACACACACACACGCATACATACACACACATTTTGAGATTTATAGATATAGATTATGTGTAATACAAGCCCAAGAGTAACTCAAGGTAGAGGATTACTGAATGAGGTGTATGATATGAACATAAGAGAAAGAAGTAGGAAGTGAGGATTGAGGATAGATAGATTGACCTGAAACTTGAAGAGGTTAAGATTGTAGAGTTCAGTGAAGCATCCATGTGGGATCTGTAGTAGTTCTTGGTAAGAAGCTATCTGAATAAATCCATCCTTCTTATCACTTTTAGGGGATGAGGGCAATTCAACCCTGTGGATGTAGCAAGGTAGGTCTTGAATGTAAAGGTCTGAACTGGTGGCAGTAAAGAATGGATCTCATTTGAACATTTGCCATGTAAGACTGCATAAAAGGTTTTGAATGTTATCAAGGTTTGAAAGGGAGGATTGGACCCAGATATAGCAGCTCCATCCCAGAAATGGCAACAATACTCCATTTTTGGTCAAATCTGACTCTTGTGAAGATAAAGCATGACAGAAGGAGTGATACAAGGAGCTTGTTGCGGACCCGATAGCGGTGCGGATCTGGCTTACGAAAATAAGGCCTTGTGCCAGACGCTACACACTACTACCGAATCCACCGACAAAGTAATAAAAAAAAGGAAAATATATAGAGACGTGCTCTTTCCACCGTACAAACGTACAAAGTGAAAAGAAGTAGACAGGCAAAACAACAAAAGGTTAAGAACAAACATACATTTTTATTAAGAGTTTAACAAGTAGTGTCTTCCGTGAAGACCTTCAGTAAATGTACTGGAAAATGTAGTTGAAGAAGAGGCCAAGTAGATTGTCTTCAGTGAGATTACTGGAAATGTAGTAATAATGAAATTTAATTGTCTTGAGTGAAGACCTTCAGTAAGATACTGGAAATATAATTGAAGAAGAGGCCAAGTAGATTGTCTTCAGTAAGGTACTGGAAATATTGTAGTGAATGAGAATAGATCCCGCGCCAAAATTCAAATCCAAGATGACTATGGCGGGAAGGAGTTCTTCGAGAAGAAAGGTTCAGAAAGTCAGTTGTAATGCATAGGGAACATACGGCAAGGAAAAATACTCACTGCGAGAGTTTATAATTGTGAGTGTATGTAATTCTTTTTAAAGTAACAGGTTCAGAAAGTATGAGTTCGAAGAATGTGAAAAATGCTCGTTCATCAGGTTGGAAGTTTTTTGAAAGTTCCTGGAATTGAGCGGCTCGCTAAAAGATGTTCGCTTCTGTCATGAAGGTGATGACCGTGTCGTATGTATTAAGATAAAGCGACGAGCCATGAGGTCTAGGCATGGTTTTGCCGAATAAAATTCTCTGCCAGTATCTATGGGTTCACCGGCGAGAGGATAAGGTGAGCCGACCCGTGCCGATGGTCAGACGACCACGGGGTGACTAACTTCAAAAGCGCGCAAAAAATAATGAATTCTTCCTCATCTTCGGCTAAGACAACGGTTTACTACTATAACCGGCCGAAAGTGAGAGGAAGGGGTGAAAATGTCGCGCGTGCGTCAAAGTGAAGGTGGGGGTAGTGATATATCCCACAAGCTGACCATTTTTCCAGCATCTTTAACAATGGCTTCTACATAGGAGTTCCATTTGAGGTCTTGGATGAACTTGAGTCTCAATAGATGTTCAATGCAAAGAGCCTCATTGAGAGTGCATCCGTTCATGATGACTGGAGTAAATTCAGGGTTTGGCTTGGTGATGATGAAACAATTTTGTCCCTTAGAGTTGTGAGTTCAATCTCTTCACTGGGTTATGCAGAGGCTTACTTTTTTTTAGAAAAAAAGAGATGTCATGCCAAACAGAGAAAACATTTCAGTAGAACACCAGGCATGCTGGAATAATGGAACATTGAGGAATCGGAGAGCCGGGTTCGAATTCCACTCGAATCCATTACATTCACTTATGTGCTAATAGCCTTGGGAAAGGTATGAATCATCTTCTTCTCCCCCCAGCTATGGGTAAATAGCAGGACAGACCAGTTTCCATAGCCTTGGATGGTAACTGGTCTACTGCAGAAAGAATTGGCAACCTACTGCAGGAAAAAAATCTGCCTTTTCAGTCATACATCAAAAGATACATGATCGCCTAAGTGTGTGTCATGCATGGCACATAACTGACTAGTTCTGATCAGAATGTTTTACAAGTACACTAGGTGACTTTGTTGTCCTTGTATTGTGAAAGTCCTTTCTTGTCTTTTTCTTAATTTGCCAGGCCTTTGGTTGAGTTGGTTTCCAGCCGAAATCTTCCCCTCCAAATGAAAGCTGCTCGTGCCATTGAAGCTTTGGCTGATAATAATCCTGAGAATCAAAGAATTTTTATCAATTTAGGCACCGTTCCAGCCTTGATCCAACTTCTTAAGGTGAGGCCAATTAAAATCATTTACTTCTTGTTGCCTTTTTCAGATTTACCAGTGAATAATAACAGTAGCTAGTTGAAACATTCTGCTGGTCTTGACAACTAAACTTATCTATTATCTCATGACTATTTTCTTCTCTTTCTCTTTACCTGTATCTTCTCATTCTCTCCCTTATCCCTTCCAATCTTTGTTGCCTGTCATTCATTTTATCTAAATGTTATGTAAACATGAACTGGTTTCAGATGTGAAAAAAGGAATCAGAAATATTCTCTTATAACACATTAAGGCCATAGGGGTATGACAGCAGGGGTATATAATGTGGGTGACATGACTAGCCAAACATGGTGAATACTAATTGGGGAAGAGGAAAGAATGTTAACCCAACACATAATCTGTTGGGTAAGTTAAGATTAATCTGGCACCGAACTAAACCATGGGAAGGGGACAGGAAGAATGTGCTGCACCAGTTTCCAAATTGAAGGGATTGAACCTTCCCTGAAAAAATCCTAGGTATCTGCCATGAGTTTGAATGCCAGTCTTTGGTAAATATATTATCAAATAATTGTAGATACTTGCTCGTCACAACCTAATTTGACAAAAGTTCAAATTGTTGGAAATAGGGGAATAATGTGTTGTGCTAATTTTCTAAATAGCTCTTGTCTGCCTTGAGAATCAGCATTTAAAATTTTAGATTTTCTCATGAGTTTGAATATAGCTTGAACATTGACCTCTGATAATGATGGAAAATATGGAAATATCCAATTTTATAAATAATTGTACAAAGTCTGATAAAAATGTGTCAGGAGTGGTGATATAAAAACAAAACTACAACACAACAATTTGGAGTCTGTCTATATTTCTGAGATGAGGTATTATGTACAGTATTTACATTAGTCGGACTATTGTCCTCATCTTTGTCGCCATATTTGTCACAACGTTTCGGCCGTTGTACGCTCCGGCCTTCTTCAGGTGGTTGGAATTTCGAACTGAACCCTTTATTTCGATCACTGGGGTAGACTGTTCTAGTTCCATGTGCCATGTTTGATGGATGTCAGTTATCAGTTATCTCCTGCTAATTTTTCCCTCTGAAAGTTCTCCACTGCCTTAACCGGGTATTGAACTCACACTCTTTGGGTCTGTCACTGGATCTAACCAACGCCTTTATCCACTGTGCCATGTGTCCTTTTCTGATGAATAGCATCTCGCAAATGTCAGAACATATCACAGTAGTACACCTTGTTTACTGTCTGAACAGGTGGAGCACACTCATGATGAATAATGTCCTTGCAATCATAAAAAAACTGTCAACAGTCTCTTCACATTGCTTCAGCTTGTTCATGCTTTCTTCAGACTCAGAGGGTTTGGGATCTTCCACTGAAGACAGAGCCTTGGTTTTGGGTTCAAAGTCATAGACTCATGATTTGTCATCTGTTATGACTATTTTCAAAAAGATTTCTGTGATGTGATGATATGACCACACTCTACACACTTCCCTTCCAAACAATGAAAGGGAGTAAGAACATTATAACTTAGTGTGCATGTGTGATAGATTTCAAGGTTAATCTATACCAGGTGGATTCACTCTGTGTACTTTAGCTCCATTACCATAGCAACAGTCCCGACATTTTAGATCAGACCTTGTAGATACATACTAAGTCTTAGTTTGGCACAAGGTCATATGGGTGGAAATGGAGATAAAAAGACTGTATTGCACCAGTCTTACAAGTGTAGTATGAGATTCACACCAGGAAATACCAGATGATCTGAAATGAATTTTCAATAAAGAGCTTTTGTTCTTAGAGAAGTTAATTTGTAAGTGACCCCAATATGTACTTGCCTCACCTGAAGCAATATAAGTGTTATACCAGAAGATCAGAGGAGCCAGGTGCATTAGAGTGTTGACCAAGAAAGTGGTCACATACCCAACAGGTGCAGAATCATATCTTAAATGATGTTATTGGCTCTTCCCTACATGTAAACACCTGGTTGACGTACCTGGGTTTATTATGTGCACATGTGGGACAATTGGATGGCAAAAGATTATATGGAAATCACACTGAAATGAAAAAAGACTTTCACATCTGCATGATGAGAAAATTCAAGTTTGCAAAATGTTCCCCTTCCCAGTCACACACCCTCACAGCCAATCAGTCTTTTGAACAAATGTTGAGGTTTAGGATTTGGTTTCTGGTCCCTTCTAAAGTCTACTTCAGCTCTGTACTTCTAATGTCTCTGACTAAATTTTTTTTATTTATTTATTTTGCTCAATAGGAGTAGATATGTTTGCCTATTGCCCGGTTCACACTCCTTCCTGGTCTTTTGAACAGAGACAGAGGTTTATCCCCTGTTTCCTGTTTACAATTGGTTTTCTGGTTTCTTCTAATGTCTTCTTCAATACTTACTTCTAATGTCTCTGGCTAAACTCAGAGATCTTATTTACTATTTATTTTTCCTCAATAGGAGTAAATGTGTTTGTCTATTGTCTGGTTTACACTCCTCCTCGGTCTTTTGAACAGAAGTAGAGATTTAGCCATTGTTTCCTGTTCAGGATTGGGTTTCCGCTTCCTTCTTAAGTCTCTTCATTCACTTTAACTCAGAGTAGGCCCTTGCATCTTAGTGGCATTATTGCCTTTCTTAGGGTGAATTGATTAAAAATGAAAACATTAACAAAGTGCAGGGGTGAATAAACAATAATTTAATGAATAAAATATTTAGCTCTGTATTCTTATTCATCTTTACAAAGATATCATTATACAGAGATGAAAGTTTGCTTGCTCTGAGAATCAAAATTCAAAATCTTGGCTTCTTATCTGACCAATCAGTCAGATACAGTGGCTGTGAAAGGAAATCAAGGTACAAACAAAATGACCATTTCTCTTTCCAGAATATTAATGAGGCAACAAGAGAGCAAGGTGCTTGCTCTCTTTGGTCCTTGGCTGGCCACACACGACCACAACAGAAACTGATTGCCAAAGAGATTGGAATCTCAAACATTATTGAGATGTTATTGGAAAAGAAATCTGAAAAACTACTGCTTGTTGGTAAGTTTATTCTCCTTAAAGTTCAAATTTCAACCATTAAAATTTATTTTTTTAAATCTTGGAATTTTCTTTTTTTTTTTTTTCTTTTTTTATCCTGTGACAAACTGTTTCACATCTGAACATTGCTACTGTGGATAGGATGATTATTTTATCAGAAAATTTCAGAATAAAACGAAAGGGTTTTTAAAGACTTGAGGGTTAAAAATAAATGATATATTTTTATTTATTTTCTTTAAGTGATGAGTGAGTCCTTTGGTATTCGATGTAGCTAAAAAAGTTTGTTACTAAGGAAGATATTGATAGCAGTCTGAAGAAATGTCCACTTCTGTCGTTGGAAGTCTGACCATGATAGGGGTAGTAGTAATGTCAGAAATTTGGACAGGTGTCAATTTGCTGTGTTTTCTCTTCACACATCTCACATGGCTGTGTTCTTTTGTTCTGCTTATCCTGGTGTTGTTTTGGTTTCCTCTCTGCTTCTGGCCTAGAGGTGTCAGGATTATATATTGTTTTGAATAGGCCTGAGAATTTGGCACACACATCAGAAAGTCTGTGTGTCAATTTTTTTGATTGGCCAAAATATTTTATTTTATGGCATTTCATTCTTTTTCATTTTTTTATAATGGAAGTTATACATGGAGCCTCCCTGATTTTTAGTATTTTTCAGTCACAAATAAGTAGGCTTGGCTCCTGCAAACGTTTTTTTTGCAGGTTTCAGTGTTTTCTTCTTCCTCTTTTTATTTGAGGGTTGCCTCCTCCTAGATTGAGAGAAGTATAAAAAGAGAAGTTTAGAGAGATGAAGAAAGAAAGAGATGAGGTTTTTAAAGGAAAACCAAATGCATTATTTTAATTTGAACTCTTTTTATTACTCATTATATATTTTATTTTTATCGCGACTAACTACAATCCCATTGTATGTTTAATATTATATGCTGGAGACATAAAAATCAAGCAGGTCTTCTTCTATATGCTGCGTCAAATCAAGATGCAGCCAGACATGGCTATCCACAACTTTGTAGCTCTTAGTAAGGTTTGTCTTTTTGTCTGTCGCATAAAAATTTTAACTTCTTACCAAATCTAAATAAAAACCTAGTTAGAAGGAATGGAATGTATACAGCAGAATTAACAAATAAGACTCAACCACTTTATAAAATTTTAATGAACAAACATTTATTATTACAAAATACTGAAAAGGGAATAATACAAATATTTACATATAAGACACTTGCACAAAATCCCCTCCAGTATCTGTCTATATTTCTGAGATGACGTATTATGTACACTATTTACATTACTCAGGCTATAGTCCTCATCTTTGTTGCCATATTTATTACAACGTTTCTGCTGTTGTATGCTCCGGCCTTCTTCAGGTGGTTGGCACGCCATTGGAAAATTCATAAACTTATGAAATCAGCACATATTCTAGGCCACAAAAATCTCCTGAGCCGACCAAGCATAGAAATGAATACAATATGCGAACAAGTAATAAGGAGAGCCAGAGAAAAGCGATAATAACAACAAAAATTGCAATATGAGCTCTGATAAAAATATGTAATGATAACAGCAAAAATTGCAATATGAGCACTGGTAAAAAATTGTTGCTGAAGACATTAGTTTTACAATAACCAGAAATTCATACACAGATGTCCTCAGGACACATGGCACACTGAATAAAGGCATTGGTTAGATCCAGTGACAGGACCTCAAAGAGTGTGAGTTCAATAGCTAGTTAAAGCGGGGGAGAGTGGAATTAACAGGAGATAACTGATAACTGACATCCATTAGACATGGCATGTGCAACTAGAACAGTCTACCCCAGTGAGCGAAATAAAGGGTTCAGTTTGACATTCCAACCACCTGAAGAAGGCCGGAGCGTACAATGGCCAAAACGTTGTAATAAATATGGCGACAAAGATAAGGACAATAAACCGAATAATGTAAATAGTGTACACAATTTTCTTTTGTGCATCTTATAAATAATTAAGTCAGGATAACATATACAGATATATTGCCAAAAAAAAAAGGATAACCAGTGAAAATGACTAAAAGAGAAACCAATTCAAGAAGGCAGAAAAACAATGGTGCAACCACATTTCAGAAAAAATGAAAACACCAACTTTTACTTGTCCCATGAGCATCTTTGGGACATATAACAATTTTGGAAATGTCTTTTTTTTATTCACACTTGGGAAAATTTCTTTGAATTTTTTTTTCATTGTCCAAACACGGGAGAATTTTAACTTGAACTTAAAAATTTTTTGGGCTCTCTGCAGCTGGCTTGTAACTCTGTGCCTTCTAGTTACTCTCTTCTTGATGTCAAAAAATGCCTTCTCCTCCTTGACGTTAATTTGCCTTGTCCCAATGCTGTCAAAATGCCTTCTGGGGTTATCTATTGACTCAATACCTTTTATTCAGAAAAAGGCACACATTTGGGTTCTTACCAGGGCTGGAGACTATGCCTATCATTGGTCAGCATATACAAAAAAATAATTTTCCATAAACTCAAAATGAATTCTTAACAATTTTGGCGGTTTTAACCACTGAACCTAAAAAGATGTAACAATTTTTTTATACAAACCATCTGGTTTTCTTAAAAATACACTTTTCTCAAAAGAATGTGTGAAGAAAAAAGCAACCTAGACAATAAAACATCATTATTACACCAAAGACTAAATGTAAAAAAAATAAAATTTTTATAATCATTTCTTATCCCTGTTCTGCCAACCATTTATTCAAGCTCATTAGATTAGGTTATTCACTGCTTTCCTCTGTTCTACTTACCTTCAATATGTCCTGTGAGTATCAATTTTCCTAGCCCTCTTTCCTCGTGATGTACCTTGGAAATTTCAACTATCGCTTTTTGAATTTAAGTAGAAGTGTCCTTTTTGTTTCCATTTTACTACTGCTTTCCTCTGTCCTACTTGTCTTCAGTATGTCCTGTGAGTATCAATTTTCCTAGCCGTCTTTCCTCATCATTTACTTTGGAAATTTCAACTATCGCTTTTTGAATTTAAGTAGAAGTGTCCTTTTTGTTTCCATTTTCCTTAAAGTTTTTTTACTCACATGTTCAGTCCATGATATTCTCAGCATCCTCTTGTAGAACCACATTTCTGCTGCCTCAAGTGTCTTCTTCATCTGTGAGGAGACTGTGCAGCATTCACTGCTATATAAGAGGACTGATATTAAAAAATAGTTCAGCATTTTTTCTGTTTCTAATGAAGTTTTGTTGTTTCTTATGAAGTTTTCTTGTTTCTTAATACTTTGCTTAGCTTTTGGACGACATCTTTCCCTATTACAATACACCTTCAGATATCTGTATCACATTTTCTGTCCACTGTTAAAACCCTACTTAGATATTTAGTAATTTTATAGTACCAAAGAATGTCAAGTGTCTGTGGAAATAGCAAAAAAAAAAGTAAGCAAAATATTTAGAAACAGAAAAATTTCATTATCTAAAAAAGTGTTGATCTGCCACACCATATCAATCCTCCCATATAGTAGCGAATGCTGGACAATACCATCACAGATTAAGATGAGACTTCAAACAACAGAGTTGTAGCTCTACAGAAGCATGCTGAGAGTACCAATGATGGAAAATGTGAGCAATGAGGAAGTTTTAAGGAAAATGGGAACTTAAAAGACACTTAAAATAAGAAAGAAACAGTGAAATTTCTACTACACATAATGATGAAAGAGGGCTTAGAGAATGTAACACTCACAAGGTATACTTAAGGAAAGACCAGTAGAGGTCGCTCACATCCTTAAGGAATTTGGCACATAAAAGTAAACGGAATCTTCTTAGTCTAGTTTCAGGACTGTTAAAATAATATGACACAGACTTTAATGTTTTCTCTTTATTTGAAACTAGCTTAAAAGCCGCCCTATTGATTGGGCCTTTGGCTTGTTCAGGAGTTGGAGAGTCCTTAAGTCTTTGCATATCTTCAGTATTGGAAGCTCTCCCAGCTGCTGTTAGATCTGAGTTTTTATTTGCATGTGACTTTCTTTTACTCACTGCAGCCTTGGCTCTTTTGATTGCAGTCTAGACCTCTGTTGCCAGAGATTTCTTTTTGCAAGGCATGCTACTGCCATATGCGATAGGCAACAATAAACTACAGAAGAACTCAAAATTGATTGCTGCATTTAATTATTGCATTAATATTTAAGCTTACCTTTTAAAATTTCCACGATACAAGATACAAGCTTCAGTTTGACGTTTCATCTGGCCACATGGAAAAGGTGGGTATAAATGTATTCCAGAAATTTCAACTCTCTTTGATTTTAAATAGGAGTGTCTTTCTAGTTTCTGTTTGCTTTTGAACTTTCTTGTTGCTCACATGTTTTGTCTAGGGTATGCTTTGGATTCACACACACAAATTTATTTGTGTTTGTGCATGTATGTTTCTATGTGCATACCTCTGATGGTTGCTCCTTGTCATGGTGGAGGGTCTTACATAGTCCAATGACTCTGAGAGCAATGCTGTCAGGAGTTCTAAACTTCTGGTAGGGCCACCCTTGGGGGCAATGTCGAAGACATGGATCCAGATTAAGCATGACCAACCCAAAGGCCTCAACAGTGGAACAAGCAGATGACGATTAGAACAGATCTTAATGTTTGACCCTATGGATAATGAGGTCTACGCATGACGGGCATGCAACAAAAGGCATCATTCAAAATTATAACAAAGCCAGTGACAATCTGTTGCAGTTTCATAACTAGTTTCTGCATGTCTCATTCCATATGTGCCGCAAAGGAAGGTCATGGAGTGTACGGGTCACTTTCTGGCAAGTTGAGGTCCAACTAAACAAATTCATGTCATTGTCACTTTCTTCTACTCATATTTTCTTTCATCTCAAACCAACTCTTGCAAAGCCAAATGGCAACAAGGAATGCATGATGGAAACATGTTTTGGTGAAACTGCATGCTGACAGATAATGTAGTCATCAATACCAGAATCACAAACGAAGTGATCGGCAAAGAAGAAATTACATTCTTGGACATGAGATAACTTAGGATGAATTAGGATCCATCTGTAGAACTACATCTCTGTTGCTTTAAGGATATTCTTTATCTGTAGGGAAAAGCACTCATTGTTATTCAGAAGGATAAATATGATATAGCAGTTCATCACTCTTTGTTTCTAACAAAATATTTCTATGTTTTAAGACTTTGCTTAGTTTCTGGAAGGCTTCTTTCACTATTCTGCATCTCTATATCACATATTTTCATAGATCCAGTGACTGAATTATGTGCTTTGCTTTCATTTGATCATGTTTAAAATATTTTACTTTGAACACAATATTATTCACTTTTGTTGTTGAGCTACCCTGTTGAATGTATCACAGTATATTCATACTGATAAAGAAAATGGTAAAAGAAATTATTTCTTTATTTTTGTTCTTGTTGAGGTTGCCTGACTGCAATTGGGCTCATCAGAGAAGATATGGAACTCCAGAACAAACTGGTAAAAGCTGATGTCTTGCAGCAGCTGGTAAGGTTGTTGAGGTGGACAAGTATTTCTCAACAGGCCATTATGATGGTCATTAAAGTCCTAGGAGCTTTGTGTATAGGTAAGTGTAGGCCGTATAAACATATTTCTGATTTTTAATCAACTACAAATTTTTAAAAAGTTTTTGTCTTCATGTGATAATGTAAATATGGAACCAATGGTTCTCCACATATAGAATGATTCTAGAGCTTTTAAAAATTTTTGAGGTGGACGTGCGGATGGTGTAATTAATATGGCTTGGAATGAGAAATCAGAGAGTCAAGTTCAAATTCCAGTTGTGCTAGTTACATTCACTTACACAAAAATGCCCTTTGGAAAGGTATGAATTCATATCCCCCTAGCTATGGGTTAAATAGTAGAATTTGTATCTGGAAAAATCATTGCTTTTCTCAAATAAATTGTTGATGCCAAATTCACTTGAAAAAAAGTTATTATTACAATCCAAGATATATTTTTGGATTTTCGGGTACATTTTTGTGCACTGCAGCAATGTTTTCAGCTGAACGACGTAAACGAGCATGCAATGGTGTTTTCACATCTGTCACCAACCCAGTTTGTTTGAATTTACAAACAATTTTTCCAATTGCACTCTTGGTTGGTCGTTTATGTTGACCAAAAAATTCACAAACTGCACAAAATGCATTTCTATTTGAACATCCATTTTTGTAATAGGCTTCGATAATTTTAACACATTGTTTGATTGTTAATCTTTCCATGGTTGAAATTGCCAAAGACTTGAGTTGTTAAATCTGAAAGAAAAAGAAAAAAAATCATTAGACGCTTAAACTTTAATTTAAAATTGGTCCAAGTTATTGGAACACCCTATATATATATATATATATATATATATATATATATATATATATATATATATATATGTATAGCTGGCCACTCATATTCGAGGAAAACCCGTCTACTAAGGCAACTAGCCAATCCCTATTGCAGACACTTTCTCAGACTCATTTGTGTTTATTCAACACCTACAGAGCCCACCTGTGGTTTATACTGCAACTATTCTGAGCAGACCTAGTTACAGTTTCTGGGAAAAAGCGAGTTATCTGGCATGATCAACAATTTGAACGAAGCCAGCACACTTGAGCTCTTGGACACGATGACTCGTGACTTCATGCTAGCACAGCTATCGATGGCCCCCAGGGCTTCAGTCTACCCAATTTCATTCACAAGGCTTGGGTCAACCTATGGTATGGTTTTTCAGGCACTTTCCAAAGGTGCTACATGCTGGGATTGACCCCTCCAGTCCGATTAGGAAGTCTCCTTCCTGAGAAATGGACTTTAAATAACCCACATACATGCATGCATACATTCATACATACATATATGTATAACTATGTATTCATGTATGTATGTATGCATGTATACATGTATACATAATGGCTGACCACTCATATCCTAGGATGCCCGTCTACTAGGGCGGCTTGCCAATCCCTGTTGCAGGCGCCTGCTCAGGTACATTTGTGTTTGTTGAACACCCACAGAACCCACCTGTGGTTTATACTGCAACTATGCTGAGTAGATCTTAGTTACAGTTTCTTGGAAAGAGAGCACGTTATCTGGTGAGATCAACTGTCTGAACAAGGCCAGCGCCCTCAAACCCTCGGCCACAATGACTTGTGACTTCGTGCTAGCACAACTATTGATGGCTCCCAATGAGGTCTGTCTATCCAATTTCACTCACAAGGCTTGGGTCAACCCTTGATATGATTTCCAGGCACTTTTCAAGCGCTGCATGGTGGAATCGCCTCCCCCAGACCAATAACATCAAGAAATCACCTTCCTGACAAATTGACTATGGTGAGATTCAAACCCAGGTCAAAAAGCAAATGTTTTAACCACACACGCCCATTATATACATATATACATACATGAATATACATCTGCAGACTATTAATCTTCTATATTATTATGTGAAGAGATGCTCCAAAAGTAATGCATCATGTTCACCCGCCTCTCCCTGAAAATTCCAACAGATACGGGAAGAACAATAACATCGTTGGAGACCATAAGTTTTTAACAACTAGTTACCAATCAACATTTTGTGGTTTGACAGCTGATGAAACACATTGCCCATTGCTTGATTTATCTCACATCCACTGTTTGGTCTCCATAAATGTACAGCATGAGTTGATAGATGTTAATAGGTGGTGTATTTCCTCCACACAGTGTAATTCAATGACATACTTCTGCTTCATGCACACTTTCATGTCAGACACTATTTTGCTATATTGCCATTCAGATGCTATCTGTAATAAAGCAAAAAATATAATTATCAATAACTGACAGGAAAGTTCAGCCTCATCTGTTATAGCACCACTGACACATAATAAAAATGGGAGGTACTACTTTCAAGATCAACCTGCATGTATATTTATGTTGTGTGTGTATGTGTGTCTGTGCAGTTAGTAGATAAATAAAAGCTCAAATGCTAAATGCTAAATAAATATATATATTGATTAAATATAAATTCTAACTATAATATATAAAATATAATGGTTAATTTGCAGTTTAGAACCTGCATTCAGTTCACATTAAAAATTTCCCAAATACTTACATTTATGTGTAATTGTACATGCTTCATTCGAAAATGACTTGAGAAATTTGATAAAATCTACCATTTTGGAGTTATTGACAGTAAAAGTTTGGATTCATTCGTGTTGTTGACATAACAAGGTAGCGATATATGTGCACTAGAAGATATGCAAGATGCACAAAATCGAAACCACTAAGAGTTGGTATGACCTAACCAACCAGACACAGTTACCCAAAATAACGATGTAACTATCCTCTGGGACATGCCTATTCAAACTGACAGGGAAATAAAAGCCAACAGACTTGATATCATAAAAGACAAGAAATTCAGGAAGTGTATGCTTATTGACATAGCAGTACCATATGAGAGAAACACTTATCGAGAAATTGTCCAAATACAAGGACCTGGAGTTTGAGATTAACAGGATGTGGGGAATGAAGACTGAGATTGTACCAATAATAATCGAAGCTCTGGGCCTTGTGAAAAAAGAAATGGACAATTTTACTAACAGTGTCCCAGGTAACATCAACATACAAGTTGCCAATAAGATCACCCTACTAACAACATCCCATATACTAAGAAAAGTTCTATCAGTTAAAAGACAACTCTCCTATAGGGCCTAAGAACCATAGTTTGGACACGGCTCTACAGGATACAAAGCAGGAAACATAACATACACAAATAATAATAATAACTAATTAATTAATTATAATTGTAATACATGAATTATTATTCTTATTCTATATTGCAGGTGTGGCTTACACCAATAATTTATATACCCAGAATAAAATTGCAGAAGAAGGTGCTCTGCCAGCCTTGGTTTACTTGTTGAATGAAATTCAGTTGGAAGAGATGCAAGTTGAAATTTTGACAACATTGGGGTGTATTGTACTCCAAAACCCTGAAAACCAAGAGATGCTGCTTCAGCAACCAAACTTTACCTGGGATTGCCTTCTCCATCATCTCAAATCTCCTGATAAGGTAAGAGCAAGTTGAAATGTTACTGCATTTAATACAGTATCGGAAAGTATCTGAACTTAACTTAAAAAAGGTATACCATGATTCTAGCAATCAACATATTTCATGTATTATGAGGGTAGGTAAAAAATTATCTGTACCTTTGGCATAATATATCTTTAGCTTTGTCACACTACCTTCTGCTCATGCGTGCTTATAGTTAGTACTATTGTAATCCCGTGATCTAAATTTGATCACACCAGTTTTCTTGCTGCTGTTACAATGCAAACATGGCCACTTTGCTAGCAGTGTGTACCAAGGAGAAACAAAGAGCAGTGATCAGAATCTGCAGAGAACATACTACATCAATGATAATCGCCATCTTTAGAGCTTACTGAATCTTCTCATCAGTGGTGGATGTTGGCGTCTGTCCTGTTCCTTCTGTGTGCATCATCCATCCACTTTTAAATTTCCCGATCCATTCATTCACACTTCAGTCTGGTAGTGCCCTGTCGCTGTATTCTGTTAAAAGACTCTGTTGAATCTCAGCTCTTGACACACCTTCAAACCAGAGAAATCAGATCACTGCTCTTTGTCCCGCCTTGCTGCACACTGCTAGCAGAGCAGCCATGTTTATACTGTAACAGCAGCAAGAAAACTGGTGTGATCAAGCTCAAACTTTGATCATCTGACCATAATAGTACCAACTATAAGCATTCGTGAGCAGAAGACAGTGTGGCAAACCTAAAGATAAAAGATAAATATGACATAGCAGTTCAGCACCATATTCTTTGCTTGTAACAAATTATTTGTATGTCTAAAAACTTTGCTTATTTTCCAGAAGGCTTCTTTCACTATTCTGATACAATGTTGGATCTCCGTGTCACACTTTCAGTCACCTGTTAGCAAGATAGTTAAATTTTTGTATCTACATGATTCTGATGTCTCCATTTCAAAGTAAACACTTTGGTCTGGTCCTCTTGTTGGCAACCATACATTCTGTCTTCTTACAGTTAATAGTTAATCCTTTCTTCTTGCTTTCTTTTGTTACATTCTCAAGGAGACTTTGCAACGTTTCTTCTAAATTTCTTACCAGCACTATCAATTATAGTAATAATATAGTGTAGCCATAGTTTTTAGGTATGGGCTTGAAATAAACTTTAGGATATAAAAACAAAATTCCTTTTAATATAAACTTGTTGTGATCTGTCTCCTGAGAAAATACATTGCCTCTCTGGAAAATTTACAATCTAAATAGTAGACTAACTGAAATCCAACACTGACTGATGACACCTATAGCCAATCTCACTAGATAGATAGATAGACAAATAGATAGATATGAATAGATAGACAGATAGATAGATATGAATAGATAGACAGATAGATAGATATGAATAGATTGAGATAGATAGATAGATAGATAGATTGAGGGAGATAAATAGATAGATAGATTGAGGGAGATAAATAGATAGATATGAATAGATTGAGGGAGATAGATAGATATTGACATTAGATTGAGAGACATGTAGATAGATACATTACAATAATTCTGAGGTGGGTAGATAGATAAATAGATAGATAAATAGATGGCTAGATAGGTAAATATAGGCATTATGAGAATTTTGAGATAGATAATGAGATTATATGGATAGATAGGTAGATAGATACATCACGAGGATTCTTAGATAGATAAATAAATAGATAGATGCATTATGAGAATTCTTAGATAGATAGATAGATAGATCACAACTGCACAACATTGTGGTCAACAAAAACAAAATGTCAGTTGCAACATTTAACACCAACAATCTGTTGATGTTGAATGTTACCAGATAATTTATTGCTTGTTTAATGCCAAATTTATGACTGTTAAAATACAAATTATTTCTTCCATGACATATGGTGCCCATGGCATGTGCCTGCCTTGCCATATCCTAGTTAGTCCATTGAGAATAAGAATAGACAAACTTTTCTAATTGATAGATATGTAGATAGATACATTACAATAATTCTGAGATAGATAGATAGATAGATAGACATAGATTAGATGGATAGATAGGTAAACAGATGCATTCCGAGAATTTTGAGATAGATAGATAATGAGATTATTGGATAGCTAGGTAGATAGATTCATCATGATAATTCTGAGTTTTTATATATATATATATATATATATATATATATATATATATATATATATATACACATATATATATATATATAGAGAGAGAGATAGATAGATAGATAGATATTGATATAAATATAGATAGACAGATCAGATTATGAGAATTCTGAGATAGATAATGTGAATAGATGGATAGTTAGGTAGATAGATAAATAAATCACAACTACATAACATTGGGTCCAACAAAAACAAAATGTCAGTTGCAACATTTGGCACCAACAATCTGTTGATGTTGAATGTTGTCAGATGATTTATTGCTTGTTTAATGCTAAATTTATGAATATTAAAAAACAAGTTATTTGTTCAGTGACATGTGGTGCCCATGGCATGTAGCTTCCTTGCCAAACCCTAGTTAGTCCATTGAGGATAAGAATAGACAAACTTTTCTAATAGAGTTTATTTCCATGTTAACATTATGAACAATAGACTTTAAATTTTAGTACTGTAATTCTTTCTTTATTTCAGAATATCCGTCTGCGATTGTGTATGGCATTGGCTATTTTTTCATTCAACAATGTTTCACAGCAACTGGCCATTCGACAAGCTGGAGGAATCAGTTTCAGCATCTTTGAGGAATTTCTGGAGTCTTCAGATCTTTATTTCCAGGCTTATGCTGCATTTCAGGTATTTCTTTGTATGACAAGAAATGGAAGCTACATTTGATATTTTAGTAATGTTAGTTAATATGCCACAATGATGTGTGAATAGATGGTATGATATGTTGTTCAGAGGAGGCAATCCTAATGAATGTCATTTGCCTGAAAACTGGTATGATATGTTGTTCAGGAGAGGCAATCCTAATGAATACCATTTGCCTGAAAACTGGTATGATATGTTGTTTAGGGGAGGCAATCCTAATGAATACCATTTGCTTGAAAACTGGTATGATATGTTGTTTTGGGGAGGCAATACTAATGAATGTCATTTGCCTGAAAACTGGTATATGTTGTTTAGGGGAGGCAATCCTAATGAATGTCATTTGCCTGAAAACTGGTATATGTTGTTTAGGGGAGGCAATCCTAATGAATGTCATTTGCCTGAAAACTGGTATATTTTGTTTAGGGGAGGCAATCCTAATGAATGTCATTTACCTGAAAACTGGTATGATATGTTGTTCAGGAGAGGCAATCCTAATGAATACCATTTGCCTGAAAACTGGTATGATATGTTGTTCAGAGGAGGCAATCCTAATGAATACCATTTGCCTGAAAACTGGTATGATATGTTGTTCAGGGGAGGCAATCCTAATGAATACCATTTGCCTGAAAACTGGTATGATATGTTGTTTAGGGGAGGCAATACTAATGAATGTCATTTGCCTGAAAACTGGTATATTTTGTTTAGGGGAGGCAATCCTAATGAATGTCATTTGCCTGAAAACTGGTATGATATGTTGTTCAGGAGAGGCAATCCTAATGAATACCATTTGCCTGAAAACTGGTATGATATGTTGTTTAGGGGAGGCAATCCTAATGAATACCATTTGCCTGAAAACTGGTATGATATGTTGTTTAGGGGAGGCAATCCTAATGAATACCATTTGCCTGAAAACTGGTATATGTTGTTTAGGGGAGGCAATCCTAATGAATGTCAATTGCCTGAAAACTGGTATGATATGTTGTTAAGGAGAGGCAATCCTAATGAATACCATTTGCCTGAAAACTGGTATATGTTGCTTAGGGGAGACAATCCTAATGAATGTCATTTGCCTGAAAACTGGTATGATATGTTGTTCAGGGGAGGCAATCCTAATGAATACCATTTGCCTGAAAACTGGTATGATATGTTGTTCAGAGGAGGCAATCCTAATGAATACCATTTGCCTGAAAACTGGTATGATATGTTCTTTAGGGGAAGCAATCCTAATGAATACCATTTGCTTGAAAACTGGTATGATATGTTGTTTAGGGGAGGCTATGCTAATGAATGTCATTTGCCTGAAAACTGGTATATGTTGTTTAGGGGAGGCAATCCTAATGAATGTCATTTGCCTGAAAACTTGTATGATATGTTGTTCAGGGGAGGAAATCCTAATGAATACCATTTGCCTGAAAACTGGTATGATATGTTGTTCAGAGGAGGCAATCCTAATGAATACCATTTGCCTGAAAACTGGTATGATATGTTGTTCAGGGGAGGCAATCCTAATGAATACCATTTGCCTGAAAACTGGTATGATATGTTGTTTAGGGGAGGCAATCCTAATGAATACCATTTGCTTGAAAACTGGTATGATATGTTGTTTAGGGGAGGCAATACTAATGAATGTCATTTGCCTGAAAACTGGTATATGTTGTTTAGGGGAGGCAATCCTAATGAATGTCATTTGCCTGAAAACTGGTATATTTTGTTTAGGGGAGGCAATCCTAATGAATGTCATTTACCGGAAAACTGGTATGATATGTTGTTCAGGAGAGGCAATCCTAATGAATACCATTTGCCTGAAAACTGGTATGATATGTTGTTCAGAGAAGGCAATCCTAATGAATACCATTTGCCTGAAAACTGGTATGATATGTTGTTCAGGGGAGGCAATCCTAATGAATACCATTTGCCTGAAAACTGGTATGATATGTTGTTTAGGGGAGGCAATACTAATGAATACCATTTGCCTGAAAACTGGTATATTTTGTTTAGGGGAGGCAATCCTAATGAATGTCATTTGCCTGAAAACTGGTATGATATGTTGTTCAGGAGAGGCAATCCTAATGAATACCATTTGCCTGAAAACTGGTATGATATGTTGTTTAGGGGAGGCAATCCTAATGAATACCATTTGCCTGAAAACTGGTATATGTTGTTTAGGGGAGGCAATCCTAATGAATGTCAATTGCCTGAAAACTGGTATGATATGTTGTTAAGGGGAGGCAATCCTAATGAATACCATTTGCCTGAAAACTTGTATATCTTGTTTAGGGGAGGCAATCCTAATGAATGTCATTTGCCTGAAAACTTGTATGATATGTTGTTCAGGGGAGGCAATCCTAATGAATACCATTTGCCTGAAAACTGGTATGATATGTTGTTCAGAGGAGGCAATCCTAATGAATACCATTTGCCTGAAAACTGGTATGATATGTTGTTTAGGGGAGGCAATACTAATGAATGTCATTTGCGTGAAAACTTGTATTTTTTTTTTTTAGGGGAGGCAATCCTAATGAATGTCATTTGCCTGAAAACTGGTATGATATGTTGTTCAGGAGAGGCAATCCTAATGAATACCATTTGCCTGAAAACTGGTATGATATGTTGTTTAGGGGAGGCAATCCTAATGAATACCATTTGCCTGAAAACTGGTATGATATGTTGTTTAGGGGAGGCAATCCTAATGAATACCATTTGCCTGAAAACTGGTATATGTTGTTTAGGGGAGGCAATCCTAATGAATGTCAATTGCCTGAAAACTGGTATGATATGTTGTTAAGGAGAGGCAATCCTAATGAATACCATTTGCCTGAAAACTGGTATATGTTGTTTAGGGGAGACAATCCTAATGAATGTCATTTGCCTGAAAACTGGTATGATATGTTGTTCAGGGGAGGCAATCCTAATGAATACCATTTGCCTGAAAACTGGTATGATATGTTGTTCAGAGGAGGCAATCCTAATGAATACCATTTGCCTGAAAACTGGTATGATATGTTGTTCAGGGGAGGCAATCCTAATGAATACCATTTGCCTGAAAACTGGTATGATATGTTGTTTAGGGGAGGCAATCCTAATGAATGTCAATTGCCTGAAAACTGGTATGATATGTTGTTAAGGGGAGGCAATCCTAATGAATACCATTTGCCTGAAAACTTGTATGTCTTGTTTAGGGGAGGCAATCCTAATGAATGTCATTTGCCTGAAAACTGGTATGATATGTTGTTCAGGGGAGGCAATCCTAATGAATACCATTTGCCTGAAAACTGGTATGACATGTTGTTTAGGGGAGGCAATCCTAATGAATACCATTTGCTTGAAAACTGGTATGACATGTTGTTTAGGTGAGGCAATACTAATGAATGTCATTTGCCTGAAAACTGGTATATTTTGTTTAGGGGAGGCAATTCTAATGAATGTCATTTGCCTGAAAACTGGTATGATATGTTGCTCAGGAGAGGCAATCCTAATGAATACCATTGGCCTGACAACTGGTATGATATGTTGTTTAGGGGAGGCAATCCTAATGAATACCATTTGCCTGAAAACTGGTATGATATGTTGTTTAGGGGAGGCAATACTAATAATACCATTTGCCTGAAAACTGGTATATGTTGTTTAGGGGAGGCAATCCTAATGAATATCAATTGCCTGAAAACTGGTATGATATGTTGTTAAGGAGAGGCAATCCTAATGAATAACATTTGCCTGAAAACTGGTATATCTTGTTTAGGGGAGGCAATCCTAATGAATGTCATTTGCCTGAAAACTGGTATGATATGTTGTTCAGGGGAGGCAATCCTAATGAATACCATTTGCCTGAAAACTGGTATGATATGTTCTTTAGGGGAGGCAATCCTAATGAATACCATTTGCTTGAAAACTGGTATGATATGTTGTTTAGGGGAGGCTATACTAATGAATGTCATTTGCCTGAAAACTGGCATATGTTGTTTAGGGGAGGCAATCCTAATGAATGTCATTTGCCTGAAAACTTGTATGATATGTTGTTCAGGGGAGGCAATCCTAATGAATACCATTTGCCTGAAAACTGGTATGATATGTTGTTCAGAGGAGGCAATCCTAATGAATACCTATTGCCTGAAAACTGGTATGATATGTTGTTCAGGGGAGGCAATCCTAATGAATACCATTTGCCTGAAAACTGGTATGATATGCTGTTTAGGGGAGGCAATACTAATGAATGTCATTTGCCTGAAAACTGGTATATTTTGTTTAGGGGAGGAAATCCTAATGAATGTCATTTGCCTGAAAACTGGTATGATATGTCGCTCAGGAGAGGCAATCCTAATGAATACCATTTGCCTGAAAACTGGTATGATATGTTGTTTAGGGGAGGCAATCCTAATGAATACCATTTGCTTGAAAACTGGTATGATATGTTGTTTAGGGGAGGCAATAATAATGAATGTCATTTGCCTGAAAACTGGTATATGTTGTTTAGGGGAAGCAATCCTAATGAATGTCATTTGCCGGAAAACTGGTATGATATGTTGTTCAGGAGAGGCAATCCTAATGAATACCATTTGCCTGAAAACTGGTATGATATGTTGTTTAGGGGAGGCAATCCTAATGAATACCATTTGCCTGAAAACTGGTATGATATGTTGTTCAGGGGAGGCAATCTTAATGAATACCATTTGCCTTAAAAACTGGTATGATATGTTGTTCAGGGGAGGCAATCCTAATGAATAACATTTGCCTGAAAACTGGTATATGTTGTTTAGGGGAGACAATCCTAATGAATACCATTTGCCTGAAAACTGGTATGATATTTTGTTTTGGGGAGGCAATCCTAATGAATGTCATTTGCCTGAAAACTGGTATGATATGTTGTTCAGTGGATGCAATGCTAATGAATACCATTTGCCAGAAAACTGGTATGATATGTTGTTTAGGGGAGGCAATACTAATGAATGTCATTTGCCTGAAAAATGGTATGATATGTTGTTCAGGAGAGGCAATCCTAATGAATACCATTTGCCTGAAAACTGGTATGATATGTTGTTTAGGGGAGGCAATCCTAATGAATACCATTTGCCTGAAAACTGGTATATGTTGTTTAGGGGAGGCAATCCTAATGAATGTCAATTGCCTGAAAACTGGTATGATATGTTGTTAAGGGGAGGCAATCCTAATGAATACCAGTTGCCTGAAAACTTGTATATCTTGTTTAGGGGAGGCAATCCTAATGAATGTCATTTGCCTGAAAACTGGTATGATATGTTGTTCAGGGGAGGCAATCCTAATGAATACCATTTGCCTGAAAACTGGTATGATATGTTGTTTAGGGGAGGCAATCCTAATGAATACCATTTGCTTGAAAACTGGTATGATATGTTGTTTAGGGGAGGCAATACTAATGAATGTCATTTGCCTGAAAACTGGTATGATATGTCGCTCAGGAGAGGCAATCCTAATGAATACCATTTGCCTGAAAACTGGTATGATATGTTGTTTAGGGGAGGCAATCCTAATGAATACCATTTGCTTGAAAACTGGTATGATATGTTGTTTAGGGGAGGCAATAATAATGAATGTCATTTGCCTGAAAACTGGTATATGTTGTTTAGGGGAAGCAATCCTAATGAATGTCATTTGCCGGAAAACTGGTATGATATGTTGTTCAGGAGAGGCAATCCTAATGAATACCATTTGCCTGAAAACTGGTATGATATGTTGTTTAGGGGAGGCAATCCTAATGAATACCATTTGCCTGAAAACTGGTATGATATGTTGTTCAGGGGAGGCAATCTTAATGAATACCATTTGCCTTAAAAACTGGTATGATATGTTGTTCAGGGGAGGCAATCCTAATGAATAACATTTGCCTGAAAACTGGTATATGTTGTTTAGGGGAGACAATCCTAATGAATACCATTTGCCTGAAAACTGGTATGATATTTTGTTTTGGGGAGGCAATCCTAATGAATGTCATTTGCCTGAAAACTGGTATGATATGTTGTTCAGTGGATGCAATGCTAATGAATACCATTTGCCAGAAAACTGGTATGATATGTTGTTTAGGGGAGGCAATACTAATGAATGTCATTTGCCTGAAAAATGGTATGATATGTTGTTCAGGAGAGGCAATCCTAATGAATACCATTTGCCTGAAAACTGGTATGATATGTTGTTTAGGGGAGGCAATCCTAATGAATACCATTTGCCTGAAAACTGGTATATGTTGTTTAGGGGAGGCAATCCTAATGAATGTCAATTGCCTGAAAACTGGTATGATATGTTGTTAAGGGGAGGCAATCCTAATGAATACCAGTTGCCTGAAAACTTGTATATCTTGTTTAGGGGAGGCAATCCTAATGAATGTCATTTGCCTGAAAACTGGTATGATATGTTGTTCAGGGGAGGCAATCCTAATGAATACCATTTGCCTGAAAACTGGTATGATATGTTGTTTAGGGGAGGCAATCCTAATGAATACCATTTGCTTGAAAACTGGTATGATATGTTGTTTAGGGGAGGCAATACTAATGAATGTCATTTGCCTGAAAACAGGTATATGTTGTTTAGGGGAGGCAATCCTAATGAATGTTATTTGCCTGAAAACTTGTATGATATGTTGTTCAGGGGAGGCAATCCTAATGAATACCATTTGCCTGAAAACTGGTATGACATGTTGTTCAGAGGAGGCAATCCTAATGAATACCATTTGCCTGAAAACTGGTATGATATGTTGTTTAGGGGAGGCAATACTAATGAATGTCATTTGCCTGAAAACTGGTATATTTTGTTTAGGGGAGGCAATCCTAATGAATGTCATTTGCCTGAAAACTGGTATGATATGTTGCTCAGGAGAGGCAATCCTAATGAATACCATTTGCCTGAAAACTGGTATGATATGTTGTTTAGGGGAGGCAATACTAATGAATACCATTTGCCTGAAAACTGGTATGATATGTTGTTTAGGGGAGGCAATACTAATGAATGTCATTTGCCTGAAAACTGGTATATGTTGTTTAGGGGAGGCAATCCTAATGAATGTCATTTGCCGGAAAACTGGTATGATATGTTGTTCACGAGAGGCAATCCTAATGAATACCATTTGCCTGAAAACTGGTATGATATGTTGTTTAGGGGAGGCAATCCTAATGAATACCATTTGCCTGAAAACTGGTATGATATGTTGTTCAGAGGAGGCAATCCTAATGAATACCATTTGCCTGAAAACTGGTATGATATGTTGTTTAGGGGAGGCAATACTAATGAATGTCATTTGCCTGAAAACTGGTATATTTTGTTTAGGGGAGGAAATCCTAATGAATGTCATTTGCCTGAAAACTGGTATGATATGTCGCTCAGGAGAGGCAATCCTAATGAATACCATTTGCCTGAAAACTGGTATGATATGTTGTTTAGGGGAGGCAATCCTAATGAATACCATTTGCTTGAAAACTGGTATGATATGTTGTTTAGGGGAGGCAATAATAATGAATGTCATTTGCCTGAAAACTGGTATATGTTGTTTAGGGGAGGCAATCCTAATGAATGTCATTTGCCGGAAAACTGGTATGATATGTTGTTCAGGAGAGGCAATCCTAATGAATACCATTTGCCTGAAAACTGGTATGATATGTTGTTTGGGGGAGGCAATCCTAATGAATGTCATTTGCCTGAAAACTGGTATGACATGTTGTTCAGGGGAGGCAATCCTAATGAATACCATTTGCCTGAAAACTGGTATGATATGTTGTTTAGGGGAGGCAATCCTAATGAATACCATTTGCTTGAAAACTGGTATGATATGTTGTTTAGGGGAGGCTATACTAATGAATGTCATTTGCCTGAAAACTGGTATATGTTGTTTAGGGGAGGCAATACTAATGAATGTCATTTGCCTGAAAACTTGTATGATATGTTGTTCAGGGGAGGCAATCCTAATGAATACCATTTGCCTGAAAACTGGTATGCTATGTTGTTCAGAGGAGGCAATCCTAATGAATACCTATTGCCTGAAAACTGGTATGATATGTTGTTCAGGGGAGGCAATCCTAATGAATACCATTTGCCTGAAAACTGGTATGATATGTTGTTCAGGGGAGGCAATCTTAATGAATACCATTTGCCTTAAAAACTGGTATGATATGTTGTTTAGGGGAGGCAATCCTAATGAATAACATTTGCCTGAAAACTGGTATATGTTGTTTAGGGGAGACAATCCTAATGAATACCATTTGCCTGAAAACTGGTATGATATTTTGTTTTGGGGAGGCAATCCTAATGAATGTCATTTGCCTGAAAACTGGTATGATATGTTGTTCAGTGGATGCAATGCTAATGAATACCATTTGCCAGAAAACTGGTATGATATGTTGTTTAGGGGAGGCAATACTAATGAATGTCATTTGCCTGAAAAATGGTATGATATGTTGTTCAGGAGAGGCAATCCTAATGAATACCATTTGCCTGAAAACTGGTATGATATGTTGTTTAGGGGAGGCAATCCTAATGAATACCATTTGCCTGAAAACTGGTATATGTTGTTTAGGGGAGGCAATCCTAATGAATGTCAATTGCCTGAAAACTGGTATGATATGTTGTTAAGGGGAGGCAATCCTAATGAATACCAGTTGCCTGAAAACTTGTATATCTTGTTTAGGGGAGGCAATCCTAATGAATGTCATTTGCCTGAAAACTGGTATGATATGTTGTTCAGGGGAGGCAATCCTAATGAATACCATTTGCCTGAAAACTGGTATGATATGTTGTTTAGGGGAGGCAATCCTAATGAATACCATTTGCTTGAAAACTGGTATGATATGTTGTTTAGGGGAGGCAATACTAATGAATGTCATTTGCCTGAAAACAGGTATATGTTGTTTAGGGGAGGCAATCCTAATGAATGTCATTTGCCTGTAAACTTGTATGATATGTTGTTCAGGGGAGGCAATCCTAATGAATACCATTTGCCTGAAAACTGGTATGACATGTTGTTCAGAGGAGGCAATCCTAATGAATACCATTTGCCTGAAAACTGGTATGATATGTTGTTCAGGGGAGGCAATCCTAATGAATACCATTTGCCTGAAAACTGGTATGATATGTTGTTTAGGGGAGGCAATACTAATGAATGTCATTTGCCTGAAAACTGGTATATTTTGTTTAGGGGAGGCAATCCTAATGAATGTCATTTGCCTGAAAACTGGTATGATATGTTGCTCAGGAGAGGCAATCCTAATGAATACCATTTGCCTGAAAACTGGTATGATATGTTCTTTAGGGGAGGCAATCCTAATGAATACCATTTGCTTGAAAACTGGTATGATATGTTGTTTAGGGGAGGCAATACTAATGAATGTCATTTGCCTGAAAACTGGTATATGTTGTTTAGGGGAGGCAATCCTAATGAATGTCATTTGCCGGAAAACTGGTATGATATGTTGTTCACGAGAGGCAATCCTAATGAATACCATTTGCCTGAAAACTGGTATGATATGTTGTTTAGGGGAGGCAATCCTAATGAATACCATTTGCCTGAAAACTGGTATGATATGTTGTTCAGAGGAGGCAATCCTAATGAATACCATTTGCCTGAAAACTGGTATGATATGTTGTTTAGGGGAGGCAATACTAATGAATGTCATTTGCCTGAAAACTGGTATATTTTGTTTAGGGGAGGAAATCCTAATGAATGTCATTTGCCTGAAAACTGGTATGATATGTTGCTCAGGAGAGGCAATCCTAATGAATACCATTTGCCTGAAAAGTGGTATGATATGTTGTTTAGGGGAGGCAATCCTAATGAATACCATTTGCTTGAAAACTGGTATGATATGTTGTTTAGGGGAGGCAATAATAATGAATGTCATTTGCCTGAAAACTGGTATATGTTGTTTAGGGGAGGCAATCCTAATGAATGTCATTTGCCGGAAAACTGGTATGATATGTTGTTCAGGAGAGGCAATCCTAATGAATACCATTTGCCTGAAAACTGGTATGATATGTTGTTTAGGGGAGGCAATCCTAATGAATACCATTTGCCTGAAAACTGGTATGATATGTTGTTCAGGGGAGGCAATCTTAATGAATACCATTTGCCTTAAAAACTGGTATGATATGTTGTTTAGGGGAGGCAATCCTAATGAATAACATTTGCCTGAAAACTGGTATATGTTGTTTAGGGGAGACAATCCTAATGAATACCATTTGCCTGAAAACTGGCATGATATTTTGTTTTGGGGAGGCAATCCTAATGAATGTCATTTGCCTGAAAACTGGTATGATATGTTGTTCAGTGGATGCAATGCTAATGAATACCATTTGCCAGAAAACTGGTATGATATGTTGTTTATGGGAGGCAATACTAATGAATGTCATTTGCCTGAAAAATGGTATGATATGTTGTTCAGGAGAGGCAATCCTAATGAATACCATTTGCCTGAAAACTGGTATGATATGTTGTTTAGGGGAGGCAATCCTAATGAATACCATTTGCCTGAAAACTGGTATATGTTGTTTAGGGGAGGCAATCCTAATGAATGTCAATTGCCTGAAAACTGGTATGATATGTTGTTAAGGGGAGGCAATCCTAATGAATACCATTTGCCTGAAAACTTGTATATCTTGTTTAGGGGAGGCAATCCTAATGAATGTCATTTGCCTGAAAACTGGTATGATATTTGTTCAGGGGAGGCAATCCTAATGAATACCATTTGCCTGAAAACTGGTATGATATGTTCTTTAGGGGAGGCAATCCTAATGAATACCATTTGCTTGAAAACTGGTATGATAGGTTGTTTAGGGGAGGCAATATTAATGAATGTCATTTGCCTGAAAACAGGTATATGTTGTTTAGGGGAGGCAATCCTAATGAATGTCATTTGCCTGAAAACTTGTATGATATGTTGTTCAGGGGAGGCAATCCTAATGAATACCATTTGCCTGAAAACTGGTATGACATGTTGTTCAGAGGAGGCAATCCTAATGAATACCATTTGCCTGAAAACTGGTATGATATGTTGTTCAGGGGAGGCAATCCTAATGAATACCATTTGCCTGAAAACTGGTATGATATGTTGTTTAGGGGAGGCAATACTAATGAATGTCATTTGCCTGAAAACTGGTATATTTTGTTTAGGGGAGGCAATCCTAATGAATGTCATTTGCCTGAAAACTGGTATGATATGTTGCTCAGGAGAGGCAATCCTAATGAATACCATTTGCCTGAAAACTGGTATGATATGTTGTTTAGGGGAGGCAATACTAATGAATACCATTTGCTTGAAAACTGGTATGATATGTTGTTTAGGGGAGGCAATACTAATGAATGTCATTTGCCTGAAAACTGGTATATGTTGTTTAGGGGAGGCAATTCTAATGAATGTCATTTGCCGGAAAACTGGTATGATATGTTGTTCACGAGAGGCAATCCTAATGAATACCATTTGCCTGAAAACTGGTATGATATGTTGTTTAGGGGAGGCAATCCTAATGAATACCATTTGCCTGAAAACTGGTATGATATGTTGTTCAGGGGAGGCAATCCTAATGAATACCATTTGCCTGAAAACTGGTATGATATGTTGTTCAGGGGAGGCAATCTTAATGAATACCATTTGCCTTAAAAACTGGTATGATATGTTGTTTAGGGGAGGCAATCCTAATGAATACCATTTGCCTGAAAACTGGTATGATATGTTGTTCAGGAGAGGCAATCCTAATGAATACCATTTGCCGGAAAACTGGTATGATATGTTGTTTAGGGGAGGCAATCCTAATGAATACCATTTGCCTGAAAACTGGTATATGTTGTCTAGGGGAGGCAATCCTAATGAATGTCATTTGCCTGAAAACTGGTATGATATGTTGTTCAGGGGAGGCAATCCTAATGAATACCATTTGCCTGAAAACTGGTATGATATGTTGTTTTGGGGAGGCAATCCTAATGAATGTCATTTGCCTGAAAACTGGTATGATATGTTCTTCAGTGGAGGCAATCCTAATGAATACCATTTGCCAGAAAACTGGTATGATATGTTGTTTAGGGGAGGCAATACTAATGAATGTCATTTGCCTGAAAACTGGTATGATATGTTGTTCAGGAGAGGCAATCCTAATGAATACCATTTGCCGGAAAACTGGTGTGATATGTTGTTTAGGGGAGGCAATACTAATGAATGTCATTTGCCTGAAAACTGGTATATGTTGTTCAGGGGAGGCAATCCTAATGAATGTCATTTGCCTGAAAACTGGTATGATATGTTGTTCAGGGGAGGCAATCCTAATGAATACCATTTGCCTGAAAACTGGTATTTGTTGTTATGGGGAGGCAATCCTAATGAATGTCATTTGCCTGAAAACTAGTATGATATGTTGTTCAGGGGAGACAATCCTAATGAATACTATTTGCCTGAAAACTGGTATGATATGCTGTTTTGGGGAGGCAATCCTCCTGAATACCATTTGCCTGAAAAATGATATGATATGTTGTTCAGGGGAGGCAATCCTAATGAATAACATTTGCCTGAAAAAATGGTATGATATGTTGTTTAGGGGAGGCAATCTTAATGAATGTCATTTGCCTGAAAACTGGTATATGTTGTTTAGGGGAGGCAATCCTAATGAATGTAATTTGCCTGAAAACTGCTATGATATGTTGTTCAGGGGAGGCAATCCTAATGAATACCATTTGCCAAGAACTGGAAGCTACATTTGATACTTTAGTAATGTTAGTTAATATGCCACAATGATGTGTGAATAGATGGTATGATATGTGGTTCAGGGGAGGCAATCCTAATGAATGCCATTTACCTGAAAACTGGTATGATATGTGGTTCAGGAAAGGCAATTATAACAATAAATGTTCTTTGCCTGAAAACTGAAGCTGTTAAATCGAATGTTCAACTTTGTTGAATGGCTCCAAAAATCAAAAATTAGCAAATAAATCTAAATAAATTTTATATCTGTATTGTGCTTTTTCAAATTATGCATCATTCAAAAGAAAAATGTTGTTTATTTACTGTTATAGCAACATCAATAATAATGATCATGATAATGATTGTAAACACTTCAGTCCCACTAGGGATTGCTGGAATCAAGACAGATCCAATTTGAATAATAAAGTTGTTAACTTTACCACGTCTTGTGTCATCTTGGTTTTGCTTCAACTTTCCACCCTAAGCTCAGTGAAACATTTTATAACTTTTCTCCATAAATTCATCACTAAAATTATCATTCACATAATAATTTTGCTTAATATTTTGGGTTTATTCTAGGAATATTTAAAAACGAGTGAAAACAAACCCATTTAAATATTTGTCTTATCCAAATATGTGTGTAAATGAATTAAATACTTTAAAAAGCTTTTTGTATTAATTCCTATTAATCTTTTTATTTATTTTCATGTTTATACTTTTAGTAATTTTTTAATCTATATTTTATTTTCATTAACTGAAAAAAAAAATGAAAAAAAAATCAATTTCCTGTCTTTAATTGATTTCAACATTAAATAATCAGCTTCAATAAACCAGGTGACTTGTTCATTATCTTAAATAATCAACAGTGAAATTAATGAGTGTAATTTTTAAACAATATATAATTTTTATAAAAAAGCACCATTCAGATGTAACAGTTATCTCCCTTTAATTTTCTATGTTTTTTTTTGTTTTTTTTTTTGGTGAAGTGAACTATTTGACCAAGGAAAAATTTGATTTAACACTTTCAGTGAAGCCAGTTATCAGACAAATTCACTGTTAAGAACTGGACCTGTGGTTAAGTCTGGTCACAAATCTCAGTTGTATCGTCTGCTGTTTGGACCAAAGCAGGAAATGGTGGCAAGGTACATTTAAAGATATTAGACCAGAGGTTCTCAACTAGAAGAGGCCTCTTAGAGAGGGACATCCCAGAGGGGGAATTTTTAGCATTTCAGAGAGAGGGGAGAGAAAAATCTTTTACTTTTTTTTCTTTTTTTTTTTTTTTTTACAGAATTTTGGTTATTGAATTACCCTGACCTGTCATTCTGTTGAACATTTTGTTTTTTGAAGTATGCTTCAGTTTATTCATTTAATAATTGGTTATATTTTTTAATCATTTCACCCCAAGAAAGATAATAAAATCACTAAGATGCAAAGAGCTACTGAGGGTTAGAGAATATGAGAAAAAAGTACTATTAAGGAAAGAGAACAATAGAAGAACAGGAATTAAGAATTAAGATAGCGATTAACATTGTATTTAAATTTTTGAAGATCAAGTTGACTGAGAAGCAAGAAGCTGGAAGAGATTTCCACAAACAAGAAATGCGATGGAAGAAACTGTTAGTATAGAATTTACGGTTACATCTAAATACATCTAGAAGTTTATAACTTAGTGTGCATGCATGTTCAAGGTCTAGCTTCACTCTGCGTACTTTAGTTTCATTACCAAAGCAACAGGCCTATTACTTTCTGATTAGACCGTGTATGTTTAATTTGATTTATTTTTGTACTTTTTCAGATTGTAGTTCTTGCTCGTGTCATAATTGGTCGCAGTCCTGTCTTCCTCACAGCTTCAGGCATTTCTCTTCTGGTACGAATATTAGAGTCTGCAGATGACGACGTGGTTGTGTTGGTGGCTAGCCTTTTGTCCAGCCTGGCACACACAAGGGCTGGTATCACAGATGCGATGGTCACAGTTGGCCTCCTTGACTTGTTGGTCAGTAGGTTGTCCACCTCAGAGAATTCTCAGGTGCGAAATGCTGTAGCCGTGACACTTGGTTACCTGACATTCAATCCAACAGCTGCACGACTTTTATTTGCGACCTGCAGGAAGATTCCTGGCTTATATAACAAACTCATGAAGAACATTGGTTTTCATCCCAAAATTAACAGCAAATTTGAGGACAATTTCAGGCGAGCTCGTCTTGTTGGTTTACCATCTCAATGGTTGGTTACATTTCATTTTCATATTATGATACAGGGAGGGGTATAAAGATATACTAATGGTGCATCCAGTAAGGATTGAACTTGTGGAAGTTGTGATTGTTTAGTATGACTAGATTTCTAATTATTGCTCTCTTGCTTTTCTTTGTTTGGTTTGGTTGTTTTAATTTAGCGGCACATCAAACTTCTATGGGTCATTTAATAGGGCAGGTCGATTTTGGAAGCTTGATATTGCACTCAATTTGAAAGTTGGGCTTTGACATGATTAATATTTTTAAAAATATCCTTAGTGTTTTTTGAGGAAATGAATTTAAAGATTAAGTTTAGGTTTAAAATAGTAGCATTGGAATTTAATTCCAGTTATCAGTGAAAGCACAAGCTTCATAAGGCTGTGCTATCAGTTATAGCACAGCCTTATGAAATTTATGATTTACTGAAGCTTTACAAATTGTATATGGACAAGATGCATGACACTAGCACATTATTACTAAATCATTGTGCCATTAAATAAGACCTTCATTTACTTCAAAGGGAAGTTATACTGAACAATTTAGCTATATTATGATGTAATATATTACACAGTGCAGTAGCTTTAGTGTGATTTTCAATAAACAATGCAAATTTAAAGTGTTCCTCAGTATCATGGTATTATATACACTTAACTATTTTTTGTTTTTATTAATTCCAATCATTTTTTTCATTATATATTCCAGAGATTTAAACTGCCTCGTTCTGACTTTATGCATAATTTTCCGTTTTGTTTCGATTTTCTTTAGAAATTAGTATTTTTACTGTTCTTCTGTGGAACAACATCTCCGTTGCCTCAAATCCGTTCTTCCAGCATTGACAGACATATAGGAGAATTGATGTTACATAACAGTAGGGCGGGTCGAATTTGGAACCGTCGTGTTGCAATCAATTTGAAAGTTGGAGCTTGACACGACAAATAATCACATTTTTTCCGAATCGTTACTGTCTTTTGATGAAACGAGTTTAACGATTAAGTTTAGGTTCAAAATCACATTTCATTTCAGTAATCAGTGAAAGCCTTATAGTACAGACTTATCGCATTTATAATTTACTGAAGCTTTACAAACTGTATATGGAGAAAATGCATTGCACAAGTAGATTATTATTAAATCATTGTTTCATTAAATAGAACCTTCATTTACTTCAAAGGGAAATTATACTGAACAATTCAGCTATATTATGATGTAATATATAATACAGTGCAATAGTTCTAGTGAGATTTTCAGTAAACAATACAAATTTAAAGTGTTCCTCAGTATCATGGTATTATATACACTTAACTATTTTTGTTTTTATTAATTATGATCTAACAAATCTGATTCGTTGAGTAGCCTTTTTTGCATTCCTTTCCAATTTTTTACACAGTTTTTCCTTATCGAATACAGTAAAAAAATAAATGTATATTTTACTTGTGGTGATTCATATGAACCTATTCTAAAAATTTGTCGGCATTAAATAACCCACTGAGGTGTTGATATGCCGTAAAACAAAATAAAATTAAACCTAAACTTGTCGCAGACAAATCTATGCTCATATAGACAGGTCTATTTTGGAACCGTTTCATTGCACTCAATTTGAAAGTTGTGGTTTGATATCATAAATAAGGACTCAAAATATTTTTTACAAAATTTAGAAACGAGTTTAAAGATTAAGCTTACATTCCAAATCGTAGCTTTGGAATTTCATTCCGGTCATCAGTGAAAGCCTTATAGCACAGCTTTATAAAATTTATAATTTACTGAAGCTTTACAAATTGTATATGGACAAGATGCATGGCACAAGAACATTATTACTAAATCATTGTGCTATTAAATAAGACCTTCATTTAAGTCAAAGGGAAGTTATACTGAACAATTTAGCGATATTATGATGTAATATATTACACAGTGCAGAAGTTTTAGTGCGATTTTCAGTAAACAATACAAATTTAAAACATTTTGTAATTTCTGTCCAGCAGTATTATGGTGTTATATAAACTTTTACCTATTTTTTCTTTTATTAATTATGATCTAACATATTTTATTCATTGAGTAGCATTTTTTGTAATCTTATACAATTTTTTTACACCATGCTCACTTATCGAATAGAGTAAAAAAAATACATATTTTGCTTGTGTTGATACATAACTGGGATTCTGGTTTGAAAATATTTTCCATTCAATGTATCGAATACATACAAATACCAACTTTATTTGGATTTATTCTTGAAAGAGTAAAACTTTGAAGTCTGTAACCAAGAAGCTGTGGAAATTAGGTATTTTTGTACATTGTTCAGATGACCTTTAAAACTAAATGTTCAAAAATAGCAAAAGTTATGAATCTAACTTTTGGTGTCAGTCCTTATCACATCAAACCCCAACTTTTCCATCAAGTGCAATGTTGATTTTCTAAATCCACACATACGCATGTGAAAGCCCACACTAAATTTACATTGTATTAAAGCTTAACGTCATGGAGAGGCGAATGAATACCGAGATCAGTCACGGAGTTGCCATTTAGCTTTTTTGGAAGCAGATCTAATTCGTTTTCAGTGCATTCAGCTCCTGTAAATCAGCCTCTAGATCTTTTTCCTATTAATTAAAACAAGCTAAAAGAAAGAACGACGAAAAGAAAGTTTTGGGTTATTTTATAAAAGCTCCCTACCTCAACAAGCTCCCAAAGAAGTATAAATACTAGGTACTAAAGGGAAATGAAAAGAAGGGTGCTGAAATATATTTACCATTTTTATCAAATGCAACAATATAAATATAAAACAACAATGTAACAAAACATAAACATGGTATTTGTGCTATACAAGATTACTATCGATTCATTAAGCTGAGATGAGGTAGTCAACTACCATCTATGAATGTCTTTGTTCCCCAGGGTATGAGTCTGGAAATTGGTTGCAGCATGCGTTGTTCTAACCTCTTCTCAGGTCTGGACTAATATCTAACTCTCACAAGGGCATTAATCCATCTCGTTCATCCCTAGTGTGCCAATAGCATTAACTCACCTCATTTATATGCTTGCTAGGTGGAGTGTTCTATCTAAAAACTCAACAAAAGAAAGGAAAAATAAAAATAAAAGTAACTAAAAAGAATTTGGTATTGAAAAGTAATCATGTGATAACTTCAATACTGCAGCTACTAAGAGAGTGACATTGTATGATGGACCAAAACCAGAATAGTTAATTTTGCTCTTTTGGAAGTAGACCTTGTACTTTTTCGGTGCATTTAGCCACTGTAAATTACCACTTTTCATTAATCATTTCACCCCAAGCAAGGCAGTGCAGCCACTAAGACACAAGGGGTTAAGGGTTAATGGGCATGAAAGAACAAAGAAAAAAGAGAAAAATTACTAACGAGCAAGAGGAATCAAGAAGACAGTAGTTAAGAAGCTCTTTTTTATTTATTTATAAATTAATAAATATTAATAAGAAAAAGAGTTAGATCCAGATTCACAAGAGCTTATAAAAAAAATGAAAAAGAAAGCAACACCAGAAAATAAAATAATTTTGGCCAATCAGAAAAATTAACACTAAAAGACTTTTGATATTAGCTGAAACAAAGGTTTGCGCCAAAGTCAGTGAGCCTGGTCAAGTGTGAGAGATGAAACTATTAGCATAGTATTTATAGTGACATTTATCAATTTCGACATTCAAATAAAGAGACTTAGCTGCCAATCTAGTACTACATTTATATTCATGAAGTCGAGGTATGAAAGTGGAAATTTCATCAGAATAATTACCATGAAAATATTTATAGAAAAGGCACAAGGAAGCTATATTGTGGTGGTGGGAAAGCGACTGAAGTTGAGATGCCAGGTCAGGACCAGTAATATTGCAGATTTTTCTTTGTATTTTATCAAGAATCTCTAGTTATATAGCAGAAACGCCAGGAGCAACTCGGGCTAGTGTAATGGTTAGCAAGCTTGTCTTGCTAGAACAATTAATGACTGAATAGTGAGTTAGATCCACATTCGGTACGCCACACTTTTGGCCTTGTGCCACATCTAAGCTACACTTAGAAAATCATTTTGGGCATCTCGAAACGGTGTAATGGTTAGCAAACTTGTCTCGTGAGAACAATTACGACTGAGTAGTGAGTTCGATCCTCACTGGGTGCCTCATACTTTCAGCCTTGTGCCACATCTAAGCTACTCTTGAAAAATCACTATAGCAGAAGCTCTAGACCAGACATGGCAGTAATATTCAATATACAGACAAATGGTTACCTTATCAATGTGCAAGATAAATTAAGAATTGATTCAAACCAAAAGAGCTAAACTGGTTACTCTGCTGTGTTTTGTCTACGCAAGAGTGCCTTTCCATTTCATTTAAGAGACAGGGACGTATGTTACCATGGTGCTTTTGTGGTATAAGCTGTGGGGCATGAACAAGTTTTATTATTACCCACACATCAGCATTTGGGACACCACATATTAAACTAAACCCTATGTGATATTTACGCTATATAGTAAAAGGGTGATAATTATAGTACAGCAAAAATTACAGACAAAAAGTTACAAACATATTTGGTGTATTATATATATATATTTATTTGATAAACAATCTTACTATATGTATTTGTTCATTTTTTGTTAGGGTGGTAGCACCTGTTAGGGTCCAGTTATAGGCAAGTAATGAAGCAAAGCAAAAAAAAAGCTATGTATAAAAATACATTTTTATAGTAAACATATCAGCAATACTTTTTTATATATAAAAAAAATTACCAACATTATATATTTATAGTAGAATTAGCAACAATACATTTTATAGTAAAAGGGCCAACAATATATTTTATCTGTACTTGAAGGCATACAATTGCATTCAAAATGTATTTAGTTGAAGCCATAAAATTGTATTCAAAATATTTAGATTCTGGTATTAAATAACCGGTATAGGTTGATATGCTGCTAAACAAACTCAACCAATCATTTTTTTGTTTGTAACTTTTTTTTATTAATGGGAGTTAACTCTAAAACTACACCTGTTTTATGAAGGCCAACTCCGTGAAATAATTATGAAAACTATATGTGAAGACCAACATGTCAAACCCGTTTAATGATAATAAGAACTTAACAAAATGTCAATTTTGTTTATAAATATGCTGTCATTTTTTATGCCATTGGTAAACTAGTAGTTTATTATTTAAAATATTTATTTTCCTTTTGACCTTTTTAATTGATTATCAATTTTTGTAAAGATAAACGTTTTTTCTTTTTTACATCTCAGCCTTGAAATTAATGGTGGACGACCTGTCATTCCACCCAGTAGAAGTAAGGGAGGTAAGCTATTCAGAATTCTTCAGTTTTATTAATGTTTAATCATTTTATTTCCCTCCTAAAATGAGTTATTACTAATATTTATTAGTTATTAGTTATATTACTATTAATATTGTAATAGTATTATAGTGGTGTGGGATTTAGGGGTTAAAATGAACAGTTAATTTATCCACACCTAGAAAGTTTAATGATGGATGATAATGATGAGAAAACACAATGGTAATTTTAACAGAACAATATAAGAAATTTATTTACAAATTTATACGCTTGAAGTAGTGTCAGTGGATCATTTCAGGAAAATAAATCAGAATTTTTAAAATCTATAATTTTAATGTATTGTCACAAAGAGGTAATTTTCATACAACAGATTAAATGATCTGAAACATAGTAATATTAAAAAATGTTTAAAACAAAGGCAAGAGAGATCGTTGCTCACCGAAGTGATATATGGTTTGCATACATTCAGAAGTAAATGAACAGTGATAGTTTGAAATACTTAGCTTTCTTGGATTGTTGAGAAAAAATTCTTTGAAGTGCCGTGTGCTTGGTTAAAAGCCAATAATACAATTGATGAGTAATTTTACACAGGTGAGTACTTCAATGCTGGTCATGAGGAACTGAAATGAAACCTTTCACATGACTGCAGACACTCTACTGATTAATTTAATTTTTCTCCTCATTTTATATCAAAAAGAATTTTGCATAGGCTCTCTACTTTCCTTTTTCTTCTTGGCTCACTGGACAATTTCTGTGAAGGAAAGGTTTTCATTGGTTCCAAAACAATTTCGCATATGCTCATGAATTTCTTCCTGTCTTCTTCCTCAGCTCACGGTTAATTTCTGTGAAAGGCAAAAATTTCACATAAGTTCGCAATTCTTTTTCTTTCTTCTTCCTCAGTCCTTCGAATTTGAAGGCAGTGGGTGAAGGGAGTTATTATTATTTCGTACTAACTACAGTATTAACAGGTTGCAAAACATACCAAGTGTAATAATCATGTTCTTTGACACAGCATCTACTGATAAAATATTTCATTCTTTTTTTTTGTTAGCTGGTGATTGTCATCTTTGTGGTAAGATCATTGATACAATTCAGACATCTGTAGTTCTTTGATTGTTAAGTTCTCATTTCTTTTAGAACTTTTGGTTAGAGAGAGAATGATACTTTAAAAAAAAAAGATGAGATTTCTTTCTTGGTCAAATTGTTTTATCACCAAATGGAAATAAGAAATGACAGTTACATTTTTGTTGATACTGACACTGTAAAACTAATTCATGTCTATCACTTGTAAAATTTTATATAATGACAAAGTAGACCGAGAAAAGGCTTGGTGCAGCAAAAACATTTATTTTTGCTTTTCATGTCAATTTCTGATCGATTAATGTGTGATAGTCCTCGCTAAGACCTACTGCGTTAATTTTCTTGAATCCATTTTTAATCATTGATCTGAGAAAACAGTTGTATACAGCTGATAGTGTAGACCCGTGGTTCCCAAAGTGGGACACATGACCCACAGGGGGGCAATTTAATTTTTAAGAGTGGGGGAATTCGAGAATGAGTTACTAACAGTGAATTTTTTCTAGTGAGTTTGTGTGAGTATGAGTGTATGTGTGAGTTAATACATACAGTGCATATAAAGTATGCATACATAAAAATATATGTGTGTATGTATATACATGAGTAACTATGTATGTACTGTATAATATATATATATATATATATATATATATATATATATATATATATATATATATATATATATATATATATTAGTATCACAATATTTTTATAAATATTGTAAAATTCTAAAATTAAATGATAATACTATTGCATATATGCAGTCTTAAGTTATTAAGGAAATTAAGTTAATGGCATTTTAGGCTTCCTCCTTGTGAATAAGAGTTCACTTTTTGAATAATAAGAATTATATGTTATGGGCGGGGAATCAGGATTTTAGAGATGCTTAGGTGGGGCATGGCCAGAAAAGATTAGGAGCCACTGGTTTAGACATTTTGGAATAAGATGGATGCTATGTATGACATCCGTATGAGAGTCTAGATCTGATGAGGCTATTTAAGAACTCGAGTTCTTAGGTTAATGTTTGGGTTTTGTAGCAACTTGCGGTGTTGGACAAAACTTGCCATAGAACTATCAAATCAAACAATAGTTTCCAGCATTTTTAGGCAGATAATCAAATTAATAAGTGGAGGCGACCATATAGGATTAACCAGTCAGAAGCTGGGAGGATCAAACTCCCTATTTCATCTTAATAGTTATGATGAGGATAGCCGTTTCCATACAGGAAACATTGTCATTGACTGAACAGTTAGTGTTACTTTGAGTTGAAATTTATAAAATCATTCTTTTAAAACAGTTTTTCAGAAAATTAGACTTCTTAAGTCGATTAATTGTTATCACTTTTTCTCGTATTGATGGGAGTTTCCATCCTAACCTTTTGTTTATCGTAGTGTAAAATGTCAACATCTTGATTATATCATTATTTTCCCTTTTAGTTACAACTGCCATCCATTTTGCTGCTGTTAGAAGTCTTCAAGTGATGTACGATGTTTTTGTTATTTGGTACAGTTCTTTGTGATTCTGTCATGCCAGTCTATAAGGTCTAATGAAGCATTGCCTTCTTTAATACCATTTATTTCATTGGAACCATTTTTAATCATTGATCTAAGAAAATGGTTGCATATAGCAGATAGTTTAGGCATTTCTGAGTGAACTGAATACCATGCATATCCATGTAAGAGTCTAGATTCGATGAGCCTATTTAAGAACACGACTCGAGTTCTTTGGTTAATGTTTTCGTTTTCTAGCATTTTGCAGTGTTGGACAAAAGTAACCATAGAACAGCTTATTCTATGCTCGATTTACTTACCTCCTATACTAAATTGCAGTAGACCTACAGGATTTATATTCGAACTATTGTCCTCACCTTTGTTGTTTTTATCACAACATTTCGGCCGTTTTACCCTTCGGCCTTTCTCAGCTGTATATTGATCTGGTTAATAATAAGGTTTGTGAATTTGGTGACGTAGTGGTTGTGAGTTCAATATATATATAAAGTAGTGTAGAAAGTCAACATCTTGTCATTATTTTCTCTTCAAGTTACATGTGCTATCCATTTTAGTTGTTGATGCTGTTGGAAGTCTTCAAGTGATGCGGTTTTTACTATTTGGTACAGTACTTTGTAATTTTGTAGTGCCAGTCTATAGGGTCTGATAAAGGACAGTCTTCTTTAAGACCTAAAGTATTCATTCACTTGAACCTATTTTTATTCAGTGATAGGAGAAAACGGTTATATATCACTGATTGTTTAGATATTGTTGAATGAGTTGGATACCATGTACTGCATCCATACAAGAGTCTAGATCTGACGAGCCTATTTAAGAACATGACTTGAGTTCTTTGGTTAATGTTTTGGTTTTCTAGCATCTTGCAATGTTGGACAAAACCAATAAGATGAAGACAGAAAATAATATCTAATTTTGGGATTCAAATAATCAATCGCTGTATGTCGTGAAAACTTATTTTCATCTGGCGAACAAAACAACTTTGCTGTGATATTTTTATTTTTTAGTTTTTGTCTCAGAATTTCTACCACTTGACTTTGTTCATCTTCAAAGAAAGAAAAAATGGCGACGTTTTTATTGATTATCATTTCATTAAATCTCTTTCAAGTTTTCCCTCTCGTAATTTAATTTCTCTTTCAGCGTTTTCCCGATCGCTGACTTCAACAGGCAATCATCATCGTCATGTCAGTGCACAGGGCTATAAAACCAAACAGCCTCGTTCAAAATCTGCCTCGGCTTTGATGCACACTGCAACTCCCAGCAAAACCTGGCTCAACAGCTCCAAGATGCCAACATTCCAAAGATCAAAAACAGTTCACGAAGAAATCTTTCCTGCCTAACAAAATGTTCAGCTAAAATCTGACGAAAACGAAGCATGTAGGTAGATAGATGCTAGAGTAAGACAGAAAAGGGGAAGCTGTCTGAAGTTATGAGTTGGAATATACTGTTATTCTGCTTGTTTTTAGGTATGACTGTTACGCATTGCAAATATGACCAGACATGATGACCATCGTTCAACCGACACCATGAAAGTGTCTGTCACCAGAGTATATCAACAACGTTATGTCTTAATATTAACCCTTTCTGTCTTTCTTTCTTTCTTTCTAACTTATCTTTTAGTCATTTTCTTTATAATTTTATATTTATATTTAAATTTATTTTGTTTAATTCATACACAAATTGCAATATATATATATATATATATATATATATATATATATATATATATATATATATATATATATATATATATATATATATATATATATATGGGTTTAGTACGTTTAGCCGTAGGCCATTTGGTATCGCTGATTCGGCATCGTTGATTCGGCGTCAGAAAAATAATTGGACGATTCGTCATAGCCGTTTAGTCGTCAGACAGTTTCAACATCACATTTCAAAATTAAAAAACTTAGTAAAGCTAGTTAATCTTAAAAAGTACTTCTACATTTTGGAGATTATGAGCAACACCCTTCAGGAATTCATCTAATGATTCAACTTCCATTATGACATTTTTGATTCGGTCGTCTGCATTTCTATATTTTTTTACCTTTTTGAGAGAGAGAGAGAGAGAGAGAGAGAGAGAGAGAGAGAGAGAGAGAGAGAGAGAGAGGGAGGGAGGGGGAGAGAGAGAGAGAGAGAGAGAGAGAGAGAGAGAGAGAGAGAGAGAGAGGCTCCCAGACCGACTGACCCTTTTTTTCATTTTTACTACTTTTTGGCAAGTGCCATCTAGCAGTTGTTAGCAGCGGTTCCTTTGCAGACATGGTTGTGCATGTACTGTAATGGATAACAAGGCAGCCCAGAATGAGAAGTCAGGGAACAGAGTTCGAATTCGATTCAGATTGGTTAGATGTTAGATTCATGTATGTACAAATACCATTGGGAGAAGCCTGAATTCATTTTCTCCCCCAAGCTATGGATTAACTAGTAGGATTTGTATATGGAAAAATCATTTTTATTCTTAAAAAATTGTTAACGAAATATACACTCGCCCCCAATTATTATTATTACAATCCAAAATATGCCCTGGCTTTAAATAACCTACAAAGTGTTGGCAAGCTGAAAAAGAAACAATTCAATCAAGCCTTAGCAGACAATTGGAGTCATCCTAGACAAAGTGCTGTGGAGCAATACTTTGATTCTAGTCAGTGCGCACAGATATTGACAAAAGTGCAGGTTCAGGCATAAATGATTGCATCATGTTTTCACGTACACGGTATGCGTATACTGGCTTTATTCTGTCACTATTTAAGAAAAAGCCTATGCTAGAGTAGTGATAGTACTTTCGTTATCACTCGTAGAATATCGACTCGTTCTTTTAATCTTCATTATTCTGTGAATTATTGGAATTTAAAATAGTCAATCAGAAAAAAGACATATCGAGCAAAGGAAGAAATGGGGAGGCTGAATGGTTAAACAAAGGACCGATTACTGCCTTCGTAAAGTGATACGCTACCCTGACAATTTAAGCACCAAATTCAAAGATCCATTCTTTCCTTCCACCTCATTAATCAGAGAGAACAAAGCAACGTTTTTCCCTCACTGCAAACATGGTCAGTGAGTGCTATCAAGTTACGGAGAAATGGGGCTAGTGACCTCAAGAGGAATTACTATTTTTTTTAATCAAGTTCACCCCAAGCAAGGCAGTAAAGCTACAGAAACGCCATACTTATTTTGTTTCATAAATATAATGAGGTATAATTTTTTTAACATTTAATAAGTTATTTTGGTGAAACATTGAATTAAATCCTCAAATAATGATGTGATATCTATATATTACACTACAAAAATGGTACATCGTAGTATGATTTTTGCTAGGGCAATCCCAATAAAAAAATTTAAACAGGAACATTGCTAAGGAGCGGACACAGAAGAAGAGTAATCAGGAAGATAGCAGATAGTGACTGACAACGCATTTAAATTTTTGAAGATTAAAATTTGCTGGAAAGCATTAAGCTGGAAGGGAGTTCCACAAGCGAGAACCGCGATAAAATAAACTGTTAGCATAGAAATTACGGTTACATCTAGCCAGCTCAACTGTAAATTAGTGAGACCTCGTCGTTAGTCCAGTACTGCACTTACCTAAAGACGCTAGCCGAGAACTGAAAGGGAACTTTTCTTCAACCAAAACTGTTGACAAGGTAACTGTTCACCTAAGCTAAGTAAGCAGATGCAAATTGTCAGCAACCAACTTCTTTTCCCCTTTTCTGTTTGTATAGTAAATATATTAAATAGTACATATTGTGTTTCTCTCTCTTCACAAGCTGTTGCCCTGTACATTTGAGCGCTCACCCTCGATAATCTAGGGATTGTATCTTGGCATATCTTAGGTATAATCACCACATTACTATTGCAGACAATGTGCATCTGCTGATTCAGCTTAGGTGAAAAGCATCCAATTATCTTATCAACAGCCATTGATTAGTTTTATTGTTTTTTGATTGATTATTTTAAATTCTAATTTCTTGGGCTAGTGTCATAACTATGTGTTGGTGTTATCGCTAAATTTTGACTGATACATTCGTAGGTTTTCCTCAGGTTTTGTTCCGAATGAGAAGATGAAAAAAAAAAAAGGGTAGCTATCAAGAATTACTTGAGATTACACTCACTCAAGGAACAATGGGTGACTGTTTTTGTTTAATTATTTTTTTTTTCGGTCTAAAACAAACGGAAAACATGCCAAAGAGAACATTAAACAATATTATTGGAGATTTCGTCTCTGCTAGACAAATGTCATTTTTCTAGACATTCAATGCAAGGATGAATGTATAAGGTAGATTCTGGTGAGAAAAATTGTCTATCATGGCATAGTAAACCAGCTTTCTTAGCCGTAGACCTAGCAATTGATTTGATATAATTCTTCCACTTCATGTCAGTGACGTTAGCCCAAGAAGACGCAAGGAGTCACTTTCCTGGAGGTTAGCATCAGCCATGGTGATGGAAGGCAAAAGAAAAATGAATCTTATAAACATGACAAAATTCAGATTAGTTACAAATTAAACATATTTTAAGCATGGAGTGACACGAGAATAGCCAGTCCCCTTTGCAAACACCTGCTCAAGCACATTTGTTTTTTCAACACTCGCAGAGCCCACCTGTGGCGCATACTCCAACTATACATAGTGGACATTAGTTACAGTTTCTGGGGGAGAGCGCATTATTGGGCGTGGACAACAGTTTGAACAAGGTCGGTACTCTCAAACCCTCGGTCCCGATGACTTGTGACTTCGTGCTTGCACAAGTATCGACGAACAGTTCCGTATATCCGATTTCGCTCACGAGGCTTGTGTCAACGCGTGGTGTGGTTTGCATGCGATTTCCGAAGGTGCTGATCACTGGGATCGCCTCTCCAGACCGATAGCATAAGGAAGTTACCTTCCTCACATATCGACCATGCTGAAATTCTAACCCAGGTTAGGTATATATATATATATATATATATATATATATATATATATATATATATATATATATATATATATATATATATATATATATAATTTTGTCTTTTTACAGTTGCAACTTTTTGATTTATTACTGGATAAACTTATCTAAGAACCACAGTCGTGAAGTTCACAGCTGCGATGGAATTGGAATCAGAACCCGGTTTCTGATTATCAAGCTTTGTCAGAGGTAACTGGTGGGATCTTGACTATATACTCCCAAATTATAAATTCGAATAAAGTCTTTACAGCCTGAAAACGACTTGATACTTCAAGACCAACTTCAAGCCATATAAAGCAAAATCTAGGGATTGAATTCGCCTGCTGGTCCCATGTTTTGCATTTGCAATTGAATATCGACTTGCTGTGTGTTATTGCAAAACATTATCAATAATTGACTTGATAATTCCTTCCATTTTAAAATATACGCCATACTTATTTTGTTTCATAAATATAATGAGGTATAATTTTTTAACATTTAATAAGTTATTTTGGCGAAACATTGAATTAAATCCTCAAATAATGATCTGATATCTATATATTACACTACAAAAATGGTACATCGTACTAGGGCAATCCCAATAAAAAAATTTAATTTGTAGAATAAATCAATTTCCAGTTTGTTCAAGTCATCAATTTCCAAAGAATGGTAAATTAATGGAATAAAGAACGCATAAGCTACTTACAAGTAAATGGATGGCAGAACAAGGTTTAGGAGAGATAACAAAAAGATAAGATTTAGTAAGAACTACAAATAAACAGAACATTGTGGAGAGCTATGATCGCCTACGTCCTAAAGAAATAGAAGAAGTCCAGATAACTCTTGGAATCAATGTCTCATTAAAAAAAAAAACCCACAGCAAATTGCGTAGTAACTGCATTACTTAGAACGATTATTTTGTTAGAAAAATATGCCTAAGTAAAATAACTTTCTGTCTAGTAACTGCTAATTACAGACTTGTTTCTTGATAATAAAAAAAAATGAGAAATAAGCAGGGAAGAATCATTGAAGTTATTCTGAAGTACAAGGAATAGGAAGAAGTGGAGAGCCATGATTGTTAGTATTTGCAAATAATCATGACATAATTTCTATAGATAGGAAGTGACTTGATATTGAACGGAGGCCACCGAAGCAGCATTTTAGCGAGTTATCCTTAAACATTTTTCATGTGTATAAAATTGTTTTCTTTCTCCAAGAAAAAAAAAATCAGAAAGCACTTTGTCTCAATTTCTGAGATTAGGTATTATTATTATTATTTACACTATTTATATTCGGACTATTGTCCCCATCTTTGTTGTTGTCATCTTGTTGTGTATACCGATCTGGGTAACCTACAGGGAATTCTGAATTGAACCCTTTATTTAATCTACGGGAGTAGACTGTTCTCATATCTTGGGATATCGTATAGTTCTTATTTAAACAGATTTTTCGTGGTACTAAATTTAAGTATTGCTTTAAAAAGTATTAAACTTCAGATTACAAGGCATAATGAGGGATTAAAAAATAAAAAGAAGGAAAAAAAAACAACCGGTTTCGATCCCGCTTATCACAGTTTTTTCATCGGGATAATTACAGGTAAAATATAATAGACATGAAATATGAATTAGTCAATGGGGAGAGAATAAAATAAAAATAAAAATTTTGAAATGCTAGAAGCTGATCGCAGCAAGGCCCAGCAGACACTCTCGCTGCTTGCACAGCGATGGTCTGCGAGAATTGAATTAGACAGACTTATTTAGTACCGTTCAGTTCTTATTTAGTACTGTTCGGTTATTGCCGCACCCAGGGATTGAACACAAAATCACTATATCACCAAATCCACAAACCAAGGGTTTTATTCACTACGCCATTGCCGATTTGACTGCCACTGCTGATTAGGCTGCTGCTGCTGTCCAAGTTTTGATTGCTGCTGCTGCTGTCCAAGTTTTGATTGCTGCTGCTACTGCTGCAGTTGAGGACTTGCTGTCATTGATCTTTCTTTCATTATTAACGGTACCCATATCGTATTTATTTATACGCTTGGCCTACTAAGGAGGTCCTCATTGCCTAACATATGTGCTGATTCTTTCATTCTGGGGAAGGCCAGAGAGCACATTGTGATAAAAACAACAAAGTGGAAAACAATAGTTTGAATATAAATCGTGTAAATAACACTTGTAACGTTTTTACAGTTTAATAAATGAAATAAAATCTTGATTGAGTTTATAAAGCTGTAAATATTTATTTGAATTCTTTTTTTTAACAAAAGCATTGATTGGATTTCAGAAAAAAAAAATCTAATTTTCGTTTCGGTGACAGCAAATCGAAAAATAACATTAAGAATGTTTTTTTCTTTTTTGATGCTTTTTGTTCTCGCTACAACTTTTCAGCAGATCCATTTTACAGCCTTCTCCAAGGTGTGCAATCAGCATGGAAAAAAAATGGAAAAAAGACGAACTAAAAAAATATAAAATAGGTAGTTCACAGAGCAAATAACGAGGAAAGAGGGCTCAGAAAATCCGATACTCACAGCACAGATTGACGGCAAGAGGAAAACAATTCATAACCTACTTAGTGGGTTTGAGTAAATGGATGGCGAAACAACGTTTAGGAGAAATAACAAAAAGACTAAATTTATTAAAAGCTATGAAGGACAGGAAATTGCGGAGAGCCATGATCGCCTACATTCTGAAGGGACACGGCGCACAGAAGAAAAAGAAACCTAGATAATTCTTGGAATCATAGTGACTCAATTTGGGTTCGTGGTGTAATGGTTAACAAGCTTGTCTCGCTAAAACATTTATCACTGAGTAATTAGTTCGATCCTCACTTGGTGCCACATGCTTTTGGCCTTGTGTCACATCTAAGCTACGTTTAGAAAATCATTATAATGACTCAATGAAAAACGCAACAAATTACGCATTACTTATTTCGATTAATACGTTACTACTGATGGCCGAGTGGTTAGAACGTTCGCATTCTGACCATAATACTCGGGTTCGAATCTCGCCATAGTCGATTCGTCAGGAGGGAAACGAGTGTCAAGCTTTCCTTTCTCAGAAATTTCAGCTGCCTCTTCCTGATCTTAAGTATATGTTTCCTCTTTGCAACTTCTCCAAAACCACATCGTTGGTCACATGTTCAGTCCTTAGCATCCTTCTGTAGAACCATGCCTCCGTTTCCTCTTCTTCATCTTTGAGGAGACCATTCAACATTCGCTGCCGTAAAGGAGGACAGATATCACGTAGCAGATCAGAACTCTTTTTTTTTTTGTTACCAACGAACCCCTCCAGTCACGTAATGCTCTACCTAGCTTTTTGAATGCGTCTTTGGCCATTACAATTCGTCTTTGGATCTCAGAGTCGCACTTACCGTCTTTTGTCAGAACACTTCCGAGATATTTAAATTTCCGCACCTGCTTGATTTTAGTGTCCCCGATCTGTAAACCGCATTTCGGGCTCATCTTTTTGCAGATGATGTATTCTGTCTTCTTGTTGTTTAAGCTTAGCCCCTTCTTCTCGCTCTCCTTCGCTACCTTGTGTAGGAGGTATTGTTGTTTCTTTTCCGTGTTTGCTATCAGCACTGTGTCATCTGCATATGTTATGTAGCTAAGATTGTGGCCGCCAATGATGAATCCTGGCAGGATTTCCAGTTCTCTCAGAATTGTCTCGCTATATAGCGTGAATAAGTCCGGTGAGAAGACACAACCTTGCCTTACACCCCTTTCTATTTTTGTATATCTGCTGAACTCAATTTTATATCCGTATGCAGGCCGTTTGCTGCCAGTATAGGCTCCTGATTATTCTAATATCTTTCCCAAATATGTCAAAGGTTGCTGAGCAGTTCCAACAGATCTTTTTTGCTACTTATGTAAACGTAAAAATTCTTAGCAATAATATAAGTGAGAGATGGCTTTAAAATGCAACATCTGATTTATTTATGGCGAATTTGTTTAAATGATGCACATACTATTGTTTGTGTCACTTGGCAACAATTTTAAGTAAAATCATGCACTAAAATAAGTAACCAAGTAATCGTTTTAAGTTCTCGGATTATCGGTGCCAATTAAAACTTACAGAAGGTATGAATTTAACACACATACACTCACATACGCACGCGCACGCACGCACACACACACACACACACACACACAATAATGGAAGCTAAAATTGTAATAGTCTCAAGGATGAGGTTGATTTTGACTTTAGTACAGTACGCAGGGCCGGTGTGTCTTATCCCAGAAAAGCTGCCAAGGGTGGGGGACGTTTTTGTGGTCCCGTTGTGACCTCTGTCATTTTTTTTCAGTACTGATTTATGGCCATTCGCCATTTTTTAAAATTATTTTTAAACTGACCTTACATTGTCAATCATCAACTAATAATATACATCGTGTATCTGCATGACCGATGGGGTGCGTACTACACAGGAACCCCCAACAAGGTTGGAACTACAAAAGGGCTCGTTTCAGCTGCGTATTTTTCCTTTTTGTAAAATCTCGTTAAAATCATTTTTTATTCCGAGATCATCCACTAAGGAGGATCTTTGATTTTTTTACTAATAGTAATACTAGCCAGAAGTTCACGGCTAGGAATTAAAATAAAATTTCTAGTCCTTATTTTTTTTACATTTCTTGAAAGATAAAGCTGAGAAAATGATCGCTTAACAAATAAAAATGTTTAAATATTTCAACGGATGAAAAACTTTACCGAAAACTAAAATAATGTTTTTAAAACAAATTTTTAAGACAATCTCATTTGTGTTGTGTTGGAATCTTTGTAAAACTTTTTTCTCAGTGGAGATACGTCGGTGATTAATCTTTATGGAAATGTAGATATTTACGACTTAAACATTTTTTTTGAGTAAAATTTAGTCGTGAAAATATTGGTGGTTATTACAAAAAGAATAACATTTTCTCAGATGTTTTTAAAATAAAAAAGCTATTCATTATAAAAGTAAATAATTAATGAATATGTACTGAAATTTTCATTTAAATTGGATAATTCCCTGATTTTTGGCAATTTAAAAAATGCGCTGCCCTTCTCCCCCAATTTTCCTTCGATGATTTTGTGACTCCCTGGTTGGGAAACTTTGAAATCGATATGTAGTAGAAAGGTGGGGGACCCGTACCAAAGTTTCGAGTGCGGGATGGAGGGAAGACCCTGGCGCCAGCCCTGACAGTACGTGCGATGTGGTGTGATGTCTTGGAAGAAAAATCGGAGAGTCGGGTCCGTTACTTTCACTTACGCGCAAATACACTTGGGAACGTTATGAATCGATCTCCCCCAGCTATGGGTTGAATAACAGGACAGACTGGATTCTATAGACTTATTTGACAGCCAGTCTACCGCAGAAAGATACGGTAATTTACTGCGGGAAAATATTCTAACTAGTCAGTCTTGAATCGAGACATGATCGCCCAACCGTGTATGACTTATGGCACTTGACTGACAGTACGTGTATGTGGTTACTAGGTATTTTGCTTATATTTTCAAAGTTCTCGACTATCTTGTGACAGTTCAAAGATTATTAACAGAAAAAATCAGTATATTTTCAAAAATCAATTTTGACACATGTTTAACTTAGAAAAAGGGAGTTAAAAAAGCAGGTTATTCAATAAAACTGCCTTCAGCCATGAGGACGTCCTTGATGCGACCTAAGAATTGACTACAGATCAAGGGTCACTATTTAAATTAATTACTCTATACATGGCAAATAAGAGAGAATTGTTTTGGAACAATTTTTGTATATTAGAATTCATTAGAGCTTCCTTTACAGACGACATTTGTTAAAAAAATATCGAAAAATATCGACTTTTAAAAAATCATTTTAGGTATGGGGGGTCCTGATCATTATATAAATACAGTGCGAATTCGATCACTGACTTCTTAAAAGCTATCTGAATTTTGACTTTATTTACAAATTTTGAAACTGTACTTACGTCATTGATAAATGCGTGCTGATATACTCTGCTTAAAATCAGACCTCTTTTTGATTCACTCCACACTAAAACCTGTCGACTGGATGTTGTTATAATAAGACTTTAGTTGCGAGAGGAAAGGAATAACAATGATTAAGTTTTTAAATAGCATTTATTTGATATATAGAGTGTCGCACAAAGATGTCGAAAATAGGTGGAATGTTAGTTTCAGTGGCCAATAGTCAGGATGGTGATCAGATGTAAGGGTAGCCCGGGAGTTGACCTATTTCTCGTGCGGGTTTGACCGAGGTCACGGTATGGTCGGTACACGTGTTGGTTGATCGAGGTGACAGCGGTAGGTCGATTCGTGGGTTGGAAGGCCTGTTCTCTGAAACGGGGCCGTGGTGACGACTACAAATGGAATGCCTTGTAGTGAGTCGGGTATGCCGAGGTGACGGCGGTGGGTGGCCGAGGTGACGAGGTGGTGTCGGACTGGTGTGGTTGGTAGATCTGTTCTCTGGAACGGGGCCGCGGTGACGACTGCTAAGAAGAATGCCTTGTAGCGAGTCAGGTATGTCGTGGTGACGGCGGTGGATTGCCGAGGTGGCTTCAGATATGCGTGTTTGGTAGGCCTGTTCTATGGAACAGGGCTGCGGTGACGTCTGCAAAGGGAATGCCTTGTAGCCAGTCGGCTATGCCGAGGTGACGGCCGTGGGTTGCCGAGGTGGTGTCAGATTGGCGTGACTGGTATTTGCTGAGGCGTCTATGAAGACTTGTGGCTGGGTGATGTCGAAGTTGAGATGTTATCATGTCGAAGCTGGATAGTCAAGCCTGGGAGTGGTAACGGTCGTTGTGAGGAGCGGCCATGTTGAGAGGCAGCAGCAGCACCAGCATCCGCGTATCGGCATGGTGTCCCTGCAATAGTCCTTAAGGTGCTTCGGAACTGCCCCTTGTCCTATCTAAACATAATAATTGCCTTGCTGCTTCTTGCTTTGGGGCTTGTTGGAAATCCTCTTCTGTAGTTCCAGTTTTTAAGAACTCAGATACATCGTCAGATCCTTCTAGCTATCGACCTTCTACTCCTTTTGGCAATGTACGAGAGACTCGAATTAATTAGTTAAATATCTCACCTCCCAGAGTTTTCTTCCAAATAAACAATATAGCTTTCGTTTCTCTAGGCGAACTGCTGATGTATTAACGATTATTACTGACAGAATATATCAAGCTTTAGAAAAGAATGGTGAAGCTCGCGCTGTTGCTTTGGATATCTCGAAGGCATTTGACAGGGTTTGGTATACTGGTTTTCTTTACAAGCTGAAAGATTATGATATTTCTGGGTGAATTTTTAACTGATTTAGTCTTTCTTATCAAATCACGAAATGAAAGTTGTCTTGAATGGCCACTCTTCTAGATCTTTTTTCCTTAATGCAAGTGTTCCCCAGGACTCTATCCATTGTTCCTCATTTTCGTAGATGGCCTTCTTGATGTCATCAATTCTCAGCTCGGTATCTATGATGATTGCACAACTATTTACTCCTGTCTTAAATAAGTCTGATTGGTTGAATAAGGTAAAATTGGCAGCTGATTTAAAAAATGGCCTACAATCTGTTGTTAAATAGAGCAAGGAGTGGCTTGTTCATTTTAACGCCCCCAAAACGAAACTTCACTCTTTTAATCGTCTGAGAGAACCCGTTTTACTTTAAATCAGCATGGCTGATGCTAACCTTCAGGAGAGTGACTCATTCGGACTAAAGTTTTCCGCTGACATGAAGTGGAAAGATTATATTGAATCAGCTGCTAGGTTTGCTTCTAGGAAAATTGGTTCACTGTATCGTGTTAGACAATTTTTCTCTCCTGAATCTATCTTACATAAGTCTACCATTCGTCCTTGCTTTGCATATTGCTACCACATTCGGTCTGGTGACCCTGGTATATATTTAGAGATTCATGATAAAATCCGCAATGTTATTGGTCCTGACCTGTTATTCAGTTACTTTCCCGCCGCTATAACGTATCTTCCCTGTGCCTTTTCTATAAATAATTTAATGGTAATTGTTCTGATGAACTTCCCTTCTTGTTTCCCAATCAACTTTGATCTTCAAAAATTTAAATACAATACCGATCGTTACCTTGTGGAGTTACCCCACTTACTTTCCTAAAACAACCGCCACTAGGAGATGTCTATGAATAGACTGTGACATTCTCTGTCATCCTCTTTTTCCTATTTCACTCAGGGACGGTAAGATGTAGGTCGAACGAAGAAAACGCTATTCCACTGGGGAGTACACATGTGCGCGTACACACACACGCAATTTAACAGTTTAAATGTTTTCTTCATTCATGTTCCTTGTTTTGTAACACGAAACAATATTCTATTTTCTATGTACACCCTTGTTTTGTTAATACATACTTATCATTTGTTTTATATATATATATAGTTTTGTTATTGTCATTGTATTACCCTGACTCACATTCTGAGTCCGGCATTTTTGTTGGGGGATAAATACACAAGGAGACACGTGTTTTCCACCTAAACACTCGACCAGCAAACACTTACAACAGTCTCCTGTCTTCTAAATTATTGTTCTTTTATTGTACTCATCCTTTAATAGTATATTTTCTCATATTCTAACACTCAGTAACCACTCGCGCCTTAGTGGCTTTATTGCCTCGCTTGGGGTGAAATGATAAAGAAAGGTAGTACTTGTTTACATGGAACCAGTGACTAGCACTCACGCCTAGAATTGAACTGACGAATGTCAATAACATTTCAGAAATGTATCTGTTGTTGATCTTGTCGATTTACCGCCTCCCAATTTTCGAAACCGCTCCTAGGAGACACTCTCAGGGCTATAAATAGGCAGTGACATTCTCTGTCGTCCTCTTTTTTCCTTTTTTCACTCAGAGACAGCAAGTTGTAGGTCAAACGAGGAAAACGCTTACGCACTGGGGAACGCACACGTGTGCACGCACGCATGCACGTCCGCACCTTTCACTTCATTTTCTCCATGACTTTCTTCCACACACACACACACACACACACACACACAATTCCCTAGTTTAAATGTTTTCTTCACTGATGTTTATTGTTCATTAACACGCAACAATATTCTATTGTTTATGTATACTCTTGTTTTGTTAATACATACATTACCATTTGTTCATACATATATATTAGTTCTTGTTTCTTTACGTTTATTTGCGTGGACTCACATCCCGAGTCTGCCATGTTTGTTTTGGGTATTTCAGGAGACACACGTATTTATCTCTCAACACATACACCGGCCCACAACAATCTATAAAATAGCCAAAAATTCCTATCTTGTAGTCCAAGCTTTCGCCTGACGTTTTTAAAAGTGTCGTTATTTTATTTTTGAAGGCTAAATCCAATGCGTCAGAACGCAGTAAGTCGTGTTTGAACTCTTCATTCTCTGATAAATCTTGTCGTTTTTAGCAAATAGAATTAAGAATTTTAAAAAAGAATAAAAAGATGACGTCAGTTTTAAGCGGAAAAAGAATGTTTAAACCTTAACCTCAGATTGGAAATTAAAAGAGAAATTCTTCCGTTGACACGGCGACATCGGTTCAGACGACGCCAAAGGCGAACGCTTTCAAATTGTCGCAAATCTTGTCTTTTTCACAGCAGCAATGCCATTTATTTTTTAAGGTGGGTGCTCTCACTTAACTTGTCTTGTAAGAAATTAGTAATCAGTGAAATTTTATAAACTACTTCTCCATTCCACGAAATTTTAGATCTATCTAATCAAAGGTTAAAGGTTATCAGTAAGCAAATATTTCCTGTCATTTGTTTTTTAGGTATGCTTAGGAATCACAGGTTTTACAAGTAAGTTAGTATCATTTTGCTTGTAGATACTTGATAGCATGTTTCTTCGACTTGGTATTCAGATCATTCGCTTAAAAAAAAACTAAACCACAGCAAGGAGAAAAAAAAAGAAATATTTTGAATTTGTCTCGTAAATATTAGGACCAGAAAACATTAGACATATTTTAAATAGGCTTTTGAAGATCAAAGAAAAATATTTTAAGTGAGTTCTGAGAACTACACTTTCCTTTAACATTCAAATGAGAAACGTAATCGATTTTACAAAAAAAAGAAAAGATAAAAGATGTGGCATTATCATCATGAGATCTGCTTCGACTTGGAGGCGCTTTGCAAATCAGTGTGATTTCTCATCTCCAACAACTTTGTAAATAAGTTGTATCAGTCCTCACCAAACCTCCGTGCCCTTTGCTAACTCACGTAAGTCATGTTGGTCTTCCAAGCTCTTCAAAATTCTTACGGGGAATGATGAGATTTTTTTGATAGTTCTTTTAATGTTGTTGTTCAATGTGTATACTGTGTTTGACCAATGTGTATATTGAAATATTTATTATGGAGTTACGTTACTCCATCTGAAAGAGGTATATATTTATTGTATTTTTATACAATTTTGACACAAATCCGAAGAAGTGGAGTGAGGCTGGTCATCACTGACTAACCTAAATCTAGGCAATCTCATTCGCTACCCATTTATTCATTACAATTTGCTCATTCACCACAAGAACACATCCCTTAAGACAATCCTACATTTACCAAAATACCACATACTCACAAGGAAACAATGATGTAAAAATTTATGGATACTTACAATTTTAATTTTTTTTTAATTATTTTTCTCATTTTTCTCATTTTTTACGAAAACATAAAATTTTTTTATCATGAAATGAGGGAGGTGTAATCCCAAAGATGAAAAAAAAAAACAACACAAAAAACAACCAAACCAAAACAAAAATATATTAGTAGGACACGTCCACCCCACAGAAAAATATGAGTGGCCGCTGTAGTCTACCGACAGGTAAAATCAAGACTAAAGGTGAGGGAATGACAAAAATAATTTGCGGTGTGGAAAAATCAAAAGCTGACTCGGTAAAAAACAAAAGAAAAAGGAGATAAAAACAAACTGGGAAGATAATATTCGCTAACCGCCTTACACGGTCAGATGTGGCACAAGGCCGAGTTTATTGTAGGGTATCCGATCCCGTAGTCTCGGCCCAAATTTCCCCGTATAAAACGGCGTTGGGTAGCTCTTTCCCAAGACAAGACTGTCCTTTAACATAGCCTCGTCTGGGGATCCTCTCATCCCAGAGGCAGAGAGTTTGACCAGCACAGCTAGAAATGAATCACCAACTGCAGGCCAACTTACAGTATTTACTACTTTACTTATGGTGTTGGCTTGTTGGCATAGACGTTACTTTTGAGATGACCCCAAAGGAAGAAATCTAAAGGCGTCAAGTCGCACGATCATGGAGGCCAATTGACTTCGCTGTTTCGAGAGTTTCTCTTCCAAATTATTTTTGAACGTCCATTTTCGTAATAGGCTTCGATAACTTTAACACGTTGTTTGATTGTTAATCTTTCCATGGTTGAAATTGCCAAAGACTTAAGTTGTTAAATCTGAAAGATAAAGAAAAAAATCATTAGACGCTTAAACTTAATTCACATTTAAAATCGGTCCAAGTTATTGGAACACCCTTTATATATATATA